>OX439385.1:15872254-16472254 GCA_949319315.1 Zelleria hepariella
TGATCGCTTTTGTCGAATATTGTTTAACTAACTCTCACTGAGATAAAGATTCGGCAACGGTGGTGTCTAACTCCTGTAAGTATAAAATATTTTTTAAGTATTTTTATAACTTTTCTATTTTACTGCCTTCTTAATATTTACCTTTTTGACTATAAAGTTATTACCACTTTGATGTTATAATGATAATTATAAACACTTTTAAATTTGTATAGACGCACATTTGCACAGGCATATTACTCCCTATTTATTATATTTTAGAACGTAATTTACTGATATCCGTAACCGAGAACGTTGAAAATATTTTGTGTGCCGTGCCGCTTGCAAAATACTACATGACGCTGATTACGAACTTTTGTTTTCCTACATAGCCAACATTTTGTTTGTTTTTGAGATTGTTTGATTTGAATCATCCAGTTATGTTTGTTTTGTTATTTTTTATTATTTCCTATGCCCAATTGCCTTAATATGTGTTTAATTTTTATTCAAGGGTAACCTATTAATTTCAATCAACGAATGTCATACCAATAACTTTTATAAATGTTCACAGCCGCGTCGTACGTTTTCCGAAAGGAGAGTCTTTAAATAAAAACAAAGCTTAATTGTTGTCGCAAAAGTTGCAAATATGGGATGGGCTTACGCGATGTGACCAGCCGCCGCCAGCGACGCTCTAGCACGCCCGCGTGCGGCGCGGCACGGGACAGCGACGTGCGCGCAGCGGACCGCCGACCAGCCGCGCCGCTGCGCGCCGTCGCCGCGCCCGCGCCGTCTCACACCACGGCCAAGCGTCGTACCCGCCGGCTTCCCGCTCCGCTCCCGTCCCGCTCCCGCTCCGCCCCGCCCCGCCCCCGTACCTTCGAACCACCAGCGCTTCCGCTTACGTGATACTGACCCGACTAACAGCACACTATAATAATGGAGCGACGCGGGCCATGGACGGACGCTCGTCTCTCTGCCTACCACAACAGCGCCCTCGCACTTCTACCGTCTCTACTGCCGTGGCACTGACGCGCGTCCGTTCATTATACATTGTTTAACATTTATATACCTACATACACACATCGAACACACAACACTACTAACATACACGAATAGATGTTATTTTTACACCAAAATTATCATAAACAATTTGTTGGCGTAAGAACTACTTAACAATAAATTATGCATAAGTTATTGGCTCGTAACCTGTAAATACCTTACATTTAACTGCATAACTGTGTCCTCACTAGCTGACCATTGTAAATTATAGGTATACTAGGACATAACCACTGTATAGACACTTTCATTCACCGTCCCACATACATAAGCCGTGGCCTGGCTGGCACCGAGCGGCGCGGAGCACGCGGCGCATGCGGCGCGAGGCTCACTCTCCCCGTGCTTGCAGGTGATCGCGGTGATATCGATCCTCTTCATCGTGCTGTCCACGATAGGGCTCACACTCAACACGATACCGCAGATGCAAGTGTACGACGAGAAGGGTGCGCCCATGGACAACCCGCAACTGGCCATGGTCGAGGCCGTGTGCATCACTTGGTTCACGCTCGAATACGTGCTCCGCTTCAGTGCTTCGCCGGACAAGTGGAAGTTCTTCAAGGGCGGACTGAACGTGATAGACTTATTGGCCATACTGCCCTATTTCGTATCTCTCTTCCTCCTCGAAACAAATAAAAACGCGACGGACCAATTCCAAGATGTGCGCCGCGTCGTCCAAATCTTCCGTATCATGCGCATCCTGCGTATCCTGAAGCTCGCGCGGCACTCGACCGGGCTGCAGTCGCTCGGGTTCACGCTGCGCAACTCGTACAAAGAGCTCGGCCTGCTCATGTTGTTCCTCGCCATGGGAGTGCTCATATTCTCCTCCCTGGCGTACTTCGCGGAGAAGGAAGAGCCCGGGACTAAATTCATCTCCATCCCGGAAACGTTCTGGTGGGCCGGCATCACCATGACCACAGTTGGATACGGTGACATTTACCCCACGACCCCGTTGGGCAAGGTCATCGGCTCAGTTTGCTGTATTTGCGGCGTGTTGGTAATTGCGTTACCCATTCCCATTATCGTCAACAATTTCGCCGAGTTTTACAAGAACCAGATGCGGCGCGAGAAGGCGCTGAAGCGGCGTGAGGCGCTCGAGCGCGCCAAGCGCGAGGGCTCAATCGTGTCCTTCCACCACATCAACCTGCGCGACGCCTTCGCCAAGAGCATGGACCTCATCGACGTCATCGTGGACACAGGTCAGTGCTGCGCAAGCAACCCCCTCGCTTCCGCTTCTCATGTCATGTCTGTGCTCGCGTTGTGTCTCTCTTCTTTCCCTCGCTCCCGCATGTCGTGTCCATTCTGCATCCCTGTGTGACTGTGTGTCGTGAATGCAACCTGTGTCTGGCTCCACGGACGCGCACTCACAGTTCACGATACATCGCAGCTGAACTGCTCCCGATCACGCGCTCGCTCCACGAGGTGCACTCAGAGTGTTTTATTCCTTGTCTTCAGGTGACAAGTGCGTCCTCATTGAGGATACAGAAGACGCCAGATGAACTTCTTGACACTATCGCACAGGCGTCCCACTCGACCCTTATTATTCGTTACTCGTCTCTCGGGTCGCGATCGCGTCGTGTGTAGCTAGCGATGTGCCACGAACACTCTACCTATAAATGATAAGGTCGATTACATAGTCCGCGTAAGCCTAACGCTTTCAAAACTAACCCTTCACCTACTTTTACTGTCCAATGTGTGTATCCGGAGGACGCTAGAGCTCTTTGACTACTCTTTGTGTTGTGTTGAATGTGTGTTACGTAGTTCGTGCTATTCTTAATGTCTATTTAAATGTACTTAATCAAATTTCTTAAAGACTATTGGACAATAAAAAGTTTTAAAAAAAAATGTTGTAAGAGAAGCGAGTGAGCGCGAAGCGTGGTGGTCTACTGGACAGTGGCGTGGGTACTTACGGTGGTGTGTGCTTCAGGACACACCATGTCGCAGGCGGACGCCAATAGTCTGGAGGGCGAGGAGCTGCCGGCCATTACGGGCTGCTACCGCCAGTTCGAGCACGGGATTCCCGAGAAGCTCCCTGCGAACGACCCCGACCAGGTAAGACCACTCGAACATAATGAGTCATTCGTTGTTTTCGACTACTAGACTTGGGAACGGACAATAGGTACATACCCCCTGCATTCAACTTGTGTCCCCGATAGCATTTTTTTGCTCAGCATCAATGATTGGTTTAGTTAGATCAAGCCGACTGTATTTAATTTTTATGTGCCAAGCTCAAGCTCAAGGTGACAACGAAAATTTCCGTGCAACGTAAAGCAGTATCAACTTACTTTTGGCAACTATCTTACCCGATGCTATTTTAAATTAACACACTAATGGAATCTTACACGCGTTATAAAAGCCGCTACTGTACTATGTCAAGCCAATATTGTCTTGAGGCGCTCGCTGTAGTTAAAGCTTGTAGAGTAAGAAACGGCACTTAACTTGCATCGACTGAAGTGGGCTTCTTTTGGCCAATGCTTATAGATGAGACTATTATGTAAATGCGCCCTAATAGTCCGGGGACGCTCCCCTTGAAGGGGATAAGTTTCGCACGAGGCTTTTGCTAACACAATAGTTTGCAGTTTCAGACGAGCCCGCCGAACGAGCGGCGCTACTCGATCGAAGGGCCCGACTCACCAGAAAAGCGCTTGCTAATAAACCCAGAGCCGACACCTGTAAGACATTGACCGTACTTTAACTAACACGCTTGCAAGCCGCTAACACACCGATGTCTGAATGCCTGTTGTATTGTCCGCACAGCCGTAAAGATGGAACTGGAAGGAATCATCGGCTCGCGGTGTGGAATATAAAGATGACCGATGATATTCACGCTGTAACGCTTCCTAACAATAATATATGAAACGTACGTAGAACGAGAGTAACCACTAATTATTTCTCTTTTCTAGGAAAAGAAGACGGCTGACAAACAGCTTGACTTGGATCAGCTGCCTTCTGAGTTTGAATGTTGTTTTTGCACGTTCAAGGTACTAAAACAACTAACTCGATATTATTTGGCGTCGACCCAATTAAATGTCCTCAGTCAAACTTGAAAATGTTAATAATTGTTTCTTATGTTGACAAACATTATTGCCTATAAATCACCCGTAAGTACTTAACTTATGTACCTTATGCACGATTCTCTAAACACGTAAGTAAATTAGTTAGCACCTTAACTTTACCCTTTCTTCGCAAGCGACAACATACCTTGTTTCCATGCCAATGTAGTGTTGTTTCCAACGCAGGGCTATAAGGAGTTCATAGACGCGGAACAGTTGATGCCGATGCCGACGTCGGACCTTCGGCAGCCGGTGTGCGTGGAACTAGCGTGCCTGGCGCGACACCCGGCGCCCAAGGCTCTGCCTGAGGCCACGCCTAACAGCCTTGACAGCCCTGGTTAGTAATCAACATTTTTTGGCTTCTCTAAACCACTAACCCGTGCTAGAGAAACAAAGATGTATCAAGGGACTAAACTTTACACTCGATTCGGATGGAACTTGGATCCGGGACTTTGGCGTACTGTGCCAGCACTCGCTCTAAGCAACTGAGTTATCTGGCAAGTACCCGAAACGTAGTCTCACGAATGCGCTCGATACATCTTTGTACAAATTGCTTCACCAACAAAACTCTGAACGTCTTGTAGGTATTGCTAACGTTTGTTGTTTCTCACATAATATGGAAAGTCATTGAATTTGTTTGTCACATTATTTATCTGCCAATATTTTGCAAATTAAAATAATTGTTTTCCTTGTAATGTCACTTTCATATGGAACGATCCCGTAGGTAGTGTCACATTGGATCCACTAGGATCTATTTCCCGGGCCCGTGCCAACATGTCTCCCTGTCGCACGGTGTCGCCTCAGTCTGTCTGTCAGCACCTGTGTCTGTCTAACCCCGCCGGCACGAGATCCGTGCGCCGATCCGGTGTCGCGCGTCCAACTGCGTCTTATGTCTTACATTGCAGATACATTTGCATCATGCCTTACGCACGCTTTTCCTTCAGAGGGCGACATGGCAGGGGATGACGCGTCGAACTTGTATGTGAACCCTCTGGACGGGAGCGCGTCAGGCGCGAGTGCCACGAGTGGCGAGTATAAGGGGGTGCGCAAGAGTGCGTCCGGGGACGGGAGCGTGTTGTGTGCGAAGGGTTCGCAGGGAGAGGGATCGCCGGCGAGCTCGCGCGGGAGCCTGGCGGGCGCGTCGCGCGTCAGCCTGCCGCAGCCGCCTGATGAGGCGACCGGGCTGCCACCTGATCCCACTGATGGCAAGCCCAAGCACCGGAAGGCGCGCTTCCAGCAGGTCAGTCTTTAAGACGGCACGCGGGTAGCCGGCTGCTCCATACAAAGAAAAAGGGAGACCTGTTTCCTCAAAAATGTGTTTATGCCATTCAATTTATATGTACCTCTGCCATGTCCCTATGTTTTCCTTTTTTTAATTATTTTAATAAAATTTATTTAAACATTTATAATAAGTTGAAAAAATTCACTCGGGAAAGGACTTGAACCCGCAACGTTCCGCATACCGTGCAGGCGCTCTACCAATTGAGCTACCAAGTCAAGTAACTGTCGATGCGAATTTCTTCAACTAGTCTCCGTCAACTGGACGGGGGGCGCCATCTGGTGTGATTATTTTGCACTAATCTTCACCACCCAATGCGTTCATCTTTGCAGATGAAATGCTCATTGGAATTTTTGATATTGCCACTACATGGCCGAGTGAATTTTTTCAACTTATTATAAATCTTTAAATTATTCCCTAGCACGGGTTAGTGCTTTAGAAAATACAAAAAACATATTTAAATAATTAAAATAATAAAAAAAAAAAAACATAGGGACATGGCAGAGTTAAATATAGATTGAATGGCATAAACATATTTTTTCTAAAACAATTTATCCAGGGAGGAAACAGGTCTCCCCTTTTGTATGGAGTTGAGGTTACCCGCGTTCCCGCTTAACACTTTGGCAACAACTCGCTTGGCTTTTTGGAGGACGGCAGTTGCTACGAAAACGCGCGTGCGTACCTTCACGATAGAGCACATAATATCTTGCGGTTCGGTCAGTGTCCCTTATCTTATCCAACCTGTTGTGTTTGTCGAACGGTACATGGCACTTACTGTGTCTCACGACCCTTTCATTTGTTTTGCATGAAAGTATCTGTCTCGAGTGCATGCTGAACGTTTTCTTGGTGATAGTCCCTTCAGCTCTGGCTACCTCTGAACCGATAGTAAAGCGCAATATTGTAATTTACAGGAGTGGTCGCCGGAGGAGGAGAAGAGACCACCTCGAGGAATAGCGACGAGGATTATAAATCATCACAACCTTTTTGGTGAGTCAAGTATCCTTGCTTTAACTGTCAGCATGGACATGGGTCATGGGACATGGGGAAAAAACCTCAGTAGTCATTGGCACTTTTTCAAAAGTGCTCTCACCAGCTGGCTTAGCACGAACAGCCATATCTTTCTTTATAGAAATCGTCTCTACCGCTCTAAGTAGATCAAAATATTGTGAGAGATAAATTATATTGTAGCTATTATGGATGGCTCTCGTGCTACGCCAGATGTAGTTTATAATATTTAGCTTATCAGCGACTAAAACCGATAATGTTGCGCTACACATAATTATTTATAGAAATAGTAATTCATACAAAAACATATGTATATTTTTATATTTTGAAAATGGTTTCAATTACTTTTATTTATGTCGGGATAGCCGACTAGTTTCGGTTCTTATTCGGAGGCCTTAATCGTGGAGTGAATGACCATTTACAAAATACACAATGTGCAGTGCTTACGAAAGTTTAAGGCCCTAATCAATCACAGTTTAAACCAAAAAGGCTAGTTTAAACCCTATCTGACGATTAATTTTCATACAAAATGCGAGGTTTACTGCCGATTTCTGAATTGAGAAATTCACTAAGCAAATACTTGAGTATCGTCCTGTCTGTGCAGATATCTCGCAAAAGAGCGTGACAGGACGATACTTAAGTATTTGATTAGTAAATTTCTCAATTCAGAAACCGGGCCTTAATCTATGGTCTGAGTTTAAACTGTGATTTATATTACGGGCCTAAGTGTAAAGAATCATACCTGTTCCAGGTAAGAACGGTGGCAAGCGCAGCGGCGGCGGCGGCGGCTGGCCGCAGGAGGGCTCGCGCTCCATCCTCAAGAACAAGGAGGCGCGCGGCACCGACAGCGAACTACTGATCCAGGACTCACTCGGGGCCAATGTGAGCTCACATCTGAAACACACGCTGATTGAGCACAAAAGACAACACAACCCCTTCGGTCGCTGGGATAATACCTTTTGGAACTGAATCGAAAATGACAGTTCTCGAGTAGCGTCAGTAAAAAATTTTTAGTTCTACGTTCTATCATAGGATTATGAAATTGGAAATACACAAAAATGTTTAATGGTTGTAATCTAAAAGGATTCAATGTTATTGCATTAATTGAATAAAACGTGATAAAACTCGAGCAGGCACCCACGCGCACAGAAAACACAAGCAAGTTTCGACGCGAGTTTGCCATAGACAACTAGAGTTTGCCGAAATGCTGACGCTACAGGACCGCGAGCTTCTCAGTTCCAAAAGGTATTATCCCATTCTGATGCCGCACGGATTTTATACATTCAATAAGCCATAAATAAATTATTTACATTGAACGTCAAAATATTATCTAAAGTAAAAAAAGTATACAAATCAGATACCTACATTCTTACTATCTAATGTATCTAGCTACTTTTTTTTCTCCAGCTTCACTAGCTCTGTCAAGCGACCCTTCCTTCAGGAGCGAGATATTTACGAAACTCTAATTTTTAATTCGAGTCCATGGAATGACAGTTGCTAGTATGCCACTGACAGATAAATCCTTTGTAGCAACTGTCATTCCGTGGACTCAATTTAAAAATTAGAGTTTAGGTTTTATTTCACTACCAACTAGGTGGGCTGAAGAGCTAGGGCACCATTCTCAAGCACCGTAAGCGAAATTCTGATCCAGGACTTATTAAGAACAAGGACTGATCCAGGACTTGCTCGGGGCTAACGATAGCTCACATTTTGTCTGAAACATAGAGATCAAAATAAGGATAAAATTGTTACGTACCGACTAGGTGTAGACCAGGTGTAGACAGGTACCAGGCTGGTCGCAGGAGGGCTCACGCTCAATCCTCAAGAACAAGGAGGCGCGAGGCACTGACAGTGAACACCTCATCTAGAACTCACTGCCCAATAATAATTATCTGAAAGATACGCTGATTGAGTACAAAGCACACATGATTGGGAACAAAATCGTAAAACATTAACATAGGTGCTAGGTATTATCTACTAAATACGTGGGTTGGAGGGCTCACGCTTCATTCTGAAGAACAAGGAAGCACCGACATCGAACTTCTGATTCTGGACTCACTCGGGGCCAATGTACTCATGTCTGAAAAATAAGCCCAATGAGAACAAACGAAGCATAGGTAAGACTGATCGTATACCAGTAAACTACAGGGTGCACTCTAAGTCGATAGCGAAACTTCAAGTAGGCTATCTAATGATCAATACAAACAACTTGTAGGTACTAGGTGACGAAAAAAATTGAGTGAAAAAAATATCAGCTTTTCCATACAAAAGGTCGACTCAGTACTGCGCCAAATATATGAAACAGCTGATATTTTTTTCGCTCCATTTTTGTCGCCACCTAATATAAGTTGTTTGTATTGATCAGTAGAAAGCCTACTTAAAGTTCCGCTATCGACTTAGAGTGCACCCTGTAGTAGACGTACCTTGATTATATCATGTGTATGCTGAACTGTGAAACAAATTGTAGCAAGAAAAACTGTCGTTTTCCCGAAGCTCCAACTTTTCAGAGCTATTAGAAATTAATAGATTTTTTTTTCTTTTAATTGCAGGGTGACTCGGGCAGCGAGTCGTCCCCGATACGACTGAAGGACTTCAAGGGTCACAACCACAAGGGTAGCCAGGAGAAAGACAACTTAGTGACGTAGGCACATCCCCCCTCTCCACGCCAGGCACACTGCCCCCCCTCCCCTCCGCGATCTCTGCTCACGTGAAGCGATCCCTTACGGTTAAGTAGTTCATATTAGCGCGCAATAACATTTAACTAATTTTAACATATCATTGAGCGATTGTGACGGCTTGTTGAATATAGACGACTTTAATTTGTAGTAGAATTATAAATACTGTAAAAAATAATAAAAAAAACTATGATAAAAAAGATTACTTACATGATAAATTATAATGTAAGTAATTAATTGTTCATTCCAATCGAAAAGTTGAAAGTACCTATTTGTTAAGTTTTTTTACGTGCAATTATTAATTGCTAATTCTAATTTTAAGCGATATAGATGAAAAGAAAGCAATTATTAAAGATTTTGCGAAATTGTTATGAATTTATCTTTTTTTCACCTACTCTTTGGACTTAGCAAAACGACATACAATTTAGTCAACAATGATATTTATTAGAACTAGTTTCTTTTAATATTAAACGTGTAGAAATATAACACAAATATAAACCTCATAAGATAAGTGCTACAATGAGTGATAGTGGAATAACATAAGAGCCTCGGGATAATGAAAGGTTGCATTAAAATTTTACACTCACTTGTCATTTAAAAATCATGGTAATGGTAAAGATAGCATTAATTACAATAGTTATCACATTCGTTAAGAACACTGAAGTACCAAATTTTCTCAAAGAAATTTGAAATAATGGTCCGAAAAAATAATACTATCAGAGTCAATAAATTTTAAAACACTTAAATAGATTTAAAACAAAATAGTTTTACAAAAGTAACACGCTAATTATATTAAACATATTAAGCATAGGTATAAAATACTTTGGTTCACAATGAGTAATGCTTTAATTATTAAAGTTTACACACATCGTATATACGCTGAAACAATTCGATTACTGTAGACTTTATAGTAAGGTATTATGGACGACTATGTAATGTGCCTGTGGGAATATAGGGGAACAATGAACAATGATATGAACTAATCTAAATCACATTAAATTGATACCAGTGTGTAATAGTAAGAGATGTTGAATAATATAATAGGATCTTATTTATATGATCTTATTTAAGACGCCATACGTCTCACAACTAGCGCCGCCAATGGAAAAAAAATCATATCTTTTTTTTTGGATGCGTTTTTAGCAAAAAACGCTCCTGCGATATCTCGACGCGAGGCTTAACTATTTTTAGGACCTAAGGTTTGGATTCCAGGATTGGATTTCCTACGAATGCAATCGATTCTCGCCAAAAGTAGCCACTTTTAGCGAGAATCGATCGCATTCTTAAGTTCTAGGATCTGGAATCCAAACCATAGGTTCTAAAAATAGTTAAGCCTCGCGTCGAGAATTCGCAGGAGCGTTTTTTGCTAAAAACGCATAAAAAAAAAGATATGTTTTTTTTTCCATTGGCGGCGCTAGTTGTGAGACGCATTTCATCTTAAGGCGCTGGGCATAGTGAATTAGTCCGCGCGCATAGAAAAATGCACTAAATCGATTCCTGTTTCAAATACACTAAAAAAATCGAAAATGTTCACATATCAAACCCTAGAATAAGGTGAGACCTATCTAACACAGCCAGTTTTGTGTTGAGATTCATAGACGTTTTGAAGATATTTTGGCTGAAAAAAAATAGGCGGCGCACTTTTTTCAGACAAAATATCTTGCAATCTGTTATGGATATCAACACAAGACTGGCTGTTTTAGATAGCTCTCACCTAATTCTAGGGTTTGATATGTGAACATTTTCGATTTGTTTAGTGTATTTGATACAGGAATCGATTTTGTGCATTTTTCTTTGAGCGCGGGCTATTCACTATGCCCAGCGCCTTCATAGTTTAGAAATAAACAAAAACAATTAATACAAGTTATTGTCGGGTTTCCCATTACCAAAAATAAAAGAGATAATGCAAGGGTTACCGGCTTTTACTGAAATCATAGAAAAGGAATGCATATAGAATATGCTTGTGTACATTAAGAGTTATTCACACACAGGCACCTTATTTCTTTAAGGGTAAACTTGGCAGTTTTTCATGGCATGACTTCTCCGCGCTCCCAGTCAACTTGTCTCATGCAATCTTAATTAAATAAGTATAATATGTATTCATTTGTTCAACCAATTATAAAATACATGTATACTAAAATAAAATATTTTCTTTTACAATAATTTAAATAAACTCAAATCACTTGTTCAGTTTTACGTTAGATTTGTCGCGAGCCAGATAGACTGTGCTATATCTTATTTAAAAATTATCACAAAATAATTTTTGTCACATCTTTAAATTAAAACATTACCCTCCTCTGTTGGCGCAGTCGGGTAAAAATACTCGTGTCTAAAAACAAATTATAACTATACGTAGTGCGCAACACTTTTGAGATAAAATAATAAAAAAGTGCGTTTGACTATTATTCTTAAAAATATTAATTTGAATTAATTGAATCTCTGCTTACGTATGATTGCACCGTTAGGTTTGGTAGGAATTTCTGAAAAAGCAGTAAAAATAGACATTAAGAAAGATACGTACAGTAAAAAACATGTCCAATTTCATATTTATAGGCATAACAGCAGACAAAACAATAGAACGAAGCACAGCCAATCGTTATTCCAAGTGTATGTAAACTACACTTATCTTAACAAAGAAGGCGACCATACACGACCATTACAGAAGAATGCTGTAGCAATTGACTTGTACTAAATGCAAATAAAAGATTCACCGATTCGATATAAACTTCCAAGTCATACAGCCTCAGTAATAATTAATTACTATAATATTTTGAAACATCATACCATGCTATTAATTAGAATCTTAACAAGGAAACATTAATCAAATTGGTGTTTCATCGCCACAAGTTCGTCACACAATTAGTACGGCACAACACATAACTGAGGTCATTACAATCACTAGTAGGTAGAGTTGAGTGGACTACCTGTGCCAGGCTATGGTTAGGGCGGTGCGCAGTTTGCCCCATAGCCACGGGTATAGTCCGCCGCCGCTCCACGCCGCTTGCGCCACGTATTTCACGTAGTCATAGAGCCCCCAAGGCGCGTGCCCGCCATTTACGTAGTACACGTAAGTGAACCCATCTTTGCATCGACCCTTTATCGAGTAGTAGTATGGGAGGAACGAGTGCAGCCGGAATCTGAAACGGTGATACGACCTTGGAGTCAGTTTGGTACAGGGGGGTTACAGTTGACGCTATTGCGATCAAATTGAATAAGTTTTAAAATTAATTTCTCTTTGAATTCGCATAGTAATGGTTTGATTTTAAATACTTTGTGATGTTTATTCAAAGGTAAGGCTGTTTTATTCAATTAAAACACAAAATGCGTCTTAATTAGTAAAATATAAAATTTTGTAAATTGCGCCATATTGCGGCCGTATTGGAAAAATGCGTCAAGGGTAGAGGGGCAGTTCCCGGCGCATAACTTGAGCAAAAGTCTGCGTAGTGGGGATGAGTTCGCGCACGTCAAACAAAATTTAACCTATCAGGGCCGTCCGAAGCAATAGCAATTCTGTCGCGCCCCTTGTCCCCCGCCAAAGAGACCCAAAAATCGTCTACTGCGCAACTCAAGGTCATTTTCAAGTTACTCGCCGGGAACTGGTCTGCAAATTTTCGTCTGCGTGACTCATCGGCGTGTCGGTCTTGTGGTGATAACAGTTACTGCGAAACAATACCGTTCTACATGGCGTTGATAACACGGCGTTGGTATCAACATACTTCACACAACTAAAAAACATATTTTGTTGTTTACGCGAAAGTGCACAAAGTCAATAAAATTTACATCTGCAATGCCATGCACTCTCATGTTTGTTTGACTGAATGTCATTTGTTTTTAGGGTCCGGACCTCAAAAGAAAAAACGGAACCATTATAGGACCACTTTGTTGTCCGTCTCTGTCAAGACCTTTTAATCAAGCAAGAACGCGTGGAGGTATCAGGTTGAAATGTATATCAAAATACTCAGGCTTGAAGCCTGAAAAAATATCAAGCTTCTAAACGAGATCAAAAGATACGGCCATATAACATCAAACTGTAAATTCTTGTTGGACGACTAGCACTTAGCCGTTATTTTTTTCTTCGAAATAAATGCCTAGAATGTTGCTACGGAACACTAGGTGCGCGAATCACACTCGCATACGGCCGGTTCTTTTAAAATAAATTTACATCGTCACAGAGCAAAATGGGGTGGAAAAACTTTATAAGAATGAACAAACAAGACCATGAGGATATTATACCCCATGGCGCTCAATACGCCGTGACTATAATGAATCCTCACGCCTTTTTCCTCAAGGGATTAGTAGAGGTATCAGCTCATTGAAGAAGGCCTTGTTATGTCTTGTAAGCAAATAGCAATAGTACAAAGCCTTTATGATTTGTATTTAAAAAGGTCCTGTGATAAAAGTTGCTTTTATTGGTGAGTTAAACCGAGTGAGAAATCTCGAAAAAAATATCAGCTGCCCCATACATTTTGGTGCAGTAGGTATCGAAATTTAGTACGGACCAACAGATTTTTTTTTTTCGAGATTTCTCACTTGGTCCCTTAGTAAAAGTTGCTTGTATTGGTGATTTTTTAAACACTTTGTACACTTCTTCGTCGTCTCAGTTTCCTTAATAGTAGGTACAGTCGCCCGTACCAGTTTAATTCACGTAAAAGGTTTTAACTTTGCGGCGGGTTAAGAATTGCAAGAATTTGGTTTTTTATATACAGAATTACGTACTCGTACTTTATAACAAATCAAATGGGCAGCCGGTAACCTTTTATGTGAATTATACCGGTACGGGCGACTGTACTATACCGCCATCATGCGTCATTCATGATGCCTAAATTCCATTTGTAAAGGAAAACCTACGTCGCGGCGGAGACTATTTAAGAACTTTTAAATGTAATACAATAAAATTGTTACTAGTAATTGTTGCTTTACTAAGCATAATTATGGAGGAAGATGGCCTTGACTCGGTGCTCCTAGGCTGCCGTGTCGGCTCCTGCCACAGGTGTATTATATGTGGCTACTTTATTTTCATCTATCTACAGGGTGCAATTAAATACGATACTTAGCGGAACTTTTATTTGTCTGTCTACTGATCACTACAAACAACTAGTGCCTACTTACTAGGTGGCAACAAAAATGAAGCGAAAAAATCGGCTGTTTCTTACATTTGGTGCAGTAGGCACTGAGTCTACCATAAGTATGGAACAGCTGATATTTTTTTCGCTCTGTTTTTTTGCCACCTATTAGAAGTTCTTTGTAGTAATCAGTAGTCAGCCTACTTAAAGTTCCGCTATCGAATTCGATTGCACCCTGTAGAGGTACTAAAAGTGCCATTCGATATCAAGCTATTGAAAAAGTCGTAAAACGAATGTTTACATACATAACTTTTACGTCTTTCAAATACTAGCGAATAAGAATTCACCCACATAGTACGGCCAATAACACCCTATGCATGGAGCGTGCGCGCGTGGCAGTTCGTTAGTTGATCAAAAAGGGGTAGCCCAGCATGACGCTCACTGTAAAATAGTGAAGAAGAGAAAAGTAGCCGCCTCACCGTCTCTGCTCATAGAAGAGGATGGCCTCCGAGTTGGTGGTGAGCACATGAAGGAAGATGGCCTTGACGCGGTGCTCGTGCGGCGGCTGCGGCGCCGGCCCCGCCAGGTGGTTCATGAGTACGTCGAGCAGCATCGTCGCGACGCCCGAGCGGCGAAACGCGCGCACCACGCCTGGAATGTTGGGGTGATGGGGTCAGATGTTTGACCCAATTAAAAAAACATTCTACGGACAGGGTCTCAAGTGGAAACGATGGACGTTGTCATTTCTTCATGCACACACGACAGCACGTCGACAGGGAAACACAAAAAAAAGGCAAACATTTACTTACTTACTTACACTTTACACCTTCTCAACCAATGATATTATCCTCTTGTCGTTACTCTCAACCAATAAAAATGCCAAGTGTGTGCAATGAAAACAGCTTTCTTCTTACAACTTTGCTCCTATCGAAAAGAAGCTGCCTTTCAGACAGTGCTCTTGTTAAACTTTATAGGGCATCATCATACAAAAAACTTTTTCTATAATATGTACAATAGAGCAACTGATATTCTTTTATTTAGATTTCTATGTCCACTATAGCAAACAACAACAATAGGAATAAAAATATGTGCACTAATTATGTGAAGACAAACATCTAGTCCAGAGACACTATAATTTACTCAGTTGTAATTGTGCAGTGTAATTATAAAAAGTGACAAATCATAAAAGAATCAACTGTTTCCTGTGACTAATATAATAATAGGAAAAGTAGTGAGTAATTGAGCAATACTTTTAGAGTAATAAACATAAAGGTTAACATTACGTACCTAATGATAGAATGTATGCAACAAGAGTATCTTTCGATGCAAACCATCTTGAAAGTATTCCTCGGTCTTCCGCATTCAGTTTGAGGTAAGGTTTGATCTCGGCCACAATGAGACCAATGATCTGGCTCTTATACACTGCAGCGAGGGCAAAGAAACGCTCCGAAGAGGTGATGTCTTCGTACCATGATTGAGGGTACTCTATTGGAAACCAATCCCGGCATAGCAACCTCACCTAAAATTTAAAAAGACGTAAACAAATGCCTATACTCAGGAGACAATTATGCAGGCCTTTATCTTAATTGTTTTGTGTAATTACCTCTTCAAGGTCGTCAGGGCACAGAAAACGCAACTGTATATCTTTCAATGAGCATCTTGCTTCACAAGACTTCTCAATTATTACTTGGAAGCCTTCAGAAAGATACCTGAAACATGATACGATTAACCGTCAACTGTGAACTCTTAGCAAATATCCAAATGTCACTTTTGTAATTAACTGGCCATAAACTTCTAAAACTTCAAGTAGGTAATTTCAATAGAAACACACCAAGTCAACATTGTACAAGTGTACACAAGAAGAACGTGGGGACGTTATTGTGAGAGTGATATCGAGCTCAGTCAATTGGGCAATTTTATCCAATTACATAGTTCACAGAAGACAATACAAGTACACAAACAATTGCCAATTTGGATGAATTGAATCTCAATAGTTGGATGGTAGACAAAATAATGGCTCTTGCTCCACTTACCAGCTGAACCCTGCCATTCGGTAAGTTGGCCATGTAAGCTGCACTCAAACCTTTTTAGCTGCACGTACTGTTAACATAGTCCAAATGCTGTAATCCAATAAATAAACGCAGGATAGCTGCGAAGCAGCGAATTAGCAGAAACAACAATCCATTTCTTGCTTGACAAATGACAAACGACATTTGACAGATGAAATTGGGTGTTGCCCAATTAAAAATAACCTAATACCGTTATTTATAACGTTAAATAGTCGTAGAGGGAGCCACCGACTGCATGGACGGAGCTCTACAATACTAAAGAGCTCTACGTACTGCCGGTTTCTGATTTGAGAAATTCGCTTTCTCACAAAATAACGTGACAGAACGATAGTTAAGGGTTTGCTTAGTAAAATTGGCCTTTACCTTCAAATGTTTTATTAGCAGCTTTTTACGTACCTACTCGAAAGGTCCTGTGAGTGTGAAGGGGCTCCTTTTCTCTTAAAATTTATAGTACAAGTTGCTTGTATTGGTGAGTTAAGCGACCCTTTTCAGTATCACAAGACCTTTCGGTAACACCCTGTATACGAGTACCTACTTACTTGAGGGGGTCGTTCAAATCATCAATTTTTTTATGGGTCTGGCTTACCAAAAGAAAAAAAAACGTGTAATTTAGTAGGTACCTAAGTACTTACCCACTTACTGACTTGAGTAACTTACTCAAGTATCTTTTTAAATATTATTTAATGGATGACTAGAACGTGACGATAGGTACCTTTTAGGTTTAGTTATTTCGGATTTTTCCACTTAATGCACCTGGGGTAATTCACCTGGGTGCATTAAGTCTACTAAAAAGTAGACTTAATTCACCTCGGGCTAAAGAACCTGGGTGAATAAAGTCGACTCAATTTTGTTAATATTTTTGGTATACTTTATTCATCTAAAAATAAATCATTTGGTAGGTACGGTCGGCCACAGTCTATGATACCCCATGGTAGCTCTTACCTCGCGCGGTATAAGAGCGCCAACCAAGGGGTATCCTATATGCTTAGCATGGTCGTTTTGACACTCTCTCGAACTCGAGTGACAGACGTGCCATGTCTATTGTACGAGCATGGCAGGCGGGACTCGAGATGGCAATAGATTAGGGTCATGTCGAGCAGAAAGTAGATATTGCCATTTTTAATAAAAATGTTGTATTTTTGTCTCCATCGCCATGTTGGCGTAGAGCCAACTCGAGCCCGACCGACAAGTTGACAGTTTTGCATAGAGAAGGGCCTATCTCGGGCTTACCATGCTGCACGTACTAGTGTGTGGCCGACAATACATTAGTTTCGTGTGATGGTTGCCACACAAGTCATTCATGTTGTTAATGGCTAAAGAGCGCAGCGTGAAGTCCGCTTTCTCACAGCAGCGATGTTTTCCAGACCTGAGCCTCAAGTCTGTAACGCGATGGCGTATCGATAGGTTCCCAGTAGAAGGACAAAACTGGGTTTCCCTCCTTTTTCTCCTACAATCAGCGAACACAAATCCTCTAGAATTTGAATGAGAATATTATTTACTGTACCTACTAGAAAAACATTAAAAGGACAGTCAGCATTAATAAATCGTAATTTAAGCCTACAACTGGGAGCCTATTGAGGCACCATTGCGTTACAGACTTGAGGCCCAGAGGGATCGCCTTACACTGACATGTTGCGCACACTTGCGTTGAGATTGCGAGATAGGAGTGCGTACAGTCAGCCACACGCTAGTGTAGTCCTCTTGTTCGATTGACGCTCTTATACAGCGGGCTGTAAGAGCCGCCTTGGGGTATCCCATACAGTGGCCCAACTACCTACTTTAGTTTTGTTTCTCTTTCTGTGAATAAGACAAAGAGCAGGTAGACAAACAGGTTGATGGGATGTCGATACTAGAGGAAGAAGTCATTTGAAACATACGAGTACGAGTAGGATCTGATAGGATCCCTATCAATGGCCAAGTAGAGTACTTACCCCGAAAATAACATCTACTGTACCTACCTAGCGTCGGATCACTGTCCAAGTTATATTAGGGTAAGTATCTACCGAACGAAGCACATAAGTACATACCTACCTATCTGAAACATTGCTATCTGAAACATCGCGATTCAATCCACGACCGACCGTTGTTTAGTGACGAAGACGTGACGCACATTTGACCCAACTCTCGATACCCATGAACGAAGGGCAAAAAATCTCAACAAATTAAAGCGTGAAATTGTTCTCGATACCCGCCCCAGTAATTAATATCTCATGGTGTTGGCGCTGAAACCCGGCGAGTGTAAACTAATACGCCAGGCCATCAGGCGGTGCGTGTGTAACGTGACCCAGCCGCCCCGCACGCGCCCCATGCCCCATTTGCACAAGACCTCTTAATATTGCATTCGGTGATGCACCATTTGTAAAGGACTGTAAAGTTGGTTTCACTATTTTGACTCATTGGGAGTCAAATGAGGTCCAGGAATTGGCTGTCATCGAGATGATTTGGTTTAACGAAATTGGGGATGTGGTAGAGTCAAGCTTACCCCGCCACTAAAGAACCTTGGCTTTAGGATCTAGTACAGATGGTTTAAACAGAGTTCAGTGGCATCCCCACTAATACTAGATGGTTGAAGCAATCACTAGGACGCTGCAGTGCCTGGGACATGTATGGAGCAGGCTTTGTGGATATGGTAGAGTCAAGCTTGTACTGTACCTCGTCACTATGAGGTTCAACGATGAGTTGAGATTTCTTATGTCGTAGCGTAGTAGTGTACAGTTTTGGGTATAGGTACATATTTTTTCCTCCAACGGATTCCTACAAAGCTGTTAGCAGATCTGTGAATTGGTGTCGCAAATAAACCTTTGAGCCTATTCAAGTTTGTTGTTAAAGTCATAATTCAAACATCATATCGAGAGTGCCATACCGTAACTCTCTTTAATAAGCATAATTACAACTCGATGGCATCTTGACTGGTCTCAGTAGCAGTGCGGTCGCGAAAAATGTGAAAGGTTGATAAGATAGGGTTGATTGAGACAGTGGACGTCTGTGCGCGACCTGCGACCGCCGGAAATCAGCAGCGAAGCGCTTATCTGCGCGGGCGCAGGATAATGTTACTCACCGAGTAGCGCACGCGATCTTGAGATGCGTTTTTGGGGTTCCGTACTCGAAGGGTAGCGACACTGTTTTTTATTACTAACCCTACGCTGTCGGACTGTCCTACCTTCAAAGTTCAATATCTGTCGAGCAGTAATAAGATGAAACATTTTCAGGGAATGTACCTACAAGGTTTTTTGAAATGATAAAACGTAAGTACTTACTTTATAAAACATATTTTATTCCGTAACAGTACCTATGTTTTGCTTTATTTCTAAATAGCTTTTTGGAATTAAATATCGAGGGAGAGAAATGTAGATATAATACATATTTACAGCTAGGTAATAAACGTATTAAAAATTAAAGAATAGTTAAAATAATTTCATCATAACAAATGAGCATAAAAATACCTTACATACCTAAAACTACTACAATAATAATTTTCTTAAATAACTTTGGAACCTTGAGGAATTCTTATACAAAGAGGTTATGAGTTAATCCTAAGTAATCATAAATGTAGGACTCTACATAACTATACGTATAGAAACAAAAATATTTTATGTCAATTACGATATGCCAAACATAGTGAATGGCCGCTCTAGTTTTCAGTTAACTCTACCTATGACTGAACATATTTCCATCATAAAATTATCAAATCTAAACTTACACAGAAAAACATTTCGCAAGACGCACGTGCGACGTTGACCGACTTAGCGACCCTCGAGTCGGCAAATATTTACAAACGATACGCGCACCCTCTTGTCACAACAGCTGGTAAATGTTACTTTAGAATGTAGAGTTAGTTCTATGGGTGACCATAGTGTTGCCAGTCAGCGCAGGGGGGATGAAGATGTGGAGGTATCGGAGCGTAGAGTCCAGGTGGCGGATGGTGGGGGTGGGTTGGGTATCTCGGTTGCAACTCGTGGTAGTCGGGCATTGGTACTGGCTTTAGGTACTGGTCCAGCTCAGCCCCGTCGGGTGGGCCGTCGCCTAGCAACGCGCCGCCATCGACTTCTATCCTGGAGAAGTCGATCTGTGTCCGTTCAGGGGAAGGCTCGCGCTTGAGGCGCGCGGCGGCGGCGGGCGGCGGCTTGCGTCGTCTGGGCTGGTACTTGTAGTCTGGGTACTCGCGTTTGTGCTGGGTTCGCAGCTTGTCAGCTTCCTTCACGAATGGCAGTTTTTCGTCTTCGCTTAGGTTCCTGGAAAAGAGGTTCAATTTAGCCATGGCTCCGTGCTCCTCAATAAACTGGTTTATAAAAATATAGTAAAAAACTCTACATCAAAGCATACTAACAACAATGGTTTTTTTTAAAGCACAGACCCGTGCTAGGGTTGAAAAATTCTCATCGACAGTAGTATCTCAATTGGTAGAGTGCCTACAGGGTTTGCAAGACGTTGCGTGTTCAAGACCTGTCCCGAGCTAATTTTTGAATCTTAGTATAAAAACCAAAGTCGTGTTAGTTACTTTATGAATTCGTTATTAGTAGCGTACGAATTCATAAAGTGTCCGGACAAGTGACCCGAATTTTGAAAGTGAAAAATAATAATTTGCCTAACAGTGGATTTCGATGCAATAGATTGACTCAATCCAAGAAACCACGGCACTTTAGCGGCCGGCGGCGGCACCATCTGGAAATAGTCGCGCCGATGCTATCACACGGCGGCGGCGGCCGATCCACATGCTGAGTGAAGCATTAATCAAACACAGATTTATAACAAATACGCATATAATATAGGTATAGTTTTTTGCTCTGGATGTAGGTAAAATAGTATGCGCAGTCGGAGGAAAATGTAGAGTCTCAATCTCAAAATTTAGTGTCTCAATCCTCAAATTTAGAAGTTGCCCCGGACACGTTTTTGAGCTGTACGAAGTTTTATATATTTTAAAAGCTAACTCAATGACTATTGTACCTTTTGAAACCTATTGTACCTATACCTACGCGAATCGAGAGTTTTTGGTTGCAGTGTTGCGGTTACGTTTGTTACAACTTCTATCACCTCTTTCTGTGCCTCTATCTAATTACCTTTGGGTATTGAGACTGTCCGAGAACATTGAATGTTAGCACCCTATTTCGATTTACTTTCCAAGCTTTCACTTTCACCTTTGGTCACTAATTAACTATTAGATTAGCATCATCATAAAACATCAGCCTAATCACATGCGTCTAGCCGGTGTCGCGACATCAGTTGCCAAATAAAAATATTCACAACACAACCATAGGCAGTGACCGTATTAAATTCGTCTGCATGTCTGTCTGGCACTATTATTATAATTTATCTTCAATTCTCATGCCCGAATTGTATTCCTAGACCGAACTAAGTCAACACGTGTTTTAGTGCAGTGACATGTGTAGTATTTTTTTGTCCTAATTTGATGCAGCACCCATAATCTCCTATAACTAGATCCAAATCTAAGTGGTACATTTTGTACCAAGTTCGACCTTTGACCTCGCTAATCCACGAAGCGATATCTATTGCGATCTACAAGGACTGTACTGGCGGTCCACATCAGTAATCCGACCAATCACAACAGAGCAATCAGGGCTCGCTTCACCGTCTATTTTCTTAGATGATTCGAGAGTTTGGTTCGCATAGTGATGTCAGTCGCATGTCATAATCGGGCGTGACGTCAGTGCTTTCTCGCGGGTGGCCGCGGTACAAGTGCTTTTGGCTTTCATACACTCGACCCACGATAGCCTAGATATAGGTCCTGTTTGGATGCCTGTTGCAACGAATGATGCCACATAGATTAATTAATAGTTACGTAACTGCTCATATTCGTTACAGTAGAGTTGCAAATCATCTGCTTCAGGTATCAAAAGTCAACCTATGATACTCTTATTTCAGAATCTCTAGCGAATCTATGCTCCCACTCTACAATTCAGCAGTTTTAGTGGAGCGTGGTTTAATCTGACTTTATTATATGGATTGCTCTACATCTCTTCGATATTTGTTTCAATCTTCTCGGTCGTCGGTCCCAGTTCGAGATGTTATCGGGCGGTCGGCGGCGATAGCATTTTAATGAGTAAACAATCGATGCACGCCGCACCGCTGGAGACCGCACGCGTACCGCCAACATTGGAGGATTACTGTAGAGAGAGGGGATAGAGGTTTTGGTCTATACTATTATCGTAAAAGCCTGTTAACAGCTTACCTTATTTATACGGTTTATTTTAAGTGTTTTTTTCTATGCGCAATTTGTGATGTTGGGAAGACTATAATAATATGAGAGCGGTGGTAGATTGGTTGGTAGAACGGTGGTGTCAAAAGCGTAGGTCCGAACGAGGTTCAAAAAATCCAGTAATGGCACGGAAAAGGTACCAACATCCCTAGTTTGAGATATGGCCAAACTGTTTGGGAGAGTGGGTTCTAACGTAGGTTCAGTACCTACGAGCTACGAGCTTCTGTGTAGTTTTGCTTCTACGGATTACTTTCACGGGTGTTTCACAAACTCATGATGCTGATTTAAACATTTGAGATTTGGCAGTGATAAGGGACGCCTAAGCTCAGCGATCGCATAGCACCAGATCGTGGCCTCAAAGCCTCAATATAAAGGTTCTATAAATAAGTAGAAATCAGCTTTGTACCATTAGCTCTGCCCAAAATAGAACAACGTTTAAAAAGAATTAAAAGTTTAAATAATACCAATAAGTAAAGGATCCTGAATTAGTCTTGACTTAACAGACACATTTTATCATAGATTTATTGTTATTTAGGGTTATAGGCGGTGTTGCCGATTTGAGTTTGTAGAGTCTCATTGCTTCATAGATATAGCGTCCAATACTCACTTCCACATCGATCCAAGTGTTTTGCTGAGCTCAGCGTTGTGTAGAGACGGTCTTTGTTCGGAGAGGCGTCTCCGCATAGCCTGTGCGAATACCATGAAGGCGTTCATTGGTCTCTTCACGTGTGCCCGTCGCATGCAGCCGCCAGCCCTGGAGAGAAGGGAGACATATTTTTAAATACGATGGTAAATAATACGATGGCTGCCTATTTATCTACTAGATGTAGTAGATAAATAGGCAGCGTTGGAATAGTCACTTTACATATCTAGTGTATGTGAAGGTGCCACTAGCGTCCAGTGGCACCTTCAAACACATAAACCTAAGCATAAATAATCTCATTACGTATATACCAAAAAAACTTTGGAACTCGGAATAATGAGATCCGTAAAGACGTATTGGGATGGCGATGGCGTATTTATGCAACTTTGGTAGTCAGTCACACACACACACAACATCTACAACAATTAACATCATCAACTGAACTATATTTTGTGGTAATTAAGAAATAGAGGCCATAGCAGGCGGTAGCACGCACATGGGCAAACCTCTAGAGCCATTTGTTAAAAAAAGCTCATAAACCTGGCTATGACCTAAAACTAAATGCTCTAACAAAAGCAACCTAGCCCCGCCTCACGTGTATGTAATTATTGTAACCTTGATTTTAATTTAGACGGCGGCGCTACACAGAAGAAAGAGTTATAAAATGATTGTTTAACTTCATTCGTTGGCGAGTAAACTTTACAAAAAGCCGTGTTGACATAAACAATGAGAAATACGCACTTGAGAGCGGCGCGCGACTATCGAGGCTACTCGAATTGGTTTTTGTAGAGCCGCGGCGCGCGCCCGATAATTAGAAGGTATAACCAAACTGATGACTATAAAGTGGAAAAATAAATGACGTTTGGGTACCCCTTTATGTAAGCAATAATAAACAGTGGTGCGGTTGGGTGTAAACACGCGGAGTGGTGCAGCCTCACGTCATTTTACGCTCGTAAACCATTCGTTATTTTATTACTATTCGGAGTTCCGTACCACTCCACCAAAAAGTCCTGCAATCATAACCAAGTTGTTTTCCTGAGATTAGAGAAACAAACTGTGAAACTTCTAACATACGGAACCATCATCCAGATGTCGGGCTCGAACGTGACCGTATTTTTATTTCCTCCAGCGGCGTTCGGGTTTCCTCGCGAGCGGGCAAGGCGATGACAATAAATTATGTTTTTTTTTCAAACGCTGACACGGCACTAAATGTCGATCGATTTCTAACGGATTACTCCGGGAATATGAGAAGTAATGACTGGTTCGGCGAACTAGTCGGTTTCCTTGTTTATTACACGGAACGAGTTCTAGAGAGCGAGCCGGGCTGTAGCGATTTTTATTTAGATCGTATTACATTCGGAATAGTACCCGGAGACCAAAATAAATTTATACCAAAAACTTCTTCAAAACACATGATCTTGAGTAATGGAAAATCTAAAAATTACCAAGCATTATTTAGAGTTGTAGACCCTCATATCACAGTTAGAATACGGATCAGAAGTCTCATTGTAGAGACGCTATTTTTGCAATACGTGGGTTGCACGCACCACTTGCACCTAGTAGGGTCAGCAGTTGGCAACACCCTCCAGTCCGTAGCGACCAAATTAATATCAAAGTACCATGATTTAAAAAAGCCTTAGTTTCAGAATACCTGAAATCCAAGATGACTTCACTTCAGTTTGTCTAAATTGGTTATTATGCGCGGTACCTAGGAGCGCAGAAAAACGCGAAAATTTTCGAGCGGCTGCCGCACGACTGTACAAACTGAAAACAACTCTATTTCACTAATAACTAGTGGTTCGCCCCGAACTATGAACTCGCGACCCCATATCTCAGCAACCCCTCGACCGATTTAGCTCATGTTCGAACTTAAAAATTCTCTTGGCCTCATTTACCTGCCTACCAAATTTCATGACGATCCGACTAAATTTACTCAAATTATTGTCGAACGAACTTTCATACATACATACATACAAACATACATACAAACATACAAACGCCGGATTGTTCAAGTAGACTCGGAGAACCTCGCTCGCTTCGCTCGCTCGTGCAATAAGGTAATCTAACTTACCCCCCTTTACATTGTAAAGATCTAGGTACATTGAAATACTCTCTCATATTAACACTCCAAGTAGAGTAACCCTCAAGGGTGGCCCAGGGCGCGGCCATCTGGTTAACAACACACAAGACGGGCTGACAGACCTCAGATAGAGTTGCATCGTCTGCTCCATTAGTCATTAAGCTGCTTGCTTTATTTTTTCTCATAGCTTTGGGCGACTGATTTCATAATGTTTGCACTTAATTTCACTATTTTCCGGAAATACTTTATTGAACGAGCGGGCGAAGTTCTCCGAGTCTACTGGAACAATCCGGCGTTTGTATGTTTGTATGTATGTATGTATGAATGTTCGTTCGACGATAACTTGAGTAAATTCGGATCGTCATGAAATTTGGTAGGCAGGTAAATGAGGCCAAGAGAATTTTTAAGTTCGAACACGAGCCAAATCGGTCGAGGGGTTGCTGAGATATGGGGTCGCGAGTTCATAGTTCGGGGCGAACCACTAGTAATTTCGGGAGAAGATAATAAAATAGGCTTAGTACACACGACAGCACGTCGACCTTTACACGCCAGCACTCTACTCGGTTACGTTACGGGCGACTTTACAACACGTGACGTGCTGTCGTGTGTACTAAGACGATAATATAGTATTTTTAGGTAAATATGGGCAAAGTAACGCGAGGAGAAAAAAAAACGGTGGTCTAGGTAGGCTGATGATGATGATGTCCGACGAATAAAACGAGAAGATATGCCTAAAATTGGAAATACAACTTTCTATGAACCGTGAAACCATGTGTTACTAGGCGCAGAACCCTAAAAAGCAATTATTATTAATGCTTTGTTAGAATTAGTAGAGTCGGCAACGCGACGTAACCAACGTAAGCTTACGACAAAAACTTTATAGCCGAGCGAGCGCTATGATTTATCGCGTCACGAGAGCAGAGTTCGAAGCACACTTTGACATGTTAAAGGGTGTAGGTATTGAGCTTTAGGTATTGGAGCAAAATTGATGAGGTGGATCACCTCACATCTTTTGAAGCACTCTAATAACTTCGGTAGTAGAAACTATTGCTTTTTTATAATATAAGACACTAGTTACTTGTGCAATAGGGGCACAGTCGATACACCTTTTTGTTCGATTGGGGCCCTTATGCCGCGCGCGGTAAGAGCTACCATGGAGTACCCTAGACCGTGGCCGACCGTACCTACACCTCTGATTTTTTTGTGGTTTTGTGTAACATTGTAACAAAATTCCTTCAGCTTTAAAATCACAAAAAAATCTGCGCGTAAAAATATGTATCGTGAGATTGAACATTCCGCTCGTGTTAAGACTTGAATGAAACTGTGGCTAAATGGTTGCAGGCTCAAGTCCTGTCCTCAGCGAGATGTTTCATCTCAAAAATACGAGAACATCTCACTTATGAATAGGTAGGTCCATGACATTGAGCAGCATATTTCGTGCGGAGCCAACTAAGTTGCGGGTTTCCTCGCGATATTTTCCTTCACAGTTAGCGAGTGGTATTACCTCTACAAATTAAAAAAAATACATGTAACTTTGTAAATATACAAAGTCATCATAGGTACACAAGACAGCACGTAGAAGCTTACACGCGAGCACTCTATTCACTTTCGTTACGGGCGACTTTGCAACGAAAGTGTGAGTGTCTACGTGCTGTCGTGTGTACACACCGACGCCCCTAGGCCGACTTAGCTAAGTTAGCTATCAGAATGGTATAGCGAGTAGTCTCTTCATCTATCTAGTGTGAGTGAAAGTTCCACTGGACGCTGTATCTTATTACGTAGATGCAAAGGCCTTAGTTTATTTTTTTGTTATCAATATAATATGTTCATATTACTTAAGTCTATGCTCTACGTCAAGTTTTCAGTAGTTACACTATAAGTAGCCAAATAAATCCTACACACAATGGTCTAAAACTTAACTCTAAACTCAATACTAAACTAAAACTAAATGCCACAGACCATCATTTCTCAACATATGGACCGCGACGCGAGTGGGTCGCAAGTATATTATTCTGGATGGGCCCTGAAAAAAAGCTTTTTAAGGGTTAATATTAAAACTGAATACTGAAATACTTTGGACATATCCATCTCGTTACGATGTGAGGCCCGTATGTTGACTTTTTGGGTAGATGTCTCGCGGTCCAGTGAACTTTGGGAACCAATGTTCCGAGTGTCGTATTATTAGAACTCGAGCTGGCGTCAGCGCATTTTTTATTCTTCAAAACCCGAGACGATTGTTATGCAAAGTTAAAGCAACATTATGTCGTAGCGTTTTTGGGTGCCAGTAGTTTTGACCATGATCGATGGGAGTAAAGTTGTAAACAACAGATTTGGTTACACATAATATACGTTTGTGCGAGATTAAAATGAAAATCGATCTGATCTATATAAACGTAGCTACCGTGTAATTTTATCAGAACTTTAATGAACATGAATCTGTGGAAAATAGAGGGGACGGTAAGTTTGTAAGTTGGTTCCACTGCACTGCTTACTCCTTCAAGGAAAAGTGCGTGTGTGACTCGATATAAGGGTACGTACGATATATCTTACGTGGGAGTGTGCAAGATATCTTGTGCAGTAATATGTCTCCTCTTTGGTTATCTACCGATGCATGAGAGGTATAGTTAGATGCAGAAAAGGTTGAGAGTATTCCCAAAGCAAAGCGGTAAGGGTGACATTAGCGAATTCGAGTGGCACCAAAGCCAACGGCCATTGGCTGAGGAAGTAATAAAGTGGCGCGCGCGCAGGCCGCAGATAGCTGTCATCTGTGACGGGCCCGCCCACGCTATTTCTGCTCCTCTTTTACAACCCCATTTACATACGACCTTACGCTTTTCTTCACACATTGCAATCGGATCGCATTATTTGTTTCACTTATTTAAGTTGAGATAACCGACTAGTTTCAATTTTCAGATCTTATTCGGAAACCTTAAATACTACAATGTGCAGTGCTTACGAAAGTTTAGAAAGTACATTTTGCAGTTTTCACGCAAATCCTTAGCATTCTCAATGATCCACGAAATTTTGCTTTTTTTTACAGATGTAGAGTCCACGATCCATGTGGATACAATGCCTCTAGTAACGATTTTACACGAATACATTTCCCTCACTTCCTTGCCCGCTTCTGCAGCGAGCGTGAAGTAAACACGGCATTGCCGGGTAAGCGCATGCGCCGCCCTAGCCACGGACATTAGCGCGGGAACATAAATTAACTAACGGAACGTTTCAGTCGTAATTCGCATTCAAAGACTCCAAGGTAGGACGAAGATAGGCTACTTAATAGGCCGGCTTCTACGTGAGACGCTATAAAAACTCACTTAGGAGTACCTAACTATGTTGGACGGTGGTACTCGGCGGTGCCCCGTGGTAGGTCCTCCGAGTATCATGCCAAGAACAACTGCATCCAATACTCCAATCACTAAACTAAGGCCTTTGCATCTACGTAATGAAATTATTTATACAGCGTCCAGTGGCACCTTCACTCACACTAGATGGGTGAAGAGACAACGCTGCAGTGCCTGGGACATGGTTTAGAAGCCCACTCCAATCTCTAGTTAGAGAGGAAATGCTGATAGTTATTTTACATTTTTGATCAGTGGAATGTGTGGAACATACTGTGTCACAGATATTTTTGTCTCAACATAGCTTTTAAAGGATAGACAGACAGTCAGTGGAGGCAGAGTAATAGGGTTCCCGTTTGGCACCCTTCGGGTACGGAAACCAAAAAAACAAAAACACTAGAGGTGGCGTTTTCGATCTTGCTCAAACCACTTCAGTAGGTAAAGATTTATCGTCGCTCCATCATCAAGAGTCAATTAGTCAGCTATAAAACGGCATCCCCTTTCCCGTCAACCAGACACATGTAAACACCACCCTTACAACGTTTATCTCGAGAGTGAATTTAACAACCAACATTAAACAATTAATTGCCTCGTAAAGCAAACAGTAGCCGACGGATGAGTTTACAATCATTACTCGAGTTCGAGTGTGGTTTATCATTGGGATAATCACCTATCTGAAACTTTTGTCGTATACTGACTCGCT
Organism: Zelleria hepariella; assembly: GCA_949319315.1. Lineage (NCBI taxonomy): Eukaryota > Metazoa > Arthropoda > Insecta > Lepidoptera > Yponomeutidae > Zelleria > Zelleria hepariella. The sequence goes on from OX439385.1 coordinate 15,901,409, forward strand.
TTACTGAAAGACAACACTTCAGCTTAAGGTGCTACTATTTCCATACTAATGAATTTTCCATTCATGGGCATTTTAGTTCTCATGAATTATTTCATGAGAACTATCTCTTTATATAGATTCAATCAATCTACAGGATTTTCTTAAACAATAATAATTTGCCACAAACATCAAAATTTATGCAGATGGATGTGATTCCACTGCAATATTTACAGTGGAGTTACTCACGAACAATATGTTCCATTTAGTCCTCGCGTTGAGAAATCGCAGGAGAGTTTTTAGCAAAAAAACGCATCCAAAAAGATGATATAATTTTTTTCTCATTGGCGGAGCTAGTTGTGCCGGGTGCGTCCTATGTGCCTTAATATGAAATCGTAGCACCTTAAATGCTATTCAACCGTGTAACGTAAGTTTGAAGCACGATAGATATCACGTAATGTCACCTGCCTCAAGTGGTCATGGGAAATTAGGGATAGGGTGAGACTGAAGCTATGCTGATTATATTGATTTTGAGGGTTGTATCTACTTATCTATCGTTTAACGGTATCCGATAATCGAGTGGGAAAGATTTCTCACGCATATCATGTTGTGTACTTTTAGATGGTACTTACTTACTGTATACTTTTACTGAACACTTTTACTGTATTTTTATTGAACGAGCGAGCGAAGTTCTCCGAGTCTACTTGAACAATCCGGCGTTTGTATGTATGTGTGTATGTATGTATGTATGTATGTTTGTATGTTTGTATGTATGAATGTTCGTTCGACGATAACTTGAGTAAATTTTGTCGGATTGGTAGGTGGGTAAATGAGGCAAAGAGAATTTTTAAGTTCGAACATGAGCCAAATCGGTCGAGGGGTTGCTGAGATATTATGGGGTCGCGAGTTCGTAGTTCGGGGCAAACCACTAGTTATTTTGAGTAGGTATCGATAGGTTTGCGTGATTTTTATTATTATATGTTTTATAAGTAGAGCCAGCTGGGTTGTAAGCAGTAATCGCGACCTATTTACGCTGATAAACGGACGCTTCTGGGAAAGCCATTGGGTCGACGATGTCGACCCTACATCCCGGAAGGCCAGTATATGCAAACATACATCAAAGTAATGTATAAACACTGCGACGTAGCTTGCAATGACTTTTTCAGTATTTTTTCATGACTCTGATTCAAAATATGATATTATGTGTCTTTGCATAACCACTCAGTCCAAGTTTGTGCATAAAAAAACTCTTTTAGGCGTTTTTCTACGAAACTGATTTTCTACTGTACTGTAGTTAAACGCCTTATAGCTCCAGTATAAACGTTTTCTATTTCAATTGATTGAACTTAGGCAGGAGCAAGAGCTAAAATGCATGTTAAGATATCTGTGCCCAGGCTTTTTTTATTTTTTTCATAGAATAATTATCTTTTCATCTCCCACGCTCGGAAAGTTTGCTGTTACTAGTAACTTACGATCGTGTAAAGGCCGGATTTAAACTATCTGCATTTTGGTGCGCTTCGAAATTTGAACGCGACGCCGGGACAGTCTTTCCCGCGCCCTATGGTGTTGAAAAAGAAAAAAACACTGGCCGTTTAAGAAGATGCCAAGTCCCGAGAGAAAAAAGAGCCTCATTCATAGTTCATTTACACGCGTACTTCAGCGAAAGTGATTGTTCGTGCCCATTTTCTATACAAAACTGTGAATGTAAATGGGGCATAAGCATCTTTTAAAAAGGTTAACTCACGGAATAGAACATTCAGAAACGCGGTTTCTTCTTATAGTCTTTTCAATATTTTGTACACAATATTTATTTTATAAACCCAGTAAATAAAAAAAATGCTTCGCTTCTGTTTTATCAATTAGATAATTATGTTTTGGTTTGTTAAATATTTTTTTTCAAACGATATTACTAATTTAATTTTTTATCTCCTAGATTTTTTTATATTATATGGTAAGTGTTCAGAATGCACCCGGAAAAAAAACATTCTTTTAATTACATTATTTTTGTGTCTGGATAAATAAACTTCAGGAAATTATTAATAAAACGAATGGTTTTAATACCAACGAAGCTCAAAAATTTAGTGCGGCAGCCGTAACTACAGTAAAATATGCTTTTAAAAGGAACTTATTTGATTCACCTGTTCTGCCTGTAAGTAGTTGTCTATAGAGTTTTTCCCGCTTGGCTAACAAAGTCATTTCCTCGCTTCTGTGAGATGAAAAGTTTTGTGTTTCGCACGAATGCAATATTATTTGCGTTTCGTGCTTCTGAATACCTCGCTACGCTCAGGTTTCTTTTTTTGAACCACTCGCTACGCTCGTGGCTCAATTTTAGAAACCTTCGCTAGCTCGGTATTCAATACAAGCACTCGCCGCAAACAATAATTTTGCATTCTTGCATAACAAATAACTATTTCATAGCACCAATTTTTGCTTAGCAAACCAGTTGTGTGAAGAGAATCTTAGGTTTCTTTTAGCCGGCTTCAAGGAGCGTCGTCGTCGGTCTGCCCCTCTACCGTTGACTCATTTTTCCAATACGGCCGGAATATGGCGCAATTTACAAAATTTAATATTTTACAAATTAAGACGCATTTTGTGTTTTAATTGAATAAAACGGCCTTACCTTTGAATAAACATGACAAAGTATTTAAAATCAAAGCATTACTATGCGAATTCAAAGAGAAATTAATTTTAAAACTTTTTCAATTTGATTGCAATAGCTTCAAGGGTAACACCCCTGGGAACGCATCTGTGTCCACACGACGTCGAGGACGCTCGATAACGTGCACTCGACGCTCGACAAGCCAGCTCGGTCTGGGTAACGTTACGTCTTACATTTCACTCGATTATCTCGCATTCTCTCATGTGGATATGAGGCGTGGCAACTTGGAGTTTTAATTGAAGTTGACGTAAAATTGAAGCTGAAGAATGTTGTGTAGAGCTTTTAAAGATTGCAAAAGGAAATTCTAAGCAACACTTCTACGAAATTGTAGAGTCTCATTTCACAAACGAGTTTAAAGTCAACAAAGCCTACTAACGACGAATTGATGTCTACTTCTCAGCCAGCCACGGAATGACTTTCCAATATTGGGTTTTTGGTAGAGAACCAACAAGTGAGAAAGAACATCCTAGGTAGTCCGTGACAAGAGATCCTATTCCAACGCTATCTTAGGTATATACAGCGCTCCGCATGCAAAGCCTGCTCGGCATAGACTTACAGCTGAACGGTGAAGGATACGGCATGCAGCCTCCACTGTATATTAGTGAGTAGTTTAAATACTTGTGGCCCATATCATTAGTGCGGACGGGGTGAGCGCTGCGTTTACCAAGCCAACGCGAATAACGTTTAGCGTGCAGCCACGAGCAAATAAGTATCGTGGCTGTAATGAAGCCTTCCAAGCGAACGCACTACCCACCGTACCTTCCAACTTGCCTCTACAGCTACGACAACCCATTATAATCTCTATAACGGTGGGGTAAGAGTGGAGCCAGGTGCGTGATGCAGGAAGTATAAGTGCACGCCTAGTGTTAACAGTGCGCATTACCGCACGTACGCTAACCAACACAGAACGCCGACCAGATTACAACTCTGTCAATATTTGGCCGCGCCTGCCCGCGGCGGACCCGGAAGATGACCTTCCCGATAGCCCTAAGGAACATGCGAAAAGTCTACAGAAGCTTTTTAGTACAAAAATAAATGACAAACTCCTTCAAAGATGGCAGTTTCTTCTAGGCTGCTCATTTGGACTCAGCAGACTCCCAGCCTTGGAGGAGTATGCTAATCTGTTTGTACATTCACTGGTTTGTAATAGCTCAAATACAAGCTTTTAAAGAATGAATCGAGCTATTCGCATGGAAAAGAGTGTGCTAAGTCAGATAGAAATAGACTTCAGCCTATTGTTTTTTTTATACTATTTGTAGGGAGTTCAATGGAGCAGCAGCACGTACTGCAGTCTATGGTCTGAAGTATTATGATCCAAATCTTCAAGGCACAGACGTAGAGACGCCATAAAAAGCGCCCCGGAGAAAATTTGTGTCTTTATCCCCGCGAAGTGGTCGCACAAACATGGGGGTGGTGAGGCGTTGTCTCCGGGACGCTTCCTGGCGGCACCTGTGAGACGGGAGACTGTTTGAGCCCCCACTTAGGGGGAAGCTTCGAAATGTACTGCAAACCCCGTTGTTTGCCCGCCGGTGCCGCGGAACAAAGATTAGAGAAAGGCCTTGGATTTTTGTTTCGTGGTGGCTTAGACAGCGATTCCTAAAGTGGGCTCCGCGGAACTTAGGGGTTCCGTAGAAAAGTCACCAGGGTTCTGTGAAAATATTTTTTTGTCATAATAGCGCAAAATGTGTGATGAGAAGAACATAATACTGTTATGTAAGAACAGAAATTACAGTGGTCCAATATTTTATCTTCTCTGTCGAGGTAGGCTTCTTTGTCTTTCTTTATTTTAGGTATGTGTAGAATGTTCTCCTAAGCTCCCAAGTTCCTAAACTCAATTTGAGTTTAATCCACTGTTTTAAAACTTCACCCTCCAAGTTTCTGTATCTAACTCGATTAGACTATCCTTGTTCAAATAAGTTCTGCGGTTTAGGCACTATAAGAGAAAGCGTTGTGTAGTTTCCTTAGGATCTTGTTTTGAACGTCATTTGGTTACAGTCGGTGGCACGATATGTCACTCTTCGACCACACCATATTTAACTACTAGGTACTTGAACTTTACTATAAAGTGAATACCTGTATCTGTTTATAGAGTGGATTACTAGCTGATTAACGTATTTAATATTTTTGATGACGTTAGTTTATTAAATTGCTATTGTACCCTACTAAAAGTCACCGGCATTGAGGCATCACGCATAAAATTTCAGTCAACTCGTCGAAATCACAACCTGAAACAGCTTTGACGTCACACCTAGCAAATTACTCCCCTCTCAATCGTAAAGCCATGTCTGAGGCCCTTGGGCGGCTTAAAAACTCTGACACCAGGGGCTTTAGCCTGAAACGCAATGGCATGTCGATGACGTCCCAGCAGAAGGACAAAACCGGGGTTTCCTCGTTTTTCTCCTACAACCAGATAACTAATCCTCTAGAATTAGAATCAGAATATTCTTTGCTGTACTACAAAACATTAAAAGGACTGACGAAAGGTTAACTAGAGCCAATTTTGGCACAGTTGCGTTACAGAGCTGGGCACTACCTCACTCGATTACCTACCTACTCCCCTTTGGACTGCGTCGTCATCTCTAACTGTCGATTTCACTTCAAACGTTCTTGGGGAGTCCCTTGCATCTGATAAGGGCCCCATAACACACAAACGGCATGTTTACCGCGGCGCTATCGGTGGGGGGACGCGGAAACAAATTGCTGACAGGAAGGAGATAACCTGGCTTGTCTCACGCGGGCAAGCAAGGTGGAGACCCACAGACCTCTATATCGGTGCAAAGTAAATAGGAGCTAGGGAGCTAGGGCCTCACACGGGCGTTGAAAAAACGCCTTCACACGAGCTATTTCAGACAAGGGCTAATTTCGGTGCCAGCGCCGATCTTTGTCCAATCAAAGGTAAACGTGTTCAATCAAAGGTATAGCTTAGATAGAGATATATCTCTATATTTGTTTCTTTAGAACTTATTAACGTTGGTAACTCCATTAGGATTGCAGGGTACTTATTAATTAGGTTTCGTTATTCAACGTTATTATTTCTTCCTTTGAATTTGATTTTCAGTTATGGCTGATGTTTTCTATGATAATCTTGTAGTGATGTTGTGCGTCATTAATAATTTTATTATGCGCGCAGTTTTAGCTCAGACTACATTTTTTCATTTGGCGCCACGTTGGTGATGGGCCTTGTCCGAGCAGCGGCGCTAGGGTCCGCCTGGAATGCGCGGGAGTGACTCAGCGGTCTCTTTGTGCGCGTGCGCCGTTAGTTCAACTCAACAACATCAGCGCCGTCGAAACGGCCTATAATAGTCGATTCGATAGTTTTGGAAAAGTTTTTGCAGCATAAGGGCTATCTGGAAAAACTAGGGGAACTTGCACTATTGTCTTCACCTTCTGTCCCTTTGTGTGAGTGTTCCGGCTTATTTTCAGCAGAAACATCTCAGCGTTTCAGTTTTCTCAGCGTAAATTTTACCGTTATAGCCCATCCAGACTCAGGGCGAGAAACCCCGAGAACACCCGAGAAGCGTGAATGTGAAGAGTTTCTCGCCTTCTCGTTCTCTGGCTCGCCTGTTCTCCGATCGGTGTCGGTAAATTTTGCCGCTTCAAAGGATTTCTCGGGCGAAAAAAGAGAAGGGTATCACACTTACGTTTTCTCGCAGTGTCGATAAGTCACCCGTATTTTTTGTTTCGTTTTCAAAATGTGGAATAACGCTCTAGAATTAAAACTTATTGAATACTTTCAATCCGAGCCTATGAATTTTTATGGGATAAAAGTTTTAACCACGATTCGTGGAACAGACTCGGAGAATTAATGGAAAAAAGAGTCTTTTTTTGCGAGTTACAGAAAATACAGGAAAATGGTGAAAGATTCCTCTAAATCGGGAGCTGGTGAAAACAAAATATACAGTCTAGCTTTTCTATTTTTTATAACTTTATTTTTAGTTAAAATTGTCACAAAGTTTTAATATGCAATGGCACACAGAGCCAAACCAAGTATCGTCAGTTGTCGTCCATACCTGATGGGATCCAGAACACGAGTGAGAAAAATGAGAGTGTGGATAGATTGCTTGTTCTCGCAGAGAAGTCTCGGCGAACTTCTCTCCGAGACGTCTCGCCGTGAGTCTGGATGGGCTATTACGAAATCGTCAATCAAACGCTGATTGTGGCGTTATTGGACTTGAAATAGAGAATGGAAGGCAGACATGGGAATGGAGCAGAAGCGCCTTGAAAAATAACGCGACAGGTTACACGAATGGTGTTCATTCGCAAAAGGCAAGTCACAAAAAAGAATACGAGTATTACTAAAAGAGGAATAACCACATCGACATATAAACATTATTGTATAAAAATACCTAATTTTACCTATCGCAAATGTGTTCTAACGATTTCAAGCTTTTTGACAAAGAGCCGTTATACCCGAAGGTGTTTAACATTCCAAAGTTCCCGACGAATGAGACGAAGATGTGCCGACAGTTGATAGGAAATTAATAAACTAGGGGCGATAAGAGATAACATTATATTACTGGTACAATTAGCGGCCATACATCAAGCGAGTCGTTTCATGGAAGCGCTCGCGATGACCCCGGGTCACTTAATTATTTTATCATTTAATTTATTCATTTAGGTATGTATGTCATGTTATGTCGGTACGATCAGCCACACGCTTGGATAACTCTTTTGGTTCGATTGACGCACTTATGCCGCGCGCGATAAGATTTACCAAGGGGTAGCCAAACGTGTCGCTCTGACTGGACCTATGTAAAGAATAAGTACAATATTTTGATCGCGATTAGCCGCACACGTTTAGCGAAATAACTAATTGATAAAAAAGTAAAACACGATCGTCACAATACTACCTACCTACTTTGGGACCGTTTGAGACCTATGATCTATCATCATGTTTCTTATATCTACCTATACCATGCATTTTGTAGATACGTTTAAATAGTTGTACATCTACAGGAAAAAGCATACAAATTACATTAACAGCAAAAAATACCTACTCTACTGTATCAAGAACATGACTAAACTTCGGAAAGAAACCATCAATAATATGCATATTGTTTCTGTTATCAATAGCGGGTTAAAGTGAAATAATAAGATAATAATTTATTAATAAATGGACATCGCTTTCAAGCTGCCGCTTCTTGCGGCGATCAGCGCAAACATTTTATATTGTTTATCTCAAAACTCGTATTCCGAGAGTCCCGCCCATAAATAATTTAAATTATTAACACCACTCAAGAGAAGTATGCCTATCTCGTTCATTCTTGCTGCTCTATGCATCTATCCAGCTCTAACGGCAAGCACTTGAGAAGGGCTTGAGAGGAAGCCGTCCGTTTCCGCTATCAGGCGTGCGCGAGATCAAAATTAAAACCTCATTTGACCTGTATCGGGTTTCGTAAAAAAAGGTCAAGAGATTTGGTTTCAGGCTGAGGCTTGGTAAAAACATAACGATCTTTTCAGCATTCTTGACGAAGACTCGACGTCAATAAATACTAAGTAGTGTTGAGAATAGGATTATAGTCTTGGAACCACATCTGGGTCACCCTGATATCCAACAGGTGCTACCTTCCTGTTTAGTTGCGCTTTTGGAACTTGCGATATCAAGCGCAAGGCACAGATTATAAAAGTACTTATTATAGTGCTGAGGTCTTTATGGCAATTTCACCGTTAATCGGCGATCAAACACCGATTCCGCAAACGAGATCCGGAATCTTAGGGGTTTAACCGCTGATCCCGAAGTGGCGAAATTGACTTTATAACTTCAAGACTGGGGCAGATACATATTCCGAGTGTTGTTTTAGTAAATTGTTACAGGGCAGGGGTCTTTCTACTCTTTTGGCAAGTACCTATAGACTTTATTTTGGAACTCATGATGTTTTTCGTTATTTCAGGTTTGACTCCTATCCGTGGTTGGACGAGTTGATAAGTAGAAATATGATGGATGTTATTGACTAAAACGTTCAGTTATAACAAAGTAGGTTCACACGACAGCACGTCAGAGTATACACTTTTGTTGTAAAGTCGCCCGTAACGTAACCGAGTAGAGTGCTAGCGTGTAAGGGTCGACGTGCTGTCGTGTGTACCTAGATATATATGTGGTCTACGTGACTTGATTCTGGAAGCCTTGTCTGTTTTTTTGGTGAAACTTTTTTATGGTTCATCAGTGCGTAATCAAAGCAGGCAAAGTTGCCAGCACTTCCAAGTTTTTCAGGAGTTATAATGAAAAATACTGTGAGAGAAATCCAAGACATTTTTTATCCGATAGAGGTGGCTTATATGCTAGTTACCTACATTAGAAGAAACATAAGAAATATATAAAAAAAATCCGTTCAACAAGGTAGGCAGGAACTTTTTCAAGAAACAAACAAATCATCAGATCTTCACCATTTTTTATAGGACCACAGGGATGGTCCAAGGGGTTATCTACCCTTTACCTAACCTTTCAAACAACAAAAATAATCATCAAAATCGGATCTGATTCGAGGTAACAAACAAAACAAAAAACGTGTCTAACTGAGTACCTCCTCCTTTAGATGTTCAGTTACTTGGCACTGAAATGAAAAATTTGCTCGAGACAGCAGGTTTTGAACCCGCGACCCGGCTCATGTCACGACCAGAGAAAAATATTTGGGTCATTTGCAGCAGAGGAATACCTAATTATGGTGGCATTTTTTATTTATAGGGTTTCAAAGAAAATGATGTTCTTACTGCAGTACAGTTTAAGTGTTGATTACTCCACTACATAACTGTACACAGTAAGGACATCAACTTAGCTAAATGAAAATCATAAATAAAAAGGGTTACCAAAATTAGGAAATTATTTATCTGCTGGAATTTTACCATTTAATCCCTAGATAATCGAAAATCCTCCATAATCCATCCCTAGCACCGATGCTTTACAAAAAGCAATTATTGAATAAGACAATAAAACCTCCGAATTGATTGTCGTAGCAGCGCTACGGGCCTACGACAAAGGTCTACGCAGGTGCTACGACACTGCCAAAATGCAAAACTGATTTGCCGTGTCATTGTTCGCGCTTGAGATTAAATTTGTATTTGGAATCAAAGGATAAAATAGGTATGTGGAAATCATATAAACTTAACTTTTGCTATATGGTACGATACGATGCAATGCAAAATTTGAGAAAATTTATATGAGCTTCCAACATTTTGTATGGCAAGTTACATAGTGACACCGCCGCCATTTTAAAAAAATCACGATATCTCAGCTTGTAACTAAACCTAGCTTATTAGACTGAGGAACAAAATATAAAACGAAAACATACTTAGGAAAAATGTCTAAAACGATATCGTTATGAAGATATTAGAGTATTAAGATCCGCTTTTCTATGGAGATTGAAGTTTTCAGTCCGACATTTTCCTATGGGGTCGGAGATTTTGATTTTAAATAAAATCTTCCAGCTTGCGACGAAACATATCTTAGTAGACGGAGAAAAAAAAAGTAAGATGAAAACATTCTTAGGAAAAATGTCTGAAACGATATACTTACGGAGATTTAGTGGTTTCAAAATTCAGTTTTGCCTAGAGCCTAACATGGCGGATGTTGATAAAAGAAAAGTCTTGGAACACAAAACCTCAACGAAAAAAAAAAACGACGACACAACACATATTGAAGGTAAAGCATGTGTGCATAGGCCCGTAGCAGCGAATAAAGCTACAATATGTATTTGGTTTAGATTATTATAAGGCCAGGGATTTTTTTTTTTTTTTTTAAGTTTGTCCCTGCACGGGCGGGATAGCCGAAGGTCATCAGACCAAAAAGGCCAGTGATGAAAATTGCCCCAACTGACAGACAGCCCTTGCATCTCCGTAATGAGATGATTTATACATCTTGTGACTTGCGACTTGCGGCTTAAGACTTAGGACTTAGAACTTAGGACGTAAGACCAAGGGCCTAGGACCTAGGACCTAGGACATAAGACCTACGACTTAGGACTTAGGACTTAGGACTTAGGACTTAGGACCTAGGACTTAGGACCTGGTACTTGCGACTTAGAACTTAGGACTAGGACCTAGGGCCTAGGGCCTAGGACTTAGAACTTAGGATCTAGGACCTAGTACCTAGGACCTAGGACCTAGGACTTAGAACTTAGGATCTAGGACATAAGACTTAGGACTTAGGACCTAGGATATAAGATAAAGATAACGATAAAGATAAAGATAACGATAAAGATAAAGATAAAAATAAAGATAAAGATAAAGATAAAGATAAAGATAAAGATAAAGATAAAGATAAAGATAGAGATAGAGATAGAGATAGAGATAGAGATAGAGATAGAGATAGAGATAGAGATAGAGATAGAGATAGAGATAGAGATAGAGATAGAGATAGAGATAGAGATAGAGATAGAGATAGAGATAGAGATAGAGATAGAGATAGAGATAGAGATAGAGATAGAGATAGAGATAGAGATAGAGATAGAGATAGAGATAGAGATAGAGATAGAGATAGAGATAGAGATAGAGATAGAGATAGAGATAGAGATAGAGATAGAGATAGAGATAGAGATAGAGATAGAGATAGAGATAGAGATAGAGATAGAGATAGAGATAGAGATAGAGATAGAGATAGAGATAGAGATAGAGATAGAGATAGAGATAGAGATAGAGATAGAGATAGAGATAGAGATAGAGATAGAGATAGAGATAGAGATAGAGATAGAGATAGAGATAGAGATAAAGATAAAGATAAAGATAAAGATAAAGATAAAGATAAAGATAAAGATAAAGATAAAGATAAAGATAAAGATAAAGATAAAGATAAAGATAAAGATAAAGATAAAGATAAAGATAAAGATAAAGATAAAGATAAAGATAAAGATAAAGATAAAGATAAAGATAAAGATAAAGATAAAGATAAAGATAAAGATAAAGATAAAGATAAAGATAAAGATAAAGATAAAGATAAAGATAAAGATAAAGATAAAGATAAAGATAAAGATAAAGATAAAGATAAAGATAAAGATAAAGATAAAGATAAAGATAAAGATAAAGATAAAGATAAAGATAAAGATAAAGATAAAGATAAAGATAAAGATAAAGGGGTGATTCCATTATCGCGGGTGCAACATTTTGACGCATGTTAAGTTTCATAATAATAAAACAAAAAATATTTTAAATAAAAATCTTCTTGTAAGTGCTACGTTTCAACAAGTTCACTTTATATTTCGTGAAAAGAATTTTATTGAAATATTTAATATAGTCAGGAATGAGGTTCAAAGTCCTATCGCGGGTGCAACAAAGTTGGCCGAACCTTTCTAGATCATTAAACAAAAACACAAAAGTCTGTTAATTGTGAAACGTTTATTATGTTATGCCTTCGTATTTCGTAAGGCGTTAAACTAACCAAGTAAACAAATATATTTTTTTATAGGAAACAAAAATAAACACAGAATTATTCACTTTTAAAGCAATCGCGGGTGCAACATCAAATTATCGCGGGTGCAACCCGTCTAATTTAAGTGAATACAAACATCAATAAAACTTTTACAGGAATAAAATAAGAGATCAATCAATGTTTATTACTAATTAGAACACTTCTTTGTCACTTATATTAGTTATTTCTTTTCAAATACGTCAATATTCGCCGAAAATTCTACAAACGTATTCTTTCCGTCAATCTTTTTCTCTGGCGCTTCCAACTTCGCGATAATATCTTCAAATCGTACGTCTGCTATGTCATTAACAATTTCAGTGAAATGCTTGCCATCAACCGTCGTCAGGAATTGTACTCTAACCTCTCCATCTTCGTCCATATCGCTCTGACACACCCCTACATAGCGGTATTGAGTACTTTTTTGCCAGACTTACAGAGCAATTCGGTACGCAAAGTTTTTTGTTCGAAAGTCCGTTATTAGCTTAATCTTATCTTTAGACAATATTGAGAAACTAATTTCAATATTTTTTATTTTGGTTCAGTTGTTCGCATTTTACAACGCTTCAAAGATACGGTTTTATGACCTTCACGCGACGGTCTGCATACTGTTGGCGGTCATAGGAACAAAACATTTTAGCGCATAAAAACAAAACTACTGGACCAAAATAAAAAATATTTAAATTAGTTTCTCAATATTGTCTAAAGATAAGTTTAAGCCAATAACGGACTTTCGAACAAAAAACTTTGCGTACCCAATTGCACGATCACGTACAAACCAGCGCTAATATCTCTTGGTAAGACATCAGCACAGGCAGAACCAGTTTCAGGGCATGCTTCTGCGAGTATTTTTGAGGGTTGAAGAGACGTTGTTGGATATTCGTCGTCTGAATCACTAAACATCAGAAATGCGCAATTTATTGCGCAAAAATGCGAAATATAATATAACCACACATTAAATATATGTCACCAATCATGCACACCATATTATTATTATTTAAAGCATAACAAAAGAATAAAATATGTGATAAATCAGGCAATACGGTTACTTGTCAAAGAGTTGCACCCGCGATCCTAACATCACGATCGCGGGTGCAACCAATTTAAGTTTAAGTAAATTTCAATTCAACTAACATTATACTCCTAAAAACGATTTTAATACGTTTGCCTTTGATTTTTTTTTACTTTTACAAAGTTTGAAAACTATAGGATTTCATTTCTGTGAAAAACACAAACTTTTATATCTTTTGTATCGCGGGTGCAACAAGCTAACAGTGACTTTTTATATTCAATAATGCTTAAAAAATAACAACAAGTACTTACATTTTTTGGCACATAAGAATAAAACAATATTTTCACTACACATTCAGCCGGTAGAAAATAACCTCAAACTGTCGGTAACAGCTCTTTCGCGCCAGTGATGCCACGTTGTGATTTTGCAGATTCAGCGAATTCTTCGAATGATAATGTTTCCAAGCGCGCCAAAAATTTAAATATGAAGTAAAATAAAAAATAAAAAATGTTTTAATAAATTTATACCTTTTTCTTTGTACCGATATAAAAAAAAGTAACAAATAGCGTGATTTAGAAATTCATGTCAAAAATCGTCTATAGCGGAATCGCCCAAAGATAAAGATAAATATAAAGATAAAGATAAAGATAAAGATAAAGATAAAGATAAAGATAAAGATAAAGATAAAGATAAAGATAAAGATAAAGATAAAGATAAAGATAAAGATAAAGATAAATATAAAGATAAATATAAAGATAAAGATAAAGATAAAGATAAATATAAAGATAAAGATAAATATAAAGATAAAGATAAAGATAAAGATAAAGATAATATAGGAACTAGGACCTAGGACCTAGCACCTAGGACCTAGGACCTAGGACCTAGCACCTAGGACCTAGCACCTAGCACCTAGGACCCAGGACCTAGCACCTATGACCTAGGACCTAGAACTTAGGACCTAGGTCCTAGGTCTTCATCAATTACTCGCTTTGTTTGAGTTAAGCACTATACACGCCTTGGTCTGCAATTAGTGCGCTGCTGGCCACGCTATGAGGGCCGAGAGCGTAGCTAAGCTAAGCTCGAGGCCGTCAAGCTTGGTCATCATTGCAGCCCTTGCTGTCCGCGCTATAAAGCTTGTCCATCAAGGGCTGCAATGCTGACCACGCTGTAATGGCCTTGAGCTGCGCTACGCTGCGCTCTGTCGGCCATCAAAAGCGCGCCAGAAACGCACCCATTACAGATCGCGGCAGTAATGTACTATTAATGATTGTAAGAAAACATGAAACTTGAGAAAAATGCGACCCCTGGACGGTACTCTCGTTATCTGGGGGCACGGCAGTGCCCCCGCCAGGTCGAGCGCGAAGCAAACACTGCCGTACCATCCTTTACTGGAACCATTTCGCCGCATTTTCAGGCCCCTATTTGAGAACCTCTGGATAAGACCAGAACGCAGAAATTTTCGTCATCTAGTAAGCTATAATCACATACTTAAAATACAAAATTTCAAGTCTGTAGGTCATTTAGTTCCGAAGTTAAGCGAAAGAAAAGTTTCGCATTTTTGACACACACTCACTCACTCACTCACTCACTCACTCACTCACTCACTCATGATCATCATAATAGAACTAGTACTTCCCGTAAACTCAGAGAGCTGAAATTTGGTACAGAGTTAGGGTTGAATGGGCACATAAAGGGAAAACTATAAAAACTAGGATAATCGAAGATCTGGAGTACCTGGTGACCCTGATTAGAAAACACAAGAGCCCTAATAGAACTAGTACTTCCCATAAACTCAGAGAGCTGAAATTTGGTACAGAGTTAGGATTTAACGGGCACATAAAGGGACAACTATAAAAACTAGGATAATCGAAGATCTGGAGTACCTGGTGACCCTGATTAGAAAACACAAGAGCCCTAATAGAACTAGTACTTCCCATAAACTCAGAGAGCTGAAATTTGGTACAGAGTTAGGGTTGAATGGCCACATAAAGGGAAAACAATAAAAACTAGGATAATCGAAGATCTGGAGTACCTGGTGACCCTGATTAGAAAACACAAGAGCCCTAATAGAACTAGTACTTCCCATAAACTCAGAGAGCTGAAATTTGGTACAGAGTTAGGGTTTAATGGGCACAAAAGGGAAAACTATAAAAACTAGGATAATCGAAGATCTGGAGTACCTGGTGACCCTGATTAGAAAACACAAGAGCCCTAATAGAACTAGTACTTCCCATAAACTCAGAGAGCTGAAATTTGGTACAGAGTTAGGGTTGAATGGCCACATAAAGGGAAAACTATAAAAACTAGGATAATCGAAGATCTGGAGTACCTGGTGACCCTGATTAGAAAACACAAGAGCCCTAATAGAACTAGTACTTCCCATAAACTCAGAGAGCTGAAATTTGGTACAGAGTTAGGGTTTAATGGGCACAAAAGGGAAAACTATAAAAACTAGGATAATCGAGGATCTGGAGTACCTGGTGACCCTGATTAGAAAACACAAGAACCCTAATAGAACTAGTACTTCCCATAAACTCAGAGAGCTGAAATTTGGTACAGAGTTAGGGTTTAATGGGCACATAAAGGGACAACTATAAAAACTAGGATAATCGAAGATCTAGAGTACCTGGTGACCCTGATTAGAAAACACAAGAGCCCTAATAGAACTAGTACTTCCCATAAACTCAGAGAGCTGAAATTTGGTACAGAGTTAGGGTTTAATGGGCACATAAAGGGACAACTATAAAAACTAGGATAATCGAAGATCTGGAGTACCTGGTGACCCTGATTAGAAAACACAAGAGCCCAACCAAACTATTATAGATCGACATATACCGCCCTTACAAAAAATATTCAACTTGGTGGGCCGCTTTATTTGATGTCAAAAATCTAAGGTCTGAAGTATCTGATGAAGAACCCTCAGCTGGTATCAGCTTTATTAGAGATATTATGGTAATGCCCCTTCTACTGTTGGTACATAAAAAAATCGACTGTCATAGCAAAAATCCAGCGTAGTGGGACACATCTTCATTTAATCTAGCCTATAGCGTCCCACTAGTGGTTCGCTCCGAACTATGAACTCGTGACCTCAGTTACAGATGTATAACTTTGCTTACGCCATTCGCGCAGGCGCGCGCGCGCTTTGCATTTAAACTATACAACCCCATATCTCGGCAACCCATCGACCGATTTGGCTCATGTTCGAATTTAAAAATTCTTTTAATTTAGTTTACCCGCCTATCAAATTTCATAACGATCCAACCAAATTTACTCAAGTTATCGTCGAACAAACATTCATACATACAAACATACATACATACAAACGCCGGATTGTTCCAGCAGACTCGGAGGACTTCGCTCACTCGTTCAACAAGAAATAGTCGGACGATTAACTTTATTCTACTCGAACATTACACAAATTTAAAAACTGTGTCAAATAAGAAAATCTAATAAAATTAATCAATATGCCCTCGTTTCTACAAAAAGAAGTGAAATCCCACCAAAAACATTCTGTAAAAACTAGCCAGGTCTCGATGGATCTGCTTGTTTATCTCTAAAAAAGTAATGAAATCTAGACAAAGTCGTGCCAAGTCTAAGGTTCCTTACTGCGATTTCTTTATTATTATAGTTAATGTTGTGAGACTTGGCTGTTGAAGGGTACACAAGGGTACAAAACCAGGTGCTCCATGGCACCATTGCACCAATCTGTCGCCAGAACCGCTTGTGTACCCTACAACGGCCAAGTCTCACAACATTAACTATAATAATAAAGAAATCGCAGTAAGGAACCTTAGACTTGGCACGACTTTGTCTAGATTTCATTACTTTTTTAGAGATAAACAAGCAGATCCATCGAGACCTGGCTAGTTTTTACAGAATGTTTTTGGTGGGATAAGTAATTTTACTGTGAAAACGCGGCTTTAATATTAAATTGTTGATCTATTTTACGTGCGCAAAGAGTTTTCTTACAACCAAGTTGTTTATGCTCAAACAAATGTTTAAACCCTTATATTTCCCAAAGTATATCACTTTCGTATTTTTTACAAAGTATAGTTAATTTTTATGATTGCTTTCTCTGTCGATTGAGACATGTTTTAACGTTAGCCGATAAAATGCGATTTTTTTAAAATGGCGCACATTTGACTATACCATTAAGGTTGGATGGCTATGACAAAAGTTATTTGAGATAATAGGTACATATTATACCAGATGATGTCGTTTATACTGAAGGTGGCTGTAGGAAACGGTAATCTATTAATTAACAAGATGTGCAAAAACTTACTTGGTCGGCTGGGGCACTATGGTGTCATAGTTAAAAGTCTGCAGCAGTTTTCCGACAGCTTCGTTGATCTCGATCTTGTCACACGGACGGTCCCTTTCCCTGTCCCAATTCATGCTGGCCGGCAAATCTTAACCTATTTTTGCAAAAAAAAAGTGAAGTGTCAAAAGAGTTTGGGCGAAAGAAAAAAAAAAACAGTTAAGCGCGTTTTTTCGTAGACGAGTTACCGCGCGTGCGCCCAGACCGCGCGCATCGACTATAATAAAGAGCTCCTTATGCTGACGCATGATAAAAACGTGTAGGACGCGGTAGAGGCGCAAGCGCAGGCTACGTGCTTTTTGTTACCCTAGTAGAAGTATAACTGCATTTAGATGTTTCAGAAACTTTTAGAGATTAAGTGGTTTGGTAAGTGAAATTAAATGATATGAAGATATTTTGATTAGTAATAATAATATTAATTTTTTACAAGATCTCATAGTATTATTATTTATCAATATTATCATAGAAGAATAAACCAAGTTATCTCGCAAAATGTCATCTAAAGGGCCATAATATGATTTTATGAAGAGCATAATAGGGTCTAGCAAGCGCTGTTAGTAATTTTCCGAGTTTTCCTCGGTGGGCGGTGCGTATGCGCATCGTAGCGCCGCCTCGCGCTGCGATTGGTTCGCGCCGGCCGGCCGCTGTGACGTCACATCAACGCTGGTCGACAGCTTTTATCTTTTAGATACAGTCGACCATCCCATTGTTCTTTTAGTTTGATAATCACTCTAATTGCGCGTGCAATAAGGTCTCCCTGGAAGTTGTTAATGGTGTTGTTGATTGTAAATGTGCTTACCTACTGGTATAATGCTTTGGTAAAGTCAACGTAACATACCGAAAGCTGTAAATAATTGCTTCGCTAACATTACGGCCGAATTTGAAACGAAAATGTCAACGTAGACATTCTGCCGACTATACTGAGCGAACATTTAGCTAACTTAAGTTGGTAGATAGCCCCAGTTATGTAGATTAGTGTGCAAATTGATAACTCGATGCACATGTTTTTTGGGCGAGCATTGACGTTTAGCAAAAAGATGCTTGACTTGAATTAGATTTTTTTTTCTTTAGTTATTGAGTGTAGGTATACTCTAGGCTTTGTAATAGGTTCCATCAAACTAAAAGATAAGTATGGGGATTTCCTTCTTACCTTACTTACGCGTTAAACAAGTCTGCCTGGATTCATCCAAAGAATCTGCTCCAGTATTCGCTAATAATCAACTTAGTCCATCTAAAGAAATGGCAGCGGAACTACGAAAAAATTTGGGAAAATAGATCTATTACGTTATAACTACAACGACATACTCGCGAAAGGACACGAACACACGTAGACTCATACAGCCGCATTGCCTCTCACTTTTCCCGCGCCCCGTCTCGCTCTGGGTGAAACAGCTATAGAAAACAGTGTTTCACGCGTTTGCCCATCGCCGAGTTCCCACGGTCCTGGGGGGTTACCCTTGACGCTATTGCGATCAAATTGAAAAAGTTTTAAATTTAATTTCTCTTTGAATTCGCATAGTAATGCTTTGATTTTAAATACTTTGTAATGTTTATTCAAAGGTAATGCTGTTTTATTCAATAAAAACACAAAATGTGTCTTAATTTGTAAAATATTAAATTTTGTAGATTGCGCCATATTGCGGCCGTATTGGAAAAAGGCGTCAAGGGTAGAGGGGCTGAAGGGGTCTCTTAAGTGGCTAAGGTGACAGTTGAGAGTAAGCGAAATGGTAGCGTGCTAAGGGGGCTGGTTACCTAGCTACGCCACTGTATGCGACACTCAAACGGCGACTCTTGCATTATTTGGAAGTAAACGTGGACAGTCCGCTATTAAACATACTCTCGGAGAGTCTACCCTTCCTCAAGTGCAAACTTGCAAAGGTCGGCCAGCCCTCCGAAGATAATCGGGATCGGTGAGGGCACCGAAAAAAATTAGTTGCTAGAGGGCGCGCGAAGCAGCGAACATAATCTGAACAAAATCAAAGTTAAACCAGCTATTTACCCTTCGATAACGGGTTTGAGAATACCGTTACGGTTATGGGGCGTTTCCACATTACGAATATATATTTTTCATATGGCAGCACTGAACAGGGATTGTTCAAATACTAAGCTTGCAGTAGAAATTAGTTAAATACATTTATAATTTTAATAAACACAATAATTCATGATTTTGCTAAGAAGCTTGTCTAGATACAGACCAAGTTTTAGCTGCTGTTAACTAGGTGCTTACTTCATGTTTTAATAAACTATAATAAAATTATATTTTAAGGTTTCAAAATATCTGTTAAGATTTCAGAACGCAAGCCGAGACGTCAAATAAAAAAAACAAATATCAACAAGCATCAATATCAATCAAGCTTTTCTTCAATCAATCAATTTAGATTTTTTATTTAGTTTTAAATTAAAACTGAATGAAATAGATTTGACTTAACCAATATTCTAAAAAATATCATACCGACAACATGAAAATAGCAGTTGAAGGTTGCGCTCACGGCGAGCTAGACAAGATTTATGAATGCGTCGAAACTCTTCAGGAGAAGGAAGGTTTTCGAATAGATCTGCTTATCTGCTGCGGTGACTTCCAATCTGTACGGAATAAAAATGACCTCAAAGCTATGGCAGTGCCTGAAAAGTACCAGAATATGTGTACTTTCTATAAGTAAGTACATATTTTAAAGTTCAGTTTTCTAACCTAAAAGAAGAATTAAGTCCTTTATTACTTAAAATAACCGTTAATTGCCTTGCATTACAGATACTACAGTGGTGAGAGAAAAGCGCCAGTTTTAACATTGTTCATTGGAGGAAACCATGAAGCATCAAACTACTTGCAAGAGTTACCCTATGGGGGTTGGGTCGCTCCTAACATCTACTACCTTGGGAGGTCTGGGGTTGTGAGAATTGGTGACCTGAGGATTGGAGGTAACATATTTGCTTTTACTTCTTAATTTTAATATCATTATGATATTGTCCATGCCCTGGTTTCAAAGTAAGATACCCTGTGGGTAACAAGGCAATATCAATTTAATGCAACTTTTTTTTTGCAGGTTTATCAGGAATCTTCAAAGGCAAGGATTACTTACAAGGCTTGTGGGAGGCTCCTCCGTACAATCAGAACTCTCTTCGGTCAGTGTATCACATCAGGGCTCTAGACGTGTTTCGATTGAGCCAGCTGAAAGATAAGGTGCATGTTATGCTCTCACATGACTGGCCACGGGGCATTACAAACTTTGGAGATGTAGATCAGCTACTTAGGAGGAAGCCCTTCTTTAGGTAAGTTCTAGAGATTCAGTAACAAGACTATGGCCCGGTTTCTGAGTTGAGAAATTCACCAAGCAAATGGGTAAGTATCATCCTGTCTCAGCAGATTTCTCACAAAAGAGCGTGACAGAACGATACTTACCCATTTGCTTAGTGAATTTTTCAACTCAGAAACCGGGCCTATGAGTTAATTATTTCCCCAAATCAATTGTTCATGCCTTCAAAAACTACTTTTTGTTCTTTCAGAGATGACATAGAGTCAAATCAATTAGGAAGTCCGCCAGCTGAACGATTACTGCAACAACTGAAGCCAGATTACTGGTTTGCAGCCCATTTACACTGTCAGTTTGCAGCCATAGTAGAACACGAGGATGGTGATACCAAAACCGAGACAAAATTCTTAGCCTTGGACAAATGTTTGCCCAAAAGAAGGCATTTGCAGATTCTGGATACACCTGCAGAGTTGGATGGAGATATGTGTCTAAAGTATGATGAGGAATGGTTGGCTGTTTTGAAGAGTACTAACCATTTGCTGACTGTTAGGAACATTGACTGCCACATGCCAGGTCCTGGAGGTGATGAGAGGTAAAAGATGTTCTTTGTGTTTAATTTAATAACTAAGAATCTTTAATAAGAATAAATTTATTTTGAAACAAAAAACACAAGATTTACAGTACAAGAGTTTAATCTTTGGCATCCACTTGAGGGCTTACAGTTTTTTTTATGTCATTTCAGATATGATTTCGCAGCAACTGCAGAGGAGAAGGAAGCGATCAGAATTCTCATTGGTGATATGAAAATAAAAGAAGACAGTTTTGTGCAGACTGCACCTGTCTATGAACCAAACTCTCCGAGAGGAGTCCCTACTGAGCCTGTACTTAATCCGCAGACAACACATTTGTGCGAGGCACTTTGTATTGATGATCCGCTGCAAGTAGTCATGGCAAGGACTGGACGGGTAATGCGACAACCTACTGTAACTAGCACCCCAGTTCCCACTCCAGAAATCCAAAAGCCCAGACCAGTGATGACACCAATGAAAAGCTTCAGTCTTTCCCTTCCAGCACCTGTAACTCCAAGTGTGGCTGACCAATCTGAAGAAATAGACATTGAAGAAAAAGATACCCTAATATGTACTCCAGACAACAGTTCTATCATATCTGATACTATAACCACTCCTCAGTGTACACCAGTGTCGACAGGGAAGAAGACTTTTAAAAGAAGAAATCAAGTACTTTATACTCCAGATGAAGTTGATGCAAGTGGTGATACTTCAAGTTCAGTGCTGGATGCTGACAGTCCTAGTGCCACTAAGAATGTGTACAGACCTAATCCAATGGTTCCTATGGATTAATTCAACAGTAGTGATAGTGATGGTTTTAAGCATATTCATGACGTCTTGTGAACTTTTTAGGCAATAAAGTAGTGCAATTTATAAAATAATGATCTTTAATACTTACTTAATCATGTTCAAGCTATTACAATAACATAAAATTGGTTTTCGTATTTCACTTATTATCATGTGTAAGGAGATGGCCTTTCAGATTTGGCATGTTTTTTGCTATGAAACTGCATCGGTTACACTGTAGCGGGCTTGCCATTATACTCTTATGGTCATTTTGGTCCATCTTTTTGATTATACCATTTTCTTTAAGTTCTTTTATAACATCTGTAAGCAAGATAAAAGGTGTAGGTACACTTAACCTGAGCGGAAGAGAAATATGTTTCAAGAACATTAAAATATCTTACCATCTAGTGGAAGAAAGAATTTGGTAGTAAAACTGTTCCAGTGGATTTTAGTTTTAAGGCAAGGTGAGATCATATCGTTGCTGATAATATGCATGTGAAGTCTTTGCATTGATGGCACTGCGTGGAAACCTGCCCTAACTTCTACGCCTTCGTAAAGTTTCTTTACATGTTCATACAGGCGCTTGAATTCTTCTAAGAGACTAATGTGGGATGTGGTAAGATCATAAATCGTGTCGATATTTTCCTTGGCCACCACCAAGAAGTGTAATTTTGCCTTGGGGTACTTATCGCGTATGACAACAGCTTTTTCGGCTTGTTTCACTATCAAATCAGGATCTTTCATGGCTTCTAGCAAGCCCAGCGACCAATGCTTTGCTTTTTTTGCTCCTTCTTGTAATTCGCCTGTTTGTGTCCTCTTTGTACTCATTTTATTAGTTAGATTTCTAAAACCTATCATACATAACCTCAAAACCTCCGTTTGTTTTGTTGACAAACTTTCACAGATTATGATAAGTCATTAAAAAATAATTTGTCTGTGTCTAATGTCAAACTGATAACCGGAAGTAGGACATGAAATAAAAAACAGTTTTTCTTATTTACTTGACCTACTTTATTTTACACTTTTCATTCGAAGTTCATAAATAATAACTTTAAAAATTAAGTACTAAGTAATTAAATTGATGCTAACTAAAGTATTATTTCGATTATATCAATGATGGTCATGACTGAAAAAGTTTCATCGTCAACGAAGTTTTTGCGAACACATTTTTCAGTCATAAGTTCAGAATAAATAAATAAATATCTACTCATTAACTTAATTAGCTTAACGTACGTAACTAAAGTAACTTACCTATCAGTAAAATCTTTATTTTAAAAATATCCTATTTAGGTAACTATACCTACCTACCTATACATATAAGCAAACACCTACATAAACTTATAAAATAAGTTGTTACTGTATTATAAGTTGTCACTGTATTTTAAATAACGGATAATGATGTCTTACACTCCCACCGAATGCTTGTAGAATAGGCATTCCATGAAAATCGTCGATAATACTGATTTAAATTGCACGTCTTTAGAACAACAGGCTAACACTAGGTATCGTCCTGTCCCGTTTGGGTCACTGCACGGTAGGGCGGCCGGTGTATCCGTTGTCAGGCAAGGAATGATGCGCTAGCTCCCGCAGGATTTGCTCGAAGCTCTTTCCAGGGGGCGCGTGGATGCTGCCCTGCTTCATCATTGTGGCGTTCAGCCGCGTAGCTAGGTAGCACATCTGTTGGAAATAAGAATGCTTTTAGACACGGGGCGGAAGAGATTTTTTTTTATAGGTGGGTCCTTCACGGGCTGTTGTTAATTATAATCGATTTTTCTTACAACTTTGATCCTATGCAGAAATGACAGCGCTACAAACTTGAAACTCTGTCCCGGCGGCCGGCGGTACGACAAAGCGACATACGTTTTTATCCCGTTATCGAGTAGGTAGGTAGCGCCATCTTGCTCTATGTACGTAAAACCTTACACTTTCGTTGCAAAGTCGCGTGTAAGGGTCTACGTGCTGTTGACTGTACTAACTAGATACTTATAACAGGTTTGTGCTAAAGATAGGTAGCTGGTTAAAACGCTTGTCGCGGTGTCGTGCCGCTGCCGGGGCTGAAGCGTCAAACTCACTAATACCGCTGATACGAAGAGCAGTGTGATTAATAGCCTGTTTGTGCACGCAAATGTTGAAGGAAAGGAACTGTTTCGACAATTATTAGTCAAACAACTCTACAATTGATGCAAATGTCGAACAAAATATCGAAGTAAAGGACCAAAACTCACCAAACCAAACGAGTTACCTATAAAGAGCAGCCCAAACCGGTGTGTTCTTGGGAATGTAAAAACCAACATGTCGAAGGAAATCGCAAAATATTTCCTTTGATGACTGCGTGTGAGTCGTGTGACAAAGAACTTACCAGCAACGCAGACATAAAGAGCAGGGCCCTTAGCCTGTAACACAATGGTGCCAAAATGGGCTGTCAGGTGACGACTTCAATTACGATTTGCTAACGCTGTCTGTCCTTTTAATGTTTTTGTAGTACAGCAAAGAATATTTTGATTCTAATTCTAGTGGATTAGTTCTCTGGTTGTAGGAGAAAAACGAGGAGAGCCCGGTTTTGTCCTTCTGCCGGGACGCCATTGACCCGCCATTGCGTTACAGGCTAAGGGCCCAGCGCGCTGAGCGCCGCGGCGAGCATCATGGAGGTCGCGCACGTGACCTCGACCGGCGTGCGGTGGAACAGTTCCCCCGGCATCACCACAGTGTACTCCAGGTTCTCCTTGAACCGGGTGAACTGGGTCGCGTTGTTAGGGGCAACCAGGGCACCGCTCATGATATAGTCCGAAACAGGCCGTTTACATCGCACTCAATTTCTTTCTCAAACAATAAAAAGTGCTGTATTTTCAAGGGTGTGCAATGAAATCAGCCATACTCTCCTATCTAAAAATTTGCATATTCTCGGAAATGAGAAAAAGGCCAATAGAAGGGGATCTCGAAGGAAAGAAACAACTGCCTTGTGAAATGCCAAACAAACTCACCAAACGGTACCTACCTAGTATAGATCAGCGCAAACCGGTTTGTTCTTGGGAATGACAAAGGAAATAGTAAATTTCCTTTGATGATCGCGAGAACTTACCAGCAACGCAGACATAAAGAGCAGCGCGCCGAGCGCCGCGGCGAGCATCATGGAGGTCGCGCACGTGACCTCGACCGGAGTGCGGTGGAACAGTTCCCCCGGCATCACCACAGTGTACTCCAGGTTCTCCTTGAACCGGGTGAACTGGGTCGCGTTGTTAGGAGCAACCAGGGCAACGCTCATGATATAGTACGAAACAGGCCGTTTACATCACACTCAATTTCTTTCTCGAACAATAAAAAGTGCTGTATTTTCAAGGGTGTGCAATGAAATCAGCCATACTCTCCTATCTAAAAATGAGCATATTCTCGGAAATGAGAAAAACGCCAATAGAAGGGGATCTCACTAATATCGAAGGAAAGAAACAACTGCCTTGTGAAATGCCAAAACAAACTCACCAAACAGAACCAAGTATAGAGCAGCGCAAACCGGTTTGTTCTTGGGAATGCAAAAACAAACAGGCAAATGACAAAGGAAATAGTAAATTTCCTTTGATGATCGCGAGAACTTACCAGCAATGCAGACATAAAGAGCAGCGCGCCGAGCGCCGCGGCGAGCATCATGGAGGTCGCGCACGTGACCTCGACCGGCGTGCGGTGGAACAGTTCCCCCGGCATCACCACAGTGTACTCCAGGTTCTCCTTGAACCGGGTGAACTGGGTCGCGTTGTCAGGGGTAACGAGGGCGGCGCTTGTGATATAGTCCGAAACAGGCCGTTTACATCGCACTCAATTGCTTTCTCGAACAATAAAAAGTGCTGTATTTTCAAGGGTGTGCAATGAAATCAGCCATACTCTCCTATGTAAAAATTTGCATATTCTCGGAAATGAGAAAAACGCCAATAGAAGGGGATCTCGAAGGAAAGAAACAACTGCCTTGTGAAATGCCAAACAAACTCACCAAACGGTACCTAGTATAGATCAGCGCAAACCGGTTTGTTCTTGGGAATGACAAAGGAAATAGTAAATTTCCTTTGATGATCGCGAGAACTTACCAGCAACGCAGACATGAAGAGCAGCGCGCCGAGCGCCGCGGCGAGCATCATGGAGGTCGCGCACGTGACCTCGACCGGCGTGCGGTGGAACAGTTCCCCCGGCATCACCACAGTGTACTCCAGGTTCTCCTTGAACCGGGTGAACTGGGTCGCGTTGTCAGGGGCAACGAGGGCGGCGCTTGTGATGTTGTGCGCGTGCGACGCGTCGGGCAGGTAACGCCGCCGCCTCCCGTGACCTGGTGAGGATTTTACATTGCCTACGTGAAGAAATTGGGCGAGTTAGTTTATAGATAGACGGATAGAGAACCGGCATGACACCGCGACCAACGATTTTGTCGTGATGTAGAGTGGAATGAGCCATCTTGCTAGATGGCACTATCGATGGCAGTATAAAAACGTTTGTTACGCTGTCGTGCCACCAATACAAAATAATACATTATTGGGACAGCCTCAGTCACACGAGGCGAAGATTTCGTGTAGCTCTAGAATTTTTCGGGCCTCTACAAGCTACCTCATCGATTTTTGTGAAATTTATCTTGATCTTTGAGCTGTTAGCTATCTTCCTTTTAAGCTTCGTACGTGCGTGCCTCACTGCTGGGCAGGGCAAAGGCGTATTTTTTTACTCAAAAAAGCTCGTAATGTGGACATTAATTCGACAACCTTCTTTGAGCAAAGTCGGACTTGCGGGCTACTTGGATTAGGCGCCAGAAAAGTTGTATGGAATTTCATTAATGTCTTGTGTTTTGCGGCCAGAAAAACATTAATGTCGAGTTTTGTTTCATAAATAGAACTCAAACATCAGGTGCAAAAAGTATTTATTTAGAATTAGGCTGTATGGGTACTGGCAGTCGACACATTGCACAGAAAAAAAAAGAGCGGCCATATTGTTTTCGACTTTTCGCGCGTTGTTCGAAGTGATTTTTTTCTGTGTTTTTGTTGAAAAAGTGAACTCTCAAAGCGACGAATCCTCGGATTTAATGTGTTTAACACCGCCGGACATTCAAAATCAAGCGAAATTAGTAATTGGAAATTTATTGCCACCGAAGTCAAAAGAAAAATACAAGCAAGCTTACCAACAAAAAGTTTGCGGAATGGAAAATCGACAAAAAGTACTTAATCTACGACAAATGGTAAGCTAATTAAATTACTATGTTAATTACTATTCTAATTAATATTTTAATTACTCGCATTGTTTGAGTAAAGCACTATACAAGCCTTGGTCTGCAATGAGTGCGCTTCTGGCCACGCTATGATTGCCTCGAGCTTAGCTTAGCTACGCTCTCGGCCCTCAAGTTTGGTCATCATTGCAGCCCTTGCTGGCCGCGCTATAAAGGCCTCGACCTTCGGTCTCGGCCTTCATTTCAGCTTGTCCATCAAGGGCTGCAATGCTGACCGCATTGTGAGGGCCTTGAGCTGCGCTACGCTGCGCTCTGTCGGCCATCAAAAGCGCGCCAGAAACGCACTCATTACAGATCGCGGCAGTAATGTACTATTGTTCTCCACTCTTCCCGGATACAAGACGAAGGCGTGCCTGAAACTACACTGCAGACTTCGTGAAGCCCGGCGACACTACGGTTTGTGTTATTTCTATGCGGACCTCACGTCGCCCGGTTCGAATGGTATGGGATAGGTGGGTAATTGGGTATGTTACATTTGTCGCGGTGTCATGCTACCATCCTCTTTCTATGCATTGTCAACGTGTTACTGAGGCTCTATCAAAACATGTGCATGTTTTGGTAAAGCCTCAGTCACACACAAAGCAACTATCAGACTAGTTTCCGCGACAGATAACAGCTCAACTTCCTGGTTTTGTATTTAGCAAACGGTTTCGCTTAATTTTTGTATGTCGGGATAGCCGACTAGTTTCAATTTTCATTCGGAGACCTTAAATTCATATTGTTTTAAGGCTTATTTTATGCGTTTCTAAGGGTGGTATTCTAGAACGCTACTTAAACTCAGTTTAAACAGAGTTCAGACTGTCGATAAAGCAGTGCATGTTTTGATATGAAGGGAGGGATGTTCAAATCAAAACATGCACTGTTTTATCGACAGTCGATACTACTAAACTCTACTTAAACTGAGTTTAAACAGAGTTCAAGGAGCTTTGTAGTTTGAACTGAGTTTAAACAGAGTTTAAGTAGCGTTCTAGTTTGAACTGAGTTTAAGTAGCGTTCTAGAATACCCCCCTTAGTATTTTTAGCGTGCTTCTATGCGTTATTCTATTTTTGCGGTTGCTGTAAAATTGTCTTTTTTCTGCGCAGGATTTATCAGTGTTCAGTTTCTACCTGAAGGCTCGAAGAGATCGAGGCAGTAGTCGGGCTGGCAGTCGGCCGCGTCCATGCAGGCCTTGATCTGCGAGTGTATCCACAGCGTGGACCGCTCCTTCATGGAGGCTAGCAGGAAGGCTTCGAAGTCCAGGAACACTTCGTTGTGCCGCTCTCGGTAGCGCGCCGGCTGGTGCGGAATGATCGAGGTGAAGTCGCGGTTGCGGCAACTGGAAATTGATACCATTTTGGAGTAAGTTATCAACACTTTGTTTGATTTTCTAAAGTTCATTCGAGCTAGGGAAACGTACTGTAAAGCAGTGTAGAGATCGCGCCACACATCTAGTCCGCTCAAAAGCGGCCACGCCTCGAGTTGCACAGCCTAGCCGTGTAGCATTGTACCTATAGCTTATCTAGAAAGTAGACTTTGAAGACTTGGCGAGGAATGTGTCCCCTGAACATTCGAGCGTTAGGTTTGATAAGACAGGAAAATATGGCGTACCTACGATTTTCTTGTTGTTTGAATCTATGCGAAATTTACGTAGCGCATTATGGTAGAGTAGTCAGAATGAGACGAGAATAGCAAGTCCTTAGTTAACGTGGGTCCATAATTCTTACCCGTCTTTAACCAGCAACACAGAGCCAGGGGCGTGTGGTCTGTCAGGGTCCGGTGACACTGCCACCTCTAGGAGCTTGATGTGTCGCCACGCCGAGTCAGGGTTGATGCGCGCGCGCAGCTGCAGCTTCGTCCCGATCGGTACGGCCTGAAATTGAGACGAGAAAAGTTAAGATGAGGATATGTTATAGGACTTCCAACGGGACAGCGATATATCTGTCTCTGGCGCGAGCCAAAACGATTATGATGATCTATGAGATATGACTCTATCTATGAGCCCTGTGATGTGAGTGATGGCCTTCTCATCTTGATTGTGGAACTTTATAACTAGCTGGTGCATGCGACTTCATTCGCGTAGGTAGGTATTCCTCCTCCGATACAACTCAGCAAAGTAAGGTATGGCGTACCTAAATATTTAGCATGCATGACAATCATTTTCAAAAATGTAGAGTTCACGGTGTTTAACATCAGAGTGTGGCGGGAATAGAACGAGAAGTAATAAAAATCTTACCTGATCAACCGGCAAGTCGACGGAGTGGTTGGAGTGCCTGGAGACGGGCGGCGCCTCCTTATAGAGGGCCACTTCGTACTCCAGCCGACCTGGCGTCTCCTCCACCACGCCTGACACACGGGCTCCGTGGGGGCTGGAAAGATTTAAACTCCTTTAGAGTTTTAATTAACATCTGTTAGTTCCAAGACCTGTTCTGTTGGTAGATTAAAATAAGATTATCGTTGTGTTTTCTCATTCCTTCTAAAAGTGACAGCGAGAGAGAAATATAGAGAAAGAGACGTGCCCACTTTGGATTTAGATTGGAGATTTTCACGTTCTTGTATGTTTTTTCTCACGATGTTTTCTGTCGCAGTTAGCGAGTGGTATTGTTACAACAATGTAAGTAACTTTGATAGAGCTTGTACGGTCCAAATCCGTACATACATAGGTCGCGTGTTGCTGACATTGCATTGTGCAGCACACGCGCACCTAAACTCTACTCGATAGTCGGCTTTAGCCACTCGCCCAGACTACACCACAAACTTCTACTATGTAACGTGTCAGTGTAAACTACAATAAATACCATGAACTCTTAACTTATACTTCTTCTTCTTCCACCACCGTCCACCAACTACTACTACAAGTGCTGTAAGACAGGGTGGGGTCGCACACGCCCTGCCCTGCTCTTACATGATGGTCCTTCGAGCCGGATGTCCGGAGATCGATCTCGGTTGGTCTCCCGGGCATCCACAACACCAGCGCCGATGGAGACACGGCGCCGCTTCATGGAACAGACATCGCAACCTTGACGGTGGTGGAATCAACTTAAACGTGTGTGCTAACTCAGCGGATCGCCGCTGCGGAGCTGCCCGGGTGAAATGAGGTCACCAACCAACTTGCGTCGCAACAACTTAACTTCAAAAATGTACTGCTGCCAAGTAACAACTGTAACATTTTAAAGTATACTAGAAAATACTTTAACTATGAAACCAACCTTCCGCATCTTCTGTTTTTAGTTAGGTTTGGCAGCATTGTACTTTGTACAACTTTTTCTTTCTTTCGTTCCTAAGGCTCATTGCGCGATGCGCACTAACTACTTACATGCATCGGTAACATGAAACTGTCAACGCAGCGCAAAGGGTCACGTAGGCAACGCTCAAAACTAACTTTATTATTACCATTTTAAAATACTTGTAACTTGTAAGTGGACCCGGTGTCAACTATCCGGCCACGTCTTTTGAACTAAGTCAGCATTTCACAACTTGGACATTCTGTCGAGGTACTTGTTACTAACTGTTTACTGATTAATAATTTCATGAAAACTCTTTTACTTTCTTGCTCTCATCCTCATCTGGGGGTTGGGAGCATGTACGGTCCAACACCGTACATACATAGGTCGCGTGTTGCTGACATTGCATTGTGCAGCACACGCGCACCTAAACTCTACTCGAGAGTCGGCTTTAGCCACTCGCCCAGACTACACCACAAACTTCTACTATGTAACGTGTCAGTGTAAACTACAATAAATACCATGAACTCTTAACTTATACTTCTTCTTCTTCCACCACCGTCCACCAACTACTACTACAAGTGCTGTAAGACAGGGTGGGGTCGCACACGCCCTGCCCTGCTCTTA
The DNA here is from genome assembly GCA_949319315.1 of Zelleria hepariella. Lineage (NCBI taxonomy): Eukaryota > Metazoa > Arthropoda > Insecta > Lepidoptera > Yponomeutidae > Zelleria > Zelleria hepariella. The sequence continues at coordinate 15,932,450 of OX439385.1, forward strand.
CAGAGCTATTCTTTTGCTAATAGTTTGTCCAATCATCAGTTTAATTGGCGGGAATGTCACTGGTTCGGGAGGGCTTACGTTCCGGATTTCGGTTGTTTTTGCACACGAATCGGCATTTTATCACCGATCCGAAACGGTCTAGCAGCTCACGTCTAGCAATCAATACCACGTGAGCGATCAATAAGTTGCGCTGCTTGTTGAATACTTGTCATTAAAAAAATCAGAGCGCTGCGACTCACTCGCAACACTCGAACATACCTACCCCTTATTGAAATGAACAATATTTTTTTGACATTTAAAAACGATAATTTTTAGGGTGGATATTTTAGAGAACATCGGGGCTAATAAAAACTGTCTGGTAGGTAGGGGTAGGGGTAGGAAGACTTTAAGGTGGGATGATAGCAACGTGGCGGGAAATTCAAAATTTTCACAGTTTTTTACATTTTGTAGCTAAACTGAGCTATTTTTGTTCAGCGATTTTTCGTTCGCGGAAATAACAAAGTATTCTTTTCATTATTGTAAACAACAGAACAACAATAATTCAGCCAATTATGTGTTCTGGTCTACGTCTTGAATTTCCCGCCACGTTGCTATCGTCTACCCTTAAGAAACAACCATCAGAGAAAACTCACAAGCTGCCCGCGAAGCCGGCGGCCTTGTTCTCGATGATGGTCGGCTCGGGAGGCTTGCACATGATGATAAGCTCCTGGTCGGACTGCATCACCACGCCCGGGAACTGGGGGAACCACACGCGCACGTGCACGAAGCCCTGTGGGATTTCAAAGGTAAGATAAACTGTTTTACTGCTGAAAACTATATCGTAGCGAATTCGCCCATCGTCGACCCATGAGGCTCTACCATAGATTTGCATAACCTCTATACTGTGTGGCTCTTTTTATGTGGCAACGCAACGTCTGTAATGCAATGGTGCCAAAATGGGCTCCCAGTTGACGGTTTCAGTAACGATTTATTAATGCTGCTGACAGATAGACAGACGGACAACAAAGTGATCCTATAATGGTTTCGTTTTTTACTTTTGAGGTACGACGTCTGTTCGGGTCTTGCCCCCTTTCTGCCTTTGCCCCCTTAGTGTGATTCTCATAGTATTTGTAGAGATTTGCCCCCTTTTTTAAAAACCCTTCTTTTTATTCGAACTTTGCCCACTAATTGCTATCGCTTATTATTTAGGTAAGTATCTAGGTACTTACATCGTATGCAAGACAAAAAACACGACGTTTTTGCATATCATCTGCAATTCTGCATAGCTTTATTACGGTATCTATTGAATGATAATGGCAGTCATTAGGGAAAAGTAAAAAGGAGATATTAATTTTCCCATCGGCTCGGTGTCCCGGTCACGGCGGCATGCAGCTTACGTACAGATAGCAAAGAAAGTAGGTGACATTTTTCTATTGTTTAAAAAGGGAGAAAATTCAATGACACGGAATACGAATATTGTCTCTTATGTGGAAATCTATTGATTGACAAGAGAAACTTTTTATTGCTTTGCATATTTTTATCTCGAGACTGTCTGTGACTGAGTTTATTATGCGTGGGGTATTAAGTAGTGGTTGACACAATAGATATCCTCCGAAAAATCACCATTTCCACCAGAACCAACAATAGACAGCTAATAATAATACACCTACTTATACATATAATCATCGTCGATATCATTCTTCGTCAAAAGCGAAACCACCATTTTCTTTAACGCCAGTACAGTCGGCTAGTTGTGTGTAGGCCACACATACGCCCATACTGTTACTAACGGCATTGGCCATTATCGGAGTGAAATGACAGAGCTGTCTGCCAGTGGAACATGTCGGGGAAACGAATGCTAGTGACAGCTGACGACACATTGGTCTAATACCCTACTTGTATGCAAGTGTCGCTAGCTAATTAGTGTTTGGGGTTGACTGGACAACAATGGGTTGTTTGCCTTTGCGGTAAACTGAAGAGATGTCGATGCGAGTGCGGTTAGGCCAATCGAGTGAATGCAACTTTTACATCAGCTCGTTCTTTAGACTCGATTGTATTCACTGCTAGCTATATTATACCGTACTCTGCTATTACAATTAGCGAAGATATTCACTTTCGACTCTATAGATAGAGTAATTGCAGTGTAGCGCAATCATGGCATTTGAAAATATCAACCGCGCGTGGTTTGTCTTTTTATTTGCTCCTGTCTGGCTAAGATGGCAGTCGTAGAGCTCGAAGACAAGGCTTTTTGTCTTTATTTTCATACATAGACAAAAATCAAGTCCATGGTTGCCATGTAAATAACTCTGGTCTATATGCTATAGTTTTTGTTTAAGCGGGATAAGCTGCAAGCTGGGTGGGCAAAATTTAAGAGACCAAAAAAAGATAGGAACAACATCTAACTCTGTCAAAGCTTCAGATAACCATCACTGGTGAAACTCAACAATGAATATAGAACAAATACGTGTGGGATTTATGTCATCTGGTTACTGTCACAGATTATTATTCGGATAATTAATTACGGCCAATTAGTATCTCTTATCTAACACGCGTTTGCAGCTTGCATTCAGTTCTTAAGACCAAACTTACTCATTTAATCATGACCCCGTATCCCATTATTCATGATAGATACCCCCCCCCCCCCCCCTCCTCCCCGGAAGCTCTCCAGCTTGGTATTTATACTACTTACATTGCGCTTGAGCACACCGCAGCGCGTAAAGTCGACAATCCTCAGCCTGTAGAGCAAGCCCGTCGGATCTTCAGGTTCCGGTCGTATCTGACATAGCGGGTCGACACCGGGGTCTGTGGCACGGTCGTCGGCGAACAGTGGCGCCCCCCGGAAGCCCTCCGGCTTGCGCAGGAGTGCAGTCACGGAGTCTCGTCCCGAGCCCGTCGTGGAGAATGTGCACTGGATGTCGGTTACTGGAAAGGGATTGGTGATTGTTAAGCTGTTATGTTGTTGCTTATTTTGTAAAGGAATTGTAAAGATCGTTTAATAAAGGCTAAAGAATTGGCATTTAAAAAAAATATGTGTATACAAGAATATTTTACAATTATGTTACGAAGTGGTTAGTACTATAAACACCACACTCATAAATTGTTCTTTACGTTAAGAATGACAACGAACTATGTTAAGAAAGACACACACCGTAAGCACAGTGGGTGAAAAAGTATATTATGGCTACTTGCTTTGTCTTCTTTTCTAGAGCAGGAACGAGAACGTTATTGAATTTATGGATAACAGTGTAACACAACTTTTATGGTCTCAACATTAAGGATGATGTAAACTTGATTTATTTTACGTTGTTAATCAATGGCATAGCCCAGTTCGAAGAACTATCTGCTTTGGCAGTTAAACTACTTACCATCATAGTCTTGCGCGAGCGCACATCGGATCTGTAACAATGAGCATTCATTACAATTGGGGGAAGTGTAAAAACAATTAACAAACAACTAATTTGAATTTTCGTATTGTTTCTCTTAATCAATTGAGATTATCGTCCTACTTTCAAGTTGGCCATAAACCTAATGTAGAGTAGATTGGTAAATGATAAGGCTGTTAATAATAAACTATGCGTAACAAAACAGCTGGCTTAATTGCGCCGTTACATTTACGCTTAGCAAATAAGTAAGATTTTCGTAGCGTCCGCACGCGTTGATGTCTTTTCAATGTGCGTAGGCTTGTCTCGTAGCCATTCGCTACGAATGTATGCACGTTCCCTACGAAAGTACGAACATTATTAATTACGAATTTAAAAGTTAATACCGTTTAAAACTATTGATGTTTCACTCTCCAAATAAGGCAGAAAGCATATTGACCTCAAAACCCGTCCCGTGCTCGTCCGCGGTGAACGAAAGTTAACCACAATGAAAATGTTGACATTTTATTTGGCAATTTAGCTTGGACTTTTGCGCTACATTTTTAATCTGTTCTTGATTTTGTATCTGGACTGTAACGAGATGGCCACGGACGTGAGTTCAGAGCAAAAATTCAAGACTACACGCACTTTTCTTATCGGAACTGGGTCGGTGTCAGCGGTCAATTCTCTTTATGGTACTTGAAAGGACTAAAATTAAATGAACGTGGTTAAAAGTTTAAGACCTAAGTTATGATTATAATCTATGCAAATGATGTTTATGACCGATGTTTTATAGTAGTTACGGTCGTAAAGTCGGCATACCCCCCATTGGGTGCATTTTACTTCCCATAATAATAATTTCACGATGGCTTAATAAAATTGTACTCTCACTTTTACATAAAGGTTTTATCGAATTTTATAGGTTCAGTTTACTTAATCAATACAAAAAATATATATTATTGGAACAACGTTGGTAAAAAAACTGATTTCGAATGAATACTATATGAATGGTAAAAGTGGCTTGTATTGATCCCGTCAAGTATGAAGAGCTTTTCAGTTATCTCTGTATAAATCAGCGAGCGGAAGATGTTTGCTGGTATAAATACAGAAACCCCCTAAAATGACAATTTTCTGTATAAATAAGGCTGCATGAAGAAGCTCAGCCCAAGCGTTCAATCAAATATTCGAGCTTGTTGTTTACAGAGCGGCTTGGCTCTAATTTCCTTTCAACCACGGGGTCAGGCGGGCCACCTCGCAGTCGTCGTGTGGCAGCAGACAAGCGGCGCGGACGCGCCTAATCGCTTAATCGCAGCGTTGAAGACAAATCATGACAAGTGACGATCGTGGTCACTTTGAATGGATGGATGGACGCAAATAGTACAACGAGGTTTGTACGGGTTAAAATAATACTATTGTTCTGTCGCAATGTCTTGGTTTGTGTATGTTATTTCTGTCAGTGCTTTTCGGACCAATCATGGGGGTTACCCTTGACGCCATTGCGTTCATATTTACAAAGTTTGAAAATTTATTTCTCTTTTACATCGCATTAGTCATCCTTTGATTTTATCGGTGGCGGCCGGCTGGCGGGGAGCGGGGTAAAAGCAAGTGAGACATTCAACCAATCAATCATTCATCAAACCAACCTCGCGTTCGTCAGATAATTTTACCGCGAGACGCCGTAAATTGATCAACTACCGGAAATGTATACGTTAAATAATACATTTCAACTGCCGTTTATGATTTTCCGGTAGTTGATCAACTTACTAGAAAATTGATCAACTTACGGTTCTTGTTATTTTCTGGTGACATATACATCGTAATGTGTACAATACTAATTATATAAAATGAGTCTTAATTCGTGAAATATAGAATTTTGTAAATTCCGCCATATTGAAAAGAATGCGTCAAGGGTAGAGGGGCAGGTCTAGTTTGGTGCCTATGAGTCTTTAACTTGTGCACAAAAAGTAGCTGCCTACACTTAGGAGGCTGAAAAAAGCTTTTGATGACAAATCATTTCAAAATTGCATTTAATGGTCGAAAAAGTTAATGAAGCTGTCGAAAAGTTAATTTATCGTTAGGGCTAAAGACCTACTAGGCTATTTTCATCGCGATATGGGTTAATAGGGAAGTTAGTAATTTTATGTAATTTCGTACTTATTAATTTGATAGCCAATATCACAGTGGTACGGAGCGACGCAGCGTACGACAAAGATTGCTTCAGATAAGTGACTACAACCCTCCAGTAATGAGGAACTCTTGGCTAGGAGAAGAAATAAGGCAGGTGCATAAAAATTAAATAGATATTCTGAGTAAGCAGTTCAAATTGCCTATGTGAACCCGCGAATGCAAACCACTAACCGGGTCGCAATCACCCGGCGTGAAGCAGCGTCATCGGTGCGCACGGGCATCCAAATGTTGCGGTTTTTTGCGCGGGTAAAAGGTTACTTTGGTTTCGGTAACCTACTTTACTAGTCAAGTTTGCTTGTTTTACTTTGTTCAAGATTGACAACCACTGATAATAAAAAAAGGTAACATGTAGCTAAGATGAATACAGAGATTTGAATTTCTCTAAGAATGAAGTTATTACTTGGTTCTTTACAATAGTCGATATTTATCGCTGATGATGCAACGTCCAGTGGCACATCGGCTCATACACAAGGACGCTGCAATGCCTGTGATATGTTTCGAAGTAACTAAATAAGTACCTACATTAATTTTCGTGTGGTTCCCATAACTTGTTTATTACTGTTGTAATTTCACATGGAAAAAAGAAAGCTAACTAGCTAGACTAATGACTGGCTAGGTGTCTCACAGTTTAAATAATAACCGTGAGTTTATTAAATTATCGCCAGACTAAAGACCCTCGTTGTTTCCTCAGATTTATATCCGCATTCCCACGGGTCTTATTCGCGGCGACTATCAGACTATCTTTTATTTATCTTTAACTGTGCAAGTAGTTTGGTTAATTTGTCTTTAGACTCGTAAAAAGTAAGGAGATATGTACAGAAAGCGCAAGAAAAAAAGTTTTACTAACTTGTGGATGATTTTGTAAACCAGATTAATTGCACTCTTTTGTGGTTTTTGCTATTTGAGCCAAAGTTTTGAGTGGTTTTGACGGTGGTTTTCGACATGAGTGCAGATTGTTCGGAGACTAAAGAAAAGTCCAAATCAAGTTCTGTAAGCCAATCAAAGTCAATGTAGTCAAACCTACCCAATCAAAGTCAATCTAGCGCTACAATCTCAACCGATCTTTCAGAGAAGCAGAGAGAGTTTAAGCAACAGCTATTAATCATGGTTCTTCTGTACTTTACAGAATACACTCAACAATTTCTCACTAAACTACTAGGTACAGTTTTGTGGACTAACCTACATTCGAAAAACTTATTTGTATACAATACTTTTCAAATGAATTAAGCATGTTTGAATTGGAATTCCCGTGAACAACTTTGATGTTTTTTTTTTTTAACTTTTGCAGCTATAAGCTATTGTGCTTCGTGGGACTTACACGTTTGTTACGTTAGGTGCAAAAATATGATAGTGTCACATCGTAAATTAAACTGTAAGTGTTATAAAGTCAGCTGTTAGTTTACTTACAAAGTAATTCTTTGAGTGTTTCTAATGGTTCCGTTGAAGACGGCAATCTGAGAACAGGTTTGTTACTTAGAGCATTTTCTTTGCGATGGTACCGAGTACGGAAGTGTCACCACTCTCGCACGTGTAATTGCACGTAATCTCTCAAGTGTTAATTAAGTGTTATCTAAGCAAGTGTGCTGAACCCTTAATTTGGTCTAATCGTGTGAATGCGAATATAAATGGTTCGTGGGATGAGGATTAGTGAGAGGTAAAGTATCTAGAGTAAACTCAGAGTGTAACGTTATTTGAGTAAGAACGTAGTAAAAGTAACACATAGATGGCATACTTTTTAGAGGCAATAAGTTAAAATAGCATTAGCTCAAAGCTTTTAGCTTTTGTATGCATAACTATTTTTTATAATGCAAATACCGCTTCTTTATTATCCACTCCTTTACCTTGAATCAACTGTTGTCTAAAGCATACTTCAAATGAACTTTCAGTGAACGAAATAAAATATCATTTGAATGCACTGCTAAAGCGTGTGCACTCAAATTTATTAGGCATTAGTAATGGTTCTTTGCTCAAATCTTCAACCAACCGATGTTTTAAGCTCTCTAATTGCTATGTTCAGCTTATTAATATTGAAAGAGTACTCGGCTTCTGTTTTTATCTAAAAACGATTCTAATAACAATGTTATCTCCACAAAAGAGTTGGTAATCCTTTTTGCATCACGCAACTTTGGAAACCAGTGTCAGAACACTATAATAAAATAACTCTGCGACATGTCTAGCATGATTGTCTTGGCTTTGACGGATCGTTAACTAACCTACTCTCAGAATATAAAAAAATCCTATATTTGAATCTAGGTACATGTTAACACCTCACTCATAATCACTTACTTAATTAACATGTACCTATTAACAAAATATGGCCTAGAGCTGGAATAAAAGAATTTATTATTATTATTATTATTATTATAATAACTTCTAATACGTGTGAAGTCTAATCTCAATCTATACATTTTTTTTACTACCTCATAAAATGCATTTTAACGGATTCATACACGTTTACGGTATCTAAACTAAATCAGAGAAAAATTGCGTTAGCAAAGTACTTACTTAACTCCAACATGGAAAAATACCATTACTTACAGCATTTACTCTAATTGAAAGATAATAATATAACTCAATCCTCTTTTTTCCGCTTCTAAGCTCAGAGCAAAATCAACACGATGCGCGGCACGAGCGCGCGCGCATAAAAGCTCAATTACCTTTGTGCGTGCGCGCAGCACATAGCTCCACGGCTCATTTGGACCGATGCTGCCATTTATCGGGCCCACCGCAATCGCTAGAGATTACGCTAGATGCAGCGAAGTGACAGCTGACACGGAAAAAGTTAGCGAACTGGGAACAGACCGAATCTTTTAAGTAGTGTTTTCGTAAACGTAGTCCCTGGTTTCCTTCCTGGATAATGGCACTATAGCAAACATTTTTGGTATGCTAGGGACATTTCTACCCCCGGCATGTCGACCTGTTTAGATTTTGTCGATCAATTATTGTTCGAAGGAGCTAGAGCTACCAGAAAAAAAAAGGAATGCGGTGGCAAAAAACGTCTGGTAAACCTATTTAACAACTTTAAATATAAAAAAAAAAACCAAAACGGTCCGACATCAAATAGTTTGTTGTAATATGAGTGGTGATTTTTTTAAATCGGTTTTGAGATAAAAAAAATCGGGACCAGTTTTGAGAGAGGAAAGTGGGGAGTACCAACCTCGATTTTGTAGATTTTCTTCAGGTTATCCCTATCCCTCAGTATTTGCGCACGCGAGACAGCAACAGATTTTTCAACAGATTTGTCCGTACTGCTACTGCGCTCTTAAAAACCACGTTTTCACAGTCATAGGCCCGGTTTCTGAGTTGAGAATTTTGCTAAGCAAATGGGTAAGTATCGTCCTGTCTCTGCAGATTTCTCACAAAAGAGCGTGACAGAGCGATACGTAAGTATGTGCTCAGCAAAATTCTCAACTCAGAAACCGGGCCATAGTGCACGCGTTAAAATGAGATAGAGCACGGTCCAGTTGACGTTTTAATCCCATCAAAGTGCGCTGAAAACGACCAATCAGAAGCTTGACTTTGACAGCGCACTTGACAAAGCGGCTCTAGACCGGAATAAGTTGTCTATAGTCCTATATTATTTTCTTTGGGGACCTAAAAAAGGTCGTACTTTGAGTGATAGTCTTTTTTTTTGTGATCGCTTTGCCCATCTAGTTTGAGTGGAAGTGCTACTATGTGCACTATGGACTTTACGATACGTATAAACTCAAATTTTTGAACGAGCGAGCGAAGCGAGCGAAGTTCTCCGAGTCTACTGGAACAATCCGGCGTGTGTATGTATGTATGTATGTATGTATGTATGTATGTATGTATGTATGTATGTATGTATGTATGTATGAATGTTCGTTCGACGATAACTTGAGTAAATTTGATTGGATCGTTTTGAAATTTGGTAGGCGGGTAAATGAAATTAAAAGAATTTTTAAGTTCGAACATGAGCCAAATCGGTCGAGGGGTTGCCGAGATATGGGGTTGTTAAGTTTATATGGGGTCGCGAGTTCACAGTTCGGGGCGAACCACTAGTTAATTCGAGTCCACGGAATGACAGTTGCTAGTATGGTACTGACAGATAAAGCCTTTGAAACAACTGTCATTCCGTGGACTCTATTTAAAAATTAGAGTTTAAATAAATAAACCCTTATTAAATACTGATCTTTAAAAGCTTGAGCCAAGAGCTTGAGTGATCAGTATTCTCTAAGAAATCCACTTAACCTTTGAGCGTCAAAACACTTGAAAATAGCCCTTATTGGAATGAACAATTCTTTTTTTGACATTTAGAAACGGTTATTTTTGGGTTCACTACGTCTTGCCGAATTACATTTTTACGTTGGATATTTTAGAGGATACAGGGGCAGGGTGAAGCGTTAGCAACTATCGCTTAGGAGTTGCAACCATCATTATCTGCCCCTCTACCCTTGACGCATTTTTCGAATACGGCCGCAATATGGCGCTATTTACAAAATTTTATATTTTAACCTTTAAAATTAAGACGCATTTTGTGTTTATATTGAATAAAACAGCCTTACCTTTGAATAAACATTACAAAGTATTTAAAATCAAAGCATTTCTATGCGAATTCAAAGAGAAATTAATTTCAAAACTTTTTCAATTTGATCGCAATAGCGTCAAGGGTAACCCCCCTGTACCGCGAAGACCGCGTGGCTCGCTCGGTCATTTAATAGAGCACAATCAATTAATGGAAACAAGTTATGTTGAACCGTTTTATTTTCTATGTTTCTGTTTGGATGCCAGGCAAGCAGAATATGTTAGTAGTTTCATAAAATATTGAATTAAATAAACAGAAGGGAGTTATGTAAAGACAAAAATATCTTTGCCTAAGGTTTGGATTCCACATCCTAGAACCTACTTGAGTTCTAGTGTCTGGAATCCAAACCTAAGGTCCTAAAAATAGTTAAGCCTCGCGTTGAGAAATCGCAGGAGCGTTTTTTGCTAAAAACGCATCCAAAAAGAAGATATGATTTTTTTTTCATTGGCAGCGCTAGTTGTGCGTCGTATTTCGTCTTAAACATTGAAACTACAAATAAGGAAAATAAAAATACATACAGCCGAACATAGAACATCCTCCTGAATCTATTCTATTATTTTTTTAGGTCGGTTAAAAAATAGGTTCAACAAAGAAGTACTTTCTCATTTCCGTAATATCTACCAACTTCTGTTACCTACTTCTTCATAAAATTGTTATTTTGTTATCTGTTAGAGATGAAAATATAAAACAACCAGTTTCATAATTATTACAAACAGCACAACCTACCTACTTAAAATGCAGCGAAGAAAGATATACTTAAATAGCAGTTTTGCATAAGGAATAGGCGTACATTAACTTAACGTTGAAAACATTGCATATGCCCTATGCCATAGGGCTTTCGCTAGGTAGTAATGCAACTGAAAGTATAAAAGTAGGTACCTATACAATACAACAGTCAAACTGATTTCTGTGGTAATGTTTTTTTACCATTATGCCTATTAATTTATTACAGATTTATAGCTCGGGCGACTCGTAATATGTGTAATTAAAGATGGTTTTTGGAACACGCAACTTCCTTAGTGATTTAAATGTAGGTACCGTACAGTAGTATCGGCAGTGAATGTAGTAATAGAGACAATAAGCACTAAAACTACTGTTATTTGATCGGTTGTCTATATTTATAGTCTATCTATAAATCATTTGTATAGAGCAAGTAAGTACTTTCCGCATCCCGTGAGAAACAATGATTTTAATTGCCGTTCATTTAGGACAATTTACAATTCAGAGTGACTTAAGTACAGGTTTATGTGAAAGCGAGTAAAACCGTTGCTGCAGTTCTGTATTCATTAGGTTTGCAAGCTTAGCCGACTAAGAACGTTAACTTCAAAACAAGTTAAAAATTAAAAGCTCTAGTTTAAAGAATGCAACGTGGAAGTAGGTAATTTGTTATGGTTTTAGCAGAAAAAAGCTAAGATGTAAAGAAATCATTCGTGAAAAACGAATTCTTAGCCTCTTCGTAAAATGAAAGTTCAAGGTGAAGTAGTAAAGATGCGGAATAAGGCGAAATCGATGACACATTTAGAGTGCACTTAACACAAATCTGCCGAGCGTGAAATCTAATTTCGGACAAAATGACTCAAATCGCGCGGTAACAATGCTTGGGTCACTTCCGATGTTTTATGGTTTACTTTCTTCTTTTTCGACAATAGCTGCTCACTATTAAAGGGCTTAAATGTCACGGATTAAGAGAAACAGGGTCAACTAGATTGTTTTGTTGCAGTTGATAAACTCTCTATAGGTAGGTACGCAAGAAAAAGTGCTCAGCATCTTTGAACAAAAATACCGTAGAAGTTTTTCGGTATAAGCCATTTCCCAAATATCGATATGATGTAGTGTAACTAACGGTATGCAGAATCACAAGAATCGATCCGAGATTAGACCCGCATGTAACTATCGGAACACGCTACGATATTTGGAATACTCCGTAGGTAGGTAACGTTAGATCAAGGTGTGTTCGGAAGAGCCTGATTTACACATTTTAAAACCAGACTACGTTGCAGAAATGCCCCAATCTGAAATCTAAATGAGTAAATCTGAATAAGTAGGTACTTAACACCATAAAAGCTTTATGCAAACAACGTCTGTTCACTGTAAGTAAGTTGTATCCTCATGTGTATCGACTCCGCGATAATGGGCCACAGGCGGTGGCAGATATCTGTCTATTATACATATGTAGTTAGGTACAGTCTAGGTATAGTCATGCATAAAAAGCAAACGTACCAGCAAGAGGAGCAGCATCGCGCACTCCGGAGCACTCGTCATGCTTGCGGTCTGCCACACTCGAGCGCCGAGCCGACCGTTAAAGCTATCTGCCCCGATTAACAATGCTACTCTACTACAAAAAAAAAGTCTGCTAGAGAACCTTTTCAATTATAAAAACAAATGATTTTATTTCACTTTGTTTAAAAAAAACAAACGCATAAATTCACTGTCACTCAGTTGGCGCGTAAAAGCTTCGTCGCACTGTAAGCCGGTATCGATCCGTGCTGTGTATTGCGGATGCGCGTGCGGTTCGCGCGGGCTGTCGGCTACGTCTCGGGAGCGCAGCCCGGCTCGCGCGGCTGATGATGGAACAGTTACCCGCCGGGGAGAGGGAACCACCTGCTCACTCGAACCTTATCGTTCTCACGACACGACCACCGATTCGGCGGTGATCTACATAGATGATTGGCGCCGGATTACGGGGGAATTAGGTTTTATCGCTCACCACCCGAAACCGTGACATTCGCGTGGAGAAACCGCACAGTTGTTACTGATTGAGTGGCGTTTCAGTGCTAGATCGGGTCACCGATGTTATGCTCGGGTCGCGATACGCGATCTCCGCACTCGATGAACTCGGCCCGCTGTACCGATGGCTCGATAAGATTGCTTAAATAGTTTTTATTTTTGACCGGGCCAGTAGATATCGGAGAAAGTCAATCAAAGGTTTTTTTTATGATTGGCAGATAATTCTCTCATGAGTATCATTAAGTGAATCTTTGTTATAAACAGGAAAGTAGCGGATCGTGTACAGTGCCAATTATACCGATGACTCGAGATTCTTTCTCGTCAAAACTGGATCGTGCCAAGCGCGTTCAGAGTGACATTTGAATGGCCGTGTTGTCAGGGGTCATAGGACGTTCGAGGCAACCTCATTGGGGTCCAATCAGCAGCGTTTAATTACAGAAGGCACCGAGGAGTGCAGCAGGTGTTCGCTAATGGCAGATGACGCTCCCGGAGCGTGACCGTGCCGGTCATTCCCTTTTGCACTCTTTGACCAATCATCTGCCAAGAAAATGCTATTTCATACTCTACATTTTAACGAGCGGGTGATTAGTTACTTTAGCGTTTATACCTGCCTTCTCTATTATTTCCCACTAAATCTTGGGTATACCGTGATATTGGTTACATGGAAAGTACACCTACTTTCTTTGGGTACTTGCTCGAAGTAAGTACCTACCTAAGTATTTAGTATTTTGTGAACAGTAAAAAAAATGTTTTAAAAGGTTAGCTATTTGTCCAAACATCGTAAAAGTACGGCTAGAGCTCAAAAACTTTAAACTAAACTTTCTAATGCGTCAATCAATCTGTAGTAGAGTGGTACAGTCGGCCACACGCTAGAATAGCCCTTTTTGTTCGATTGGCACCCTTATGCCGCGCGCGGTAAGAGCTGCCATAGGGTATCTGTGACTGTGGCCGACCGTATAGTAAGTAAATTGGATTTGTATTGTATTGATGTATGTTTTTATACCCATAATAGAAGTGCATTAGCCATGTCAACAGCAAACATAAACATTTCCCGATAAAAATATACCTACTAACCACAGCACTGCATACAGATAGGGAACTGTTGAAGGACACCAATGAAATGGAACATAATTAATGAATTATTAACATGTTCATGTTAATCTTAACCATAAAGCTATGCTTATGAACCTTCTGTCAGGGAAAATGTAAAAGAGATTCAATGTGAGTGGGGGACTGTATGTAATACACTTATCACAATGCATTCCTACGGGTGCGTGGTTTCGCGATTTCAAGCTATACTTAAACTCTATAAACTTTAGGGTAGGCACCTGTGCTTAACCAACAATGTAAGCAACAACATTTAAAACACCACTTATCATAAAGCGCATGCACATCAAGTGGCCATCGGGCTCTTTGCCGTACGCCAAGAATCGAATCGAATTCATGAGAACGACAATGATAATACGATGTTATACAACATGCTCCATCTAAATATGTCCCAGGCACTGCAGCGTCCGAGAAATCATTTCACCCTTTTGGACCCACCTTCTAGTGAGTGAAAGTGCCACTCGACGCTGCATAAATCATGTTTCAAAGGCCTTAGTTTATTTCAAATGGATTCATAAGTAGTTAGAGGTAAATTGTGAAGGCTCCATCAATATCCTCCTAACGAAGAAACAATCTTCCAAACAATGTTTACCTTTAATGGCAGCTGCTCTGATGTTATACTTTTTCGGAGCCTAATACAGCCTACGCATTTTTCTTATAAAAAAAAAACATCAAAGAAAAGTAATAAAACACCATAACACAATATGGATACCAAAAGGCCCAAGGGGCTATAAGGAAGCTGAGGTTCTGACAGCGCCTCCTTGGTCAATTTAGCAGTCAGGCCGTCAGTAGCGGGATGGGACAACTCGAGTTAAGCCTGACGCTGCCGACATGTGTCAGCTACTCAGCAGTCAGCAGTCAACTCTCAAGCGATTGTTTGAACAGACCCGGACAGGGAAATGGGAAAGCATAACCACCTGTGTTTATTCAAATTGTGCACGCCGTAGATATGATTATAAGATGTTGAAGAGATTGCCTTCTCAGTGAGTTCAGAGCAGTTTGGAGTTCGGCGATAGTACTTAGTGAGTGGGTAGGTATGACTTTATGTATCTGTTTCTATTCGTAGATCACGAGGAGGGATGAGGGATATATCACTTGACCCGTCTATTCAGCTAGACAGTCTATAGGAGATTTGTCAGAAACTCTACATGGATGGAGTTGGTATCAAAGTTGCAGATCGTTTCTTATAGCCCGATGTCA
This sequence comes from Zelleria hepariella, assembly GCA_949319315.1. NCBI lineage: Eukaryota > Metazoa > Arthropoda > Insecta > Lepidoptera > Yponomeutidae > Zelleria > Zelleria hepariella. The sequence goes on from OX439385.1 coordinate 15,947,555, forward strand.
TATTTTCCTAACATCAGCGCTAAACATTAAAAACTCTATAATCAGAGAGTAAGTATTTGCCTTTGGAAGTTTAAATATTCCAGCAGGTTTCGCGCCATCAATTATATTCTGTGCTACTTAAATATTTCCTTTTTTCACTTGCTATGTTTTTGTCCAAAGTGCCACGACATAATAATTATTATGCTGATATAACCTGACTACAGGGTGCACTCTAAGTCGATAGCGAAACTTTAAGTAGGCTCTCTACTGATCAATACAAACAACTTGTACTAGGTGGCGAAAAAAATGGAGTGAAAAAAATATCAGCTGTTCCATACAAAGTACAAGTTGTTTGTATTGAACAGTAGACAGCTTACTTAAAGTTCCGCTATCGACTTAGAGTGCACCCTGTAGTAACCTGACTGAGGAGCATGTACCTTATAGATAAATTTACCTACTCTAGGCAATTTAACCATTGACTACTTCTAAGCCGGCTCAACGCAGTAGCGGGGTTCGCGCGTGCCACAAATACGTTTTTGCCGACATCACAGCGACACTGCAAATCGCGCCTGGTGATTGATGTGCTCACCTTCCGCGTGCCGCCGTGACATGGTCTCTTTGTGATCGAGATACATTGTTCCTAGCGAAGCCGGATAGGGAGGCACAGAACGCTCTCCACGCGGCAGTCTGAGATTGCTTTCGTGCAAGAAGAAATGTATGCAATAATTCATGAGGTATACTTTTACTATTACTAACTTTACTAACTTTGAACGACTGAAAAGACCTCATCTAAAACTGAAACGAAGATCATGGCACACAAGCAGCCGTTTTTTACTCGTGCAGGTTTTATTATTAGGTTCTAGGACCTGGGATCTAAGTCCCAAGACCTAAAGAAAATGCAAAAAAAAAATGATCCAAACAAGATTTTCTTTTGCATTGGCGGCTTATATTATTTGAACAGGATGCTAAGAATATTTCGCTGTATGTCTCTATCAGGCTGGCTTAGGATTGTAGAGCAATTACTTATTCAGCTCTGCCCAACGAAATTTAAATCTAGCTTTCTGAAATGCCCTCGAATTTGACAAGGAATGAAGCGCACTTTTGCGTCTTCCCATGTGACAGTGCGTTCGATGACAACAGTAAAGAACGTCCGTTACGCGATCGCTTCGGTAATGTCCATAGCAAGCAGTTAAACCACGCACTAATGGCGTCGCACGCAACTGTACCGACTGACTTGATACGATACGATGGGATATTATCTCAATACGATGGGCCGGTAGCTTGGTCCACAATGAATAAATTGAAGTTATTTGTAGGTACTTAATGATTCCGTATCTGCCTTCAGAAGAATAGTAGGCCATATATACAGGGTGTTAAAAGACCGCCAACAGAGCCGAAAGGTAGTAGACACCAAAACAAAGTACTTTTTCGATAAATTATTGCTGGGAAATGATTTTAGTTTTTTACCCGACTACGCGAAGCAAAAAGGAGGGTTATGATTTTAGCAGCGTATGTATGTATGTATGTATGTATGTATGTATGTATGTATGTATGTATGTATGTATGTATGTATGTATGTGGGTATGTATGTTTGTGTGTTCATCTGTTCCCTCGCAGAGCCTAAACTACTCGGCCGATTTCAACAAATGAGGTGTCGTTGGATTTGTCTTAATCACCCAGGTAACATAGGATAGTTTAATTTTGAAAAAAACTAAGATGGCGGCTGTGCTGCGCCCTAAAGTGGTGGACCTAAAAATAAAAATTATCGGATACCATCGTCATGGGTATCAAATGAAAGGGCTTTAAAAGACCTTTTCAAAAATGTATAACACATGTAGCGTCAACATAACAAATAGAACAAAAAATTTCAAAATGTGTATTTTTTTGTTCTTCTTGGTTCTATTCTGGGTGATCGTCCAAAATGACTTACTAAAAAGCTCGAAAAAAAAATAGAAGTTAAAAACTAAAACCCGACTACTAAAAGGGTCAAAACAAGACCTGTTCATCCTTAAAATAGACTCATAGATAATTAATCGTAGTCGGAGGACACCACATTCGCATTTGATAAACCGATGGCCTCCGACTACGATTAATTATCTATGAGTCTATTTTAAGGATGAACAGGTCTTGTTTTGACCCTTTTAGTAGTCGGGTTTTAGTTTTTAACTTCTATTTTTTTAGGTTATAATTTTGAAAAATATTTTGTTACGCAATGGAAGTGTAACGCACAGAAGTCATATTGCGCAAGCGTAAGTATAAGTTTATGTTACTTAAGCTTGAAGTGACGATGTTTAGAATACATTGCGGGTTGCAATTTTAACGCCGTTTTTTGTAGGAAATATTCATAATTTTGATATGATTTCTTGAGAAGGTATGTTAAAAACTAGATACTGAATACGATTCTGCAAAAAAAAGTTTTGCAAAGTCCGACTTTGAACCTCATTATCTCGGAAACCGTTGATTTCCCAGGCATAGTTCCTTGGGCAAAAATGTTCCTTATGATGAGGACAATTAAATACGTGGTTTCCCGCTTTGTTGGCGGTCTTTTAACACCCTGTATAGGTTTACAATAGCTCTATCTCGCTCTTTTGAAATCAGAGTGTATAGTGGAAGTTATACACAGAAGGTATAGCGGAAACGTAGGTATGGCTTATCCCATTCGGGTTCTAGGTAAGCTGGCGGATACATCTTTGCGCTACGGGTATCATTTGAGAACAGCGGCCAGTCTAGCACGCGTTGCATACGTTGTAAAAGTAATTCTACGCAACAATGGTGACGTTAAATACGAGATACCTACTGTGATTTCTCACGGACTAGGGCAATTGAATAAAGCCGGTAATACGCATATCTAAACTGCTGTTTAGCGGACTATGTAGTGCGTGCGGGCACAAGACATGTAAAGCAGCTGCCCACGGGCATTAGGGTAACCACACACTGGGCACGTAGTAATCGGGCTAAGGCGCGGGTGCCACTGTTATCGCACCGAGGCATTATGTCCCGTATGCCCTACATCGCATCTCGACAATTAACTACGGGGGAGGAGCCGCTGACAGTGATAGCCGCTTCATAAGCGCTGTGAGGTTCACACTGTCGCGTAATATGCAATTTGAAAGCATCGACTAACGGGATTGGGTGTAGTCGTTCCTATTGTTGTAGTGATCTACACTTATGGGTAGGTACAGTCAGCCACACGCTAGGATACCCCTCTTTATCGTTCATTTTGCGCCCTTATGGCGCGCGCGGTAAGAGCTACCATGGGGTATCCGGCCAACCCTACGAGAAGGTACCTATAGGTGTATACACGTATGTACCAGATCAGACTGTAACTCAGGCGAGGCAGTTGCCAAGATCTTTGCAAAACTCTTTTGCTCTATAAATTGTAAGTTGTTGCATGCATTTGCGGTCTTCAGTTAGGACAGCAAGGTTGTATAGAAGAGGTCGCTTCAAGGGATACTATTGCCGTATGGACTTTTTTTTAAATTGCGATGTAATATTTGTTCCTGGTGCACAATATACACCGTCAATTTAATCCATGACAATGAATTATTCTAATTGGCAGATTTGGTTAGGTTCGAGTCCGGAAGTTCACCGGCGCGCGGCGCGGTATACGCAATCGCTGCAAGCTCTTATAACCGAACCGGTGGCGCAGACGCAGCCACCGTAGCATTCAAAGAACAAAACATTCCGCTAGACCGTCATTATTTAAATTTTCGTTGTGCCAGTTGCCCGGTTGTTCCGGCCTCTGCGTTTTGCCCTATTTTTTAGCACTCTGAAATTACGATTAATCCAGCCTTAGTAGCTGCGGTCATCCGTGGTGGATGGCCGTGTGAACGGGCCGTTATCCAAACAGCTTACGCGGTTTACGGCAATCTCGCCTGCCTGCGCGCTAGAGATTAACAAGAATCTATTAACTCTGCGTGTCCAATTTGCCGCTACAATTTTTTTCGCGGTTCCGTTCCAAACTCTGTGTAAAGACGTTTCCCAACTGCCCCAAAAGCTTGTAGGTACCTACATTATTGCAGTCACGGCTAGAGGCTGTAGGTAGACTCAGAGAGTTCTGAAGACTAAGAAAGGAGAGCGCTTTGAAATATGATGGATATCCCTTTTGAGTGGATTGACGCACTTATACCGCGCGCGTTTCGACCTACCATAGCCTACCATACCGGTAGCGTGTGGCTGACCTAAACATTATCCCACCAAAAACATTCTGTAAAAAACTAGCCAGGTCTCGATGGAGCTGCTTGTTTATCTCTAAAAAGTTATGAAATCTAGACAAAGTCGTGGCAAGTCTAAGGTTCCTTACTGCGATTTCTATATTATTATAGTTAATGTTGTGTGACTTGGCCGTTGAAGGGTACACAAGCGGTTCTGGCGTCAGATTGGTGCAATGGTGTCATGGAGCACCTGGTTTTGTACCCTATTTCCAAATTTCAGCTCTCTGAGTTTATGGGAAGTACTAGTTCTATTATGATGATCATGAGTGAGTGAGTGAGTGAGTGTGTGTCATAAATGCGAAACTTTGCTTTCGCTTAACTTCGGAACTAAATGACCTACAGACTTGAAATTTTGGATTTTAAGTATGAGATTATAGCTTACTAGATGACGAAAATTCCTGCGTTCTGGTCTTATCCAGAGGTTCTCAAATAGGGGCCTGAAAATGCGGCGAAATGGTTCCAGTAAAGGATGGTACGGCAGTGTTTGCTTCGCGCTCGACCTGGCGGGGGCACTGCCGTGCCCCCAGATAAACTATGAACAAAATACCTCATCAACATCATCAGTCTGTTAACACCCACTGTTGAGTAAAGGCCTCGTCATGCTCACGCCACCTCTCACGATCCTGTGTCAGACTCCTTACTTTCAGACTACCGACTTTTTAGTAAGTACTAAAAAGAACAGAGCAACCAGATACAACGGTAATCGTCTAAAATCAAAACGTTACTTATGTCAATCCGCGCTTCGTATTCTTTCATTCTGGCTGGCTCAGCGATCCAAAGTGGACCTTGCAGGCCTCCGCAACCAAAAGACGCCAGCATGAGTTATAAACCCATAGATACGCTCTAACCCAGCCTTATGCTACGCTTACAGCTCTCCTAATACTTTTTTTTTACATCACTAACCCGTGCCCTGTAGACAATCCATAAGTACCTAAAAATTACAAAGAAAGTAAGGCCCACATTAAAGTTAGGTACCTAAGAACTCGCGGCTCATCTTAATTTTAATATCGACGAAAACGTTTTTAGGATTCAACGCTCGAATTCATACGGCTACCTATTCATTGGGTACCTTTAAGTACTTAAAGGAGGCTCCTCAGGCCTTGAACCTTTCCCGTCACTAAGCAAGTGGCTCATGCGACTACAAAGATGGCAATTTGCCGCTCGCTCCGCTGGCTATTGGCGGAACGGGCTTGTGTGACCCATATGTCACACGACACACGACACAAACCATTCCACCTATCCGTGTCTAACAAGAACATTTTAACCTTCTAAGTATAGGTAGGTACCTACATAGGTAAAAAGTAAAATAATTTGTTACTTAGGTAGGTATACAGATTTTTTTCACAAAAGCCAAAAGTTTTATCACCAACCGGAGTGATTTGATAAGTTTACCTATCTCTAAATTACAACATCTGTGTAGTTTTAAAATATTTGTAGGTATTCGTGCCCCACAGGAGTTTTGTGTAACCATGCGACTTGAAGACTGCGTTAAAGCGTAGCACAGTAGCGTTGTCAACAGAAGAAAGTAGACTTGTAAATGTTTTGGGGAAAAAGCTAGAAACCTCATTGTTCTGTGGTCAAGGTTTTGCGGTATTCCTAACCAAAGTGAAAGACTCTAATGGACTCGTCAACAATCAACATTTACCTACATCCATCGTCATCTTTAATACTTTATTTTTTGCTTCCCCACAACCACAGAATTAATCTAAGTAAATACTTCTGCTACTCGACTCACTATCTAAATAACTCGTTTAATACTCGTTTTATTTCCTCATCTTGTCAGATAGACTTACTTATAGGTATTTATGTAGGTATCACTGCTCTACTTAGATGTATCTATAGCAGCATGTTGCCGAAAGGTCCCATTGAACTTGGGTTCGTTCTATTATTCATGGAACTTTTATTTTGGGGTCAAATCTACGCATTAATGTTTTGTTTTTTTCAATGGCCCCCTTTTAAAAAATATACTTACTTATTTATTAGTAAAACCATCCCCTTTGAGTACTACAAGGCCTTTCTTTAACACCATGTAGGGGTAAGTAGGTAATCGTATTTTATCTGGGCGCTTCCGTGTTTCGGAAGGCTTGTTAAACCGTTGGTCCCGGTTGTTATTGATTAATAACAATCGTTAAGCCTCGTCAAAGGCCCTATGGGTGGTTTAAAAACGCTAACACTCATCTATAATATGACTAAATCTGTTATCTGTTATATTCTTTCTGTTGTGCAATAAAGAGTTCTCTATCTATCTATCTATCTATCTAAGTATGAGTATCTAATAGAGACTCAGCTCTATCTCACATGTACCTAAGTAATCTTAATTCGAGCGAGTTGAAGTTCACTCACACTTAGCTGTTTAACTATTACTTAAAGAGGGTTTAAATCGCAATAAAAAGTAACACTTGACAAGTTAAATGTGAAGCCAGGCCCGACGTGACGCTATAAACATGAATTACTTACCGGCTGTTTGCCTATCAAAAGCCATTTACTACTAAGCGAGTGTTTGATGTCATGACGCTATCATCGTGTGTAGTGAATCTAGTTACTCACCATAACGGTATTTACGTGAAAGACACCAACGCTAACAGTCTCTGCTTACCCCTTTGCAGCAAGACGTAAACATTGGACAGTACCAAAAGTTTGGGAAATACCAAACCAATCCGTTTCATTGTTTATCCATTGTTTCATAGTGTTCTGTCTGACACACACTGTATTGTAAGTGCAGTCATCAGGCTGGCTGAACCCCAAACCAGTTTCTCATGTAGAGACGGACCTCAAACCAATACGTTTGTTTGTCTCTACTGTCTCTATGTACTGTTCCTTCCTTAGTAACTTGGGGAAGTTTTCCAAAATACCTTTTATTCAGCATAGTAATATGCCGATTTTAGCTGAAACGAGCGACCTCTCAGTTTCAATGACGTGACGGACGACCGGACGAGGCATCAGACAAATCAACTCTACACAAGAACCGTTCCGAAACAATAATAATTACAAGAAAAGTAGAGTCTGTTCACGAAAAAATTAATAAGTTTTTGAGTGTTCTCTTTACTGTCAAAGTGGCACCACGTCATTAGTGTTACCATTTTCTAAACTTTTCGCCATTTTAGAAATAATATGTAGGGGAAAAAAGTATGTTTTTTTTTCTCTTTTGTTTTGTATCAGTTAATTTCCGATTACTTGACCTTTTCTCAGACTGTACCTCGTAAATATTTGAGCGGCGCAGACAGAAGGCGTCGCCATGAAAACGCGATGGAGGCGGAACGCGACGCTGGCGTAAAGTCAATAACGTTTTTCTGCGGCTAGGTATTTCTAATATGGGATTTTGTTTTAGTTTATATGGCAACACCGAACCTACAAACGTCAGTCAATACGTCAGTGTCAAACGAAATACCTACTCTCTCTCTACGATACGCTACAACATGTGAAATATAAAAAAGGATTACACGGCAAACTTGGAATTATAATTGGATCACAAGTTGATGTAAAATGTGCGCTGCGAGGTGTACTTAACTTTGGGACTGTTACTTAGAAACTTATAGTCAATATGATCGAAGGATACGGGGCAGTAACACAGGCCCTGCTCGGGACTCTACTGACGTGGGGGTTGACCGCTGCGGGGGCCGCCTGCGTGTTCTTCATCAGAGGGAAACATGTAAATACTGCAACAATTCGATTACAACTTAAGTGTCGTGCCACACAAGTGCTTTTTCAACCACCACGCATCAACATGACAAAACTTTCGCTGGGAGCCCAAATCAGTATTATTAACGTGCGATTCGATTCACTTTTCGTCTACAAGCGCCGTATTCAGGATGGAAAAGCATTTGTGTGCGTCCGTACTTCAGTAATGGTGTAAAGTCTGTAACTTACAATAGGTAAACAAACATGTTTTTGTTAATGTTTCAGAGGAAGCTACTAGATGTTTCGCTCGGCTTCGCCGCCGGCGTGATGACGGCGGCGTCATACTGGTCGCTGCTCGAGCCCGCAATAAAGATGTGCGAGGAGTCTGGCTCGTACGGTGAAAATGGACAATATGCCTTTCTGCCCGTTGCCGGGGGCTTCCTCTTTGGAGCGGTGTTTGTGTTTGGCACAGACATATTCCTGGACTACTTGGGGATTAACTCTGAAAACATGATGAATAGTAAGTTTTTCATATTTTTATTTGTTAATTGTTGGGTTTTGGCTATTAAGCCTTGTGTTGAGTTTTCGTGTTTAGTTAAAGCTCATTGTCATAATAAATATACAGGGTGACATTGATATTCATTAGATTAAAAAAAATAGAGAGCCCTCTTTGTATGGGACATCAAAAACTATAAAGATTAAAGGGGGTTTTTTAATTAAAGCATATGTTTTTATTTTTCAAGGAAAAATTGTAATATTATTTTATGATCAATTAGGACTCTCCATCCATGGATTACCTGTAGCAGACTGGTAATATTAAGGCTGACCTTTACAAAACCTTTACATAAACACAAGACAAAATAAAACTTTGAGTTGCCTTATGCCTTATGATAAGAGCAAAAGGCAACCTTGCAATTAAATTTTATAGTGTTTATCCAATTATTGACAGTAATATAAAAAATATAAACCTACCTAAAGGTATAATGAGAATCTTAGGCCCGGTTTCTGAATTGAGAATTTTGCTAAGCAAATACTTAACTATCGTTCTGTCAAGCTCTTTTGTGAGAAATGTGCAGAGACAGGACGATACTTACCCATTTGCTTAGCGAATTTCTCAATTCAGAAACCGGGCCTTAGATTGATATTCTAATAGTAATAAAATTTAATAGCTTGGCCTGTGGCTTATCTTGTGTGGTGTTAACATTTTCCTGAGGCAATGACTTTTCTTTAAGGGAAACTTAACAAAAAAACGATACTACTTCATAAGCCCAACCAAAATATCTGATGTCTTTTTGGCATGAACTGACAGAAGAACAAACAAACAATCATAATATTTATGCTTATTAGAGGATTTGTGTAGAGGGATATTGGGGTTGCCTGAATCTTCTGATTAAAAATTTAATATTTTGCACATGCTTAGCGAATTTAACATGTTGCACCTAAACATTCCATCCATAAGACTTCATAACAATTAATTTAACTTGATCAATTGGACTAATCAGGCATATGTGTTCAAGAAAGCATTGATTCTAATGGCTCAAAGGAAATACTACCTTATGAACAACAGTACTCAGTGTCATTATAGAAAGGCGCAACCATAGTGCATTTTGCATCTGTTAGCTTTATCTTTAAGTTTCATGCATAATGCAAATAATGTTTAGGTACTTGTGTCATTTTATCAGTGCAGTTTCTACAAAAATATTAGCAGTGGTACAATTTAGAAATATCTTACTACATTTCATTGTAGCCTACCCCTACCTAACCCTTTATTTCAACACAGCCTCCTTACTTTTTGAGACTGTCTCTTATCACTTTAGTTCCTAAAACATTGGGTTCCTAATAGATTTTTGTTATTATTGGAGAGTCTTGTTGACAATGTAAATTTATTGTCTGGGGATTTTGCCTGGGTGCAAAATCCAAACGCAAAAGCTAGTTCATACTTTTTTTTTACGTATTTTTAGTTTTCAAGGTTTTGAGCTTATTTCTTCAACATCCTTCATAGGATTTTATGTCCTTATTTCCTAGCAAGGTATTCATGGCTTGCGGTTAAAATCTTATCTCAAAGGCTTATGGTTCTTATTTACTTGGAGCCCACTGTAAGTTATGAATGTTATCATTATTGACAGTGAATGGCTTTAACAATTTACTTTAGTTATTGCAGGCCGTAATCGACATGCTTTACAAAGAGATCGGTTCTCATGTGAGTATGCTCACGTAGTTCCCTACTGGCTTCATCCAGTCTACAGATTGTTGATAAATTATGATGCAGGTATATCATCATTTAAAATAATTTAATGATAAAAATACCTATGTATGTCAAATTAGTTGATTATAAACGTTACTAGCGCCTCTCTTTACTTTAAATCGTACACACGACAGCACGTCAGACTGTACACTTTTGTGGTAAAGTCGCCCGTAACGCAACCCAGTAGAGTGCTACCGTGTAAGGGTCGACGTGCTGTCGTGTGTACATATAGTTTGATTAGGAAATTATTATTTCGCGAGGAAACCCGCGGCTTTGTTGGCTCCGCACGAGTACAGTCAACAGCACGTGAAACTTTACATTTTCGTTCCAAAGTCACCCGTAACGTAACTGAATAGAAGAGTGCAGGGTGTAAGGGTCGACGAGCTGTTGACTATACCTACACCGTTTCCTTCCAAGGTCTAGGCTGACTAAGTTACCAGAATGGGATAGGCACTGCAGTGTTTGGGTTGTCACTTCACCAAATGCTGTAATTTTGTATTTTTTATTAGCCAACTAAAACTTTTTACAAGCATTCCGAATTCGCACTTAATATGCATAATTCGCATGAAGGTGTACGCGTGGACGCAGCCGGCCACACTTTTGTTAAACCTGTCATTCTTGAAGAATGACAAACCCATCCTTTGACATAAGACATGGTCTTTTTAAATTAGCTTTTTTATTATTTGCCAGAAACGCACCTTTTGTTATCGGCCTTTACCTCAATACTTTGTGATAAAGTGAACCGGCTTAAGTAATTCCGCACTGGATGGTGGAATACCAAAATAGGGAAATAGCATGACTCTAGATAAATACTAGTTGGTAGCATACAATTTTAGATGATTGTAGTAAATTAAACTATGAGAACACATGCTCTTATCGCACTTTTGATTCGCGCCTTCTACGGTCTGTCACTTTGTTATAATACTTTTGTGACCTAACGCAAGATACTGTGGGAGCGTGTCATAACTTCGTCGCATAGTTTTGCTGCTGATTAACTTCAATCTAATGCTCATTTGATTTCGTCGCAAGAATTTTTTTGGTAATAGATAAATTATCTGAGAATAAAAAATATCTCTGAAAAGTCAATAGAAAAAAAGGTACAAAATAAAATGCAAATTTTCAAAAAAACCTTAAATGCCTCATAACTTCTAAACGACAAAAAATGGCAAAAAACGGTATAGGGGGTGATTTGGGTAGCCCTCGGTGTCAGCTATCTAGATTTTCTCGCTTGACTTCTATCTTTGGGCCACCCTGTAGAGAGGCTAACTAGACTATGGTGACATTTTTTGCGAAGACAATATTTATAAGTTTGAAGTTTAATCTGGTACAGAATTTACAACAAATCTCAGTCTGACGTTGACTAATACTCCGACCATCCAGTACTTACAAAGTCCAACTATCCCTCTATTCCAGCCATCACAAAGAGCAACAACTCCAAGGAGAAAGTGGAAGACTTGGAGATGATGACGGCGCTGAACCGGCGGTCTTCCAACCCGACCAGTGTGGTCACGGTGGATGGGAACCACGCCTCGGACTTCAGTGACTGCATCACCAACCAGCATTCGACGCAACGGCGGCGGCACCACCACTCCTCGACACAGGTATAATCCATGGGATTGGGATAATACCTTTTGGAACTGAATCGAAAATGACAGTTCTCGAGAAGCGACAGTAAAAAAAAATTAGTTCTACGTTCTATCAAAGGGTTATGACATTGGAAATACACAAAAATGTTTAATGTTTGAACTGTGAAGCCTCGATACAACATATTCCATGATATTTGCAAAAAATATTTTTAATCTGTCATGCCATGCCATTTATTGTAAAGGCAAATTAGCTGCAGAACGCAACGTCACTTCAGCGGCCGTAGCATGTTAGAAGTCGCGCGCGGCGTTTTTCATTTGTCACTTGTTTTTACCCTTCTTTACTAGTGCGCGCGCTGCACCATGTTAAAATAACTCGCGCATGGAGCATGCGCAACAACAGAACTAAAAAAAAATAGAAGTTAAAAACTAAAACCCGACTACTAAAAGGCTTAAAACAAGACCTGCTCATCCTTAAAATAGACTCATAGATAATTAATCGTAGTCGGAGGACATCGGTTTACCAAATGCGAATGTGGTGTCCTCCGACTACGATTAATTATCTATGAGTCTATTTTAAGGATGAGCAGGTCTTGTTTTAAGCCTTTTAGTAGTCGGGTTTTATTGTATTCGAAACGGGTCGAATCGCGATTGGTTTTTAGGCAAATTAACCCGTTTCGAATACAATAATGTTTAAATATCGCGAATCATTAAAAGTGAATAAAGTCGGGTTTTAGTTTTTAACGCAAAAAAAAACACATTTTAGTTTTTTTTGTTCTATTTGTTATGTTGACGCTACATGTGTTATACATTTTTGAAAAGGTCTTTTAAAGCCCTTTCATTTGATACCCATGACGATGGTATCCGATAATTTTTATTTTTAGGTCCACCACTTTAGGGCGCAGCACAGCCGCCATCTTGGTTTTTTTCAAAATTAAACTATCCTATGTTACGACACCTCATTTGTTGAAATCGGCCGAGTAGTTTAGGCTCTGCGAGGGAACAGATGAACACACAAACATACATACCCACATACATACATACATACATACATACATACGCTGCTAAAATCATAACCCTCCTTTTTGCTTCGCGTAGTCGGGTAAAAACACGCGCGCGTCTTGTTGTGACGTTTTTGACATTTCGACGCACCATTTATATCATCGTCTCCTGAGGCCGCGACTTATTCAACAATTTGCGATTTTTCTTATTTATCCTGTAGCAAGAGCTATTTTGCAACGGAATTTTAAATATGATTCAATGGCATAGATTTTGATCACGCATAAGCTCATGCTCGCATTTGCGACCCATAGGAGCGCGGGCGCCGCCATGTAAAATTTTAAATATGATTAAATGGCATAGATTTTGATCACGCATAAGCTCATGCTCGCATTTGCGACCCATAGGAGCGCGCGCGCCGCCACGTAAAATTTTAAATATGATTAAATGGCATAGATTTTGATCACGCATAAGCTCATGCTCGCATTTGCGACCCATAGGAGCGCGCGCGCCGCCACGTAAAATTTCGCGCGCGACATACGTGCTGCGGCCGCTGTTGTATAAACATTGTAGCCATGGCCATGACTGACATTTTGCGCGATGTATGAAAATTACGGCTTAAGAAAATCTTTATGCTAAACTTCGTTACTTACTTCTAATATACCGATATACCGGAGGTGTAACTTTCACTCTCTACCCTCCCTTATGGTCCTTATCCCTTACTTACTCTCCCTTATGGGTAATATATCCACTTTTCAAACCGTTTCCATCTATCTTCCACCATTCCATGTACCTACTACACGGATAGATGTAGTGCAGCTTGCGTCAGCTAGATGTAAACAACTGAATTTAGACATTTAGAACAGAGTGGCCGTAACTTTATTTTTCCCCAGTTCCCTGTCGTGTCCGTGTTCTATTCATTTGATTAATACAATGGATGGAATTAAAAATATGTTTTATAAACATCACATCTCTACACGTGGCCAGCCTTGATTGTTTGCGTGCATGGGATGGGACTCAGTTATGTAATTGCACTAGGGGTCTACAAATATCAATATCGTAATATTATGTTTGTTTTAGAATAAGAACTACGAGAAACCTATTATTCTAAAACAAACATAATATTACGAGTTTCTCGTAGTTCTTTTAACATTCCGTTTCTCGTAGTGCTTTAAACATTCCTTTACTCCTAGCCAATGACATTCCATTAGAATGTCAGTGCTCCTAGCAGATAAAATGATGAGCACAAAATTTTAAGCACACGTTCTTTGTACGTAGATGTAATTCTTGTAGTACTTACATTAGCATTGGCAGGAGGATCCCATGTGTGCTCAATATAATATAAAAATAATAATATTTTATAGCAAAAAATATAGGTACATACTCGTAACTTTTCGATTCCCACAGCATATTGATTCTTTTAGCACTCCGGTTCCAGTAGCATATTCAATTGTGGCGCTCCGGTTCTCCTAACATATTTTACATTTACTATCGTAGCAAAGAAATGCGGGTCGGCTCTCGTAGCACAAAAATTTTCGTAGCATTCCGATTTTCGTAGCAGGCAAATCTCTCATGTAGCGTTGTCATATCTCCAAATAGCGAATAAAATATCGTAGACGTCGGATTATCAGGATAAAACAATTTGCTAAAAAATACCAAGATTCCACCCGTTTCTAATACTTGTTGCAGGTAATTTTTCGTAGCAGAAATTGTTGGTAGCATTAAATTCCAAAATAAACCTTTGAACATTTTAGACGGCTCTTCGGTTTTCTTAGAATAGTAATTTTCGGCCTAAGATAATTCGATATTAGACGCTAAATCCACCAAAGCGAAGACGAACCGAGATCCCGAGGTAATGTTGTGTAATTCATACATTTGACACGCCGAGCTAAGTCTACCGAAGGCAAGCGAGAGTTTTCAAATACATGTAAACACATCTTTTGCCTTGTGTCCGCTTCAGTGGATTATCGCTCTTATGGGACTAAATAAAATCGTTCCTAACCTAACTGCGTAACTAACCCAACACTTTTGTTTGGACCATTCCAGAAAGTGGGCGAGAACGGCGAGGGCGACCGCCGCGAGTCGGCTGCGCGGGCGCTGGAGGCGCGACAGTCTCAGTGGAAGCGCATCATGCTCCTAGTGGTGGCCATTACGGTTCACAATATACCGGAGGGGCTAGCGGTCGGCGTGTCCTTTGGTGCCGCCGCCTCGTCCGCCACGGCTTCCTTCCAAAGCGCCAGGTATGTTACTTTAGACAGTTTCAGTGGAAGTGACTCATATTCCTAGAGGTGGTCATTACGGTTCACGATAATACCGCTTCACGGTGTTAAAAGTCCGCCAACAAAACGTGAACATTTTTGCCAAAGGAACTATGCCTGGGAAATCAACGGTTTCAGAGATAATGGGGTTCAAAGTCAAACTTTTCAAAACTTTTTTTTTTGCATCGGCGTGTCCTTTGGTGCCGCCCTCTCGTCCGTCCGCCACAACTTCCTTCCAAAGCTGGCGTATGATACTTTATAGCAATTTTAAAGGAATCTTAAGGCACACAAAAGCCATCATTAAAAAAATCTTCAACAATCCTGGGTCTGGAATAAAAGTCAATGTCTTAGTTTCCGTGATAAAAGCATTTTAAGCATTGTAGGTAGGCATTTTAAGATTCAGGTAGATAGTAGTTATCAAACCGCTTGCTAAACGTGAATTCCGAAACTTTATTTCAATTTAGAAGCTAAACTGTGTACTTTAAAGTTCATCAATGGGTTTGAATTTCCCGCCACACTGCTACAAGTTTCTAAATACTACGCAGCCAGCGCCATCTAGAGGTATAGCGATGTACCAAGTTGTAGGAAAGTTTTTGAACATGGTATAATGTTGTCGTAGCCGCCGACCGACACGCGATGACGCAAGTTACTCATGCGCTACATCTTGCCTACTAAAGTTCTTTTATGATACGCACAGATGGCGCTAGTAGTATTCAAATCAAGGTTCCTTCTACGGCGATTATTCCTACTTTACTGAATTTATTGTTGTGCAACGAACGTCTTAATTAAATGGCTAATAAATTATCACGTTCTTATACTTTGAAATTTGTCAAATGAATTAGTATAATTTATATTTCAACTAAACAGATGTCTTCGATGTAAATACATACATTATTAATTATATGAGAATAAGGTTAATATTGACACACATATTGATAAGCATAATTTATCAACTTCGCTGTATGTGTGTTTTCGTTTAATATCGCTGGGTCCCCAAAAAGTTTCTTGAAGAGGTTCGTAAATTCGCGATGTCTATGCGAGCGAGCGCGTGTCGCGGCCATTTTGTTACGTCAGGAGAAGGAAGGAACGCGAGGCACCGTTGAGCGACGGCCCGCGCGCAGGAATTTCATTGATAAGTTGCGACGCGCGAGCGGGATGCAGCTAGCCGCCGCTCTATTCCATGCTCATCTATTAATATATTCAACTAGGATAACTTGACGGGACTGCACCACTGTCAGGATTCAACGCTACATTCGATTAAGATCGAAAATGCGACTCGTAAAAATAAACATAACGTCCACACAGTCGCGTTACAACACATTTCGCGTTCGAATCTGGGCGATTGGCAGAAGCCATCATCCGCCTACTTGTCTTGTTGGCATGGTTGTCTCTCTATTTAGCTTCAGTCGGGTTCATTTCCATCTGACATGATTCACAATGGAGCGAGGAATTTTCGCGTTGTGTCGAAAATACATGTGTAGTCTCCCATACTCGTAGCAGCGGCGTGGGATTGGAGACGAAAGACGTGAACTCGTTCTGAATTGTCTGGACGTCATAGAGACTGAAGTTTCAGCTCTATATGCACCTAGTTACGTAGGGTGGTGGCAAAGTTAAGGGGCGACGGTTCATTTGTAGTTGGTTCGAGCGTGAGCCAAATCGCATGTCGGGCGGACGGAGTGCGTCGACCCCAGCTGGATGTAGTGTCGTCGCGCAGACGGTGCCGTCACCGCCGCTCGGTGAAACGATTTCACTGAAAAATCCGCCGCGTGTCATTGGTGGTAACCTTGGCGATTTGTCGCGATGTCTGCGGCGTGGGTGCCTCCCAGACGTACCCTCAGCGACAACCTAAGGTCTAGACGGCAGCTCTTAACGCGTGCGACCTAAGCGCGAGTATCAAACAGAAAGTTACACTCTCTGATGGAGCTGACTGTACATATTCGCGATAACTTCGTACTCGCAATAACATTGCGACAGGCAGACTTTGAATTTTTAGTGTTGACTTTAAACATGAATATCTCTAGTCGAGATTACCGTTAGAATCTAATGAGTCGCTTTTTTTTTCGATTCGCAATCAAGCTATTGATTTTGTTAGCTAGTCTACGTCAACTTTAGAGACTTGAGTTAGCAACTGCAAGTTAAAATTAATCTGCCCAATTTTATTTACTGGAATACGCGTAGCTAACCGCTGCCAAAACCGTTGCGTTATTCATGTCTGCACATTATTGTCTCTGGCCAGACATTCTAAAATTAGTGTATTGTCGAGCTGAATTGTTTCTTTGTTACTCAATCGCGCTAAAAACGCGCGCCCAACGCTCGAACTGATACAGATTCTATACGAAAAGAAAACCAACGTAGTTGGATTTTGATCATAGGTCACTACATTAAATAGATATGATAATAAAGTCGACGACTTCTTATGCTCCCTCGTGTGTGAAGATAGGTACTGATTTGACCCGAACCGCTGAGCACAGTTGCCTCCATGACCCAATATCTATTACCACTATAATTTGTGTCTACGGCAGTTCCCACTTCTCACTAATCCCATACAGATCTCTCCCCATAATTTCAGAGGTCTGTGATCGCCGAGCACCTTCTGGCTTCGATTAGTTTGTGCCTGTTCTGAACCCACTCTTTGAGAACCATCAACAAGTGTGCAACGGCGTTGAGCTTTCGTCATCTTTCATCAATGGCCAACTAAAAAACGCTTCATTTCGTTGTGAGGCACGGACCCTTACAAAACTGGAGATAAAGTCAAGATATATCAGGGCCGAAATTACATCAATCAGCGGCGAATTTTAACAGGTTCGGTTTAAGGGCGAGGCGGTTAGCGCCTCGGGTTGCCCGTAGTGATTTGCGAGAGGCAATATCTCAACTGTTGGGATGTGCAGACCACGACCCGCGCCCGCTCCGGGCCCGGTCACTGAACAAACGCAAAAGAAGATCGACTTCGGCAAAAAAATCTGAAGACTTGTTTAAAAATAAATGTATATGCTGCTTTATACTGGGTAAGTTAGTGATTCCAAATTCGAAGCAAGTCATTGCCCTGACTTAAAATAAATTTAGACAGGGTCAGTCCATACTGAGAGGCAAATCACTGCTGACTCCATAGTCAGCAGTGATTTGCCTCGAATTTGGAGTCTGTAACTTTCCCACAAAACGATAATCTCTTGCCGAGTCGAGTATCTACTTCTGTTAATCCTTATATTGCGCTCCAGGTTGCGAACAGTAACATGAGATAACAAGACACGTTACACATAACACGTTCCACTGCTCACTACCTTAATACGTTAGCCATAGAGCTGCATTTTTACCACCCCGCATGCATAATTTGATAATTTGACTGGCATTTTTTAAAACAGTCGGCGATCCCTTTGTTCCTGCTTGTCTCTCGTTACGTAGATTATCCATCCTTCATTTTATACATTGCAGTCAGTGATGAAGGCGAAGATGAAGTCCCTTGTAATTACTATTACTTGGGCTTATGCACCTCCAAACCTTCCATGCACTACTTCCTACAATGCTGCGAATGGCATCAACATCAATTCATCATAATCAGCCTACCTCTTTCACTGCTGGGTATAGTCCTTTTATCCCTCACGACATCTCTCACAGTCCCTAGCCAACCGCATCCATACACCCTCTGCCTGTTAAAAATGTTGTCCGACCATCGGGCCGCTTGCTGGTCTTCCCACCGACCTCCACCGTACTCTCTACGTGGCTCTTTCTGATATCATATTTATCTTTGGTCCTTAACTCTTCAAGCATATTTCAGCGATCAAGTCAACTGCGATGTTACACCCAGATCTGGGTGTTTTGATATATTGCTTGCTCAAGCTAGGGTTAGTCTTCTAGACTCGAAATTGTCGCCATTGCATGCCAATTCACCATCTAGTAAGGTGCAAAGAAAAGCTCGGCGTTTGGATACTTCTAACCCCTGTAGCTATCGGCCGATAGCTATGCCTACCACGTCAAGTATCAGAGAGTCCTGCCAGGGCTAAACGCTCCAGCATTCTATTACTCGCATGATGGAGTGCCGCGATGTGTTGTTTACTGATATAACGAGCGTCACGGTCGATTTAACAATGTGGTTATCGGTCTGGGTGTCTGGAGGCGCGCAGGCACCGTGTAAGTTATACGGAGCGTCTGGGATCAGGCGATCTGATGGTTTAGAAGGTCTGCTTGGTAGGCGAGGGCTCGTTTAATTATTATCCCTGCCCACTGGCATTTTTGTGTGTGGTCTTGAAGCATTCGCAATACGTTGATCATAACGTGAAATTTTATTCTAGTCCATGGATTTCTCCATTGGCCTAATGATAGAATAATTCTATTGACAAACTAACCCGCCAGAGCTCTAACTGATCTCGTCCTCTTGTAGTCGCTTTTGCAGTCGTAGAAAAATCTTAAAACTTAATTCCTGTCTTCCGCATTAAAATTCATACAATAACGACTTTTAAAGTCTTTGAAATGTTTGGTGCCTATTTCGATATAACAGTTGAAACGAAACGTTTGTCGCTGTGCCATGCATAAGTGCGTGCCGTGATTCACGTATCCTGCGCAAGGGGTCTTCGTCTACTGAAGCGGGCTTTCTGCATGTTGGTCTCGGGCGGTGGAGGGCGCTCGGCGGTGGCGCCCTCCATAATGCGAGTCGGCTCTCCTTTGTGCTGGACGCTGTTATTATGCAGATTAACACCGGCGGGAATTTGTACAAATATCGTAACGAGCGCTCCTCCCGGCGCCGGCGCTGTAATTTCACATTCGGACCCGTGAAGCCGAGAGGCGCAGAGGGTCCAACTCTGACGCCTTTAAGAGGATATAGCAGTAGTGTTTTCTCTATACAAGGGTAGTCGCTGATTTTCCCCCTGGATACTGGCCCTAGAGCATAAATTTTTGGTATGCTGGGACATTTCCACCCCTGGCGTGTCGGACCGTTTAGATTTATTCGATAAACGAGTATAGACGATAGACGAGTATTTAAAAGTGGCGATAAAAGACGTCTGGAAATGTGATTTTACAACAAAAAAAATATTAAAACTGTCGGTGCGACATCTATTAGTTTCTTGTGATGTTAGTAACTAAAAAAAATCGAATTCGGACTAGTTTTGAGAGAGAAAAATGGGGAATACGTAACATCGATTTTGTAGATTTTTTTCGGGCTGTCCTTTTCGCTCAGTGTTTGAGGGGTAGACCGCACGCGAGACAGGAACAGATTTGTCAACTATCTATTCTCTGTACTAGTACATATACGCTCTTAAGTAAGATGTAGCCTATACATACATGCCCCACTCTGGGCACACGCCTTCTCGAAGAAGAGGGGCTTAATCACTATCTGTCGAGTAAGTATTTTTTAGGGCGTAGAGCAGGATCGCGCTGAAGTGGAATATAGTGTAGTAAAGGTACAAAGTAAGTCAAATGTTGCCTAATACGCGTTTTACCAGCTAGAGCACATGGCTACTCTTAGAAAGAAAAAAGGAGTTTGGGCTTAATCACCACTAACGCTCACTGCATATTGGCGATTTTTCTCAGATGCATCTAAACGTACGTGGTACCTAAAGGTGGTAAATCTACAAAACATGCGCTACCGGTGGTGTGGCTGTCGTAGGACATATCATTTTCTACGAAGTGTCAGTTTCTCGAGTTGAGTTTTGAATTTTATAGTTTAAGAAACTGACATTTCGCCATCGATTAAAGCCTTTCTCGAGCGAGCATGCTACGGGGGCAGGTTGATCAGACCTTTCATGTGTTTGAGCTGTGGTCTGTTTAGCCCAAGAGGAGCGTGTCGGCGCGCCACCTCGCCGACGGAGCGTTTTTGGCAGTATTTTGCGCGGTCTGGACCTCTAATTTGTTTGGGTTGCGCCGGTTCCCTCGCTCGTTTGCGTTTAAATGAGTCTGCGGTTTTGTTCCTCTTGCATTCATGCGCTACGTGTTTTGTTCGCTCGCATCGCTAACAACCGCTGAAGGGTTGTGTATCGATCGATCATGACGATTTCGAATCGTTTAGTCGAACTCTCACTGACTCTAGCGACGGATAAAGATTCTGTTTCCAATGAAATTGATGAATGTGAATTATGAAAATCGTAGCTTTCAAAGAAAAATCACAGAAATATGATAATCTTTCAAACCATGAACGATTTCTAAATAAATAAGGAGATAAATGTTTAAAATAAGGAGATAATTTTCCGTCATCGAAACGGATTTTTTTTACGGAATGTAACGAATCTTTTTATTTGGCCGGGACTTTCAGAATGAGCCCAAAGAGTCATCTAATATCAAAGGCTTTGTGTAAAGTGATGATTTGGATTTGATTAGATTTAGACAGTATGGGATAATGCCGGGTTTGTTACGAACTCGAAACTTTGAGCTCGATTTTCTATAGGTTACTGCAGCAATTGATACGAAATGTAGATTTCCTTAGAAAGCTACGTCCACAGACAATAAACCTACATTTACAGATTAGTTTTGACTTTGAGTGGACATTGCCGCCTTTGTTATTATATGACTCAATTATCTCCTTTGCGACTATTTCGAACAACACCTTCGAGTTGCAAAATCTAATAATAATACATCAACGTACTCAATATTCACTTCCACCACAGTATCTAACTAGGAAGCTTTCAGTGAAACGAACAGTGAAAAGCAGTGAGTGTCATTTTTCACTGGCCGCTTCAGCATTCGCGCGGAGGCATGCGAGGCGGGGGTGCGCGGGGCAAGCGGCGTGTGGAATGCGCGCGCGCCGCGAACTTACAACGGATAGGTGCAGAAGATCCGCCCGGACTTCTTCTTTACACTCGTACTTTTAAACATTTGTTTGGGTCAATTTCATCAGAGAAATGATTACCTAATTTTGATGGCACTTTTTATTTATGGTTTTTAGCTAAGTTGATGTTCTTACTGTGTACAGGTATGTAGTTGAGAAATCAACACTTAACTGTACTCCAGTAAGAACATAGGTAATTTTTTCGGAAAAACCATAAATTAAAAGTGCCACCAAAATTAGGCAATCATTTCTCTGACCTTTTTATATGCAGCGGGTAAACATTTACATATTTTAAACTGTTTCCATAAGTAAGATGCTAGACTGTCCCTGGCTGGAAACATGGCGGACAAAAACTTATGTCTGTACTGTTCTATGTAGATCACGAATACGAAAGTATTGTTAGGATCTTAAATATTTCAATGACATTGAACGCAAAGCGTTCTCTATTAATCGCAAAATATTTTAGGTAATTGTGTTATTTATTTATTTTGTGAATGGAATTGTGTTACACTATTAAAAAATACTGGACTTGAAATAAACATATTTTCTACTTAGTAAACGAAACAGTGAGCTAAAGATCGAAAAAAAAAATTTTTTTTAATCCCTCAATTATAGTTTTAAATGCATAGTGTAAAATATTATACGTAAATCAAGTGAGCCTTGATAAAATTACGAAATATCGAGAGCCTCGCTCATAGTTTAGGTACATGAATACCTAAATGAAAATTCTAACATTTTAAATTACTACGAGAAATTGTGAATATTCGTGATAAAATACTGGCTATAACTACAAAACTATACCTATAAAAAAACATACTACTCCACGTGAGTCCAAAATGTACAACGTACGAGTATGATTGGTCCCGATAAGAAGGTCTTTAATACAATTTTGACATCAGTCTCTGTCCGCTCCGCCCACTACGAAGGCCAGGCTTCTGCCCACACCAACTCTAGCGAGGCTGTGCGTCCGGCCGCATTCCTTCGAAGCCTCCCCCCGCTCCCCGCCGACCGCGAGCTTCTGCCAACGCTTTCCCTACAGGATGGAATGCAATCTGTTATAGCGAATACGATACACCATGCTTTATTTGCTTCTAACGATGTAGCTTTGCCGGTTAGTTTTTTGTGGTCTTGCTTTGACTTAGAGGTGCGTTTGGATTTACATAAACCTCAGCGATTAGGAGTTAGTACTGTAGATTTAGATCGCAGATTGTTATTTATTAATAAGAAAAAACGTGAATACTACTTATTGATATTTAATCTCCCTTTCCTTGAATAGGTCTCTGGCAAACTTTAGATCAGTTTAAGATTATGTAGAAGAGTTAATTAATGTTTTGCGCCAAAGAATCTCCTACCGCTAAGCAATTTCAGTGTCTGTAATATAAGGTGGAACAAATATGCTAGAAAAGAGTTTTGCTATCTTCGTTATTCAACAAAAGGCTGACACGATTAAGTTTTATACTCTTTCGGCCACTCAAAGTCGGCTATCCACAAACGCAAGGTTCACTTCTCGTCTCACGATCTATACGCGGTGCACTTGTCCGCGTGGCGTGGCGCATGACCCCATTGTACCACGTGCAGTGGCCGAATGGAATGCGCAACTGTTTACTCTTTCATTTTTCCCCCTTTGCCCAACACAAACAATGTCTTTTCATACTATTCCATAACGAATTCCTCTCCGAACGCGGTACTTTCTAAATGAGTAGCGCGCTTGTCTTTACCGTTGGCATTCATTGTGTTATAGGAGCCAGAGTGTACCACCAAGGTTTGTCGGTTTGTTGGTTGGAGGCCATCCCAAAAACAAATGGTATTTCAGCATTGTCGCTAAGTTAAACTTCATATGGCTAACTAACTGCAAAGGGCAATTTTCGCATAAACACACGTCGTCTGACCTCAGTTGCATCGGTCAATAGTGTAGTTAAATTCCGAGCGGTCACGTGCTCGGCCTGAAATAAGACTGGCCAGTAAACGGGGCGCCCGCGCCGCCCATAAAGTGCAGAAAGATAGGCGGAAGCGAGCGCGCGCCGGAAGCGCCGCCATTGCCGGAAGATGGCGGCTCGAGATGCGCTTACGATTTCCTGTGCGCCGGCCGGCCGCCACCGGACACTCGGCGGCGCCTTGGATATAATTAGCTAATTTATGATTGTTCCTTCGCTCTAATAAACAGTTTCAGTCTGCCTTGTTGGTGTGATGCCTTCACATGAATCAACGTTAGTTTCTGCTTTGACTTTAATGGAAAAACCATTTTGGGATCGGCGATGAAAAACCGATTTCGCATGCGTTTTCAAGCGAAATCCGGAATGCAGAAACGGTCTACATCAGGTTCTTACTTTCCTATCCTTTAATTATTGTTTAGCTATATATTATATATGGTAGGTACCTATACTTGTCGACACATAATTAAGTTCTTATTGGTCTGCATAATACGGCTTATAGGTACCTATTGGCTTTCAACAACGGCCTAAGTACCAGTTTGATCTGTTTGCCACGTTATTTTCCAAAGACCTTTGATACTTCGGTGCTATATTTGGTAGTCATTGTCATCCAGATCACGAATAAGTTAGGTTTCCCAAGTCATAGCGGTCGGTCTAGCACAGGGTTACGTGTAAAAGTAGCTAGCACTGACGCAGAGTGTGATGATAAGTTATCGAAGTATTCGTACGCAAATCGAGTGCGACCCTGGCCACAACGCAAGCGCGTGGCGTCACCGTGGCGCCCGTAATTGCCCATTACACATGTAGCCGCTCCAATTGCATGCACAACAACGAAGCCGCTGACGGCAGCAAAATAAAAGACGGGAAAATACGATATTGTATCCGTGGCTGCAAAATTCGTCGAGGCTCTTTTTTTTTTTTTAGTTAGCTTGGATTGTGTCTCACTGCTGGGCAAAGGCCTCCCCTCCTGTCTGGAGGAAGATGCGTGAAGGCTCTTTTTAATCGACTTTAAAAAAGGAGGAGATTCTAAGTTCAGATTTAGGTATCTACTTTTTTCAGAGGTGGACCCATCAAAATTTGTTGAAGTTCTGATGAAGAACTTCAGAGATTGAAAACGGAACTCCTCAACGTACAACAACAAACCACTCGGAATCAGTGTGAAATAGCTTAGTAAAAGTGTATCTTTTCAACAGTGGTTGCAAACCATTAAAGCAAATCGCAAAAAAAAATAAAAACTGACTTCAAGTTGGCACTAAAAAGGCAAAAATAATTTAGGCGTGAAACATTGTGAATTTTTCTGTCTCTGTTACTTTGGTACTAACTTGTATGTACTATTGTCAAACCCAATAAAACGGATAGTAACTGGTCGAACATAGTTTGCATGTCGTTTGTATCAGTTGCTATAAAATTTTACCTGTGGTTTGTATCGCGTAAAACTTAATAGTTTCGATAATAACGATATTAAAATAAATAAAAGCTACTATAAGCTTTTATTTATTTTAATATTGCTATGCAGTTACTGCGGCTACGCGATCCCTTTATTGAATCAAAATTCTAAACGGAGATTAGTTCGGCTTGTTTGGGGTTGTAGATGACGATATGGCGGTCGGGTCAATCGTATACGAAGACCAAGTTTACGATTAGAGTGTCATGTTAACACGCGTAACCTTTGTCCGCATGAGTCTTGTAAACGCAATCTTAAATGATGAGATGTTGCTAATGACTAGAGCCAATCAGAGGAGATCGATAGTTCACTTCATATCTAAAACAACGGAAAATATTCGATTCCTCATTGTCCATCTAGGTAGGTACCCTCACTCACTTGTTGTAGATTACCAAAGTTGCCGAAGGAGCCTATTGGGTATAACTTTTCCTTTGACGTATTGTCAGTCTTTGGGTATTATCGAGCTACCTTTGTTTTTGGTGAAAAACATAGCTCCTTTGTGTTTGGTGAAAAACTTTTACATTATCATCTCAATCAGCCAAGTATGTTTTAAAGTTTTTCAGACAAACATTTTATCCTAGTACGAGTTAAAACCCGGTATCATTACTGAGCTTGTTGAATATACATTTTCTCAGGAACAAGATTCCTCGTGAGGTGAGGCAACCTCGCTTTGCCAGCTTGTAAATTACAGGTGGTCATATGATTCGCAATTTATGACTCATTCTTTATTTAACTATAGCTGAATTAAATAACCTGCGCGATTGATTTATAATTGTAGTATTCGTTACGTCTTATAAGTAACCATTTACATTTTATCAATCAGTGTTGATAATGACTCATGGTTGTTTACTCTTACTTAACTGATTCTGTAGTAGCGCATTCATGCAGTTTTCCGCGTGTGAATCACACTTTCAATATTTACATGTTCTCGTGTCATTGAGCTGCAGTTGGGCAAAGATTGTCTTACACGATCCAAACTTTCATGGTCATGTATGATATTGTTGATACAAGTCATCGAGAAATTCTTGTCTGTTGTGTGTATTCGTTTGTCTTCTTCATATTTTTAATAGGCCAAGCTTTCCACGTACGCCTTACCATGTGGTCCTTTACTTTGCTTGCCGTCGTATTCTCAATTCGAATCTTTGGTTTCCTCTGTATTCATTCTAAAAAGGCTGAAATTTTCTCGACTTTCTATCCACTTTTCTACACATACTTGCCCGACCGATCTATCCATAGCCCAGCAATTTGTCTCTATCACATAACGCTTTGTAGTAATGCCACGTGATTAGAATCTATGCTGCCGTCAGATTTAACTGCGCCCCTGACACGTTTAGGTAATATGAATGGATATATTTACCGTCAGTCATGTCATGCATCAGGCAGGTAGGCGCGGGCGCGGAATGCGTCCCTGCAGGAAATCCGCCTGCGGCGCTCCGTACTCCGTGATACCTACTAAACTGCATTTATGCTGATTTGCCGCAGGCCAAATGATTGCTTGCGAACGGTGTCACAACTTTGCAATTATGCGGACGACAGTTTCATTTAGCAATCTGGTTACTGAAAAACGCTCGGTGTAGATGTTTTTTACACTCTGATGATCGCGATAGATAACTTTAAAATTATTCGTATAGGCAACTTGTATGATTCCAAACAACAAGCGTACCCTGCGGCGCTTATTAAGACATGGCTCGGACGGAACAATTAGGTGGGTATCGGGCATCATTTCGGCTGAGAATATTAAGCGGTGGCGTAATTGTAGACAAGGGCTATTGTAGCGGCGGCACGCGGCCATCAATGGCCGTAATGACGTGTTCCATTCATAATTCAACTCTCAACGTGGCCTGCGCCGATTTATAGGAAAACGCCACAGCTGACTAAGTGCAGAGGATCGCGAGGAATGCTGCAACTGTCAAATGAAATAAGCGAAGGCGCCTCATTTACTTGTAGGTATGTGTCACGTTGACTCCATCATGATGTCATGCTCGTTTGTATCGCTGATGTCGTAGACCCTAAATGTATTCACAAATAACGCACCAGTAAAAGCTCAGTTGGCTACTTCGAACAGGTAGGTACTTTAGTTCTGAGTCCTCCATTTTCATTAAGGAGGGTTAGTACTTAAACGTACCGCACAGTTTTTGTGGTTCATGACAGAAAATATTAGTATTATGACCATTAAATAATTACACAAGTTTTTGAAGAGTTGTATTACACCCCATTACAATTGATTTTGGCATATAATTGATAGCAAGCTAGAAAAAAATATCTAAAGTTTCTAAAAAACGCGTAAAACTGCTCTTAAAGTTTGTGTCGTTGACGAATCCACAGATAATTTTGGTAGTTGAATATTTATCCTGTAAGTTATGAGTATATATAGAATGGTGTGAACCTAGTATTTTTGCAAAAAACAAAAGGTATTTGGAGCATTAATTCGTCAAACATAACCAAATTTTGCGTGCGATTTCTCCATACGAATTAGTATGGAGTACGGAATTGTTTTCACTCAAGCGTCGACCCCGTCTCGGAGTTCAGATCGCTGCGTGCCATCGAGGAGAGAGCACGTCGCTCGGCTCCATGAGGCCCCGATGTGTAGGAATATAGCTCGCACCACGAAAAAAGACCGATGAGTTAAAGCATTTTGGTTCTTAATACAATGAATTTAAGATTCCACCGAGAGACTTGATTGGTGGCGCGACCTCGCCCCACTGTAGTGTGGGGACAAATTGTATCAAAAGTGGACTAATAAATGAAGGACTGCCGGCACGTAGGTTTACATACTATGTAAGGTTCAACGTAAGCTGGTTTGCTTGCGCGCGGGATTCGATTTTCAAAAATGGAATGCTGTCGCTTGACTCAAGAGTTGCTTCGTGGTATAGTTATTGCAATGCGCGA
This sequence comes from Zelleria hepariella, assembly GCA_949319315.1. Taxonomy (NCBI): domain Eukaryota; kingdom Metazoa; phylum Arthropoda; class Insecta; order Lepidoptera; family Yponomeutidae; genus Zelleria; species Zelleria hepariella. The sequence goes on from OX439385.1 coordinate 15,975,469, forward strand.
AGGCGTGTTCATAAGTAAATGAAAAAATGCAGACTCGTAGGACTAACTGGTCCACGCGTTTTCGTGAACTACTACACATCAAAGTTGCAAACTGATTTTTCTACGCAAGTAAAGGAGGGTAATTAATGTCACGTAATGTTCTTCGCGTGTATGTATGGAAGTATTAATTACGAAGTATTTTTTTTTATGACCGTGTCGAAAGAAAATAATCGGCAAGATTTAGGGCCGAAACGCGGTAGAACGTTTTTTTTTATTGAACGAGCGAGCGAAGCGAGCGAAGTTCTCCGAGTCTACTGGAACAATCCGGCGTTTGTATGTTTGTATGTATGTATGTTTGTATGTATGTATGTATGAATGTTCGTTCGACGATTACTTGAGTTAATTTAGTCGGATCGGCATTGAATTTTGTAGACAGGTAAATGACCGGTGTGAAGTTAGCTGACAAAACTTGGCTGACAATATAATTATAATACTGCTAAATAAGATTGTATTTTTTTTAATACATTTTTCAGGCCTTCAAAGTATTCTGAAAGCCTGTAACTGTTAAAAATATTGTTCGAACAGGAATCAAATAGTATTTTTTTTTTATATGACTGTCTAAGAACAGTTTTTTGAACTAAGGTTCAACCTTTTTTAGGCGAACCGATCAAGATTCCAGGCTAGATTAGTTTTTTACCATTCTAGACGCTATCCTTTTCGTTAGCACATACTATAAGCTATCCAACAACACCAAAATCGAGCTTGTCCATTCAGAAGTACTCAAAAAAGTTATCTGACAAAAATAATTTCTCGATTTTACCAACTATTTTCAGTTTGGTCACAATTAATAGCCGCCAGAGGTTTTTACCACTCTAGATGCTACTGTTTTCTTTAGCACATACTATAAGCTATCCAACAACACCAAAATCAGGCTTGGATTTCATTCAGAAGTATCCAAAAAAGTTAGCTGACAAAAATAATTACACTATTTTTCCAAAACTATTTTCAGTTCTTTCAAAATTAAAAGCCACCAGAGTTTTTTACCACTCTAGACGCTATGGTTTCCTTTAGCAAATACTAAAAGCTATCCAACAACACCAAAATCAGACTTGGATTCCATTCAGAAGTACCCAAAAAAGTTAGCTGACAAATATAATTTTACGATTTTTCCAACTATTTTCAGTTTAGTCATAATTAAAAGCCGCCAGAGTTTTAAAAAAAGTTAGCTGACAAATATAATTTTACTATTTTTCCAATTATGTTCAGTTTAGTCATAATTAAAAGCCGCCAGAGTTTATTGCCACTCTAGACGCTATGATTTCCTTTAGCACATACTATAAGCTATACAACAACACCAAAATCAGGCTTGGATTCCATTCAGAAGTACCCAAAAAATTTATTGTCAAAAATAATTTCACAATTTTACCAACTATTTTCAGTTTGGTCAAAATTAATAGCCGCCAGAGGTTTATACCACTCTAGACGCTGCTGTTTTCTTTAGCACATACTATAAGCTATCCAACAACACCAAAATCAGGCTTGGATTTCATTCAGAAGTATCCAAAAAAGTTAGCTGACAAAAATAATTACACTATTTTTCCAAAACTATTTTCAGTTCTTTCAAAATTAAAAGCCACCAGAGGATTTTACCACTCCAGACGCTATGGTTTCCTTTAGCAAATACTAAAAGCTATCCAACAACACCAAAATCAGACTTGGATTTAATTCAGAAATATCCAAAAAAGTTAGCTGACAAATATAATTTTACGATTTTTCCAACTATTTTCAGTTTAGTCACAATTAAAAGCCGCCAGAGTTTATTGCCACTCTAGACGCTATGATTTCCTTTAGCACATACTATAAGCTATACAACAACACCAAAATCAGGCTTGGATTCCATTCAGAAGTACCCAAAAAATTTATTGTCAAAAATAATTTCACAATTTTACCAACTATTTTCAGTTTGGTCAAAATTAATAGCCGCCAGAGGTTTATACCACTCTAGACGCTGCTGTTTTCTTTAGCACATACTATAAGCTATCCAACAACACCAAAATCAGGCTTGGATTTCATTCAGAAGTATCCAAAAAAGTTAGCTGACAAAAATAATTACACTATTTTTCCAAAACTATTTTCAGTTCTTTCAAAATTAAAAGCCACCAGAGGATTTTACCACTCCAGACGCTATGGTTTCCTTTAGCAAATACTAAAAGCTATCCAACAACACCAAAATCAGACTTGGATTTAATTCAGAAATACCCAAAAAAGTTAGCTGACAAATATAATTTTACGATTTTTCCAACTATTTTCAGTTTAGTCACAATTAAAAGCCGCCAGAGTTTATTGCCACTCTAGACGCTATGATTTCCTTTAGCACATACTATAAGCTATACAACAACACCAAAATCAGGCTTGGATTCCATTCAGAAGTACCCAAAAAAAATAATGTCAAAAATAATTTCACAATTTTACCAACTATTTTCAGTTTGGTCAAAATTAAAAGCCGTCAGAGTTTTTACAACTCTAGACACAATTCTGAATGGAATCCAAGCCTGATTTTGGTGTTGTTGGATAGCTTATAGTATGTGCTAAAGAAAACCATAGCGTCTAGAGTGGTAAAAAACTCTGGCGGCTTTTAATTTTGACCAAACTGAAAATAGTTGAAAAAACCGTGAAATTATTTGTGTCAGCTAATTTTTTTGAGTACTTCTGAATGGAATCCAAGCCTGAGTTTGGTGTTGTTGGACAGATTGTAGTATGTGCTAAAGAAAATCATAGCGTCAAGAGTGGTAAAAAACTAATCTTGCCTGGAATCTTAATCGGTTTGCATAAAATTAAGATTGAACTGAGAACATATTTAAGAAAAACTATTTGATTCCGGCTCGAACTTGACCGTTTTGATCTGAGCAATCATTTTTTACAGTTACTGACTTTCAGGATACTTACAAGGCCTGAAAAATGCATTTAAAAAATTACCATCTTAATTTAGCAGTATTATAATTATTATTGTCAGCCAAGTTTTGTCAGCTAACTTCACACCGGTAGGTAAATGAGGCAAAGAGAATTTTTAAGTGTGAACATGAGCCAAATCGATCGAGGGGTTGCTGAGATATGGGGTCGCGAGTTCATAGTTCGGGGCGAACAACTAGTTATTTTTGTTTCTTTCATCAGGTAGAGGTAGAGCTTAGACTTATCTAGCATTAGCCATTTAGGAGATATGGGCAGTTAAAGTTTTGATACTTGAATCGGGTAGATTTTGTCGAGTCCTTTTCTTAGGGTATGTACCATGAACGAACATGGGTTTAGCATTAGCCGTTTAGGAGATATGGGTTATTCATAGAATTGGTAACCGGAATACAGTGGCTACGTCTGGCACAGGATCGTGAGAGGTGGAGGTGGTTCATAATTCCCATAATTTCCAGAACGTGAAAAACATAACCCTCCTTTGGACAGTCGGGTAAACAACGTGCGCAAATGCTAGTTTGAAATAAAAAGTACATTTTCGATTCTTCAATTTTACATCACTATTCGCGCAGTCGACCGTGCAAGAGTGTGCGTGAGCGGTCGGCCGCGCGTCGATTGCTGTGTGCGTGCGAATTCGAGAAAGGTGCCGGCAAGACAGGGCCCTTAACGTTCGTTTCGTCATTCCATGTTTACTCGATCGTATCAGACGAATTGAAACAGAATGTCGTCTCGGAAATTTTATTAAAAAAATATTGTGTCTTTTTTCGTCTTGATTGTGATATAATGGAACCTTATGTATGAGATGGATGAGTAATGTTTTGGCTAGACGTCGCATCCCGGTCGCGGACGGGCGAGACATCATTATTTTAGAATTCAGAGACTGGTGGGAAGATTGTAAACACTATAATATAGAACATCGGCCAGACGAAGTATGTTTACGTTCTTGTTGGTCATATATTGCTGTAAGATCAAGAAATCTCCAGTGCACAGTTTTGTTTCCGCTTTGACTTGTTAAATTGGGTGCCCTTTATCATGCTCTGCTGCTACAAACAGTCAGCGAACCGCTCCACGTGTCACTTATGATCCCGATTCCCTTACAATGACAATGCAATGCCACTAGTTGGGTTATCGACCACAGCGGCAACGGAAGCCGGTACACCTCATTAAATGTCTTTATCAGTCGGCTAGCGGAGTTGCGCTAACCCAGTGTCATCTTTCTAATGTCGCTAACGACTATTTGATAGCACGCTGTGATTGATAGACTAATTTGTGTACATTTCATTGTTTGTTTTTGTCTGCTTGTCCAACACGGAGAGTCGCTGTTCCGTTGTGTAGTGCGATGGAAATTGAGACATTTAATGATTGATCACTATGATTTGGATTTGGCACTTCCGCGTTGATTTGCCAAGAAAGCTTCTCAAGTATTTTTCTCTGAACTATATTTAATACTTATTATTTATTTTATATGCTTGATTCCGCAACGCCGTTCGTACCTACGTTGTTGACTTTGTAAGAAAAAATAATCCAACACTTATATCCCAAACATGGCCCAAACATAGACTTCAAGCGAGAAAATCTAGATAGCTGACACCAAAGGCTACCCGAATCACCCCCATGTATTGAGGCTTTAAAGTTGTAAAAAAAACTTAATATAATAAATAATAGAATAGAATAAATTCAATAAAAATTTTAAAAATAAAAACGTCAACTTGTGTTTATATTTTTTTGTGCTCTTTTTTTTCATTAAGTAAGTTATTTTCCTACCGCAATTACTGACAAAAGATACCTAATAAAATAAAACTTAAAGAAAAAAATAGAAAAAATAATTCGAGAAAAAAAAATCCGTGATTTTCTTATGCAGTTTCTCTACTGACTGACAGACCATTTTAAGGCTATTTGCAACGCTTGGCAATAAAATGTCTTTCATCTCCCAGGTTCGGAAAGTACGCTGTTACTTACAACATGCAATCCTGTTTTAAACTATCTGCATTTTTGTGCGCTTCGAAATTTGAACTCGACGCCCTAATAAAAAGAAACATAAGAAACTCCTTTAACTTGTAGCGTTGCCTAGCAACGGGTTGTTGATTTTATGACACTTCAAGAAGACACGATTTGTAATCAACAACCCGTTGCTAGGCAACGACACAGACTCCTTTGTGAAGAAGCAAAGAAGAAGGAAACTCATTTCACTAACCTCTATGTAGGTAAAGTCGGCCACAGCCACAGCTACCCCATGGCAGCTCTTAACGCGCGCGGCATAAGGGCGCCAATCGAACAAAAAGGGGTATCCTAGCGAGTGGCCGACTGTACCTATGTCTATAATATTGTTTTTCTCGCATGGCTAACAAAATAATTTCCTCGCCTTTGAGAGGAAAAGTTTTGTGTTTCGCACGAATGCAATATTATTTGCGTCTCGTGCTTCCGAATACCTCGCTACGCTCAGGTTTCTTTTTTTGAACCACTCGCTACGCTCGTGGCTCAATTTTAGAAACCTTCCCTAGCTCGGTATTCAATACAAGCACTCGCAGCAAACAATAATTTTGCATTCTCGCATAACAAATAACTATTCTTTCTTCTTTTTTTTCTTTCTTTGTACAAATCAAAGAAAACCGATCGAAAAAAGTCTCCAAACTCCAGTTTTTCAACTTTGGGTACTCGAATAATTAAAGTCGCATAAAGTGACAGTTTTTTATGATATTCAGAACGTTGGAAAGTTTGAATTCAATACAAAATAGTTCAGACCCCTACTTAATTTTTTCCCCATATACTAACTTATTCAACAATATCTCTAAACTAAAACGTCATTTTTGAACTTGAGATCAAAATTGCAGTATCTTAGTACCGGTAGCCCGTAACGGTTTATTTAATTCACGTAAAAAGTTACCGTAAGGGACACGTATTTTTTCTGTTGTTGAATTTCTTTGGAAATACTTACTAGTTATTTTTAAGTTTTAAAGTTGATATATTTTTAGGGCCGGAAGTGACGCAGCATTTTAGGAATAAAAAACATTTCAACTTAAGGGTGGACGATAGCAACGTGGCGCGAAATTCAAAATTTTCACGGTTTTTTACATTTTCTAGCTAAACTGAGCTATTTTTGTACAGCGATTTTTCGTTCGCGGCAATAAAACAGTATTCTTTTCATTATTGTAAACTACAAAACAACAACAATTCAGCCGATTATGTGTTCTGGTCTACGAAGCAGTGGCACTGCCCAAAAACTTGTCGTAGACCAGAACACATAATCGGCTGAATTATTGTTGTTCTGTTGTTTACAATAATTAAAAGAATACTATGTTATTACCGCGAACGAAAAATCGCTGAACAAAAATAGCTCAGTTTAGCTACAAAATGTAAAAAACTGTGAAAATTTTGAATTTCCCGCCACGCTGCTATCTTCCAGCCTTAAACTTACCACCTAAACCTAAAAAAGTGTCACTTCGAGTATCATGTCATTGTCATGCTAGTGTTCTGTGATATTGTTTCCTAGCTGCCAAGCGGCTTTCTTTTTTTTTACTTTTCATTATTTTTATCTAGCAAAGGCTGAGGGCGTAGCATGCTGTAGAGCCGCGGTGCCGGTTTTTTTTTTATTTGCAAATTTCTGAAATAACATTGCAGAAAAAAAATCTAGTATTAAAGAAGAATAAGAATAAATAATAATTTTCTTGTATTCCTTGAAACTCAATCTCGAAACGATATTTTTATTTCAGCTTTAAATTATTTTGATATATTGTCCATTACTGGATATAAAAACCTTAGTCTTGCAGACCTACTCATGTTTTTTTTTTCAAAATACTCTACTCGACTCTTATCAAAACGCAATAAATGAATATTTTCATCTCCCATGCTCGGAAAGTACGCTGTTACTTTAAACATGCGATCGTAGAAGATCCTTTTTTAAACCGCTTTGTATTTTTGTGCGCTTCGAAATTTTAACTCGACGCACTAATAAAAAAAATATAAGGAACTCCTTCAACTTGTAGCGTTGCCTAGCAACAGGTTGTTGATTTTATGACACTTCAAGAAGACACGATATGTAATCAACAACCCGTTGCTAGGCAACGCCACATACTACTTTGTGAAGAAGCGAAAAAGAAGGAAACTCATTTCACTAACCTCTATGTAGGTACTATGCTATGTCTATTTTTTGTCACGCATGGCTAACAAAATCATTTCCTCGCTTCTGTGAGATGAAAAGTTTCGTGTTTCGCACGAATGCAATATTATTTGCGTCTCGAGCTTCTGAATACCTCGCTACGCTCAGGTTTCTTTTTTTGAACCACTCGCTACGCTCGTGGCTCAATTTTAGAAACCTTCGCTAGCTCGGTATTCAATACAAGCACTCGCCGCAAACAATAATTTTGCATTCTTGCATAACAAATAACTATTCCTGTAGTATTTCACGTAAGAAACCGAAATACAGGGTGTCCCAAAAAACCCGGTACCCGAATCACCCCCATGTATGTTCAGAGATTTTTGACGTTTAGAAGTTATGAGCCTTTCAAGATTTTTTTGGAAAGATTGCCTAGTTTTGGTTTTTATTTTATAACTTTTTTAAAATTTAACTTTTATCATATATTTTATTCCATATGGAGGTCTCAGATAACTTACTAGTCTATCACCAAAAAAATAACGATCAGATTTAAACTTGTAGAAAATACCGCAATTTTGATCCAAAGTTTAAAAATGCCGTTTTAAACAAAACATCATCGAATAAGTAAGTATGGGGAGAAAAAAAAGTAGAGGTCTGAAGTTTTTTTTTAATGATTTCAATAACTTTCCTAGAACCTGAACCTTCAGAATAGCAGGCAGCTATCTAGATTGTATCGCTTGACGTCTATATTTGGGCTACCCTGTATAGCGTATACAAATACATAATAACCCACATTTGCCTGTGTAGATCCTCGCATGTGCAAAAAATCGATTAGGTGGTTTTCTCCGAAGAAAGCTGCATTATTCGGCACGCTGTATATTTAGGCTAGTCGCTATTGTGCGCGAGTTTATAGGCGGATGTGACTAAGCGTAACTGTAGCGACAATACTCTATTCTCAGTCGCCCCGAGTACTTGTAGGTGGTCACCTTGTTAAATGACTGTTGTTTATTGACATGCCCCACGAGTAAATATTAAGGCGACACGGCAGCGGTATTAGATCGTTAATATGTTCCTCAAATTGAATAATTATTAACCTGTTTGAAGTCAACCGCGGCGGGGGTCGCGCCGCGTGCCCTAAGAACATTCCGACACATTCAACTCGCATACTTACACAATCACTTACTTACATAACACATTAGCTACAAATACACCTGCGTCGTTACCGAATTGTTTTGATTTTAAATTAACTAAACCGTTCTCTGACAGTGTTCATCAAACCAACTGTCTAGTCCTAGAAAAAGGGCCGGAGCGCGGGCGCGCCGCCAATAAAGCGATACTCGTACCTTGCTACGACGTAACGGGCCGCGCCACCTGACTCGAAAAACAACCTGTGTTTCTCACAGGAAACTGGCGATCAATCAAATCACACCGCTCTAGTATGCAAACAGACGCATCGATAGATAGGCCGCTCGGAGGAATGATGCACCGCGGGAGAAGGGAACGGAGCGAGGTCTTCCGGCGCGAACGACGAGGACGCAGCAAGTCCGGCTTCGAATCCGTGCGCGTGCGCTTACGAATTGCATTCCCATATAGGGTAACGGCGCTTTTTCACCTTTCTCGTTCCTTCCAAAGGTTGTGCGCAGGGCGTCTCGCTCGCGCTTCATGAATGGAAGCGCCGAGGAATGCGGTCGCGTGACGTGCGCGGCGCCGGCCCCGCTCTCGGTGCTATTCACCATAGTACCAGTACCAGCTAGGATCGCTCCTAGGCGAATTCCTAAATCAATGCACTGTTTTCTAAGGCAACATGCCTCGACGTTGCTCTTTGAAGGCTCGAAATACGCGAAAGCAGTGCTCCTGTGTTTGATGTCGAAATGTAGAGTTTAATCAAAATTTTTGGAAGTTACCCTTTCGGTCATTATTATTACCCTTTAGGCAGGCATTTGAGTTGTACTCATGAGGGAAACATTTTTTTATGTGTGAGTTCGTTTAGAAAATGAACAATTGAAACCATCAAAAGACAATTGACTCACTAGGTATTGCATTCAGAAGTTCAAAGAAGTTCCCAGTTTCACTTAACTTTTTGTGAAAAGTTTTTAGAATAAATAAGGCCTTTGCATCTACGTAATGAGATGATTTTTACAGCGTCCAGTGGCACCTTCACTCACACTAGTCACACCACACTAGATGGGTGAAGAGACCACTCGGCAGAATAACGGACCGACTCTACATTCATGTAGGTACACACGACAGCACGTCAGAGTGTACACTTTTGTTGTAACGTCGCCCGTAACGTAACCGAGTAGAGTGCTAGCTTGTAAGCGTCTAAGTGCTGTCTTGTTTACAACCATTGTGGTCATACAACATGATGATTAAATGTGATCTGTGTCACATAACCTAAAGAATCTCGACAAGCAGGGATTCGAAACAAAGAAAACACTAAAATCAACTCTATCACCAATGCTGGATTTGGGGTTAGTAGCATTCAGGTGGCAGAAATAGCTCGAAATTATGATTGAGTAGCACCCCCCATGAGTCGGTTCTAGCTGCTAGTGCACGGTGCGCAGGCGCGGCCCTCCCGAGGCTTCCAAGCTTGATACAACACCACTCAACACGAACCGGTCACAAGTTCACAACCCAGCATATTTCCACAATCATCTCAGCTCAGTAACACAACAAGAATTAATTTATTTGGAAGACTTTCAATAATTTCCGTCATATAATTAACATTAGCTGGATTCTTGAATGTTGATCGTTTGATTAGTCATTTTAATGGTGCTTCTTTACAGTTAGTGATGTCCAGTGGACGCGGCGTACGGCGTACCTACGTATATTATAGTTCGGCAGTTTAGTCGGTTATTGATGCGTCTCGCAGTCGGCTCGTAAAGTATGCAAGTTAATTTCGGGCCGGGCCGATCAAAGCCACGGAATCCGTCCGGACCTCTCACGTGTAATGTTTTACGCTTTCGATTGTCGAATATTTGTTAATGGCTCTTGTATTCAACAGTATTACATTCCAATCATTCGTGACATCTTCTCGAATTTATAAATGAGTGGTGAAAATTATGTCCCCGACACGTTTATCAATTCTACTTTCTTGTCGCTTGGAATATTCCAAAATTATCGAATTAATATTTTTGTAATCAACGACCGACGCAGCGTCCATTCATTTGGGTGCTAGACTGGCTATTCATAAATTTATAACGGCGATAGACTTCAACCTACCTACTTACGCAGGTACTTCTCTGCTTCATGATAACAACGATTAGTTTCATCAAGAGCAGTACTACAGGGTGCACTCTAAATCGATAGTGGAACTTTAAGTGGGCTATCTACTGATCAATACAAACAACTTGTACTATGTGGCGAAAAAAATGGAGTAAAAAAAATATCAGCTGTTTCATACAAAAGGTCGACTCAGTACTGCGCGAAATGTATGAAACAGCAGATATTTTTTTCGCTCCATTTTTGTCGCCACCTAGTACAAGTTGTTTGTATTGGTCAGTAGACAGCCTACTTAAAGTTCAGCTATCGACTTAGAGTGCACCCTGTAGATGTGTGATCAAATGGAACGAAAAGCTCGCAGGCATTACGTATGTAAATCTGGTTGCGGCGAGACGCTAGGGATTGGGCGTATCATGTATTTTTTATGCGATATATGCCGACCGTCTCTCGAGTCACCTCCCAGGTTGTATGGGCGGGTGTGCCGCGCGTTTTTTTACCCGACTACGCGAAGCAAAAAGGAGGGTTATGATTTTAGCAGCGTATGTATGTATATATGTATGTATGTATGTATGTATGTATGTATGTGGGTATGTATGTTTGTGTGTTCATCTGTTCCCTCGCAGAGCCTAAACTACTCCGCCGATTTCAACAAATGAGGTGTCGTTGGATTCGTCTTAATCACCCAGGTAACATGGGATAGTTAAATTTTGAAAAAACCAAGATGGCGGCTGTGCTGCGCACTAAAGTGGTGGACCTAAAAATAAAAATTATCGGATACCATCGTCATGGGTATCAAATGAAAGGGCTTTAAAAGACCTTTTCAAAAATGTATAACACATGTAGCGTCAACATAACAAATAGAACAAAATATTCCAAAATGTGTTTTTTTTTTGCCCTTCTTGGTTCTATTTTAGGTGATCATCCAAAATATAAAATAACTAACTAAAAAGCTCAAAAAATAAATAGAAGTTAAAAACTAAAACCCGACTACTAAAAGGCTTATAAAACAAGACCTGCTTATCCTTAAAATAGACTCATAGATAATTAATCGTAGTCGGAGGACACCACATTCGCATTTGATAAACCGATGGCCTCCGACTACGATTAATTATCTATGAGTCTATTTTAAGGATAAGCAGGTCTTGTTTTATAAGCCTTTTAGTAGTCGGGTTTTAGTTTTTAACTTCTATTTTTTTTCCGCGCTGTTATTATTATCGCGAAGGTAGAACAATGAATGGTTCTATTGAAGTTTCCTACAACTTTTTATCTTTCTACTTTACACCGCCCAAAACTTTACTTACCGGAATCCAATTCGTAGAATGCATAGCCTTAAGAATAAGAATAAGAAAGAATAAATTTATTTCGAAACAAAAGAAAGTTTTACAAAAAAGAAAGTTCTCTGCCTCCCCCACTAGGATTCCCTGTGTCGGGGGGGGCAGTCTCTTCCCTAAAAAAATAATACAGTATGACAATGATGACAGTAATGTTTCCTAAAATTAGCAAAAAAAAAACCTTATATTTAAACTTTATAATTATACCGTAACGAAAGAGTGAAGTAGTTGTTTGTTTTTTCATGTGTGTGTGTGTGTGTGTGTGTGTGTGTGCGTGTGTGTGAGGGTGAGTGTGTGTGTGTGAGTGTGTGTGAGAGGCTGTGTGTGAGGGTGTGTGTGACTGAGTGACATAACTATAAATACGGTATAGCGATAGTGTGTGTATGCGAATTTAAGTTTATTTCTGTGTTATTATGATAAGTTCTGTTTCGTCGTAATTCAAGGTCTGTAGCCAAGTTCTAATTTTACCCTTACAGACGTGTCGAGTACATTTTAGTATGTCAAGCTGTTTATCAGCATATCTGTAAAGGTAAGGGCCTCGGCTTGATGGCGAGCGTCTAGCGAATGCAGTAGTGTAACTTGGGCCAACCCATAAGTTTTGCCTTCTACTTCTAGCTGATGGTTTCAACGCAGTTAGAGCGATCTTATGGTATTTGAGAATAACTGAAAATATGTATAGCTGCCTGACAGTGAGTTGTTTGCTTTCTCGATAAAGGAGATCGGTAGGGTACATGTAGGGTTTTTTGAGAGCGACTTTCAGAATAAACCTCTGGGCACGTTCGGCAACCAAAAGGTAGGTCACACCAGCGCCACCCCAAACTACAACACAGTAGGTTAAGATAGACTGTGCCAGCGCCGTGTAAATCACCTTTATTAGTTGGTCGTCAGCAATTAGTTTGAGCCGTTTAAAAATGAAGGTTAGTTTGCGGACCCTATTTCGGACAGACTGAATGTGCTTGTCCCACACCAGCCTATCATCCAGCACCACACCGAGGTATTTTATGCTGTTTACTTGTTCCAGCTCAGGACAATCGCCTTCGTTTTAAGGTGTAGGTTACCTCGTCCTTTATAATTCGTAGTGCCCGAAGTCCTCTTCTATAGAAGGAGTAGTAGGTCCTCTACAAATATGTATGTAGAGTCAACCAACATCTGTCTACGTATTGGTTCTCATACGTAGTTTATATTCTTGGTATGGCAACTAAGCGGCTCTATGAAACGAGTTTGCCAGAGCCTAGTGTTCCAATAAACGGATCCGTGTGCAGCTTTGGGCATTTTTTGCTTAAAGATTTATAGTCTGATTGGTCCGCGCCGCCGCCGCCCGTTCTCGTGCGACTCTCAAACATCATCTTTATAACTAACGGTCGTCGAACAGTTGAACCGAGTAAAAGGTTGCTCTGCTTAGTCCACAGCCTCTAGCAGCAGGGAATGGAGAAGAAAATAGAGATTGTGAAGACCATACCATACCATTTTTTTACGAAGCTTTTGTGAATTGTATTATGATTTATTGTATTTTTTGACATTTTGTTTGCATGAAATAAATTATCTGTTTTGATATGATCCCTTAAGTATATTTGGAGGTAGGCATTAAATTAATCTTTCATACGAAAGAGGAAGCTAGAGTTCCTCGGCCACATAATGCCCGTCTATGATGCAAATATATTGCGAAATGTATTGTGAAATATGTCGCAAAATATCCAAATATCCACGACTTTTAAGATTTTGAAGGCAAATGCAAATCTATGTGACAAGACTAGACTTCAGTCGCGTTTCGCGAAAAGACATGACACCAACATGACTACATGTTAATGTTACTGGCAACTTCGAAGGACGAGATAACGAAATCAAGCTCATTATTTTCCTTTCTACTAGTAACTAGAACTAACTTAAGAAGCAATTCTTCCTACTGATACTTGCAGATTCGATTTCCTCCCGTTTCTATTTTGACAGAGCGGACGTGGCCACATGTTGCACTATTAGATTTTGTGCATCTTATAATACCTTGCAATGGAAATCCTCTCGTTTAGAGGTTGCTTGGGAGCATTCATACTGTATCCTGCCCACAGTGGACTTAATTTGGTCGGTTCATCCTCGAGTTCTGGTGCCCTATACCCGTCCCTGCCATCAAATGTGCAGATTAGCGAATCCAAAAAGTTGGAATCAAGAGCGGCGTAGAAAGTCGAGGCCGGTTCTGAAGTGGAGCATATTTCGAGGCGTGCGCCGGCGTCGCGACGCGACTGAGTAGAGCGAGCGCGCAGTGCACAGCAAGAAGGCTGCTGTTTGCCTCCCATGCGGAGCCCCGCTGTCTGGCGGCCGTCGACGGCGGCCCGCTCCTCCCCCCGCGCCGTCCCACCCCCCCGCGACGTCCACACATCTAGCCCAACCACCTCGCCTGCACTTAAAATTACGAAGACCAGCTAATGCCAACAATCAACAAGGATGTCGCGATACGATTTCACAACAACAGAGGTACCTACAGACTCGCCTGCTAGCTTACTTGCTTGCTTGTATAAGACACACACAACAAGGATGTATCGATTACATTTGCCTGTACGGCCTGTCGATTCGCACGGCAATGTTAAGTTTATTACCGTGGACACAATAATTTGGTCGATATTGTCGTTTGAACAAATAAAGGTAGAGTAGAGACCGCACCGTCAGACGTCGCCATAAAAGGAGCTCAGTGGGAGCGGAGCCATAAACATCTTCAACACGACGGTATTGAAGAAGTTTACCGTTGGAATGCGGCGCGGATGTCTTAACACATTCCTATGCATAATTGATCGTTTATTGATGAAGTCTAGGAAAACGCGCAGCTCAGGTTAAGCAAGAACAAAACGATACTCGATAGTCATGCATGAAGACTAATATTAAAGCAATATAAACAAGGAAGTAACAAGCACTCATGAAGAACTTGTTTAGATCACGCAATAAAATATTTTAATTCTAAAGTTGCTATTGGTGGAAGAAACCTAAGAGGTAGAGCATACCCAAACAAGACAAAACTATGATCCAATTCATCAAGTCATCCAATTTACGACCATTACATACGCGACGTGTTCGGTGGGAATGAATGTAGCAGCAGATCGATTGGTCTAATCATTTGAATTGTTCGTTTCACAATTCACATGCAAGAATGCAAAGATGATTAGTTGTTTAGATTAGTGGCGCTCGCTGTGATGAGAACACTGTTTATGCGCCATTCTTCCGCTACAGGTTGAATTCATCGCGAGTAGTGTTTTATGACCCGTCACTCAGTTAACCGTACATTGTTTCCTTTATGATATTTGCTCAGCGTACGCTCGCCGGTCGTCTTGGGCGCTATAAATGTGTCGTGCGAGGTGATTGCGCATATTATTGGAAGGCTCTAATTGAACAAGTGTAGAGATGGTGGCGGGCGGAGCGGCCTCGGCCTATAGGTTCTATTGCGACAGCGGCTGCTGCTCGAGGTTGTGCAAGTGTCAGGCCGCACACGCGTGTGCCGTGGCCAGAGTCCTGCGCGTGCGGGCGAGGCCGCGGCATGAATGGAGCTCTGGTATGTGGGTCACGGTGTCGTCAATGAGCACCGCCGCCGCGCCGCCGCCCCCAGCCAGACCCCATCGCGCCGTGAAAGTTGCCGCTACTTTCGCGACTGTCTCCAAAATGAACACCACGAATTACACTCTAACACACGAAAACTAAGACACTTTTTGAACGGCACTTTGATACGTTCACATCCGTTTCGGCGTTTCGTGCGTGCCTCTAGTCACTGCGCGCAGTCAGGTTCCGAACTCTATGCTCCGAGCTCCACGGTTGCATTTGCTTTGTTTTGGCAGTAGAGCTGTTATTTCGGACGCGCCGTATGCTCGTGCTTAGAAATTCACTTCCGGGTAGGTCGGAAAGTGAAATGGACTCGTCTGTGATGTAATTGGAATTCGGATGTATCCGGATTCAGCGTTACTCCATTCACTTATAAAATGTCTATATCGGTTGACATAATAGACTGCGCTCCGCAACAATCATTTACGTGATACTGTAAACGGTTTAGGCGCTAGAGCGTAAGATGCCTTTTTGCCGCTGTCTTTGCGCACTTTTATTTTTACATATTGAATAGGTTTGATTAAAAATCTTCAGCGGAATAGATCTGCAAGCTTGTTCGGAGTTCCAATTAAATTGTTTACCGAAAAGATTACATGCATATTTAACAGATCCATATCTTTGCGGATAGTATTACATTCCATTTGAATGGAATCATTCCGAAAGTTCGTCGACATTCGTTGAACTTTCTTTTAGGCTGCGGGAGCGTCATCGTAAGTACAATATTTAATAGTGCACAGGTATCTGGTACATAGAAACATTGTAATAGAAATAGTGTCCGGCATTAAATCGGTCGCTGTTAGAGCGGCGGACATCAGCGATCCGTCTTGGCGAACAGCTTAAAAGCTTTGTACAGTTGGACCAGCTCACGATGCCATTTGACGCCAAGCTAAAGTAATGCTTACTCTCAGTATCATAAGAGTTGAGTGAGGTTCTAGATAAGTTTGTCGGTGTTAACGGGGATCGGGCCGCGCGGTCTGCAAACATGACACCGGGTGGACGTGAAGAAATGCCGACTCTGTGTGGGGCCGCGACTTTCGAATCGACACTTCCGCCTCCCTCTAAGAGTGGCCTTCTTCTAAAGCGTTTTCCTCCCTCAGTTCTTTGTTTTAGGGTGCCTCTTACTGTTCAATTGTCTTCTCTTTTTCAAAATAATATACCAACGTTCGTTTGTACGTTCGTTGTTAATCCGTGGGTTCCAGAGAGTTTTCCTTCCAGGCCAACCATGTGGTGTTTGTTATTCGACTCGAACTGACTATCTTGTCTCATGGTAACCGGTCCCAAATTCTTTCGATCAATGCAATTCCTCAATGCACTTCTAATGTCACTTAATCGAATGACATCAATTTGGTCGCGTCGTAAGCTTCTGGCAGTTTAACTCCATCCCATGAATGGGACAACTTTTCCAAAATTAACCTCTAAATAACTAATAGACGTCGATAGCTTATCAATAGTTTTCCCAAGAGTTATAAAATGTTGACTTAATACGTATGTATATGGTAGTTAACATAAAGGTTGGAATGTTGGCGGCGTCCGCGCGGCTCACAAGCGAGCAGCTTTCACCGGGCTCAAAGGCTCCGCGGATCGTTTGCTGTTCATGTTTATTAAATTAACGATTCAAACTGGCATTCCTTCGCCTTTCATCAATGTATGGCTACTCACGCCGCTCATATACAACGATTTTTTTCAATGAAATTCCGTTGAAAATAGATAACAAGTTTTGATGGAATTCAAACGTTTCACAGCTTTTTAATATCTACACGGCGCTGATACAAATAGGTGTTACATAGGTACTGTTATTTGGAGAAACTTGTCCACGTCCGATCTAATGAAGTGAGGCCCGGCAATGCGATCCATATTTTGCATGTAAACGGTGTTAGTAACCGTTACCGTCGGAGTGCTTGCGACTCCTGATGGCGCGCGACCCTCAATTACGCGGAGCAAATTGTGCCAATAGGCTGGGACAGGCGATTATGCAAATGGTCGGCTATTACGTTCTAGTGGTAACCTTTAGCCGCGGGAGTGTCGGCACGGAGGCTGTACAGTTAGTCGCATTCCTGCGGGGACCGGGCAGGTGGAGCGAGGCGACACCTCCGCAGGAATGCCGCCGACCCCCTCCCGGGCTACTAAACTCTGCGCTCGTTGCTACGAGCATACAGTGTAATCCTTCAATTAGGAATTAAATTGCTAAGCATGTGTATGGGCTTGGTATGTGCAAGAAATGATACCGAGGGGGTTTGAGTTGAGTATACATACCTACCTACATACAGCGCACATTTCATGCTATGATATTGGACGAGGAAAGTCAAGTGGCATTTGCAGATAAAAAGAAGTTGAGTTGAGTGCTGATGTTGTATTCAGGAACTCATTTGAGTTCTATAAGCCAGATTAAAAAATATATATATCGTTACGGAACCCTTAATGCGCTAGCCCGACTCGCATTTGGCCGGTTTTTGTTGTTTTAGGAGTCCACCAAGGTTAGAGATTCTTGCTAAAAGTGATGAGGGTGTTGTTTCTTTCCGTAGTAATTTCTCCCGCGCAAAGCCATTAATGTAGCTTGAAATCCACCCAGCACGCTACAATTGTCCAGCTTTAGTAATAAGACTAGCGTTTGACGTAGCCGATGGGACATCTTACTTAATGCATGCCCAGTACAAACAAAGGGCTAATCACAGTAGGTACGTACGGTATTTGCCATCGGCGTGGATGGAGCTCTCGACAAACAATAACAAATTAGAGGCAGAAGCACGTCGCAAACTACTTGACGCGGCGACGTAGGCGGGCTAGCGTCAGTCAAGTGCATCCACTGGCTCTAGACCCGTTGGTCCCTTAGACGTGAACCTTGTTTATTTATCTCTTTATCCACTGAACAATTATTGAATTGTATAGTAAAGTTATTCGGGATCAAGTTCCATGTAGCGTTAGATTTTTATCCTACTGACTTTTTTTTAAGGTCACATATTAGAAAAATATAATAATCTCCAAAATGTATCGCTAGGCATGATAAAAAACAATTCGTAAACAACAAAAATGGCAAAGCACGAGACTTGCGGGTGATTCTGGTAGGTGTTGGTGTCAATGTTGAACAATAATAATGTTATCAAGAAATACGACGATTTATTTTGATTTAGCAATTTCACGTTCCTTTAAAAATGCACTATCTTTGTCGTATGACTACTGTGAGATAGAGAGGCTGACTCTACAGTACATACCTACCTAGAAAATCAAAACTTCCGGTTTACGCAAGTGCTAGTCACAAGAAAGTTTCCTTAAGGCTGAAAGATAGTAGTGTGGCGGGAAATTCAAAATTTTCACACTTTTTTACATTTTGTAGCTAAACTGAGCTATTTTTGTTCAGCGATTTTTCGTTCGCGAGAATAAAACCGTATTCTTTTCATTATTGTAAACAACAGAACAACAATAATTCAGCCGATTATGTGTTCTGGTCTACGACAAGTTTTTTGGGCACATAATCGGCAGAATTATTGTTGTTCTGTTGTTTAGGATAATGAAAAGAATACGGTTTTATTCTCGCGAACAAAAAATCGCTGAACAAAAATAGTTCAGTTTAGCTACAAAATTTAAAAGTCTATGAAAATTTTGAATTTCCCGCCACCTTGCTATCGACTACCCTTAATTTTCTTTAACTTGGATCCAAATAATAGGGCCGTTTCACACTTCATTCCTGTTAGTAGCTTTCACATGTACCGGCATAGTTTATCCGGCAAGCCCACACATTTCACCGCCGGATACCCGGGCGCCGGCGTTCAACTTTCAGTAGGTACCCGGAAGTAGTGGGTACCTGCTGAAAGTCGAACGGGGGCAAACCCCAAGTGTGCTTATGTAAACATAGCTTAGCACGTGCCGGGCAAGCTATGCGATAGTGAGGGGCAGCTTGCGTTTGCTCGGGTGGGTTAGTTAGGGTGCTGCCATATGAGGAGTACACAACGTATCATTTACTTGACAATTTGAGTACGAACGTCAAAATGATATTTGCGCGTGCTAGGTAATTTAAATTACTGAGTAGCTCGTGGAAATTCTTGGCATAAAATGTATCTGTCAAAGTAGTGTGTAGCCATCTGCAGGCGAAATTATTAGTAGCCTAGGAACTTATTGTAGAAATGAGAAGTATTGTACACTTGAGAGCAGTTAGACCTTTATATTTTTTGTTGTAAAGTCACTCTTAAGGTTGGACGATAGCAGCGTGGCGGGAAATTCAAATTTTCACAGTTTTTTTAATTTTGAATTTGAACCTTAACTGAGCTATTTTTGCTCAGCGATTTTTCGTTCACGGCAATAAAACAGTATTATTTTCATTACTGTAAACAAAAGAATTCAACCGAATTTAAGTAAGCTTTTCTATGTCTTTTTTGTTACACTTAGGTTTGGTACACTTATTTTGGTCAGGCCATTAGCGGTTGATTACAAAAAAATTATCCTTTTTTTTTTTCAATATTTTGCCGGAACCCCCACCTTTTAAGGGTCAACAGCGCCGAGTCATAGAGATTACAGTTCACCGACTGTGATACTTCTATGATGTGGTGTCACCTTACAGCGCGGCCCAAGTAACATTTTAGGTTGTAGAAAGGTTTTGAACAGGTTCTAGAACCTTTGTATGGAAATCTGCTCGTAAGTCTTATAACTCTCAATAAAGTTATATTAACCTTGTAATTACCTTCTGAGTGCCAAAAGGGCCCCGGTTTTAGAACCTTTCTGAGAGCTACAGCACAACCTATAGCTCAAATCCAGAACCTTTCCAATACTTGCATAGAACCTAAATATAACCTTCACAACCTTAATTTAACGTTATTATAACCTTGCAAGACAACTTATAAGTTCTAAATTAGTCTTGGATGTAACTCTATGACAACTTAGAACCTCTTTGATGGATATGAATAAATACCTTTCCAGGACTTAAAAGTTTTAAATAGCTTCTGTTTAAGATTTTTTACACAGATTCAAATACTTATTTACAATGGCGTCATTCCTTTTTCGTTCGGCCATCTTTCAAAATGGCTAGATAAGCAAAGTGTTTATAAAAATAATAAGTAGCTTGGTAAAGTCAGGAAATAATCAAAATATAGTGCGATTGGCACTTCATCGTGAAACTTTACGATAATAATGCTGTATACAAGACGGGCCTTTCATAAGTTAAACATTTCGGATATTTTTTAATAAAATAAAATAAAATAAATTGGTGATCGGTGGTAAGTCACATCAGAAATCAAACTACTATTCATATGAAAAATATATATTATAAATCGTGTAGCACATGGTATTTGATTACGCTTTATTTAATTAAAATATTGGTTTTGTTTCGTTTTTTTTTTCATTTTTTAATATTAAATATGGCTGACGTTAGGAAATTACTTGAAAGTATTATGTTTTTCCTTTTCAGAACTGTAACAGCTAAGAACTCTTAAGATTTTCCAAAATAAGAGCTGAAGGTAATCTCGCGGAGCTACCTCAAACGACAAGGCTGTTTTCAACGCTTCAAGGTTATTACCAGGAGTTGTCCAAGACTTACCAGTTGCGAAAACCACCACTGAGCTAAATTTGTTGCTTTTAAGTTTTGGTTGTAGGGGGACATGCGTTTGACCTTCGTTCAACAAACAGCTACAGGCTGCTCTAAGGGTGGTCATGAACTGAAATCAAAATTGAACTCTGTTTAAACTTAGTATAAAGTGAGATCAATTTTGAACTAACTTTAAACTGAGTTCAAAATTGATCTCTGTTTATATTTAGTTTAGTGAGATCAATTTTGAAGTTACTTTAACCAACTGGTATTACTGAGTTCAAAATTGATATTATTATTATTCGAATCGAATCGAATCAAATCGAATCGAATCGAATCGAATCGAATCGAATCGAAACGAAACGAAACAAAACGAGTCGAATCGAATCGAATCGAATCGAATCGAATCGAAACGAAACGAATCGAATCGAATCGAATCGGCTATTGCTAGATTCATAGTACACACGACAACACGTCAGTTGTTGTAAAATCGCCCGTAACGTAACCGAGCAAAGTGCTAGCGTGTAAGGGTCGACATGCTGTCGTGTGTACTGATTCAAGTATCAAAACTTTAACTGCCTATATCTCCGAAACGGCTAATGCTAGACCCATGTTTATGGTACTCAAAAAAAGGGTTCAACGAGCTCTACCTGATGAACGCAACAAAAATAATAAAAAGATGTATCAAAACTTTAACTGCCCATATCTCCTAAACGGCTAACGCTAGACCCATGTTCATAGTACTCTAAAAAAGGGGCTCGACGAGCTCTACCTGATGAAATAAACAAAAATAACTAGTGAGTCTACCCGCGACCACGGCAGCTGTAACGCGGCCGAAACGTCGGGATAAATAAGGTAATTAATTTGCCTAAAAACCAATCGCGATTCGACCCGTTTCGAATACAATAATGTTTAAATATCGCGAATCATTAAAAGTGAATATGAACCACTAGTTAATAACATTTTATTATTTTTGTTGCTTTCATCAGGTAGAGCTCGTCGAACCCTTTTTTTGAGTACCATAAAAATGGGTCTAGCATTAGCCGTTTAGGAGATATGGGTAGTTAAAGTTTTGATACTTCTTTTTTATTTTTATTTTTTTCTTTTATCAGGTAGAGCTCGTCATGCCCTTTTTTCAGAGTACCATAAACATGGGTCTAGCATTAGCCGTTTAGGAGTTATAGGCAGTTAAAGTTTTGATACTTATTTTTAAAAATTTTTAATAACTTTTTATTATTTTTGTTGCTTTCATCAGATAAAGCTCGTCAAGTCCTTTTTTTAGAGTACCATAAACATGGGTCTAGCATTAGCCGTTTCGGAGATATGAGCAGTTAAAATTTTGATACTTGAATCAGTAGGACCATTCCATTTTGCCCCACCAGAGATGCCCCACTGGTGGGGCAAAATGGAATCGCACAAAAAATTATTCCATTTTGCCCCACTGGCCACCCCACTGAGTGGCTGGTGGGGCAAAATGGAATTTAAATTCCATTTTGCCCCACCAGCTTTTTATAGACAAGATTATTATTGGCGAGGCTGACTCATTACAATGATGCTGTCACTGTAGCCTAGCCTAATTTTATAATAAATCGGCAAAAATAAAACTAATTTGTTAACTTTACTAATTCGTTTATTTGTTTAAAAAAAATAATTTTGGTATATTATTATGGCATCTAACATTACAACATTGTTAAAATAGTACAACATAACACAAAGACCGCTTATAATTCAGAATAATCATTTCTATAAAATATGTGTCATTTTTATGAATAAATATATACATAGATTTGTCATTTTTAAATCTTTACAAAACATTAAAATTAAATAATTAATTCAAGTTATTGCTTTCTTGATTTAAATTAAATATCACAAAAAATACCTAAATAAACGTTTGCTTGTTTCCATTCTTAATCACAATTTTGTATGAACACAAAAAGTGTGGTAAAACAAAACTGTGGCTAAGAACTATAATAGCCTCCTATTGGTATCTATTATAGCCGCGTCTTCAAAGTCAGAGTACATTTCGACAGAGTGACTACTTTGATGCTCCTTTGCTTGTGTAAAATTTACTGCATAAAATACAAAAATTTAGAAAAAGAGCCTTTTACCCGTCCAAGGTCGAGGCCCATGATGCCATTTTGGGTATGCTACTTTTTGATTGGTTATTTGGTGCCGCGCTGTCTATTGTTCTAGTAATTCAAAGGACCCGGTGCACGTTGTAGTTTTCTACCTGGATTCTTATCAGTTTGCTTACAACCGTTGACTAGGTTTGTTTGAGTGAAAATAATGGCTTCATGTTCAAGTGGTACAGGCAGTGCATTAGTTTTTTTGAAGAATTCTAAAGCTAAAGAAAAACTTCTTCGTGCTGGGCACCATTATTGCCAAAAAAAAATATTACAAAAATGATTCGTCAATTTGGGAGTGCATACATAGGAGAAGTGTGCCTATTTTTTTATAAACAATTTCTAGCTTTTATTTGTTGTATTTATATATTTTTTACTTGTAAGTACTTGACAAAGTTCGCCGTCAAAATCAGCTCAAGATTCTGATTGGTCTGTCTTGTGTATGGCGGTTTTATTTTGTAGGTATTTTCAAACATGACTATAAAATAAAAATCATATTTAATTTATATGAGATCGCGCAAAAGAAACCACTTTCCATTTAAAAATTTCATTTAATTTTATTTTATAGTCATGTTTGAAAATACCTACAAAATAAAACCGCCAGACACAAGCTGTAACGAGTTTCTTTTATCATTATCAACCAAGGACCAAACAAAATGTTTTAAAAGTATATGAGTTACCTTGGTACGGTCGGCCACAATCTCAGATACCCCATGGCAGCTCTTATCGATCGAACAAAAAGGGGTATCTGAGACTGTGGCCGACTGTACCACCACTTCAAGTCAGAGTACAATTTGAGTAGAGTGATAGCGTGTATTACTGACGAGATTTCACTCAGGTTAATATCTCTCCATTAATTGTCATAATTATCTCCATTACAAACTTCTTTTCAGTAGCAAGACCATTCTGAAACACCCTATATAATTAGTATAGTTTTTAACATTTAAACCTTAATTTGAATACTTTTATTGTATCTTTTAAGACCTTACGGGACTACTATATGCATATCTGTATATTTTAGTATTATAAAAGACTAATTAAGCTATGGACAACAATGGAAACAAGCAAACGTTTATTTAGGTATTTTTTGTGATATTTAATTTAAATCAAGAAAGTAATAACTTGAATTAATTGTTTAATTTTAATGTTTTGTAAAGATTTAAAAATGACAAATCTATGTATATTTATTCATAAATGACACATATTTTATAGAAATGATTATTCAGAATTATAAGCGGTCTTTGTGTTATGTCGTACTATTTTAACAATGTTGTAATGTTAGATGCCATAATAATATACCAAAGTTATTTTTTTTTAAACAAATAAACGAATTAGTAAAGTTAACAAATTAGTTTTATTTATACCGATTTATTATAAAATTAGGCTAGGCTACAGTGACTGCATCATTGTAATGAGTCAGCCTCGCCAATAATAATCTTGTCTATAAAAAGCTGGTGGGGCAAAATGGAATTTAAATTCCATTTTGCCCCACCAGCCACTCAGTGAGGTGGCCAGTGGGGCAAAATGGAATTATTTTTTGTGCGATTCCATTTTGCCCCACCAGTGGGGCATCTCTGGTGGGGCAAAATGGAATGGTCCAATCAGTATGAATCTAGCAATATCTGATTCGATTCGATTCTATCCGTTTCGATTCGATTCGATTCGATTCGATTACATTCGATTCGATTCGATTCGATTACATTCAATTCGATTCGATTCGATTAGATTCCGTTGGATTCGATTCGATTCGAATAATAATAATATCAATTTAGAACTCAGTTTAAAGTAAGTTCAAAATTGATCTCACTAAACTAAGTTTAAACATAGATCAATTCTAGGGTCGGCGGACATAACCACATAAGTCTTATAGAAATTGTATAGGACTTATGTGGTTAAGTCTGCCGACCCTAGAATTTTGAACTCAGTTTAAAGTAAGTTCAAAATTGAGCTCACTTTAAACTAAGTTTAAACTGAGTTCAATTTGGATCTCAGTTTAAGTATCGTTCATGAATACCACCCTAAGGCCCGGTTTCTGAATTGAGAATTTCACTAACCAAATGCTTAAGTATCGTTCTGTCACATTCTCTTGTGTGACATCTGCAGTGACAGAACGATACCTATGCATTTGGTTAGTGAAATTCTCAATTCAGAAACCGGGCCTAAGGGTGGTATTCTAAAAGTATAAAAACATGTTTGTGGTATATGGTCCTCCCTTATTTTTCATTATTATTATTTTGTTGTCGTATCCTCCATTATTACACATACATTCTGTAAAAATTGGTATTTGTATTTTTTTTAGTGTGAAAAATGTTTTAATACTTTCCAAAAAAACCTTCACCAAAACATCTATTTCATTAAAAAAAATACATATTAATTTAATGTGTACTTATTATCTTGAATACCCAGCTTTCCATTAGTGTCACTAAATGAAAAAAAATGGCTTCATCGATTTAAAGGAACAGCTGAAAATTACAAAAAAATAAATAGCGAAATCGAACTGATACGAAGTTTACAGAGAACAGAAGTTTACAACTAGTAAATAATAAAAATAATAAAACTTACCGTTGTATTAATCATTCATAACATTTTTACGCACTTTACGCTTAAAATTTCCACTCCTTTTTTTGTATCACCCTGTGTCGGTTCATTTTTCAAGACGCGTAATGCTTACAATGTATACCTATTCTTTGAAGTCGCGGAGACAACTGTCGGGTTTTGAGGATGCCTCTCAAGCTTTAAAATATTCCTGTAGGAATTGAATCATGCCTTCAGCGTAAAACAACAGCTTATTGGTTTTGTTTTTCACCACACAGTCCTAATTTGTTTGCCTAGACAACTCTGATCTAACCTCAAAGTTGTAGGTAGGTTTTAGAAACTACTTATAAGCAATTTCAACTTTTCAAAACCTTATGGTAATATGAAGGTTAAAAATTTAACCTTTAGATCACACATAAGTTAAATGACAGCCTTTCCAGAACCTTATCAGTAGCTTACGACAACTATAAGATCCTGAGGCTGTAAGCTCTTGAAACACAAGTCATAATAACGTTAACGTTAACTCTTGTCAGCAACTTCAAGGTTTTAACAATAAACTATTAGTTTTAGGACTTAGTAATCATTCTCAAATACTAAATTTAACCAACTAGCAAATCATTAACCTTTGTACAACCCTTCTAAAACCTAAAGGCAACTTTTACAACCTAGGCCCAAATGAAATGTTACTTGGGGGGTTATGAAACACAGATGTGTCGGTCCGAGTCGCTGATGGTTTGGCCTGTCGCGGTACCGCGGATTAGAAAGTTACATTTACTGCAATGTCTGTAGGTATAATCTGGCGACAACAAAAACCGATCCATAGCTTACATTCTATTGGCCCCATCATGAGCCATGCATCTACTTACCGTCTTGTGATTCGTCAAGGAGTATATGATGATGCTTGAGTTTTATTTTCAAGAAACATCAACCCCCCCGCCTCTTATGTTTTCCCATAAAAATACTTCTGATGTCATCATAAGTTATGTCAACAACCAGTCTGCCTTCGAGATCGTCTTGCGCTTTCCTCTAACGCATGCGTGAATCGTAAAATGCTTAAAACTAGGACTATTATACCGCATATCCCTCGGTCGTCTTGCGCTTTCCTCTAACGCATGCGTGAATCGTAAAATGCTTAAAACTAGGACTATTATACCGCATATCCCTCGGTTTCATATTGATGACTGATTTATCTTGAGAGTACCCTTGATGTTTCATATTGATGATATCCTTGATGCAAGACGAACTTGAAAGCGCACTGGTGTACACTGCGATCTTTATCTAAATCTAGAAACTTAGAACTAATGCAACAATCATGTTTGGGCGGCCTAAAAAAACCGGCCAAGTGCGAGTCGGACTCGCACACCAAGGGTTCCGGACCATCATTCTATGCATTTATTTGGAAGGAAATGTTTAAATACGGCCAAGTGCGTGTCGGACTCAAGCGTGACTTTTTATAATATTTGGACCTCCGGCTCTTCATTTCTTTGTCATAGTGGGCTTCTTGTTTACCCGTCGCGCATTGCATTCTCGATGCAACTCGACAATCATTTTCAGCTTTGTACACGACTTTTCCACCAACACCTCCTATCAAAACTTTTTCTCGCCAACTTTCAACTTCGGTTTTTTTTTTTAGTATTTGTTGTTGCAACAGAATAGCGGCAACAGAAATACCTACATCATCTGTGAAAATTTCAGCCGTCTAACTATCACGGTTCATGAGATACAGCCTGGTGACAGACGGACGGACGGAGAGCGGAGTCTTAGTAATAGGGTCCCGTTTGGTACCCTTGGGGTACATCACCCTAAAAACTGAGACCAGGGGTGGAACCTTTCTCATACGATTACCCATCGTCTTTTATCTGAATTACAATTTTACTACTTAGTTTGGTTCGAAAAAGGCCGAAACGTCGGGATAATAAATGTACCTACAAACCTAACCTCGATTCGTTACGTTCGAACCAAATTACGTCTGAATATTAAGAATCATTAAAAGTTACGTTTACAACTTGCAAAGACTTATCTAAGTCTGTCATCATCATCATCATCATCATCATCAGCCCACCGCTGCCCACTGCTGGGTATAGGCCTTTTTTCCCCTCGCGCCACCTCTCGCGGTCCCTCGCCATCCGCATACACGGACCCTCTGCCGCCACAACGATGTCGTCCGACCATCGAGCCATCTAAGTCTATATTAGGAACATATTTGTTATTCGAACACTAGAAGGTTTTAGAAATAGCAGTCCGTTTTACAGTATATTTTTCTTTGTCGTAGAAACTTGGCGTTCGGCATCGGGATCCAAAACTTCCCTGAGGGTCTCGCCGTGAGTTTGCCGCTACAAGCGGCTGGCTTCTCTGTGTGGAGAGCGTTCTGGTAAGTATCTACCCACAAGGCTTACAAAAAACGTAAGATGTAGTCTGTATAAGTGAATTCATTTTCCATGTCCCACTAGCTGGGTAAAGGCCTTCTCTCAGAGAGTTTGGGCTTAATCACCATGCGTGCCCACTGCGGATTGGCGATTTTCGCGTTGAGGTATTATGCCTCAAAGGCTCAGATTCCTTCACGATGTTTTCCTTCACGGTTAACTAGTGGTATTGCTACTACAAATTTACAAATGTACGTAACTTGTAATATCCACTTAACCTGCCAACTCCAAAAGGGCCAACTCCGTGACAAGAAATAAAGCTAGATGCTACTATTCATATTAAGGCCCTAAGCAACGTATCAACTCAACAACTTATAGGTATGATATGATCCCAGTGTATGATTGAAAAGCATGTCCCGATTTCGTTCCTTCGTTGTCCTCTGAAGACGGCTCATGAGACGACAACTTCAAGAAATAAGGAATTTCACAACCAATTCCTAGACACATTACGATGTGATGCATTGCCGCGCTCAAACAAATTCGAATAAATCCTATAGGTAAAGCCGAAAACCGGACATGTGCATATGAGTAACGAGCGCACTTTTAAGTTCTCAAGCCATTTGTCAACGAATTCATGACAGATTATTAAATTAAATCATAGTTGGCACCCTTGATGATACGCACTCGCGTCGCGACTGGTGTATAAATAAAAATTTCGCAGACACATCGGCTAGACGCTTTATTTTATGTTAATGGCCGGAAAAATAGGTGCCACCACGTGTACATGTACATAATGTCTGCCGGTCTGCGTGAATTTCCCGGCTGACCGCGATTCCGATTTAATTCATGGCGATCTCTTTGTTACATCAGACCTTCGCGTTGGCACCGGGAGACTCGATTTTTAGGTACAGATTGAGGACAGTTCATACATAAAAACATATATTCGTGCAATCTCAGGATAACAGAACTTGCATATGCAAGATAAGAGTACATAGAGCGGTCTAAGCTACAACGTTTTAAACCTTATCAATGGCATCTAAATTACTAGTGGTTCGCCCCGAACTACGAACTCGCGACCCTATATCTCAGCAACCCCTTGACCGATTTGGCTCATGTTCAAACTTAAAAATTCTCTTTGCCTCACTTACCCACTTACCAAATTTCATGACGATCCGACTAAATTTACTTTACATACAAACGCCGGATTGTTTCAGTAGACTCGGAGAACTTCGCTCGCTTCGCTTGCTCGTTCAATTAATCCTACGTGTTGTACATTTTTAAGGTTCTCTTGTTGTTGTTGCTATCCTATGGCACCCCAGAAGTACAGAGGGCCTTTACAAGGTCACGCCTGGCCCTCCTTAGGATAAACTAATGGTTCGCCCCGAACTATGAACTCGTTTCCCCATATCTCAGCAACCCCTCGACAGATTTAGCTCATGTTCGAACTTAAAAATTCTCATTTACCTGCCTACCAAATTTCATGGGGATCCGACAAATTTTACTCAAGTTATCGTCGAACGAACATTCATACATACATACAAACATACATACATACATACAAACATACAAACGCCGGATTGTTCCAGTAGACTCGGAGAACTTCGCTCGCTCGTTCAATAAAGTCCCTTTGCTTGCATTAAGCATGAGAGTTAAACATTTTTCCTGACAGAAGTGCCCCTCGATCGCACATCACCAGATACTTCCATCTCCATGGGGTCACGCCTCAGTAGCCTCTATCTTAGTAGAGTCGCAACGAGTATCATCATGAGACTAAGGGTGGGTCTAGAACGCTACTTAAACTGAGTTCAAACTAGAACGCTGTTTAAACTCAGTTCAAACTAGAAAGCTCCTTGAACTCTGTTTAAACTCAGTTTAAGTAGAGTTTAGTAGTGTCGACTGTCGATAAAACAGTGCATGTTTTGATTCGAATATCCCTCCCTTCATATCAAAACATGCACTGCTTTATCGACAGTCTGAACTCTGTTAAAACTGAGTTTAAGTAACGTTCTAGAATACCACCCTAAATCAAAATTAGTCCTGCTTGCATTGGTGTCGTGCTGTCCATGGAAGTTTTCGCAGGGCTATAGATTCCTTGCAAAAAGTGATTGCAGGGCTGACTTCCTCGCAAAAAAGTTGATAAAAGTGATCTTATCCAAGGTCTATTCATGCCACCATCTTAACTCGTCCCAGGCACTACAGTCTGCGTGATCACCCATCTAGTATGCGCGAAGATGCCAATGGACGCCGTATAAATATACAATTTGATGCAAAAGCCTAAGCCTACGGAAAGGAACTTGCGCGAGCTCCAGATGGAAGATTGGAGGGAGGAGTTAGGAGGACAGGGAGAGCTGGTCTTTTGGTTGCGGAGGCCAAGATCCACTTTGGGTCGCTGAGCCACGAGGAATGAATGAATAAATGCAATAACCTAAGTTATTTGACATCCAAAGTCTACATTGATCCCTTGCCGTTAGCTACAAAAGATCCATTCCAAAAGGAAGGCTGGCAGCCTTGTTGCGTCTGTTCCTAGGCGAGCGCTCGCGCGGCGGCTCGCGGGTGGAGAATGCGCGCGCGCCGTTAGGCCGGATGCCAACACAGCCAGACTAGCCGACCCCATTCCGTGTCGGCCGATTCATTTAGCGACTGCAGGCAACGGACGCGCTCGCTACTTGTGCCGCTTACAGGCTGCCCTGAACAATCGGCGGGGTGGTTGACTGTTCGTCAAAATTTACCACCCCATGAAAGAATACAGGTTTCGCCCTGCACAGGCCACGTTTAGAATGGCGTTTTTTCCATGTAGAGTTTCCACCGTGCTGGGCCAGCCTACTCGCGAACAATGAAGAGTTTACAATCTTTATCTATGAGGGCAGGAGGATTGTTCACCATCATATCTACGACTGTTCGTTGGTTGGCACCTCCCTTGACGATCTATTTATCTTTATCATTGAGGAAAATGAATCCTGAGCGTTCCTCGTGCCTGTAAGCCTATGCCAAGACACTCCAAGCTATATTTGATTCTTATTAAAGCTGATGAATGACAAATTGTCATCAGGCTAGTAATATCAAGTGAAAACTCCTATATTCTCACGCCTACTTACTGGTCCTGAAACAGTCAAGTTATCTAGCCGTCAACCCCGGCTATATCCGCGCACCATCTAGCCAGTAGTCAGCCTGCCCTTCCTTTCTGCAACCAATTACAAAACGATATCGCTTATTCAACACTGCTACCAATTAGGTAAAGTTCAACTCTATCTAGGGTAACACCACGCATTCCCAGCGCTAGGGCGATGGAATGCCGTGTTGTCGCGCTTGCATCTGCCGCGGTGAGCGCGCGCGCACGCAATCGGAAGTGCCAGCAGCTTGCGAAAGATCACTCCGGGATAGAAGGGAGGTGGGCTTTAAGCTGACCTTTGCAGATCCCAATTCCTTACCCTTCACTCAAGGTAATATCTGGATTATTCTGCAATACGTGCCACGAAAGAAGACGCTTGACCGCGCCCCGCGCACTCTTTGCGCCGCCCCGATGATGCCCGGTCCCTTCCCGCGCTCAGACCTCATACCGCTAAAGATACCTATAAATTATTGTCACTGCGCATGTCAGACCACGTGGTATCTTAAGTCCCTTCTTTTGTGGCACTTATTGTACCAGCTGCGAATATTGAGAAAATTTTAAATAGATTACCAATACGGTCTCTCCTATATTGGTGTACGGTATGTACAATTTTATTCGTAAAGCTGATGTAAGATGTTTGTCCACCTGTCTCCCTGGTGAGATTTGGCTGGAGTCTTCTCTTATTTGAGTTTACCAAATCACCGCCTAATTGAGCTTGATATGTCTCATGCTACGGTCGCAAAAGATGTTTATTCTCCTCTATTGCGTTCAATCATGTTCGTTTAGTTCAGTGGTTCTTAACCTATGGTCCGCGGACCACTGGTGGTCCGCGAGGGCCTCTCTAGTGGTCCGCGGGAGGGTCCTGCAGTAGAGCACACATAGCCATAGTTGTCAATAAATTTTTATGTTGATTTTGAAAGTCATGTTTGAATAAGTTCCCAATGAATAAAATAACTGAAAATTTCGTGCGCGCTGGCGCGCGCTCTTACTCCCTATTGAAGAATATTTTTAACCTCCAAAGATCCGCGTGAATGCAGATCGCGCAAAGGAATTACCGAATGCGCCAGATTTTGACAGGATAATACAATAAATAGCATAGACGTAACCTGCGGCAGGCTCCGATGTAAAGTTGCGGTCTTCAGTTCAATACGCAAAAAATAATAAATTGTATTAGTATCAAAACCCTTAAAAATCGAGTAATCAATGCTCACTCATAGTATAATGTCGTTAGCCCATGTCAAACCGCAAGTAGACTATATTTAGGTTAAAATCGGTGAATTTTCAAATGCGCTACGCGCGTGTCTTCTATTCAAAACAAAGGAATTCTCCATTATGAAATGTAAGACTTAAATAACTTAATTTTCAGCCGCGCTGAGTGCGTTTGTTCAAATAATAGCTAAATAAATCTTCATCTTATAATTAAAAAGGGATAAAACTATGCATTTTCGGGCGCGCTGCGCGCGCATTTTTCACGCACCTACTACACGTGCTAAAGAAAACTTGATTTTTAAGAGTTAAATCGTAAAATTTTCGGGCGCGCTGCGCGCGCTTTTACACACAAATGAAATCTTGATGATATTGACGGACGTTTATCTGGCCATCTTACGGCTTAAAAAGGGTAAAATCGTTGAATTTTCGGGCGCGCTGCGCGCGCATTGCTATCGCCTACCAATTAAATCTCCATAATAATTTTAGTAAAATTGGTGAATTTTCGCGTGTATGTTCCATTGTTCCAAAACCGACTCATATTAATTTCCTGTATTCAACTTACTGACATACATTATACTTTAGCTCAGGTGAAACAATTTCATGTGAAACACGATATACCTTGGATCTGGTGGTCCGCACTAAGAAAAAATTTATCAAAGTGGTCCGTGGTCCAAAAAAGGTTAAGAACCACTGGTTTAGTTAGTACAATCTTATGATCGATAGTTACTTTACCAAAAGTGTAAAAGTAATCCCACCAAAAACATTCTGTAAAAAACTAGCCAGGTCTCGATGGAGCCGCTTGTTTATCTCTAAAAAGTAATGAAATCTAGACAAAGTCGTGCCAAGTCTAAGGTTCCTTACTGCGATTTCTTTAGTATTATAGTTAATGTTGTGTGACTTGGCCGTTGAAGGCTACACAAGCGGTTCTGACGTCAGATTGGTGCAATGGTGTCATGGAGCACCTGGTTTTGTACCCTTGTATACCCTTCAACGGCCAAGTCACACAACATTAACTATAATACTAAAGAAATCGCAGTAAGGAACCTTAGACTTGGCACGACTTTGTCTAGATTTCATTACTTTTTAGAGATAAACAAGCGGCTCCATCGAGACCTGGCTAGTTTTTTACAGAATGTTTTTGGTGGGATTTCACTTCTTTTTGTAGAAACGTGGGCATATTGATTTATTTCATTAGATTTTCTTATTGGAAACAGTTTTTTAATTTGTGTAATGTTCGAGTAGAATAAAGTTAATCGTTCGACTATTTCTTCTTGTTAAATTGTAAATATAAGTATAAAAGCCAGTTTAGTCTTATCCAGAGATTTCCTTTAATTTTATCCAAACCTATGCGTATTAAAAGCAGAAGGGGAGGCATTCGCCCAGCAGTAGGACGCTATAAGCTAGATTAAATTAGAAGATGTGTCCCACTACGCTGGATTTCTGCTATGACAGTCGATATTTTTATGTACCAATAGTAGAAGGGGGCATTACCATAATCTATTATACAGCTGAGACCAGCTGAGGGTTCTTAATCAGATACTTCAGACCTTCAATTTTTGACATCAAATGAAGCGGCCCACCAAGTTGAATATTTTTTGTAAGGGCGGTATATGTCGATCTATAATAGTTTGGTTGGGCTCTTGTGTTTTCTAATCAGGGTCACCAGGTACTCCAGATCTTCGATTATCCTAGTTTTTATAGTTTTCCCTTTATGTGGCCATTAAACCCTAACTATGTACCAAATTTCAGCTCTCTGAGTTTATGGGAAGTACTAGTTCTATTAGGGCTCTTGTGTTTTCTAATCAGGGTCACCAGGTACTCCAGATCTTCGATTATCCTAGTTTTTATAGTTTTCCCTTTATGTGGCCATTAAACCCTAACTCTGTACCAAATTTCAGCTCTCTGAGTTTATGGGAAGTACTAGTCCTATTAGGGCTCTTGTGTTTTCTAATCAGGGTCACCAGGTACTCCAGATCTTCGATTATCCTAGTTTTTATAGTTTTCCCTTTATGTGGCCATTAAACCCTATCTCTGTACCAAATTTCAGCTCTCTGAGTTTATGGGAAGTACTAGTTCTATTATGATGATCATGAGTGAGTGAGTGAGTGAGTGTGTGTCATAAATGCGAAACTTTGCTTTCGCTTAACTTCGGAACTAAATGACCTACAGACTTGAAATTTTGGATTTTAAGTATGTGATTATAGCTTACTAGATGAAGAAAATTTCTGCGTTCTGGTCTTATCCAGAGGTTCTCAAATAGGGGCCTGAAAATGCGGCGAAATGGTTCCAGTAAAGGATGGTACGGCAGTGTTTGCTTCGCGCTCGACCTGGCGGGGGCACTGCCGTGCCCCCAGATAAATGGTTTGACGCAAGCAAGCGAAGACTTTCTGAAGAGGTAAAAGTTGTAATTCCGTCGTGTCCATCAATAGCAGATGAAGCTGTAGTCATGATAGTGTAGGGATCTCGATTAATTAGGCAGACTTACAATTTTGAAAACCTATTGTTGTAAAGAACTTATTTTAAAAAAGTATACTGTGCGAATTCATAAATTCCAATAAGTATTTTTACATTCGGAACACGTTCCGTGTGTGTTCGTTTTCAACAGTTTTCAAGTCTTGTTCGTTGTGTCTATCCCAGGCTTTTACCAAATAGGTAAAAGTTGTAAATAGTCGCATTCCGTTGCGTTCTCGGAACCGCGCTGGCGCCGCCCGGCCGCTGCGCTGGGCCCTGGAGCGAGGAATACAGTGCTCGAACGGATGTGGCGATTAGCCACGGAGCCTTCCTACCACGTCCTGAACTCCTGGTACTTTGAAACTTATTGATATTGAGGTTGGCAAAGCTTCATAGCAACCTGATTAAACGAAGAACTGTGTGCTTATTCTGTAAAAATAACCGCACAGTTGCTTGTCCTCAACACCGGTTTATTTGAAGAAAATCACTTTCGGGAGCAGCACTTTTTTTAAGGTCGAGTACTTTGAATCCCTTGCTGCGCTCAGGATTCCACTTTAGAAACCCTCGCTACGCTCGGTATTCTACTCTAGAATCCTTCGCTCCGATCTGGATTCAAAGAAACACTCTTGCCTTAAAAACATTATTTTTGTCCCTCGGGTAACAATCTACTATTTTTAAACTAGCAGACGAAACAAAGAGCTTTATTTGCCTTTTCCCTGGTGTCTTACTTTGGATGAGAGTTGCAGGAGTCAATACTTAGTTTTGCGCATTGTATGCCCGAAGTACTCAAGCTTACGATTGCTGTATTACTGTTCAGCTTTCAGGTTGTCCTCTAACCTGAAAGCTGTAAGCCTAAAAGAAGCTTTAAATGGAGCTTTTGCTTGGTCCTCTCATTAAAAATGACTTGCAAGCTTGCAACCGCATCCAATAGCGCGGATGGCCTAACCAATCTGTGTCCGCCATATTGGAACTGCTCCTAAATCCCACTACGTTCATTGGCCGTTGGATCGTAAAGCTCCACACAGAGGTTTTCCTTATCATTTTCCTCAAGTTGCGTTCTTAGCTCCTGGTAGCTCGGTGTCTGCGAGCGGTACGGTGGCACATATTGGTTACTACAGAACGTTAACTTGTTCAAATGTTCACGCACACAACGCATACTGACGATTTACAACAGCCTTACTGATCAATATTAGGTACCCAACCAAATACGAGTACTACTGAAAAGCAGTGGTGACGTCTGGCTAGGATCGTAAAAAGTGGTGTGAAAATTAAGAGCCATTTACTTAGCAGTGGTTAGGTATTAATGGGCTGATGATGATAGCTACTTAAAAGGCCAACCAAACGCAATTTGGACTTCTTCAAAATTGCTTTCGAGCTCGTATCGTTTCACTGTTTTTCCTTACTGTTTCACTGTTGTTTGTTTGTATCTGCTGCTAGTTTTATCCAAAACACCGATTCTTTGCAAGGTGTAATGATTTATGGGACATCCAACAGACACCTAAGAGTACATATTTGAGGAAGAGTAACTTAACACATAGAGTGACAGCTCTCTGGAAATTGATTTTACCTGCGTTTAACTTTCAGCGTCCGCATTTATCCGCGATCTCTTTGTTTCCAGCCTACTTATCTAAAAACGGGCCTTCTCATATTTGCCATCTCTGAAGTTTAGTGCTCGCGCTTGATACCGAACCTTCTGATGGAGCATTTTAAAATACGTTATGTTGGTCGGTCGGTGGCAAGAATGCGCGCAAGCGGGAATCTTGCCCGGGCAGCGCGGGAATGCGCCTGCGAGCGACGACCCCGCTCGAGCTTACATAGGAGTTCTTAATTTTAATAGCCCCAAGTTATTGTTTCCATTTAGGTAACTCAAGTGCGGGATGAAAGGCGCCTGCTTGGGCGTTTATAGCGAGGGAATTGGGCTGGGCTAGCAGAGATTTTGGGTGGTATTCTAGAACGCTACTTAAACTCAGTTCAAACTAGAACGCTACTTAAACAGTGTTTAAACTCAGTTCAAACCAGATCGCGACTTGAACTCTGTTAAAACTCAGTTTAAGTAGAGTTTAGTAGTGTCGTTCTAGTTTGAACTGAGTTTAAGTAGCGTTCTAGAATACCACCCTAAGAGTGCGCCACCCTTTGCATGCAATCTTGGGATGCAACGGATAAGGCTCAGATTGCCTCTAAGGGTGGTATTCTAGAACGATACTTAAACTGAGTTTAAACAGAGTTCAGACTGTCGATAAAACAGTGCATGTTTTGATATGAAGGGAGAGATATTCAAATCAAAACATGCACTGTTTTATCGACAGTCGACAGTACTAAACTCTACTTAAACTGAGTTTAAACAGAGTTCAAGGAGCATTTTAGTTTGAACTGAGTTTAAACAGAGTTTAAGTAGCGTTCTAGTTAGAACTGAGTTTAAGTATCGTTCATGAATACCACCCTAAAGGGTGGTATTCTAGAACGCTACTTAAACTCAGTTTAAACAGAGTTCAGACTGTCGATAAAACAGTGCATGTTTTGATATGAAGGGAGGGATATACAAATCAAAACATGCGCTGTTTTACCGACAGTCGACACTACTAAACTGAGTTTAAACAGAGTTCAAGGAGCCTTCTAGTTTGAACTGAGTTTAAACAGAGTTTAAGTAGCGTTCTAGTTTGAACTGAGTTTAAGTAGCGTTCTAGAATACCATCCTAAATGAGTGAAGTAACCACTTGGCTGGAATTTCATATAGGCACTATCCTGTCAGGTTATCCGATCTACACCACAGTAAAGATAAGATCATACGTGCGGAGCCGACCATCATTTTCAGCCATGGTTTTCCTCACTACGTTTTACATCATGGTATGTCGTGCCATCGCATGAATATTAGATCAGAATGAGCACATGCTTGATTATAATATAATCAGTAGGGAGATTTCCAGACCGTAGTTTCTTGCTTCTTCCTCACGATTATAACCTGAATGGTACCTAGCGAAGCTCTTGCATATTTGCCGCAGACCTAAGTCACCTTCGGGATGGGAGACTTAAGACCACATGCCTGCCACACCTTCCCTTTGAGTATAAGGTGAGTGCAACCGCCCGAATGGAGCTACGCATCAAACCCAAGCCCAAAGGGATCGTGACCAGCTCCTGAATATTGCAACAAAGCTTGGCAATCATAGGGCGCAAAAGGTTACCGCTCCTTCGCGAGAATAGGTGAGCCGCGTGTAAATCCGGATTTTTACCCCTGGACATCCATGACAAGCGCCCACAAGCACAAACATGAAATACGGATTTCGGATTGGCTTTCGCACGTTTACAGGAGAGTTCGTCGTCCACGACAAAGAGGCAAAGCGACAAAGAGGCACGGGCAAAGAGGATACGGAGAAGTGTTTACAAATCAGAGGAACACAAAGGATTCAGGCGCATTTGCAAGCGTGTGAACAGCTCGCCCAAGTTCGCCAAGCGTTTGTAGCCGCTAGCGAACGTGTAAATCCGGCTTCGACAGCGCGTTTACCTTGCCAGCGCGAGACCAATACGCATCAGTTTAGCGGAATGTGTATCAAACGCGAGTCCAAAAGCAACCTTGCGAAGCTCATGAATATTGGAGCAGAGTTAGCCCAGCGCGGGGCTAAGGGCACAAGCTTGCCCGGGCGCATTCCTCGCCGCCGCATTCCGCAATGGGGACGTTTCGCTCGCTCCCCTCGCGGAGCTGCGCGGCCTGCTTAGGGCATTCAGGGGCCCGAGTCTGGGAATAACCAAGACGCAATCGGCGAAGGAATATGT
Source organism: Zelleria hepariella (assembly GCA_949319315.1). Lineage (NCBI taxonomy): Eukaryota > Metazoa > Arthropoda > Insecta > Lepidoptera > Yponomeutidae > Zelleria > Zelleria hepariella. The sequence continues at coordinate 16,013,704 of OX439385.1, forward strand.
TGCTTTTGTTCGAGAGTTGCATATCTTTCACTCCCAGAATTGGAACTGATGGACTAGCTCCCAATTTGGGTAGACTGTTTTTCGCGTTACGCTTTATTTTCAGACAGGCGATGACAAGTTACACAGTCTTCGGCCCACGTACCACAAGCGGGGCTCGTAATGCAGAGAATTAAAAACACTGCATGCGCTCTATCTTTTTGCTTTGAGCAAAATTTCAGGGATTTTTTTTGTCATGCAGACTGTGAAAATTAAGAATGTATAATAATAATTTAACGGAGGCGGATGCACACTTCTCGAATTTTTTCGTGGATCCGAAAGTAGTCCAAATATTCCATTGGTTCCGAACATGTATCGGGGTCAAGACCTTTCGTAATATTCCAAACAAAATAGAGAAAAAAACTTGAACATAATGTAAGTTGTCATATTTATAATCGAGCCGCCATTGTCTTTCGCGAACGTTTTTTTTTCTTGTAGTAGAACTAGTGCCCAAACGCAGGTCGATGCTTACAAATAGGTGTATCAGAGGTGTAACCCATTAGTTATAGATATGACATAATCAGATTAAGCTGCGAGGTGATCCATTGTTGCAGACAATGCGTCTAGTCAACGATTCTCACCAGCACATGTCCATATGACTCACATAATGACGTAGCAAACATCACGCTTACGATCCATATAAGTATTTCGTCCGTCCGTCGTTGATCTCAACCTACCTACATACGATTTGATTGATCCGTTTAACTTTATCATAGCGCATAATAATCGTCGGAAGTTAACTTCGTTTGCCAGCTGCGTAGATTTGAGTTTGAATTGAATTTTAAGTGTGTAAGGGAACAATTACAAACGGTATGTGCTTTTGTGCGTAACAAGTTATGAGATTGCGATTGAGTCATTTTCTCGCTCGCGGAGTGCGCTCGCGGAGTACGGCGGAGCCGCGAGCTGTCGTCACAGCCGCGGCGGCCTCGAAGCACTTGCTAACTGGACACGAGAAAGTCTTCTATTTGGAAATTTAGCGTTGCGTGTGCGATGTGTCGCTTGTGCGGTGCCGTGGAGTCTGTGCGGTGCAACGTGAGCCCGGCGGCGCGCTGTCTGCGCGTTCTTCCGGACCGCACCCGTCGGACCAGTCCCCGCCCGCCCGCCGCCCGCCGCGGGCAATCGGCCTTCAGATACGAATAATTAAATGTAGAAAGCCGCGGTCGCCGTCGCCGGGGCTGTCGTCGCCGAAGCCGCGGGGCCCGAAGAAGTGGCGGAAGGCGCACCTAGCCTTGATGGCGCTGGGCTGCGCACTCGCGGCCGGTTTCTGGTGCGCATTTGGCGTTGCTTGACCGCCCAGACTGTTCGGTTGATCGATGACGCACACAATAACAACGCCGCTCGGTCGCCGGTCTATTACAGCCTAATTAGTCTCTGACTCGGATATTTCACGGTGCTTATTAGTAGATTCATATCTTATAGGTATTCTGCACATTTCCAACATCGGATAGTCATATTTTATAGATTAGTATTGAGTAAATTGGAAGGAAACCAATCACATATTTGCCTTTCTGCGTCATTAGTATTTTGAGCCTTTGTTGGTAGCCGTGTCCGTCACACCATTCTCACCCGAATCTCGACAGTATCACAAAATAGTCCAGAAAACACGCTGTGAAATCATTAAAAGCATCATTAAGTGAGACACAAATGAGCGAGGAATCACAAGTTTCCAACATCATTAGCGAAACGGTCGAACACAGACCAAGAATTAATACTCGTAAACGGAATATTTTAAATTCGGTGTTAATAGTTACGTAGTTAGAGAATGACGGGCATCCTGTTTTACGGCTTGTCGGCGCTGAGCCGTCAAACGATTCTGCGAATCCGTGGATATTGTCGCAAATTGCTGCTATCGCCGCCTCTTGAATAATGCATGTGATAACATAACTTCACGTAGCCGACCGCACTCGCCGCAAGCGCGCGCACTGGCGGCGTTTTCACGAAAATGTACATGTTTCGATTATCATTTCGTACGCAAATTACTGCCAACCGTTTCTTTTGCTCAAGGGGCACTTTGATACTTTAACTTGGGTCAGCGGACAAGAATATTTCCATTATCCAGTCGCGAACGGGATTTTCCAAGTTTTCCAAATCATGTTGACACACCTAAAACTTGATTTTGTTTATGTGCCTGTTCTAACCAACGTATGTGAGCTTCGTAGTCGTATCTATTAATCAAGACTACGAAATCAGTTTTTATTTCGGCACGTCGCTCGCTTGCTGCAGTGCGCCGCGCCGTGTGGAATGCAGTCCAGATATTCACTTGTGGCTTACATCCACGCGGGCTAGCCACATTGCTTGCGGCTACCGCCGTTACTGCACATAGTTACATGTACGTTCGCCTGTTATCACTTTGACCCGACATTTCTCGGCTCCCACCACTAACCCTGGCTAGTTGGGTAGCGCTCGCGAGTAGGGAAAGCGTAGTCGTTAGTCCGGGCGAGTGGCGGGCGAGCGGCGAGCGGCGAGCGTCAGGGCGGGCGGTCGCGACGTGTGGGGTGGCGGCTGCCGTCGGTTCCCACAGCAGCAGCTCCGCGACCAGTTCCGAGGAATGTGGTCGCGGCAGCGGACCGCACTTTCACCAAAACAATTCGTTAGCGGCCTCTTTCGGCATCGCACCGCCCGGCCATCGGACCCGTACACGTGAAAATTAACAGCGCAGCACACGAGACCCTTTACAGATCCCCTTCGGCCGCCGTGTGAGCTCAAATCACTCGTGCAAACATCTCCTTCGGATATGCCTCTTCACACTCGTGCCTATTCACTGATTTAGTAACGATCGCTCGTTTTGGACACTGCTCCCGCCGCCAAGCGTGATCTCTCCATCTATGCAGTTTTCGTCACGAGCTTACATCACACTCGCAACGTTTAGAAAACAGCTTTTTAAAAAACATGAAATACCTTTAGGTGTCGATGTTGTAGAAACTGGAAATAGAAAGTCAACTTTTCTTGGTGGCCCCAAGTTACTTTTAGGTAGTTAGGAACTACCCATAATAAACTCGATATTTTACTCGTACACAAAGCAAGAAATGAAAACAGCCTTCTTTGTCGCTTGAGTCGTACTAAGCGCTTTGGGTCACTATTTTTAAGTTTTTCAGTTTTTCATTGCAGAGTTTTTTAACGCGGACCAAGTGGATAAACTTATGCCTGCCCTAGAAATCTCTAGCTAGTAATTTTTGTTTGTTCTTTTTTGTCCAGACGATATCGGTCGTATGGAAAATAATCGACAGGTTCGATCATCGTTCCGGCACGTTCGAGCTCGTGTCGGGCTGGTGGTGACAGATTCCTTTCACGCACCTACTTACCTTTACCTCTGTTTTGACCTCTTATCACCTGTACCTGAAGATACAGGCCGGATTTCCGGCATGGTAGAGCGTTAATGTAGAGTCCTTTCCACAATGTCGGTATCCTCTAATCCACGCGTACCTTTTCACACATTTCAGTCAGTATTTTCCTTTGTAAATGTTTCTTTCTAAGTAGTATTCTAACCTCTCTCAATAACAGTGCTCGAATTTAAAGCCCTTGCCACAGTAGCAGCTTCCTTTTATCCACACCACTTTTCAGCCAATTTTCAGCCAGTATTATTCCTTTGCTACTTTTGTTACCTAACCTTTTACCCATGTACTACAGATTGTTTGGCCAGTATGTTTTATTTGTTCCTCTCTTGTCCAAGCAACATTCACATATCTTGTTATCTCCTCTTTTGATCTAGCTAAGTCTTATCTCCAGGTACGGCCAGCTCTTCGGTATGGTAGAGCTCGTATTTGAGGTCCTTGGCACGGTGGCGGCTTCCTTTCACACTTTGAAACAGCCAGTATTTTTCCTCCATTCCTCTTTTTACCCAACCTTTTTGTTTACCTACTCAAACCTCATTTGTCTCCAGGTACGGCCAGCTCTCCGGCATGGTGGAGCCGGTGTTCGGAGTCCTAGGCGCGGTGGCAGTGGCGGCGGCGCAGCCTGCTCTCCCGTACGCACTAGCCTTCGCCGCCGGCGCCATGATCTACGTCGTCGCCGACGATATCATACCGGAGGCCAACGCTTCGTAAGTGACATATCTGTAACTCAGTGCTCTAAGGGTGGTATTCTAGAACGCTACTTAAACTCAGTTTAAACAGAGTTCAGACTGTCGATAAAGCAGTGCATGTTTTGATATGAAGGGAGGGATATTCAAATCAAAACATGCACTGTTTTATCGACAGTCGACACTACTAAACTCTACTTAAACTGAGTTAAAACAGAATTCAAGGAGCTTTCTAGTTTGAACTGAGTTTAAACAGAGTTTAAGTAGCGTTCTAGTTTGAACTGAGTTTAAGTAGCGTTCTAGAATACCACCCTAAGTCGCACGTCTCTTCAGTCTCAGATGGTTTTGTTGTCGCTGAAAAGCGGACAAGAAAAGCTAAAAATTGATTCGAACAACCTTTGAAAATGCATGAAAAACCGCGACAATAATGTTTAACTTTTCAGTGACAAGAATAGGCCAGCCAATATCCAAGATCGCAAACGCGCATGTATCGACGATTTTGGTATATGTTGTTAGAATCCCCTAGAGGCAACATTTTTGTATCAAATTAAATATAATTTAATTCTCTACAACTTCTTTGTGAATAATTTTTCTCTAGGATCTCTTGGACTTCTTTGTGCATAATTAGTTCAGCCGGTACGTATCTTGTATCGCAATCCTACGATGAATTGACACTTTGTTGAAAAAAATGCTCATTTTTGACAGGCTGTATCTCCACAACCATGGACCTAGAGAGTTAGGTTAATACAAGTAAAAATAGAAGTTAAAAACTAAAACCCGACTACTAAAAGGCTTAAAACAAGACCTGCTTATCCTTAAAATAGACTCATAGATAATTAATCGTAGTCGGAGGCCATCGGTATATCAAATGCGAATGTGGTGTCCTCCGACTACGATTAATTATCTATGAGTCTATTTTAAGGATAAGCAGGTCTTGTTTTAAGCCTTGTAGTAGTCGGGTTTTAGTTTTTAACTTGTATTTTTTTTGAGCTTTTTATTAAATTATTTTGGACGATCATCGAGAATAGAACCAAGAACGGCAAAAAAAAACACATTTTGGTATTTTTTGTTCTATTTGTTATGTTGACGCTACATGTGTTGTACATTTTTGAAAAGGTCTTTTAAAGCCCTACCATTTGATATCCATGACGATGGTATTCGATAATTTTTAATTTTACGTCCACCACTTTAGGGCGCAGCTCAGCGGCCATCTTGTTTTTTTTCAAAATTAAACTATCCTATGTTACCTGGGCGATTGAGACGAATCCAACAACACCTCATTTGTTGAAATCGTCCTAGTAGCTTAGGCTCTGCGAGGGAACAGATGAACACACAAACATACCCACATACATACCCACATACATACACACAAACATACATACATACATACGCTGCTAAAATCATAACCCTCCTTTTTGCTTCGCGTAGTCGGGTAAAAAGTGTAGATACCCAGAAAACGCTTCCTTGAGGTAGATTTTTAAAAAAAACTGAAACGATTGAGAATTTCGAGTAGGTACCACGTGAGTACCACAGGGTTCTTGGAGTTGCAAATGAGGGTGGGTACATACCTACAACTCAGAGGTCGTAACAACATAATATAAAAATCGCCGATACATGCGAGTTTGTAACGTGAATATAGATATTAAGTAGATATTGACTGCTCTAGAACTTTACCTGGTAGAATGCAAAAGCCTGTGTAGAAAACATCATCATCATCATCATCATCATGATCAGCCTGTTAACACTCACTGCTGAGTAAAGGCCTATTCATTCTCACAGCACAAAAAACATGTTAGAATGTAAAATATGTTAAGGGCAAATATAGTTATTGATACATATAGAGCATGCCTTGCTGGTTATGATTTCATCACCAGCAGCTCTGGCTAAATCATATCCTACACCTTCATGAATCATTCTTGACATTCTTGACTGAATAGCCAACTAGATTTCGTGATAATGATGGCGTGATGATGATTAGTAGAGCATTGCCTCTGAGAAAAATGGTTCAGCACATTTTCGTCCTTGTCACCGTGAAATTACCGCAAGCTTTGCCGGTTTTTAGCTGAGTAAATTCGATTCCTTGCCGCGATAATATTTACATTTCTCCGCATGAGCAATCACAAATAAAACGCGCTTGCACTGTCTCAGCTTGGCTCAATCGCATGAAATAACTCATTGAATAAGGACATTCGGAGCCAGCGTTTCAATTTAAGCTAAATTTGAGTGTCGTTAAACACGTCGTAAATTCAGTAATGGTCGGCTCCTGATGGTGAGTACATGACCGCGGACCCCTCAAGTTTTGAATAAGCATCCTGGAACAAAGGGGCTCAACCTTGGGATTGACCTAAAACGATCAGAGGAAGAGCGCGTCCTTTGTCGCGCGCGCGCCTCTCGCATCGCGGCCAGACGGCTTTGTGAGAGATACCATCACCGCCGGAGCTACTCACTGAAACATTTGTCCGTCTAATCAATGTTTGCCCTTCGCGCTACCTACGGAAGTTGATCGCCAAGATAACCTCGAAGCTTCCCTCTGATATGGAAACCGAAATGCGAATCACGCCTTTGTCGACCGATTGGTGGTCTCAATTCGAGTTTTGAAGATTAGTTACCTACCCAAGATAAATATTTTAGAACTTTTCCACTATTTTTCTGAACACGTAATTATTCGTGTTCAGAGGCATATACCTAGAAAATTGTTCGATATCTTTGTTGGCAATCAACATATCAAAGCCGATATTCACCAATAGCTAGCGGATACGAACTCCCTTTCAAATTCGACTTTCGCTGCTTGATAGAGGTCTACTTTTATTTTCATTTCTCACGGACGTCAGCAGATTGACAAGGGTATGGTGGCGATTGAAAGTAGTTCGATCGATTTTGAGACAAGTCCATAGGTTTGTTAGCGTGTTCGCGAAGGGTGTCTTTGTGCCGTCCGTCCCCTAGCGACAGCGTCTATTGTGGCTCAGGACATTGTAGGGACCGGTCCGACGCTTCCGGACTCACCGGTCGCCGGAGCGCTTTTCGTTAATTGTTCGCATTATCATAGCAAGTTATGTGGAGCAACGGTCGCGGCGATGTCACGCTTGACTTGTTTCTTGGAATGGAGAAAAGTTTCACGGCGACTTTGCAACGTCACTCCAGCGATGTTGTAACGTAACCGTTCCGCGCAGAGAAATAGATTTTTAATTGGACGCCCGAATTGCTTTATTGATATGGTTCCAACCCACCTGATACAATGGTTCTTTATAATTGTACAGTAAATCTTTCGTCGTTGTTCCGCTAACGTAAATAGCTACTGTGAGAATAGTGTCAATTGCGGCGACGTTTTTGAAAAGTGAATGCAAATAAATAGCTTTTAATTTCTTACTTATGCTCGTTATAGCCGGGGGCGACGATCATTGCGGCGGCCGCAATAATTGAGCGGAAAACCTAAACGTAGAATTTACAGTAATTAAGTTTGTAAGCCTCATGGCGTGTCGATGAAGTATTGTCCGCCCATTTCATCAGCAGCGTGCGCTGGGACACCTGTCACGCCCTCGCGAAGTGCGTCCGCGCATCACTTAGCTCGCTTTGCGTCGGAGTATTTGTTGGCTTATGGAAACTCGATGGCGGTCAAAGCCTTTGTAACTCAATGACTCTTCGACTGTTTGCTGCAATAAACAGTGGTAAGTATTTAGTTGAAATTGCGCGCGACGTGGTTGCTTTAAGAAGCGTGCTGGTTTCCTGCATGGTGTTGTCACTGAAGGGTATTTGGTTACCGCAACAACGACCAAGTACCTGCAAGTACCTATATTTATATGAAATTCTTTGGCCCTGAACCTTCTCAATAGTCCTGCGAGAAACGACTTTATCCTCCGATGTTGTTTCATGTATATCTTTAAAGCTCCAATTGAGATTTTGAATCGTACCTTCATCGTTTTCTCCAAGTGCCATCTACTCTTCAAACTGGCTCAGTTTAAACGAACCATAAACGTCTTCGCCGAAAGGCGACGAAAAAGTTCTGGAAACATTCTTTGTCCCTAAATCTTAAAAGTACCGCTTGTATTGACTTTATTCACCGCTGTTGCTTTACCAAGATCTTCAACTGTTAATTTGAATTTGATAGCCTCTCAAACATCCATTAGCCAAGATTTCCTCGAGCTTTCGTCCAAAGTCTTCCAACTCGCATAGATCAGTCTAGGCACCCCATAATAGTGTTGGCGCGACAATTCATCCGGAGACAATCGCACAGTTGCATTTGGCGGCGGGCGCGCCGGCGCCGACGCAAATACCCCGCCCGAAATAGCGGCGTGCCGTCTCGCACCCTGGACACTCAATAACAAACTTTGAAAGCACCACTTCGGCTTCATCTCTACATAGTTTAAAACAAAGTCGCTTTCCGCGTCCGGAACGTAACGGATTTTGACGCGGTTTTCATCGTCAGTTACATATTTTATCAAAGAAGGTTTATACGTATCGCACTATTTTCTAAATTGCACCCGTGCGAAGTCGGGGCGCGACGCTAGTTTCATATATCGCCAGTTCGTCGGCATGCTTATAAAAGTGAAGAAATGATTTTTCTGGTGTTACCGGCGACAACGACGAGTGAACATTGTGAGGCAACCTGAGCGTTTGAAGTATATTACCCTCAACGCGAAAATTGCCAACTCTCTATTTTAGAGAAGGCCTGCGCCCAGCTAATGCAACATGTGTAGGATACATCTTACCTTACCTTTTTACATGCTCAAAATAGGCTTTTTCTCAAGATACCATGAAAAAATCCATGCCTTAACTCGAGATACTGACATTTCTGCGTCGACTAAATCCATTCTCGAGCTTGCATACGAGGGGTCGATCTATATTACTTCACAAGTTGCCCTTCCAATTCTGAACATCCTATCAATCCAGATTTGAACTTAGAGGATCTCTTCTCTTTTATGTGTATCAGCCATGATCGTCATCCACTATTCCAAGAATCCCCCTGAGAAGCCCTTCTGAGACGCTGTGGGGATTTATGGATAAAAAGTGAAACTTTCATTACTCCATGTTGTGTGCCCCGGACGCGACGTCGCCGGCGATTTGGCTATCCTCGCCTCTTCCCTTAAGCGGCGATTGGCGATCACACGTTGAGGACGACTCGTGATTCGGCTGACAAATATGACGGCGATGCACGTCATTCAGGGCACGAGTGGTCATGGGATCTGCGCGTTTGTCAGACATGAGCGTGTGATTAGAATCTACTAATTGGGTCCCTTCCATTCACTTAACACAGAAACATTGTAATATAGAACGACTGATTCAAGTAAGGATTATGTTGGATTTGCGACACAATATTTATTACCCCATTCATTGATGCGGTGAAAATCAAACATCCAAATAAGAGTTCCAAATCGGCTAGATTGCAGCACATTCGATCGGGCAGCATAGTGTGGTGTCGTGTATAGCGTGGCGACATCGCGAAGTGTTACAGACTGAAATATGTAGACAGTTGGGATTAGGAGATTCGGTAATCGTCGCGAGGTCGTTGCCGGCGGGCGGCGGCGCGTCGCGTCTATTTGCAGCGGGCGCGCGCGGGGGCGCCTCGACGCGTCTCGTGCATTATGAAGTAAATTCGGTCCCCTCTTGTCACAGTCTAGCCACTGTCAATAATAATAAATACATAAAATAAAATAGCGCGCATGTAGCCGGGATAAGGCCGGTGACGCGGCTCTAGTTTGTCTATGCGCTGACGTCACTGTCTGGGAATCCGGTGCGACGGCCGACGCTCCCTGCGCGCTCCGGAGCGCACGCGCATCCTGGACTCCGCGATACTGCAACCGACCAACCAACCCTCTAGCGAGCGACCGCTGATACACGCAGACAATGCCTTTATGACAACAAAGCTTGATCTATCTGGTGTTATTGGAACGTTAAACTGTTGTCGCGTAAAATGTGGTATCGTTAATCTTACGGTTTCGTGCCGTGCAAGTTTTGAAACACGACACTGCGCATTGTGCGCGCTCGGCCCGTAACTGTTGCGTTTCAAATGTGTTGATGTTTTTATCGATTCGCGATTCATGACTTCATGGGTCCAGTAAAGTTTCATGGAACTGTCAGGATTCCGATTATTCGTGGCCAATTCGGAATGCATAGGCAATTTGATTTCATGTCAGGCGTCTATTCCTATAACGGGTGCTGGAAAATTCTTTGTTTTCTGTGCGTGATGCCAGCCGTGTTGTAGAAGGTGTTTAGGAGGCGCGCGGTGTTCAGGGCTTCCCCCCGGGCCGGAGCGACGTGACCTGCGTGAGCGCAACTGTCGTAAAGTGTTTGGTTGACTCTACCCGGCTGTCAAATGGACGTGGACATGACAAGAACCATACCAACCCCAGTCAACGGTGTAGCGTCTGACACATCTCGCGAGCTCCACTTTACTCCCTCCACATAAATGTTGTTATTACTGTAACAGAGAATGCATGTAGCATATACATAGCCATTTAGTTTCCCAATAAAATCAAACACATGTCGCTACGGGGAATCATTTTTAATGGGCTATAATTCCAGTGAGTGGATTCCGTTCGGCCATCAATGACTATTGTTTCTCTAAAATCGAATTCGTGATACGAAATTGCCAACGGCAGACTTCACGCTGTCGTAGTTTTGCTAACACATTGATATTAAAAATTGTTTACCCATTTCTCAATGGACTGTATTGTATGATGGTAGGGGTTTTGAAACGATTCGCTCTGCATAGTCGGCCACACGCTAGGATACCCCTTTTTGTTCGATTGGCGCCCTTATGCCGCGCGCGGTAGGAGCTGCCATGGGGTATGTGTGACTGTGGCCGGCCATACCTAAAAAAAAATTACTAACGCTTATTTAGATAGCAGCCAACCGTCAAACATGGATGGATAACTTCGCAAATTTCATAATCCGTTGATACTCGCAACAAAGCTCGAAATGATCTCACTAAGCTTACATTTTCACAATTTCTCACAAAACTACGTGCATGATAGCGAAACTGCATTGCTAATGAAATTCTTTAGTTTTGTACGTAGCCTGTAAGGTGACCCAATGCTCGAAAACCCCTCCCCCTTTTCAGAATAGGTCTTCCGGTCTTGAGCCATCTCTGACCACTCCGTCAGATATTGATTGAGATCGTCTTGGCATCGACTTTTTCGTAGACCTCGGCTGCGGTGTCCGCCTTCAGCAATAAATATATAAGTTATATAGCTATGTTTATTGTATTTTAGTCAGTATCTACTGTAGACTATATCTATGTATTGTATACGCACAGTGGCAATGGGAAGCTGGCGACCTGGGGCTGCATCATCGGGTTTGTGGTGATGATGAGCCTCGACGTGGGGCTCGGGTAACCATGGCAACAGCAGCGCTCACACACCCGTGCCTTCACACACACAGCGGCGACTAAACGCGTGCCTACTTGGACACACCCCGATTCAAGAACCTCCGAAAAAGTTCAGTTACAATTTATCGCTATTTGCAGGTTTCTTAGTGATCGTGTTGATTTTAATTTGATTGAAGTCTTCATTGATGGTAACGTCGAAAGTGCATGAATCGGGTACGAGTTTCCTTCGTTTTAATGCGAATCAAGGGTAAACCCATATTTCCCATATTTCCATTTAGCTGAATAATGTGATACTTGTGAATTTGCATTTAAACGAATAAACTCATCGTTTAACCCTGCCTAGTGTAGATTTAATTTTAGCCTATTTTACAAATTCTAGGTGTACCTACTGTGTACATAATATTATGTAGATGGGGAATGAACTGCCAATAATACATGCTGTGCGACGTCAAACTTAAATCTAAAGTAATTTTGTATTATAATTATGTTGTAAAGTACTGAATGAGTATGTAATTAAGATAGATACATTTTATACTTAGTAGCTTAGGTGAGTATTGGGTGTCAATTCGAAATTCAATTCAATTTTGTGGCAAAAACAATAAATAAGATTATAATTAATTATTGAAATAAATATTAAGTACCTAGACCTTTTATAAATACATTTTATTGATTTATTTAAAATATTATGTTTATATGTGTCATCGATTGCTTTTATACAAGGTTAGGATATATCTTAGGATATTAATATTTGTGATAAACGTAGAAAGAAATCATGTTGTATGTAAGTACTTATACTTAGTATAATGAAGATTATGCATGCTATTTATTTTATAAAAAAAATAACCAAATACCCCAAATAGGAACCCAATCGTGTATTTTTAGGTCATTTAAGGCACAAAAATAAATAGGCTCAATCAAAGCCCTTTTGTTATTTAAATAGTTTTAATTTATTTTTAAAACTACGTCACTGCTTAGCGTTCAATGCTCGCAGTTGTTTTTGTTTATAATAATAACGAAGTATGAAATCTATGACGTGTTTTCCTAACTTTCAAGTTTTCCTTCTCTGCACTGATCAAATAGCTAAAAGTTTGTTGTTTAAAAACATTGATTTAAATCGATGTTGAAAAAGCGTAAGGGGTGGTTTGACACTGAAATTATTCATCAATCAGTGGCGGTAAACCATTAGTAAGTGCAACAGTCATTGACAAACATGGCCTGCTCACTCCCGAACCGAAAATCATCAATTTCCTAAACACGGCTCTTCAACGGGAGTTTTTTACAACCGCACCGTCTATAATAGGGTGCGGGGAAAAAACTCCTAGGAATTTGACTACAGTTATGAATTGCATTTGGAAAAAAACGAGGCAAAGGGCGCGCGGCGCTTGGCGGTCGTCGACCCCGCGCCTGCGCAGCTAAACAACCAAATTCCTGCGCGTAGAGCTCTCGCCCGCGCACCCCGCACCCCCGCTCCTGCCACCGATAAACAGGGCTCCGCTCTCAATGGAATCTAGCCGTAAGAAGCTTATCTGGCATGTGGCGCCATCGACGCGCAGTTACTCGTTTGTTTTGAAAATTAGTGTGACGCCGCGCTCAACGACCGATGGCTGGGCCCGCAATACCCAGCAGGGCCTAAGAGAACATTTTATTAAGAGCTAAAGAAAACACTACCAGCCATTCAGTACCTTTGGTTAAGGCGGCTGAAAATGCGCTGTCGTTAATCTAAACAAATGTGCTTATTCCTGTAAACCAAATCAAAGCCCCTCTACCATCGGAGCCTTAAACTTGAACCGCGACACTATAATTCTGTTGTTTTGACCGAAATTATAATGTACCGGACGCGATCGCTGCATCACACTACCAAATGCGATAATGACGTAAACTGCATGCTCAATGTTGGCCATACACGCGCCTTCGAGAATTGGGATACGTGCTGCATAATCCATGACTTATTCATGCAGGTAACATTGAATTCCAAAAACATGGGTGCCCCAATAAGTAGAATAAGATTGAAAGATTGGAGTCAGTCGAGCACTCGCGCGCGACCCTTCGTTATGCGTGCAGTTTGTGTTGCACCAATATTTATTTGTTCAATCAGGCGGACAATTTAATCGTTATTATAGGGGCTCAATCGACACAATGTTGTACAACTTGTGTGATCTTAAAACGTTGCACCTCAATGGCAGTGGGAATTTACTCGAATCGAGATTGCCTAAGTGTTCCACGGCTCAAGTAATATTTGTAATAGTTTATATCTCTATTACCTAAGCTACTTCCGACCAAAGGGATTATTTTTCGCTTCTACTGGATATAGTTAAAAAAAAAAAAAAATTTCATCTTAATACGTAGACACATTCAATTAAACTGGTGGCTCTATAAGCTGTAGACCTCGCGAGTTTGTCAAGTCTGCGAAATGTTCAAGTGGGGGCGTTGTCGAGCCGCTCAGAGCTTAGCTCAACGCGTGACTCTGCCTTCAGCCTCGTGACAAGGATCTCAAATTTCTACAGCTCGGCCTTCGGCCTCACGGATTGAGGTGTCTGATGGGAGCGTTTGGCCTTCGGCCTCACAAAATCTGGCCTAAAAAGGCATAAAAAATTTCAAATTCTCATACAGTTTGAAGCGTCATTTCTATAGAAGAGAATTTCATAAAAAATTGGTCAACTTTTGACAGTTACCTCGGCCGCCATATTGAAAATTCACAATATAGTAAGTTTTTTGTATACTGCGGCATCTCATGTCCTAATTGGCGCCTTATCGGTAGCGCAATCTCTTATCCCCTTCGGTCCCGAGATTTTTCCGAAATCTGTTTTCCATACAAAACGATAATTTTGAATTTTGAATAGTCCTATCATCTTGTGCGGCCGTCTTCTATTTACTATTCAACCTGTTTGTTGATAATGTAGGTGGCGCGGCGTCGTAGAGCGAGCTACAGGACTTGCCACAGGAGCGCGGGTTGGCCTGGCGCCCAACTCAAGGTAAGTCTTGCTTCGTTCGCTTTTGGTATGCTGAATGTAGAGATTTAGATGGTTAGTAATTCGTAGAAATTGTTTTTGCTGTAGAGAGGTAAAAAGCCTGACTGAAAATGGGCTCTACTAACCAACATGGAACTCTATTTTTGTGTAGCACCTATAGTTATCAATTTATACATTTAGGTTACGTCACTAATGCCAAACGTTAGGGTCTGTGTACAGTACCCGTCTGAGAATAATTTGAAGGTTTACATATTTTTAGCGACCAGAATATGACCACCATTTTATCACAGAGCTGTAGGATTAAGGAACGGGTCTGTGCCTGTGCTTGACATACCCTACAACCTACAAAGCTATCGTTTTTCGCTTTCAGAGTGGTGCATGATGCATGAATTGCATGATGCTGATTTGACTCTCATGTCAAATAAAACATTGCTAAGGTCATACATCGTCGCTGGCTTACTCTATAGCAGCTGCCTATGCAAAACCATGGTCACATAGAACTTTATTCCTACTCGATACACATATGCCGGCCCGCTCTTTGTCAATCGAAAGAACCCCACTTTTCTATTGAGCGCTATCTAGCTCTAACACTGTCCCAGGTACTGCATCTGAGTGGTCACTTCACCTGTCTAGTGTGTGTGAGTGAAGGTGGACGCTGCATAAATCATCTCATTACGTAGATGCAAAGAGGATTAACGAACGGGTATGTGCTTGACATTATCTCGTAAAGCTATTTTTTAGAGGCTGTATTTGACTTGACTTCGATTTGACTTCCCTGTCAAATTGCACATTGCTCCGATCACATGTCATTTAATTTAGCGGTAGCTGACTCTAGCGGCTTGGTTTTAGCGTGACCGGCCATATCAACGTCTCTATCATTCTACTTAAATCAAAATATTGGGCTCTCTTCTCATTGTATCGAGCGTTATAATCCGTGCGGAATCAGAATGGGATAATACCTTTTGGAACTGAATCGAAAATGACAGTTCTCGAGTAGCGTCAGTAAGAAAATTGTTAGTTCTACGTTCTAACATAGGGTTATAAAATTGGAAATAAACAAAAATGTTTAATGGTTGTAATCTAAAAGGATTCAATGTTATTGCATTAATTGAATAAAACGTGATAAAATTCGAGCAGACACCCATGCGCACAGAAAACACAAGCAAGTTTCGACGCGAGTTTGCCATAGACAACTAGAGTTTGCCGAAATGCTGACGCTACAGGACCGCGAGCTTCTCGGTTCCAAAAGGTATTATCCCATTCTGATCCCGCACGGATTATATTTAACTTAATATGGCGTTTATGCTAGGCATGCAGCCATCCAAAGGCAACCCTCCAGTGCAGCGCTCCCCGCTGCCTCGTGCTGGCAGGGCAGGCGCATGCGCCCTGCAGTCGGGCGGGCGCGCCCGCGTCCCGCGCACGTCTCGCTGCGCCCCCCGCGCGTCCGTGTTTACACCCCGCGCCCGCGCACAGCCGTGTTTACGTGCGACGCGGTGTATTTCGCCCGGGCCACGTGTTATCGAAAGCCTTTGTACAGAATGTCTTGCGGCGCTCACAACACTGTTTATAGCGTGATCAGATCAGTCTTAAAAAATCTATACTTCTAATAATTCGCGATATTCATGCATAAGTTGATTTGAAACGGGTCGATTATTTTTGTAGTTAATTAAATAACCTGTGTCATTCTGACGTTTCTATAACGAAAATATACAGGGTGTTAAAAGACCGCCAACAAAGCGGGAAACCACGTATTGTCCTCATCATAAGGAACATTTAAGTCCTCATCATAAGGAACATTTTTGCCCGAGGATCTATGCCTGGGAAATCAACGGTTTCCGAGATAATAAGGTTCAAAGTCGGACTTTTAAAACTTTTTTTTGCAGAAATGTATTCAGTATCTAGTTCTTAACATACCTTATCAAGAAGCCATATCAAAATTATGAATATTTCTTACAATAAACGACGTTAAAATTGCAACCCGCAATGTATCCTAAACATCGGCACTTCAAACTTTAGTAACATGAACTTATACATACGCTTGCGCAATATGACTTCTGTGCGTTACACGTCCATTGCGTGATAAAATATTTTTCAAAATTATAACCTAAAAAACCAAAATCATTTCCCAGCAATAATTTATCGAAAAATTACTTTGTTTTGATGTCTAATATGCGTGGCTTTCGGGTCTGTTGGCGGTCTTTTAACACCCCGTATATTTTTAACTAAACTTCCCTTTAACATTATGTTTGCATGTGCGCGATTTGCTCAATAACTACATGACCGATAACAGCATTATTTCACTGGAGTAATATTTTGTGCTCAAGTGAAGATTTTGCTACTTACGATGAACACACTTTTCCCTTTAGTGAGCGCGCAAAATTTTGTAGAATTTTTTGGCCTTAGATTTTGCTCCTTACCTTAATGACAATAAATGTTTACATTTGATATTATGCCAGAGTTCCCTTTTTCTAACTTTAAAACGCATTATGGCGAAACGCACCGTCGTCGTCATCGGTATAGTTGACGCGCCGGCGGACAATCGCGCATGTAAGTTATGCATGCCCTGAATGGAATTCACAATGGCTGTCGTATTGCTGTGCATTTTGTTTACTCTTACGAGCTTGTTTTGCTTGGTGGCGTTGTTTTCGTCCTGCCTCGACATAATACAGGGCGTCCCACGGCTATGCCACATGGATGGAAAGTACCTTAAATATTGTAGATGGAACATTTTACTGAAAGAAGACATTATTTTAATTTAAAAAACAATTTAAACTGCATTCATAGATATTGAAATAATTACATGGTTGAACCGGGAATCGAACCCGTTACATGAGAAAAATTATTACCCTGTAGTTTTATCATACCGATCGAAGGGCTTCATCATAAGGATTATTTTTTGCTTAATAACATAGTGTCAGAAATAAATGGAAGACCATGAATTTTAACATTTTTAATACCACATTAATCCATTTATCAATGAAAATCACAGTAACAAAAGAATAAAAGTATGAAAATAAAACACCATTTTGAATTATTTCTTTATATCAGCCAGCCGCATTGCGATGGACAACATTTTACGCGTCTTTCGGCTCAGGATACGGCTCGATTTATTGCATACTGCCAGGTAAATGTTAAAATTCATGGTCTTCCTTTTATTTCTGACACTATGTTATTTAGCAAAAAATCATCCTTATCATGAAGTTTTTCAATCGGTATGATAAAACTACAGGGTAATTATTTTTGTCATGTAACGGGTTCGATTCCCGGTTCAACCATGTAATTATTTCAATATCTATGAATGCAGTTTAAATTGTTTTTAAAATTAAAATAATGTCTTCTTTCAGTAAAATGTTCCATCTGCAATATTTAAGGTACTTTCCCTCCATGTGGCATAGCCGTGGGACGCCCTGTATATGTACCTAGTCCTTCTCCATGTGGTGGTAACTCAGTGGATAGGAGAGGCTTTTAATTCGTGAGGTCATACGTATGATATCCGTTGGTGGCATGTACATAAGGTTAAATAACATACCACTTGCATCCCATATACCCCAGTAATCACACATTCATACGTAGACGCAAAATTGATTTCCATCCCATCGAAATACCATTAATAATATGTATGTTTGTAATAGATAGACAGGCATGTAGTGTAGGTAGTTACAAATCTGACCAAATTTTTCTTTGTGTCGGTAACTAGGTTCATTATTTTTGTGACTTGTGAGGTTGTTGTCGGACTGCTGTCGTAAATAGGCTTTTGGCGCAAAATCGTACCACGTGCTCATAACTGATGGCCGACTATAACCTTACTTATGGCTATGCTTGGAGTCTATTTAGGTGTATGATTGAGTTAGATTCTTGCATTTATCTAGCGAGGAGTAAGGGTGGGAATTGGGTTTTCTACACAAATTGTTTTTGGAAGAAAAACTAAATAAATATAAAAGGGGCACTTAGTACGCAATAAAGTGAAAAAGAATATACTAAAGTGTAAAGCTTCCTTTTTTAATTGATAAGAAACATTCGAGTACCGGTCTATGAACTCCGTAATCATAGTACTTAGTTCATCATAAAATCTGTTTACTATTTGTCACGGAATTCCACAGTTATCTCTCAAACGCATGTTGATAACCGACTGAGTCCCACTGTTGCATCTAACGTTTTGTTTACTCGTCTCTTTTGTCACTTGTTTCTGTTTAGCAACGTGGCCTAAAAGGACAACACTTATTTTGTCTCATTATTGCAATCTATTTTTATTATAATCTATTTGTTCCCTAATATTATCTCTTGGAACAGCTTTTGACAATAGAGTGTCCCGTAATTCAACTTCAAGCGGGAACTGGGTGAAAGGGCAGGACATAACGGTATCGGGAAAAAAATATCAAAATTCCTGGTCGCTTCGTTCAGAAATTATTGGCATTTGTTGAAAATTTTGAAAATCGTCTCCCTAGGCCACATATTGAGATACTGTAGTCGCATATTTTCTAATTTCGCCGTGATTATTTTTCTGCATTATCCTTATTAATCATGCTATTAAATCGCATTGATAAATCAAACCGTTAACCCTTTTAATTGACAAAAAAATAGTTTGATGAAGTCTTAGTTTGAAAAAATATTTTCATTAACTTTAACACTCCATCGTTTAAAAATATTATGTGACATTACCCTTGGCAAAGTTATCTGAAAATACGCGCATTTAATAAAAAAAACAAAATGGTACAATACTTGGCACTTTTTATTCGATATGAAAATTTTAAAATATTTTTCTGAAGAAATGAAAGAAGGGCTGAAATGGTGTCCCATTTCAGCCCTGATATTCAATAGGATCTTTGGCCCTACAAAATGTGGAGTAGACACCCTGTATATCTGAATATTTTTTGTTATGCCGTTCATTTATTTCACAATATTCTTCCATTTATTTCATGACTCCTTTATATACTTATATTTATAGTTCAATTTACGAATACCAAAATCTCGCGGTTTCCTCCAAGCAGACGCTCCATCGGAAGTTATTACAATACTAAGCTAACTTCATCTAAATCAGTGTAAAATCACCTTTAGTGCATTCAATGTAAGTGTTGTGTTGGCTGCAGGCAGATGGTTTGCACATGGAGTGCCAGGGGTGGCATCACACCTGCCCGCGCCATGTGCTCCGGACCCCAATCAAGACTTACTTATAGCTGCTTTACTTGCTTTTACGAGTTTACTTGCGTATTAAAACTATACGACTTTATGTGTT
Source organism: Zelleria hepariella (assembly GCA_949319315.1). NCBI lineage: Eukaryota > Metazoa > Arthropoda > Insecta > Lepidoptera > Yponomeutidae > Zelleria > Zelleria hepariella. The sequence continues at coordinate 16,033,284 of OX439385.1, forward strand.
TTTCCGTCCGCCTTCGTGATCCGAAATGTCAAGCTGTTTATTAAAGTGGAATATACATTTTTATCACATCTATTCAAAAAGAGCTAGTTCTTTCCTCGCAAACAGATACTAAAAGTGTTTATTAATCCCATGGGACAAAAAGTGATTTGAATTTGGAATATATATTTTGTAACTAAAAAATCAAATGACCAAAAATTATCAATCACGAACATAATAAAAAATAAATCGCCCGCAAACTAAATTAAAAAAAAGTTTGGGAAAAAATAAAAACGTCAAAAATGCATTCCGTCTTCGTTCGTAATTGTTTATTTGTGTACTCATAAAATCCGGTACTCATAAATTAGAAATAATGATAAATTATGTGAGCGAAGTATATTTAATTATTTTAAGGCTTAGTTTAAGATTAATTTTAAGTTCCCATCCTTTCTTCAAACTCTTCTCTAAATCTTTTATTAAGTTGTTTTGCAAATGTCTTTGTAATATTTTGTGTCACTAAGATTTCTGTAAGTAAAAATATTTTTATGTTTTTGATCCTATGTATTAGGAGTTGAAACATGATCAATAAATGAATATATATATATAATACTCATAAAATCCGGATTGAACTCAGTTTCCTAAAACAATAGTGTTTCTTCCTCAAGTAGTGAGAAAGAAAGTATTATAATAAAACTCCAGAGAACATTGTATCGGACGCTAATTATTCGTAAGTTCCCTCACTTATTTTCTAATATAGGGTGATATAAGGTAGTGTTCACCTTGGGAGCAAAACTATTTTTAGCTCGGGTGAGTACTTTGAATCCCTTAGTTACGATTCTACTTTACAATCCCTTGCTACACTCGGGGCTCTACTCTAGAATCCCACGCTCCGCGCTGGATTTAAAAAAACACTCGCCTTAAAAATAGTTCTTTACTCCCTCGGGTAACAATCTACTATTGAGTCGTTGAATTACCTTTACACAAAATATTAAGACTTATATTTTTTTTAAATATTTGCATTCAGTAAAGCCGGTTGTCTGAAATTGGACTTCTACAGGGTGGCCCATTTTTAGTGGACCAAATTTTTTTTTGCTGTAGACCATCGTAACTGACTGTTTACAAAAAACGTATGTTCTACCAAAATATATTGTTTCGGAGCTATGATTTTTACCCTGTATAAAAACCGCTAGTAATAGGGCGAAGCCAGCGGCCCATACAAAAGACATCAACGCGAGTCAGAAGCTCAGCCTAAAGAAAGTCGCACTATATTTTATTATTACTTTTTCTTCTCGTCTGTTTTGCAAATACTTCATTTGCCTAACAGCAATACTAACATTAGTTTAGTGAGATAATTATTACTACCGTCTTTGTCCCATGGAATATGACCAAAAATTTGACTTCTGCCAAACACTTAAAGTTGAAAATTGAATGATAATTTTATTACGATACGTCTAGACTGTGGCAATTGCAAAGTAAATAAAAGCAGTGACCGAAGCTCTAAATTCAGCCTAAGTCAATAAATATGGGTAGGTAATGATAACTTTACATATCGAAACTGTCTTAGCGATATAATATCTATGTATTAGGAGGTATATTTGAGGTTTTCCTCGGGGCCTCTGAAATGTGCTAAACGCTACTCAAGGTGATAATCACCCGCACACAGACGTACAAATAAGTATGTATTGGAACTTTATTGATTTGCTAAAACTGCAGTTCCCAAAATATTTTTACCTATTTTGTCTCTTAGACCTTAACCATGCTTGTTAAAATCAGCCAAGCGTGAGTTAGACTCGCGCAGAAGGGTCTATTACAAACCGACGGCTTAATATTGTTCCGATGACTAGCACCCTTATAAAAAAGCCTCGTCTAAACTCTATCGTTTAAATTTGAGCTCCCTGTATGAAGAAGCAATAAAAGTATCACAAAATCATTATATTTGTACACATTTTTATTATTTCGCTGTGAAATCACTGTGTAGAGCTGTTAAGGCTCGGTATAAGGCTAACTAGGGCGCTAGTTGAAAAAATAATAACCAATGTTGAAAAAATAATATGTCCCTTCAGAAGAAGTTTCTGACAAAATCCTAAGATGAGCTCATGCGCCATGCTTTCCTAGATTTTTAAGTGTAGGTACCCAACTCAATTTCTAGGCTTAGGCTAAAAAAAATTCGATAACCGCCAAAAACGGCCGCTTTTGGCGGCATGGCGCATAGGCTCATCTTAGGATTTTTTCAGAAACTTCTTCTAAAGGAAGATATGATTTTTTTAACATTGGTGGCGCTAGTTAGCCTTATACCGAGCCTTAACGAGCACGCAAGCCTTTATCCACAACATATAATATACAGCAGGGTTTCTCAAACTTATGGCCCCACGTACCCCCGTTTAAGTTCCCAAATGACTGCGAACCCCTAACACAGCTCCCGTCAAAATGAAAAGAAATTTATTAAAATAAAAAACAAGGTTTTTTATTTTAATAAATTTTAATAAAACGCAACACGTGACAAAAAAATATATTTTATTAATGTGATGGATGGGCTGAATTAATATTTTATTAATGTGATGATGGATGTCGCAAATGGAGTCTATTTTAGGAACAATTTTGGACAATTTTAATCTTAATTCTGGTTCAATATAAAGTACATTTCTGTAATTGGTTTTTATCATTACTAGATGTGAAAACCCACTCTCACATAAGTTTGTCGTTGAGAAGGGTAAAAGAAAATTCACCTCATTTCGTGAGAGTTCGGGATATTCTTCCTGTCTAGCTGTGCGTGTGCTAGCCAGCCATCCAGCCGCCATTACGTAAATCTTTTCGCGCACCCCCTACCATCAAATGACGGACCCCTAAGGGTTCGCGTACCACACTTTGAGTATGACTGATATACAGAATGGTGACTCAATTCGTACGCCCGATTTCTGCATGAGTGTTTGGTAACATACACATGGAAATCTATAAACATATACATGGTAATCTTATGTAAAAATTAGATAGCTCTATCAAATCGGGCGCAAGTCACTAGACACTCCCACCACTAGACGTCTTTTGTTGCCATTTTTTAATACGGTTTTTTTTTTTGTATATTCGGAAGGTCCTAGCTCCTGTTAACAATCATATATCGAAAAAATCTAAACGGTCCGGCGTGGACTTATCCCAGCATACCAAAAATGTATGCTTCAGTTCCATTATCCAGGGAGGAAATCGGGGACTACATTTTTATGGAGAAAACACTACTGTTATCTGGGGGCACGGCAGTGCCCCCGCCAGGTCGAGCGCGAAGCAAACACTGCCGTACCATCCTTTACTGGAACCATTTCGCCGCATTTTCAGGCCCCTATTTGAGAACCTCTGGATAAGACCAGAACGTAGAAATTTTCGTCATCTAGTAAGCTATAATCACATACTTAAAATCCAAAATTTCAAGTCTGTAGGTCATTTAGTTCCGAAGTTAAGCGAAAGCAAAGTTTCGCATTTATGACACACACTCACTCACTCACTCACTCATGATCATCATAATAGAACTAGTACTTCCCATAAACTCAGAGAGCTGAAATTTGGTACAGAGTTAAGGTTGAATGACCACATAAAGGGAAAACTATAAAAACTAGGATAATCGAAGATCTGGAGTACCTGGTGACCCTGATTAGAAAACACAAGAGCCCTAATAGAACTAGTACTTCCCATAAACTCAGAGAGCTGAAATTTGGTACAGAGTTAGGGTTTAATGAGCACATAAAGGGAAAACTATAAAAACTAGGATAATCGAAGATCTGGAGTACCTGGTGACCCTGATTAGAAAACACAAGAGCCCTAATAGAACTAGTACTTCCCATAAACTCAGAGAGCTGAAATTTAGTACAGAGTTAGGGTTGAATGACCACATAAAGGGAAAACTGTAAAAACTAGGATAATCGAACATCTGGAGTACCTGGTGACCCTGATTAGAAAACACAAGAGCCCTAATAGAACTAGTACTTCCCATAAACTCAGAGAGCTGAAATTTGGTACAAAGTTAGGGATTAATGGGCACATAAAGGGAAAACTATAAAAACTAGGATAATCGAAGATCTGGAGTACCTGGTGACCCTGATTAGAAAACACAAGAGCCCTAATAGAACTAGTACTTCCCATAAACTCAGAGAGCTGAAATTTGGTACAGAGTTAGGGTTTAATGGGCACATAAAGGGAAAACTATAAAAACTAGGATAATCGAAGATCTGGAGTACCTGGTGACCCTGATTAGAAAACACAAGAGCCCTAATAGAACTAGTACTTCCCATAAACTCAGAGAGCTGAAATTTGGTACAGAGTTAGGGTTTAATGGCCACATAAAGGGAAAACTATAAAAACTAGGATAATCGAAGATCTGGAGTACCTGGTGACCCTGATTAGAAAACACAAGAGCCCTAATAGAACTAGTACTTCCCATAAACTGAGAGGGCTGAAATTTGGTACAGAGTTAGGGTTTAATGGCCACATAAAGGAAAAACTATAAAAACTAGGATAATCGAAGATCTGGAGTACCTGGTGACCCCGATTAGAAAACACAAGAGCCCAACTAAACTATTATAGATCGACATATACCGCCCTTACAAAAAATATTCAACTTGGTGGGCCGCTTCATTTGATGTCAAAAATCGAAGGTCTGAAGTATCTGATGAAGAACCCTCAGCTGGTATCAGCTTTATTAGAGATATTATGATAATGCCCCTTCTACTATTGGTACATAAAAAAATCGACTGTCATTGCAAAAATCCAGCGTAGTGGGACACATCTTCATTTAATCTAGCCTATAGCGTCCCACTAGTGGTTCGCTCTGAACTATGAACTCGCGACCTCAGTTACAGGTGTATAACTTTGCTTACGCCATTCGCGCAGGCGCGCGCGCGCTTTGCATTTAAACTATACAACCCCATATCTCGGCAACCCATCGACCGATTTGGCTCATGTTCGAATTTAAAAATTCTTTTAATTTAGTTTACCCGCCTATCAAATTTCATAACGATCCGACCAAATTTACTCAAGTTATCGTCGAACAAACATTCATACATACAAACATACATACATACAAACGCCGGATTGTTCCAGCAGACTCGGAGGACTTCGCTCGCTTCGCTCGCTCGTTCAACAAGAAATAGTCGGACGATTAACTTTATTCTACTCGAACATTACACAAATTTAAAAACTGTGTCAAATAAGAAAATGTAATAAAATTAATCAATATGCCCTCGTTTCTACAAAAAGAAGTGAAATCCCACCAAAAACATTCTGTAAAAACTAGCCAGGTCTCGATGGATCTGCTTGTTTATCTCTAAAAAAGTACTGAAATCTAGACAAAGTCGTGCCAAGTCTAAGGTTCCTTACTGCGATTTCTTTATTATTATAGTTAATGTTGTGAGACTTGGCTGTTGAAGGGTACACAAGGGTACAAAACCAGGTGCTCCATGACACCATTGCACCAATCTGTCGCCAGAACCGCTTGTGTAACCTTCAACGGCCAAGTCTCACAACATTAACTATAATAATAAAGAAATCGCAGTAAGGAACCTTAGACTTGGCACGACTTTGTCTAGATTTCAGTACTTTTTTAGAGATAAACAAGCAGATCCATCGAGACCTGGCTAGTTTTTACAGAATGTTTTTGGTGGGATATCCTCTTACTTCGTTAAACTTCTGTTAGCTTAAAGTCAGTTAGCAATAGAATGACATACAAACGATTGGTTACCATCCCGTCAAGCTAATAGTTAAGAGCCGGGGTTCACCAGAGCGATTTCTTGGTATCCGTTATGTAGAGCAATCATTAGTGAAATAAAATAAAAATACACAGAAATTCCAACCACTTGAAATTGTAGACTGCTGCATCGCAACCGCTTGAAATTGCAGACTGCTGCATTCTGAAATGCACACTTTTGGCGAAGGCTTCAACCGAGGCCCAACCTAACTACCAATTTACTGATTGCATTATTTTTCTTAATATAGGGCAATTTTTAAATAGCTTTATTCCTGAAACACGTCAATTGCTAACAACTTTTGTTCGACGACTTTTCTCATAGTTCGATACTTTTTAATTCTGCCTGCGCGGCGCGCTTTCGTGCCCCTCCACTCTCTACCACCTTTCCAGCCTCTCCTGCTCCTATTTCTTACGCGGCGCAGTGCAAAAAAAAAATTCATTAAAAAAATATAAATGCGCTGTCACCAAAGTCGTAAAACAAAAGTTTTTGGAAATCACATTTAGTAGTTGGGGTATCTGAGAAATTTAAAAAATGCCCTGGATATTGTTTTTTTTTTTTAGTTCTAGATTGCAAAAAAATGGTGGTGTAGAAATTGAAAATCGTTTGAGTCACACTGACCATTTGTAATGTAGAGATTGCGTTTAAATAGACTATTATTTTGTACCAAACTAAGCTACCCGCCCAGGTTTCGCATGGGTCCAAAGAATGAACCTTTCGTCAAGAAATATCTAACTGACGATGAAAAACGCATCAAACTCCTTATCCGACAGACAGACAGACGCAGAATGTTTCTTTATTTTATACTATGTAGAAATGTAACATCATCGGAGTCAGTGAGGCAAACTAAGGAATCGAAACCCGGCTTCTGATCATTTTGTATATCAGTGGGCTTTGTTACAGCGACTAATAGAGTTATCCGTCCAATTCTAATGACCAATACCACCACTTTGGTAACTGTCTTTACATGTCCGAGTGGCGTCATTGACTTTGTAACACGAATGGTGCTAAACTCGCACGCGATTTTGGCGCAGATATTGGGCATAGTTATTTGATAGAAAATTCAAGTGAAACTTAAAAAAAACTAAGTTATTGCTATCGTTGGAGCACCTTATTGGTAAGTTTTGTAAGAGGGTGATGTTGTAGCTAAATGGATATCTTTTAAAGGAGTAATACGTACTTGGTGCCTGCCTAAAGAGCACTGTACACATCTAGACTAAAGCTTATTCCTTGGGTCGACGTAATTTTGTAGGAATATAAATTATTGTGAAAGGTTCAGTGAGCAAACAATTATACTCGTAGTATATTATTGCTCATGTCACTCCAAATAATATTCATAAATAAGTCCAAATAATAAGTGTTTCTAAAACACGTACCATACCACGTTAAGCCTTTGTTCTTTTATAATGGTAATTAGTTATTAAGATGAACTTCAGACATACGAGTAAGTATCCGATAAACATCAGTTATATTACAACACAAGTTTATATCCGCACACAACAATGTTTGGGTTGCATACATGTGGTTGGTAATTTAACTCTCTAACAGAATATTTTCTGCTAACAATGTTTGGGTAAAATTTGGGTATTTTTTCCCGTCTCTACTGACTATCAGAGCATAAAAAATGTAAACAAATCAACGAACTTGCCCTTAACTGCGTCATATTTTGACGCAATATTACATTCGTTGTATAGTATTACACATCAGAATGACATGCTACGGATGATACACTTCAAAATCGGGCTGAAAACTTTTCACATGTTACCGTTTCGATCGATCGTGAGAATCGGCACATTGTCTCATCACAGGAGAACCGATAGAGATAATTTGCTATGCAGTTTCTTGACCCATTTCCCGCTTATCCGTGCATTTTTCTTTTATCATCCGCCAATAGAACAAACTTCGATAGCGAAGATAAAGCTCTGTTCTCACACATTATGTAGATGGTATCTATTTATCGATGAGAGATTTGAATAAGACTACGTTTCCCATGTAACCAGCGGTGACGTTAACAAGGGCTTATAGTAAGTAGTCCGATTAAAAATAAAACGCGCACAAAAGAGAAGAGAAACAGTTGTCGCCCCGCGCTGTATCGTAAACAATAAAGGAGGAATTCAAATTTGTTAAAAATAAAATTTATTAGTCACGGTCCGGATCGCAAATCTCAACTAATTATCTTGACAATAGATTTGATTATAGAAGTGGAGTTTTGGCCCAGGTCCCATTAGATGCCGAGGTGTATTCGTCAAATGTACGGTAATAGACGCAAGGTCACCGCACTGCTGGCTTAGCCGCGGCGTATACTGCGCTGCCTCCATCTGACAGCCCACGTAGATCGCCAACCCCTCCTACTCTTCATAAGGCACTGAGATCTGGCCTTGTCATCCCTTTATGGGCTATCGATTTAGACACAAACTTATATTCTCTGTTGCCCATGCAAAATCGGCACGAAAACACAGTAGGCATCCGCGAATTCACGAGTAGCCGTGTTTCAGTATACGCTGAGGCTTAGCCGGTCGCGTCGCGGCGGCCTCACTCACACCCATGACGTGGTCGACGGCACTAGACCGATCTAGCCGCATGACGTCACTACCGCACTGCCCCATTATGGACAAAGAACGGTGACGAACTGTCGATCGGGCAAAGATTAGTGCCAAAACTATTAGCAAACTGACGTCATAGCGCTATGAAGTTTTGGGAGGATTTTCTTGGCTAGATGGTAGAACAAAGGGTATTAACGAAGGCGAATTGATTGCTACAGTTGGACACGCACACCCCTTTTTGTTCAATTGGCGCCCTTATGCCGCGCGCGGTAAGAGCTGCCATGGGGTATCTGTGGCCGTGGCCGACCATACTTCTACTTACCCCTCAGAGGTGGCACTATAATTGCTTCATTGCACATAGTCTCTTTATCGACGTGCCGACGACAATTTAATTAAAGATTGGTGTCGCCGCAAAGAAATACAAATAAAATGTATCGGTGTTTTTTAAGTTCTTTGTTATAAATTGTAATGATTGTGTTGAAATCCGGTTAATGAGGTGTTTCTTTTGTACCGTCGCGAGTTATAATCCGCCGGTTCAGGTCATTTCCCGAACAGTCCCCGGCCGCCGGACACTCTGAGAGGGACAGTTCCCACATTCATTGTACCTCATTTCACTATAAGAAGTTAAAAAAAATGTCTTCATATTTCACCGTGGTCGTTTACAAGCTATAAAGCATCGTCTGATTTCACATAATATTAGTTAATGCCTCTTTGACTAATGAATAATTTTAATTTTAATTAACCTTCAAATCATATTTGACTATCGAATTAATGGCGATTGTTAGTGCTGTTTTAAAAACGGAAATATTTTTATGAAAATAATGATGATAAATGTGATTACATTTAAAATTTTATTTAAGCTTCTGACTCTACTTTTGGCTTCGTTTAATTCAACGGATTAGAGAGCAAATTTTTTGGTCCCAGTTTATGACTGTCAATGGCGTACGAGGCTAATTCTATACAAAGTACATTAATAACTTTACCTTTACATATGTAATTGTGAGCATCCACTGTCTGTGTGGGGCTTAACTGTAAACCATTTATGTTTATTGCTTATGACCGGTGTCTGGCTGGCGCCTAACGAAATGAGCATAGGCATCACCGTATCATCAACATTTCTTCTGTATTCACTACCTGTTATCATCTGTCAGAAGATGAGTGCTGCAGCAAAAATATGCCTTTACAGTTGATAACTGAAGTGGATTCGTAGCGAATATGCGCCATGGTGAGCATAATTATCCCCTACAGTTGCTAGTGAGATTTATTATAGTGGCCTCCTCACCGACAACTTGGTCATAAAGATTAAAGAGGGCACACTTCATCAAACAATGCAATGCGAAATACGAAGGCGGCAAGACCTACCGAATACTTGGTCCCGGCATGCCGCGGCACTCGGTTTCGTCAGCCATCATGGTGAGCAGATATTTTGCACTTCGTTACAATTTGCAATCATTTTGGATCATGGCAGAACCGCCCTGACGACTGCAACGATGACGTCACACGTCGCCGGCGGCGGCGGGGGGCGGGGGGACCGCGGGACAGCGAAGGACGGTGCCGCGTTCATTGTAGTTTTTCGATTATTGTTTAATTAGGGCGAAGCGGCGGCCAGTGGACACCAACCCGCGGCCCGCGGCACTAAACAACCAAGACTTTTGTATCGTCTCGATCGTGAATCTTCACTCTTATTTTACATTGTATCATCATCATATCAACATTCAGTTTTTTGCTCTACTTTAGCACATACTTGCAAATACATACAGTAGAGTACATTATCGATGGGTCTAGAACGGTTTTTGCCGCGTTAAAATAGATAACTCGGTCATTGTATGAATACAACGATTCGACACTTAAACTACTACAAGCAATATAGAGTATGGATACTATTAAACGACGAACAAGGACAACTGAGTCATCGCACCACCATAAAACGAATCGTAATGATGTACCTTCATTACGGTACATACCTAAAGTCACGTATCTGTTGCCCTTCGGGGTAGATAGAGCCTATACTCTGCCACTGCCACTGTCTTGTCTCTTGGCACAACTAGTGCTAATAACATAGCGGTAACGTTGATTACAGCTAATAACGAGTGTGTATGTGTGCAATATTGTGCAAATATAGTGTGTGTGAGAGTCAGACAGTCCGCCGGTTGGGCACGGCTGGCGCACTATCTGCGGGCGGCGACCGCGGGGCCCGCGGGGTTAGCGGCGGCGGCGGCGGCGCGCGGTGCGGGAAAGAGCGCGTAAAAGGCGAGCGGCGGCGCACGCCTTTCACGAGGTCGATGCTCGGGGCCTGCGACCGACCCCCCGACCAAAAATTTCGCCTACAAACCGTCTAGTTTCTAGCTCTTATGTGCAAAGTCACATTGCCGCCTCTAGAGCGTAACCTCTCTACATTTAGGATATCTACAGAGGCCACAGACAGTCAAGACTTTTAGATGTTTAAACTTGCGGTCGATGTCGACACTTTTTTTCTTGCCATGTCAAAGAACCGAAATACTAATTCGCCGTCATCGGAAAGTCAAACTTGGAGGTTCAATCAACCGTCGAGAGCCTGCTGTCTCACTGCCGCGGCTTGAAATTCGAAACGGCCTCAAAGAAAATGCCGTATAACGGCGTCGGCCATGAGTTTTATTTCCTGGAAAACTCTGGCTGAAAGTGAAGTTTTTCTCCGACGCCCACCACGTCACATGAGCGGCGCATCGACCAATAAAAGGTCCATTACTACCTCGTCTCGGCTTCTGCGTAAACATTAAACATCACGAGGAGTTAAACTCCCAGCATCTAAATCTAATCTATAGAAACAATAAAATTTTATAATGCCGCACGCCTTCGTATAAATCTTGTTTAGTCAGCTACGTTTATGATGATGTGGAGTTTGGTTTGTTTTCAGATATGAAACGCAAAAACTGCATATAGATATAGTGTTATGTTTGTCGCATATAAAACATGGAACCTAGAAAAAACTTTCATCCAACAAAATAAAGAACGATCCGAAGTCAGAATGTAGAGAGACCGACGCGCGAAATCTAATTAGACTTTGAATTCTAGCTAGACGCATTCCAAAGTCAAAATAATGTAGAGATTTAGATGGTTTTGCGTCTTCCTAGCGGTATCTAGAGGCAAGACGGGTCATGTGTGCAATTGATGGCATGTCAGCGAGTGGACGTGTGCGCTCAGCGGCGGTATCCGTGCCAATGCCAGCCGTAAACTAGAAAAGTATTGTCCTCGATGTTCCGAACGATAACCACGACATCACACCCGCCGAAACTAAGCTTTATTGCGTGTCTAACAAAGTTGATATTCCTAGTGTGTGGCGCGTCGAGGTTGCGCGTGAGATATGTGAAGTTGCGGCATGCGGGTCGCGCACCGTTCTCACGCTTTGAATATTCCCGCTCCCGGGGACCGCCCCCCTTCACCCCGCCCGCCCCTCGGCCCTTCAATGACGTCCCCTGGCTCCCACAGCGAGGATCTCGTCTAATTGAATGAACCTCCACAAGTCTGTTTACATCTGGAGCGATCCTTGTCCGTAGCGCGTTTACGCGCATTTTTTGTCGGATGTTGTTGTGTCCGTTGACCTAATAATTTAATTTTCCGTATTACTTTAGGGTCATCTAAAAAAGATGTAGGTTCCCGGGCTGCGTTGTGTTTGAACATTGTGTAATTGTATTGACTTTTCTTCTGAAACATTTGTCGGCAAGAACGGGAAACGTATTGTCACAAGACTAGTCTCCATTGTTATTCAGCAAAGCTCCCGTCAATAGAGATTTTCCAAACACTGCCCATTTTCACTGGAACACAGTGACAAATACTCCATTCTTATGTGACAAATAACTTGTTAAGCCCTATTATTGTGTAGAGCCAGGCAATAAATATCAAGTGTTAGTCATGTTTTTCTCACTTGAAGCGGAGTAGTTCCCACGTGGCTCTGAAAGCGTCTAATACTTCACCACTTGTATCATCCTTGGCCCGATTTTTTTTCTAAATTGCACCTTTTATGAGGCGGCCAGTTTCCGTGTGAACGGAATCTGGTGGAATAGTTTAAATTTCGTACGGCGATTAATATTGTGATTCGAACAAAAGGCGACGTGTGTGCGACGGCGCCAGCGGGCGGCGGCGGCGGCGGCGGCGAGCGGCGCAGGCGGCGGGAGTATGGGAAAGGTGACACCTCCGCGCGTTCCTTGAAATGACGCAAGCGGCTGACGCTGCACTCGCCTGCAATCGAGATCGTGACACGATCCCCGCAACTGCACGCCTTGTTGGGACTGATTAGTTTAATCATCCATCTAGGACGAGAGGCTGGCTCTGTTTGCAAAGGTTTTGCCTACAATATACCATTAAAATTGATTGTATAAAACTTGGATAATTAAAGATAGGCCAACGGATAAGAGCCTTTTCGAAATGTGCAAACCAACCAGTGCCACAAGCAAATAGTGCTTAAACGGTTTCCGTAGAGACAACTATTCAATCAACACACAGATAAAGTGCCAATAATTAATCAAGTGAACAAAGTTGTAATTACGCCCGTCGGCTATAAAAACCGTCAGTACCGAACCTTTCAGCCTATACGCGAATAAGAAATGATAATATTTATTGCGTTGCCGAATATTCTTTGGGAAACTCGCGGTGCCTCAGCCGATAACAACGTGGATTTTCGCGGAATTATCTGACAAGTGATACGTATACGTTGCTTGCGCCCGCGTCCATATCGATTTCGGTCAGCGAAGCGTGCGACAAAGAACACAAGATATACATTTTCCAATTAGAAGCCTTCACTGCTTGTAATAGAATCGGTTTTACGGTATACTTAATGCCTTTTGCATTGCGTGGACGTATAAAAACGGTTTTGTCTCGAATCACTGCACTCTACAATCTGAAGAAAGCAGATAGTTGTAGCAGGTGTAGCATAAAAACTCTTCAAATTGTTATATCACGTACCTATAAGAACCAAGGCACGAGTACAATGCTATCAACAACGTGATTTTACGGTGTCATTTCGGCGCTTTAGTACAAAAACTTTTGTCTGTACCGTCAGGCGATGTCCATTATACATTTTGCTACATTTTGCTGACTCTATAAGTTCCAACTCAACAAACAGCCAACACTTACCTTAACTTTGCAGCAACCACCTATCGATTTATTGATAGCCTATAAAACTGAAAGCCACCCTGAAGATACGAAGCGGGCTGACTGAAGCTCCGCAGCGGACGGAGGGCGCGCCTATTTATAAACCAGGGGGCCGGCCTCGCTACACTCACCTTTCGATCTATTATTGGCCGTCTTATTTTTACACTTTTGTCTAGATTACTTTCCTTGCGTCTGCTTATTAGTGGATGATTGAGATGCCCCGCAGGGGGCGCGCGCCTCGAAATACCCGCCGTTATTTCCGGTTGGGCGGCGCGCCTCACGTGCTACGGATATGCGTGAGTGTTTTTATGACACAGCCTTTCTTATTTTAGATGACACGAGATCCTTATAAAAGGGGACGTTTAAACACCTTACTAAAACTTTTACTGCTCGTGTTGGTGTTTACGGAGCGCCCGCCTGCTTTGATGGCTTCGATTAGGATAATTGTTCGGTGGTGATATTGAGTGTGATTTTTGATGGGCTCGGCTGTCTTGTGCTGTTACCGAAACTGTTTGGGACTTCGACTTTATATAATTGCGTTATTTTTAGGGACAAGACAGAAATTACGCACCGAACTCACGGTGGAAACGCTATTTTTCTACGTTAAGTTACTTACTCATATTTAATGATATTTATAACGCCCTCGCCGGCTGACTCTACTTGATTATTATTATAATTATTCACAAACAAAAATGCAAATACTAGGGCTTTTGTCCTTTGGGGGTTTCCTATAACTTTTCTAAAGAGTTGTAACCGACTAAAATAAGTACTTAGGTAGGTCCCTACGTACCTACCACTTCATCTTAAAACAACTCTTAGTACTTCCATATCACACTATGACCTTTAGAACCATCTCCCAGTCGATATTTATAGAAGGCGATACATCTGTCTGCAAGAGTGGTAGAGGCAGGGGTGTCTGTGACCGAGGTAGGTGTTAAGGGTAGACGATAGCAACGTGGCGGGAAATTCAAAATTTTCACAGTTTTTTACATTTTGTAGCTAAACTGAGCTATTTTTGTTCATCGATTTTTCGTTCGCGGCAATGAAACAGTATTCTTTTCATTATTTTAAACAACAGAACAACAATAATTCAGCCGATTATGTGTTCTGGTCTACGACAAGTTTTTTGGGCAATACCACTGCTTCGTAGACCAGAACACGTAATCGGCTGAATTATTGTTGTTCTGTTGTTTACAATAATGAAAAGAATACTGTTTTATTGCCGCGAACGAAAAATCGATGAACAAAAATAGCTCAGTTCAGCTAAAACTAAGGCCTTTGCATCTACGTAATGAGATGATTTATACAGCGTCCAGTGGCACCTTCACTCACACTAGATGGGTCAAGAGACCACTCGGCGCTGCAGTGCCTCAGTTCAGCTACAAAATGTAAAAATCTGTGAAAATTTTGAATTTCCCGCCACCTTGCTATCGTCCACCCTTAACTCAATATAGTCGCTCAACCCACTAGAATCACTAGATGTCAACGACACCAACCCTCCTGAGCACATCTCCAGCTAAGGCGACATTTAACTTTCATTGCCACCACATAAAACTTTACGACAATGGGAAAACCAATGTTTATACACGCAGCGCTGAAAAATCCAATAAAATGGTGACAAACTGGTCCTTTGAGCCGGATTGAGTGCGCTCTTAACCTTTAATTGGTGCCGTGCCAGTCTATAGAGTTTTATTTAAGGCGCTGGGCATAGTGAATTAGCCCTCGCGCAAAAAAAAACACAATAACGATTCCTGTATCAAATACACTAAAAAAATCGAAAATGTTCACATATCAAACCCTAGAATTAGGTGAGAGCTATCTAAAACAGCCAGTTTTGTGTTGATACCCATAACAGATTGCAAGATATTTTGTTTGAAAAAAAGTGCGCCGCCTATTTTTTTTCACCAAAAATATCAAAACGTTTATGAATGTCAACACGAAACTGGCTGTTTTAGATAGGTCTCACCTAATTCTAGGGTTTGATTTATGAAAATTGACGATTTTTTTAGTGTATTAGATACAGGACTCGATTTTGTGAATTTTTCTTGGCGCGCGGGCTATTCACTATGTAAGCGCCTTAAGTAGAATAGGTTTACACATTTTAAAGTAACATTTTAGGCGCCATGCACACGGCGATTATTTTACACGCCGCCATTGACGCAAATTCCGTTTTTTACAGCAAAAGGGGTGCTTCCCGCGCAGAAACGGCAAAACGCACTTCGACTGCTTGTAATATAAAAGCCGTGCATTGTGGTCTTTTTGCAATTCCCCAGCTAAGCAGCACCTTAACTATCATACAAACGTAGTCTCCGATTTCCTCCCTGGATAATGGCACTAGAGAAAACATTTTTAGTATGCTGGGGACATCTCCACCTGTTTTGTGTTTTGTGTTTTTTGATAAATTATTGTTAACAGGACCTAGGACTTCTGAAGTCCTGAGTCGACGCTTTCGCTCAGTATTTGCGCACTCGAGACAGCAACAGATTTTTCAACAGATTTGTCTGTACTGCTATTTTGGTACAAGGAAACAAAAGCCGTAGGTGAGGAACAAATTTCGCGCGGGCTAATCAAAAGTTTATCGTGTAGGATCACGCCGAAAACGCCAGCCAAAAAAGAAAGGGTACAAGGGCAAATGCGATACGAGTGGCCGGCAGCCCGGAGTAGCTTGATACAGAAGGATGATGGTGGATCTGGAGCTGTAACTAACACACTACGTTTTTGCGTTGACTTTTTTTGGTGTCTCTACAGCTGTTTTCCTATTTAGATTGATTATAGTAGCCGCTTTCCCGAGAATTGAGTTCATGAAGGAGGCATGTCCTACGTCTACTACTACTTTCAACACCCAATCGAAACTGGATGCCAGGCGGGACCAATTTCAATTTAATTTTAATCCAACAAGTTTGAGAAGAGGAGTATGGTGTTACAATTCTACACTTCCTTCCTAGTGCTGTGATATACGTCGAGTATTTTGTACTTTCAGCCATTCTTCCCCTTGATATTTGTGTGCCGCTGCTGGGCAGAGGCCTTCCCTACATCTGTCCATACTTTTCTGTCCTGCGGGGGGAGCATGACTTTTATCGAGGCGGATTTATCCAACAAAATGGCGGTATATCAGCATTTTTGACGTCTATAGTGGGTTATATATCGTAAAGAGCGATTATATATCTATAGTGGGTTATATATCGTAAAGAGCGATATATAACCCAGTATAGACGTCAAAAATGCTGATAAACCGCCATTTTGTTGGATAAATCCGCCTCGTTAAAAGTCATGCTACGGGGACTGGGCTACTTCAAACCAATAAACTTATTGGTCGGGCTTGTCTTGCCAGTGTCTTTGCGGCCCGTCTCTACCTTAATATCCTTCGTGTGGCACGCATTTATCCTAGCTGACGAAAATGGCCTCAAAATTTCTCATAACTGATCGAATCGTTCAAATGACATGGAACTCCAGAGAGAGCATTATAGCCGTCTTCCAGTCCACAATTTCTTTTGAGTAACTCCTCATTCATATCTTCAATCTACTGTACTTCTTAATATCAGTTTGTATTAATCCAGCACACGTCCTTAAAAAAATGCTTGCGTTGTATGTATTATGGAATTCTGACGTATGTATGTGATTTCAAAATGCATAGACAGGAATTTGGTCGCGTCGTCGTGTAATGGACAATATGAGCAAAAGGATTCCAAAGTCAAATCTTCTGCGTACTCCAACTTTGTGCCAACTGGTTTCTAACGTCGGTTGGAATGCAGCGGCGGCGCGGGCGCGCGGGGCGCGGTGTTGTCGCAAGTGCCCATCACTGCACTTGGCGGCGCCTTTGACCGGAGATATTCGGTATTCGGTGCGGTAACGGGCCGCGGCCTTCCCGGAATCACTTTACCTGTCGCATTCCAGCGGCGGACGCAGGCGCGGAAGCAGGACGCCACTGCGCTGATAGAGATGGGGCCAAGTCGGGGCACAAAATATCGATGGATTTATCAGATTTTCCCAAAATAATTTCCTCGATAAAGAGGAAGGAATAGTGGTTACTTCTTTAATCGAATATTTAAATGTATGAGGTACGTGGGCCATCTCTGGTGTCAAAATATTAAGGGCTGTGCTGCGCTACCACTGGCGGTTTAAAAAGTTAAATTTTTACACTGAAACTTTTGTAAGCACTGCACATTTACATTTACTTTTATTTATGTCGGGATATCCGTCCAGTCCAGAAATGAAGTATTAGGTATATAAGTTTACAAAATACAACAGTCAATTGGTTTTTAATTTGACTTAGATACAAAATCCTCCGAAATCTTATTTTTATCGGTTCATGCGGATAACCTTTGACCATCACTATTTTCACAACCTCTAAGTTAGTACATTTTTCGTTCCTACTGCCTGCATTATATGCAGCAGCTACGAAGCAGTAGCACTGCCCAAAAAACTTGTTGATGACCAGAACACATAATCGGCGGAAATATTGTTGTTCTGTTGTTTACAATAATGAAAAGAATACCATGTTATTGCCCCGAACGAAAAATTTCTGAACAAAAATAGCTCAGTTTAGCTACAAAATTGAAAAAGCTGTCGAAAATTGGGCTTCCCCGCCACGCTACTTTAAATTTTCAAGTAAAATAAACTTGAATGATGGGGTCGACAATAACTCGAAAGGGTTTGGTGCTCGCTCTTTTCTCCGTACTTGGCTGACACGCTGCCACAGCCATGCTAGCTGAATATACCGAATCAATACAAGGTGTTACAAAAGATACTAACTCTTTTTACAGGGTAGTAGCACCCGGTGATAGGGATCACAACCTAAATATTTTTTTTAGCTCTATGACGTTCCGTTGATTTTTTAATTAATAAAATGTGAACGCTGTGGCGGGAGAAAAGTATTTTTTTAATATTGTTATCATTGACTTTCACAATGTTTTAACAACTCAAACCTATGCAAATGCACATACACATAGATAGGTACATAAATATTTTAATATTTGAGCTTATACCAAAAACAAAAAAGTTATAAAAAAAAAACAATTTTGAGGTTATAAAATAAAAATTGTTTTTTTCCACTTTTTTTTACAGAATTGACATCCTGTTCACCAGTAGTTACACCCTGTAAAAAGAGTAAGGATGTTTTGTAACACGTTGTATACCTACCCAACACTAACACATTAGTGTTATAATAGAAACACGAAAACATAGCCCGTAAATGGTTCTGCTGCTGAAGCCGTCTACATAATACCTACACAATTTTAAATGATTCATTAAAGTTTGATAACCTTGTTGGTGGGCCGATGGCTCGCACACTAGCGCACGTAACCACACCACTACACGCTCAGCCTACTTGCCCCGAGAGGGCATTGCTTCAAGCTTTTCACGGAAAACTACACGATTTTCATCTTTAAAAAAACCTAAATCATATCCTAATCGGCAATTAATTGTAAAGTTTTAGGTTTGAAACCTGTTTGTTCGTCAAATGGATTTGGTCGCGTTTTCGAGTGGCACATAATCGCACCCCACGGGCCCCAGTAGCTCGGCGTCGTAGCGGCGCGCGCGCACGAATTCGCTCCGATTAGGGAAATCATAATGTAATAAATATTCGGGTACCAACCTTCCATACGATTACGGCCAATTAATTGAACCCACACGACTGGGCGTAATTTTCTGACCATTTATTTGTTAATTGTTCGGTTTGTGATTTGGATCGTTCCTCTTCATGCCATTTAAAGCGGTTTTGATTTAATTGCTTCATTGGTTATCCTCAATAGTAATAGTAGGATTATGTTGTGCTCTATCGGCATAATGTCATTTAATATAGGTACAAGTAGTAGCTACATATCGCTTTTGGGCAATACAAATGGCCCCTAAAACGGCACATGTCTGCGACACAACTTATACATACGTACAAAGTACTTGTCTTAAATACAATGGCCCCTTTAAACTATATAGATACATACTCGGATTTTCACATAAGTGTACACATGAGATTGTCTATCAGTGTGTGTGTTTAGTAGGCGTGGGGAAATAATGGGTTAGTTTCTATCTTTACATATGCCATGTAATTTATCATTGTTTTTATCGAATACATTCCTCCGCCGATATAATAATAATAATAATAAATGCTTTTATTTCGGAAAACAAGGTTCCATATCACAAGAAATACAATATACAAAGTAACAGCATAGACACAAAAAATAAAATAGTAGTAATAGTACAACGCCCAAAATGTTTAAAAATTGTCTAAAAAAATAATAATATTATGGTCCAAAATTAAAATATGTCACTAATAGGTCTATTTAATGGTTAAAATATCTTTTATATAATACAAAATTTTCAAAATTAAAATTAAAATTTTCAAATATAAAAAAATATTAAAACATGTCATTTACGGTTTTTGTCGCGCTGGACGGAAGACCAATGTTTATAGAGTGGACTACCGAGATCCTCACACAGGCACGATAATATCCTATTCTTGGATTTCCGCAATCTCTTCCAAAATGACGCGACCCTGGAGCGTAGGATAGCGAAGAAGTCTGGGACCCTGGCCGAGGCAAACATTTCCGATGCACTACAAAATCGAGGTAATCGCATGAGAATACGGAAGGCGTCATTGTATTGTACTCTCAGGGCACTGTATGCGCTTCTCGTGTAATTAAACCACAGCTGGCAAGTATAAAAACTTTGACAGTAGGCCTTGAAGAGTGTTACTTTGACGTCCTCCGTACACTTAGCAAACCTTCGCGCGATCATGTTACAGCGCACGGCCAGGGCCCTGCGCTCCCGTTCCAAGTCATCGCCATCCGACAGCTTCTCCGTGAGGATATGCCCCAAGTATCTGAAGCTTGTTACAACCCGCACCGACGCCCCATCCAAATACACTGGGGGTACCACCTCCGGACCTGCCCCGGATCTAAACACCAGTAACTCAGTCTTCTTCACGTTATACAAAAGTCCATGGGATCTTGCATAGCGCTCACAGATAGACAGGAGTTTTCTGAGTCCACTGATTGAGGGGCTGAGAAGCACCATATCGTCCGCATAGCTTAGATTATTTACACAAATACCCGCGATATGACAGCCGACTCTGGCCCCTCCCAGCTCCTCAATCAAGTCATTGACATACAGATTGAACAGGTCCGGAGATGTTAGCCCTCCCTGACGTACACCGCAGTCTAATCTATACTCATTAGACAGTGCGTCGCCCCATCTCACATGATTTGTTTGGTTCTCGTACCAGTATCTGAACAGATTCAACGAGCTCTCAGGTACGTTCGATTCTCGCATTTTTGCCCATAGTAAATCATAATTTACCAGGTCAAAAGCGCGGCTTAAATCTAGGAAACAACCATACACTGAGGTGTTTCTTACAGTATAATGTTTTACTACGTGTTTTAAACTAAATATAGCTGAATCCGTTGAGAGACCGGGCCGAAAACCAAACTGAGCATCATTTATACTAATATTTTTCGTCAGTGCGGGCTGCAACAAACGTTCAAAAATTTTCCCGATTATTGTCCCTAATGATATCGGTCTATAATTGGACATGCTAGACAGATCTCCAGTCTTATTCTTAGGGACGGGAACCACAACAGTTTTCATTAGCTTCTTAGGCAAGTAACTAAACCTCATACAGACATTAAATAGCAAGGCCAATTTGTCATATAGATGGGCACTAGCGTACATGAGGTGCTCAATGCTCAGGCCGTCTAGTCCAGGCGACTTACCGCGCTTCATTCGTTTTATAACGTTAAATACGTCATCGCGAGTGATGTCATCGGGCGGCGGCGACGGCGGCGGCGTCACGACAGGTAAGGGTGCAAGTTCACCCGGCGCGCTGGCCGAGACGGCCGGAGCATCGAGCACATCAACCGTGCGCGCCCGCGGCTCCACCTTAAAGTGGCGCGCGAACGACTCTGCTATTTCTTTAGGCTCTTGACAGTTCTCAACGCTAATGGGAGCACTAGTTTTATAGTTGGCTTTCTTCGTAGCAGACCAAAACTTTACAAAATTTTTATTTGCTCTGTGTACCGCTAGTATATTCATTTTAATTTTTTCCTCGTTGTTCTGGCACCACTTCAACTTATTTTTAAATATCTTTCTACTACCGCACATATTCTCGTACAGGTCACCATTCTTAGGTCTACCACCAAGTACCCAGCAATTAAAATGTAGTCTTGCGATTTTATGAACCTCACTCACGTGATAGTTCCAACCCGCTACTTGCCTACCTTTCTTCCGTCCAGCGCGACAATCTCCAGCACTGTGAATTGATGCATTTTGTAAAATTAAAATCAACTTATCATAGATATAGGTACCTTTCGATACCTATTCTGTTGAGATTGTACCTTGTGACTTATATTATCTACAACATCCTTCCAATAAAATACTACATACTTCTTCAGCCTACCTTCACGTCGATTTTAGTATCAACAACAAGTTAAGAAAAAGTATTGTAATTTCTGGTTGTTTGATTCCCTCAAAACGTACATAGAGTTTATTTTAAGTAACATTGGGATAAAGTTTTCGGTTTCGTATTAGCTTTCCGATTCAGCCAGCATCGAAATATAGCGAAAGAAAGGTAGGGCGCCTGCACGGTATGCGAGAGGTTGCGGGTTCAAGTCCTGTCCCGAGTGAATTTTTTCAACTTATTATAAATATTTAAGCGAAAGAAAAGTTCAGTGAAAACAAGACTCAAGTGGTCAAGACTCTACACGTACAAGATTAACGTTATTTCTGAAAACAGGATAGACCAATAGTTTTCGACTAATGAAAGATAGATGTAAGATGTCGCCTGAGGGAAGCCTTGCCTTCTTCGAGAGAGAGTTCTAGCTTAATAGCTTTCGACTAATAATAATTATTGTTAAATAACAGTATTCTTACCACTAATGTTATTAAATCGTAACATGAATTCCGATTTTACAACGAATTTACAATGTGTAATGTAAATAATGAACAAATTTTCAGAAATTAGAATTATTATTCAACCAAGATTAATTATTAGTCCTGGGTGCCTGCATAATTCCAAAACTTCTATTAATAACCAATTCATATATTATTCAGTTGTTCTGTTCCTTACCGAAGACCGATCCATTCATGGCTATAAATATATTTTTAGCGACTCTACACGTGTAGTGCCGGAAATATTAAGCACATTTTAATCATCTCACAAAGATTGGTAGGTATTTAAATGCCTCTTTTTATGTTAAAGGTGTCGTTTCTTCATGGGCCAATTTTTTTTTTATTTTGCAATCGCTTTAAAATTTTGAAGGACCATTTTTTATGAAAGAGGAAAATCCCCTGAACAGTACCTGATTCCTGAAATATTTAATTTCTGTGTTATTTACAAGTACGAACACTTTTTGATTGTTGAAAGGTTATTTAGACGCCATTTTGAAACAATATTTTTTACCAAAAATACAAACATAACAATAATCAGATAAAGCTTGCCATTCGAGACATAGACCCCCATTATTTATTGTCAATCATTATGCGCAAGTTATTTACAAAAGTTTCTTTTTCTACGAACGTTCTGGTTTTGGAACATTTCCCTCAGTTGCGAATTTTATCTGTGGTGTTTCGTTCGTGGCGTGGGGTGATGTTTGGCGTTTGTTTCACAGATTACAAAAAAGAAGTAAGTTTGATAAATGTGTTGGTGACAGGTGCGTTTCAAAAGTTTTTTGGTTTTTTGGTTTTTTTTTTACGTATTGTAAAATAAATCCAGTACCTACCTACCATTTGACGTTACTATTTATTTTTATTTGGACACTTGTGCAGATTTCAAAAAGAAGTTTGTTCTGTGTGTTGGTGACCGGTGCGTGTTGGTGAGTCTATGGCTTGACAGCTGACAGCTCCACTATTCTGTGCACACGGCTCACCACAGAGTTCGCCATTTTTTCAGTGTAGAGTGTGTGTTGCATTGCAATCAAATGAAAACATTTTATACATGGAACCTAATGAAGATATTGAGGAGTGGTCGGTAAAAGATGGTCTAGCATTCAAATATAGTCTGTATTTTTTGGTCCTCCTCAAATTTTTGTCTTAACCTGAGGCCCATACTACCGAGAAACAACACCTTATGATGGGACAAACTAAGTTCATCAGTGTGTACTACTCGTAGTTTAAAATATAATAGTCTATTTAAAGGTGTTTAGAGATTAAAAACCGTGTCAAATTGAAATCTCCATTATAACAAAAGTAAGTTTAGTGAGTACATTCTCGAACCTAGAACTATAAAATGTACAAAATATACTTTTGGAAAACTAACAGTTTTCACTTCTGAAAAGCAAAAGAAAGAAGCCTACCTTGAAAGCTTCCGCTGAACCTTAATAACCATCAAAATGTGTACCTTCCTACCAAGAAAGACATGATATTTCCGATATTCGGAAATATCACGCGGCGAGTGTAGGTCTGGGTCTGGTGTAATTTGGCCATCTTGCTGCAAAGGTGCAACTATAGTTTTGTAAGTATCCACAATACAGTTAGGTACTCGTACTTTCTTTTAAATTTATGACTATAAACTTATCCTCCCTCACTCTTAACTCGTTCAGAACTCTTGATTTACAACACTTTCCAGATCAACTCCACCCCCATTAGAAAATGTCTTCGACTCGCTGCCTGGAGGTCTGTTATCTGCTGTTGAACTTCCCCGTTTAGGTGTGTGGCGGTACAAAAAAATTACAAAAATCTTGTAAAATATTCTTGCCGGTAAACCTAATATAACGCTATCAAAATCCGTTCACATGGTAGATATTGCATAGCAATCAGATGCGTCAGCTAGGTGCTAGTTTGAATCGACACTATGCATAGCTAGGTACCTAAATTACCTGGAAGACCCTCTTACACGTGTCACCTTGCCGCTGCAATACTAGTACATTCGATTGCATAATTTGCAATGCATGTAGAGCCTCACGTTTCTGTACAAACTTTTACAGCTTTTTAGTACAATTAGGCAACATCATGTTTTACTGTCAAGTTTCTCTTTGATGTTTAATCTTTTTTTAACTCTTACTTATACCTCCGTAATTTTGTCTATTTATAACAACTTCTGTAATGGGCTGTACTTGCCGGCGTCTATTTTCCTGTTCTATACCTAGAAATATACCCAGTCATAAGTACCTAAATTAAACGATGACGTTACAATTATGGACATAGTTACCTATTGTATTGTTAATATCGCTAATTTTATTAGTACTGTAAATAGTTTTAATTTCATTTAATTTTAGCCTGTCGCATGTTTATGAATTGAGTTTTAAATAAAATTGTATTTATTAATTGCAACTTCAATAAACTGTGATTATCTGTTGGATTTAAAATGTCCTGAATGTCATGTAATAGCCATGAGTTTTTGTAAAGTTTGATTGATACCATTGAAGTCGTTTATACTGTAGGAGTGTGAGTAAATAATAAAAATAAACCAATCCTTTAAAAACCTATTGAATACTGAAAACTATGATACGTAAAAAGCAAACAAGTTTCTTGATACTTAAATAGTTACTTATGGGGAAACTGTTCTTACCTAATTTGAAGAGTCTACCACGAACTGCACTAAACTAAAGAATATAAACTTCGATCTGTATCTTTGAAATACCAAATAGGATCATGAATGATTCCTCTTATTTTACCTACTTGTTGTATAAAAGTTAATCAGGTTGTTGCTCAAAGATAAATGTTAATCAGGACAA
Organism: Zelleria hepariella; assembly: GCA_949319315.1. NCBI lineage: Eukaryota > Metazoa > Arthropoda > Insecta > Lepidoptera > Yponomeutidae > Zelleria > Zelleria hepariella. The sequence continues at coordinate 16,058,319 of OX439385.1, forward strand.
AATATTTAAACTAAACGCGATACTTAACGATTCTTGCAATTAGACATCACATTAATTAATTTATATTATTCATCTAACAGGAAAATAGGTACATTCAAGTATTTGTCATCATCAGTTAAAGTTGTATTATAGCAGCGCTAACACCATTTATTTTCTGTGCATTGAAATAAGGGCGAGGCTAGATAATACAAGGTGTTATAAAAGGTCCTAACTCTTCACCTGTGAAAAGGTACATTGTTATTAAGCTACTGCAATGATTCCGAGTGATCTGCTGCTCTGTCCGTTGAGGAGTTCCGTACTCCATCTCCATTTTTTATGGGGCTACAGGGGAAGTATACCCTTTCAAACAAAAAAAAGAGTCATCAAGATCGCTGTGTAAAAAGAATAACTTACTTATGAAAAAGTCCTGAGATAAAAAAACATAAAAAATACGGGTCAAATTGAGTACCACCTCCTACTTTTTTTAAGTCTGTTAAAAATACCATATCCATCAAAGCTTATCCTTAAAACCAACTTCGCCCAACCGCTCTACATTCACCTCATTCTTCCTGTTAAGGCGCTGGGCATAGTGAATTAGCCCGCGCGCAAAGAAAAATGCACAAAATCGATTCCTGTATCAAATACACAAAAAAAAATTAAAATGTTCACATATCAAACCCTAGAATTAGATGCGACCTATCTAAAACAGCCAGTTTAGTGTTGATGTCCATAACAGATTGCAAGATATTTTGCTTGAAAAAAAGTGCGCCACCTATTTTTTTTTCAAGCAAAATATCTCAAAACGTTTATGAATGTCAACACGAAACTGTTCTGTTCTAGATAGGTCTCACCTAATTCTAGGGTTTGATATGTGAACATTTTCAATTTGTTTAGTGTATTTGATACAGGAATCGATTTTGTGCATTTTTCATTGCGCGCGGGCGATTCACTATGCCCAGCGCCTTAACGCGTCAAAACTAACAGGAAGTGTCGCCAGTCGCACATAGACGTTCCTGCGTTTTCTTCAAATCGCTTATCAGTCATCGGGTTGACAGATGGCCGCGGGGGATGCGCGGGCGCGGGGCGGTCGTTATCGTCGCATGCACACCACGTGTGTGACTCTATTTCCGCCCTCCACTTCCCTGCGGGATTCTCGCTTAGGGCAAAGCAGACGAGTCTTTGTACTCAGTTGGTTCTTGCTCCATGGTTCACTGCGAACGCTCAAGTTGACCATTTTCAGCGAGCGTTTGAGCGAATATCGCAAATTGATAGGCAAATGTACATGCGTTTTCTCAGTCGAGATTGCTCAAAGACTTGGTATTCAATAAAAATAAAACCACCCTATCCAAAAGGAATCGCTTTTCACAGACATTGTATGCTCATTTTCAAGTCGGTCCGTTAAAATTTAGGCAAGCATAGAAAACTTCTAGTCTTCTAGCTAGCCATCTACCATCTATCTATGCACTAAAATGCTCGAGCCGTAACTCGTAATAAAAATATGTCATTAGATGCAGTGACGTTAGCGAAGAAGCACCTACACGAATAGAAGAACAATCGTGGAACAGTTATGCTCCCGTTAGTCTAAATGGAATAGACCTCTTAATGTGCTGCAGCCCTAACTACTGCTTGTAATTAAGCTGACACCTATTGACACGTCGGCTGCAAAGCCAAAGTGGTTTGGAACGCGGAATGTTTTATGCGTAGAAAGAAATACTCGTAGATATTATGTAGGTAGGTAAGTACGACTACCTATAGGTATTGTATAGTTCGAAAATAATTCCCTCATCGTTACCTACAATAGATACCTCACTTTTTGGGATTCGACTCTCCTTTTCTTATGTCTCTTGTATTAGGTATGTTTTGCGCCAAGCGATGTAGATATTTTTCTGGATGTATCTGAATCAGTTGTCACTCAGCCAAGAGTTTCTTCTTCCCAGCAAGCAATGTTACAAAGCCATCCGATCCGACTAGCAACAGTAAAGGGATATTGGGCCTCCCCTTTTACACTTCACTCTTTATCCTGGGCCAAGGGAACATAACTGTTTAGTCTTGATATTTGTGTTTTTATTTGACTTTCAACTTTAACTGTTTAGGTTTTAAACCCTTTCTCCGTCCATCTGCAAAACTCAATCCCTCAGACCCTCGCAACAACGGTTTCCATCAAAATTTGTTTTATTGCACTTGATAGCCTATCAGCTTGTTTGATCTACTGGCGTTAGCAGTCCAATCCCTGGCCCAAAAGACTAATTGCCGTTTGTATCTTCGTTTATAATCCGCAACAACCACCTGTCGCGTTTCCGTCAATAGAGGAAGGGTTCGGAAATAACAATGTTGTGAGATTCAAACGGTTTCTTACAAAGTAGGCAGGCAGTTTGTAAATTTTGAAGGTTTTTATTAATACGTACTTCATTTTGATTGGTTATATTATTCATGGTAAACCTATGTTTATAATTCTCTAAAATATGTCTGTAGATTACTAGACTATCCTACGAGTATGTCTTGCCTGAATCTTATTCCTATAGTGTTTTCTATCTTTCTACCGTCTCCTCCCTCAATCACGCTTATGCAGTGGTTACAATGCATTGAAGCAAATTGAGAAGTCATGTGCGTTATAATAATTCAATTTGTCAATCGATCCTCTCAAGAGCCGAATCGCTTATGCCTAATACAAATAAGCTACCTCAATTCGCTTTCTTTTAATAACAGTTCCGATACAAAGGAGCGTAGTTAATTGGAATGGGACTGGCGCGGTATGCGCGCGCGGCTGCATTCCTGCGCTAAGTCCCTAAGGCGGCCTGCACACAGCACGTAGGCAAGAGAAACAACCAAGGGCCTGGCGCCTTTTACCCGTTAACTTGCCTTTTGATGTCTTCGCAGGATGTAGAGCGGTGAAAATGCGCAAAGACAGGCAGAGATGTGCAGAATGGCACAATATTACCTATACTGATTTGCGTGCATTCTCCTTGTCAGACAGAGAAATGAATTGCGGCATTGTTGCCCGCAAAATTAATAAAATACAGGGTGTTAAAAGACCGCCGACAGACCCAAAAGGCACGCATACTGGACACCAAAACAAAGTACCTACCTTTTCGATAAATTATTGCTGGGAAATGATTTTGGTTTTACAGGTTATAATTTTTAAAAATATTTTATTACGCAATGAACGCGTAACACACAGAAGTCATATTGCGCAAGCGTTAGCATAAAGTTTATACTTTTTGCACTTGAGGTGCCGATGTTTCGAATACACAATTTTAACGTAATTTTTTGTAAGAAATATTTAAAATTTTGATATGGCTTCTTGATAAGAAAGGTTAAGTACTTGATACTGAATACATCTCAGCAAAAAAAAGTTTTAAAAAGTCCGACTTTGAACCTCAATATCTCGGAAACAGTTGATTTCCCAGGCATAGTTTCTTTGGCAAAAATGTTCGTTATGATGAGGACAATACGTGGTTTCTCGCTTTGTTGGCGGTCTTTCAACACCCTGAATATGACCTGAATAGGTCATATTCCTGGGAGGGAGCACAACAGAAAATTATTTAATGACATCATGGCATCATTGGACTCCTGATAGCGTCCACGCATACCTATCCCTCCACTAACGCAAACTGCAAGAATGTTTTAATTTACTTGGCGCCATTTTCCTGGTTTTTCTTATACTTGCTTGCAAACCCCTTGGGTAGTATTACCTAAATCTTTGTGTGTCCGTGTGAAAAATTAATCTTAACAAGACAGCGCATTGTTTCTCTTGTTTTACTATACCTACCTACATCGGCTACCTTCCTTGCTCAATAATGAGTGCCATATCCAAGTCAAAACGTTCTCGCCTCGGGTCCCGCGTGCATGGCGCCTAAGAGAGGCTTCTCGCGCGGTCACTGACACCCAACGTCCCGACGCCCTTGCCGCGTTGCGGTTCACCCTCGCGATGCATGGGAAATTGACACTAACCTTCAAACAACGTCTTCGGGGACGAGAGGAAAATCGCACGTTACTTTTCGGGGTGCATTTACCTCACAGGACGTTTAAGGGAAAACATGGTTAGGTTTCCTTGATTGGTTGCGCCGCATGGGAAATTAACACTAACCTCCATGGAATGTGTAGGCGGTGGAGGGGGAAATGGCGCGGCATTTTTAGGGTTCACATACACTGCAAGAATGTTTGGAGGAAGGAGGGCCGTGGATGTTTTGGGGAAGTGTAGTTTTGTTAAGTCTGTTGCATGGAAGGAATAGGTAGAGAAAGGTAAGGTGCATGGTAGGATTAAACTAAGGCCTTGCATCTACGTAATGAGATGATTTATTTATGCAGCGTCCAGGGGCACCTTCACTCATACTACATGTGTGAAGAGACCACTCGGCGGTGCCTGCAGTGCCTGGAACGTGGTAGGTTTAGGAGCATTGAATTTCAGTTTTGTTGGCTTTTATGTAAAGTTACACTAGGTGACTAGGTTACAGAAATGTAGTCTATTAGTCAAGCTTTTAATTCAGAGAGTGCTTATATACCTAAGCTTTTAGGACGGTCGATGACGTAAATTAAAATCGCAAACAAACGGCTAGTTCAGATTTTTTCATATATTGTTAGAACCACTATCCAGAAACGTAGGTACCTATATCCAAGTTTGCAGCTTCGAAAGACCTGTGCTCAATTTGCAGCACTCGAAAACACCGAAAAACGGGGAAATTTGTATGTACCTCTACAGCACGTCAGAGTGTACACTTTTGTTGTAAAGTCGCCCGTAACGATACCGAGTAGAGTGCTAGCGTGTAAGCGTCTACGTGCTGTCGTGAAGAGTACCTACACAATGTCTTTATTTCAGTTTTCGGATCTTTAGTTTTTGTACCTACCTAGTGATTGAATACCATTATTATTTGTTGGCAAGCCTACCTTGGTTCATTCAAAGTGCGCTACCTAGCTATCCGTGTAAAATTTTGAGGTAGAGTACCTACCTACCTACTTGTCAAGAACAGGAATGCCTATAGGTAGGTACTAGGTATGTACCTACCTACTTACATGCATAATTACCTATAGGTACTAGGTAGGTACGGGAATCAAGAGTTTGTGGAGTAGTATTGTTTCTTTATCACATTCCTACAATAGGTACCTAAATATATCTTTTAAAATGCAGGATGTTTTCAATATGTTATACCTACCTAGTTAAAGGAGGTGGATGGAAGACACCAACTTCAACCTTGTGTAGGTAGGTATGATTTTACTATTCATATCACTTCGATCCTAGAGCAAAAACTAATATTTTTATTTGCCATTCTGCTTACTGGAGATGTTTATTAATTAATTTTGAAGTAAAAGTTTATTTCATTTGTCAAAAAAGTTAATTAAAAAGTCTATCAAAAAAAATCGTATGTATTTTCCTATTTATTCTTTGTGTAAAGCAAACGAGCACAAAATATAACTACCTATTTACGTTTATAATAGTTAAATCGAATTAAAAAGCATATTTTGATGCCATTTTTATGCACTCTATTCGCATCAGAACAGATGTTGACATCATTTGCGCTGCGACAGCGGAAAATTTCGTGCAATTTTCCTTGAAAGGCCCTTCCTTATTTCAACGTTGTTGTTACTTTAATGTGTTCCTTGGGCTTGCGCCTGAGCACTGAGGGTGAAATTTGGAGTGTGTGAGTGACTTGGTGTGTGTGCGTGACGCTGCACAGGGTCCGGGCCAGGTGCCTGCGCCGGCGCCGCCGCCGCGCGCCCCGCGGCCCCACCGCCGCCCGCGCCCTCACCAACCCTTTTATTGCACTAAACCTTCCCTCAGGACACGTCTTAAGAGAACAAATCATAAAAATAAAAAATAAATCCAAAGGGCCCACACAAGCCCTTTGCGACTTCCATGCTCTACAACCCCGCCCGCCCAACTTTTAACGTCGTCGTGTTTATACTCAAACGAAAGCGCATCCCCTCAGCTTCCGAACGGCAAGCGCCACCCTGTAGTATCGCGCTTAGATTTTTTGTGAAAATTCCAAGAATGCCACGTGGTGGCGTGGCGGTCGCGAATAGTTGCGAATTTTTTTCAATCACTTCCTACTCCGTGGGGTGCGAGAAAACGCTCGTAGGGTGGTCGGGGAGCGTGCGCGGGGGGAAGTAAACCCTAAACGTCCATAAAATGGTCACGTTTTTCGTAAGAAAAGTCGGTTTTTGTGTGCGAGGCTGTGTGAGTGCGCGGCGCGCTGTGATTGGCTGCGGCGGCGCGGTGTGCGTGTGCTCCCCGCTCGGCCTCTCGCGCGTACCTACCGCGCGCCGCACTCACACTCCCGCGCAGCCGACACACTCATATTATGTTGCGCACACGCGCGCGCCGTGGCCTTATCATTTTCTCTACGTTTAGCTCCTCACCTTATCATTTGGTTTAGGAGTATGTTTTATGAATTTGAATTTCGTCTGGATGGTTTTCGTGCGGATGTTGATGAATGTTTCGTTCTTGCGTTTTGTTCTTGAAGAACATATTGAGTAGTAAATTATTATTAAGTGTCTCCATATAAATTATAGGGGCAACAGAAATAAATCATCTGTGAAAATTTCAACTGTCTAACTATCACGGTTTTTGAGATACAGCCTGGTGACAGACAGACGGACCATGGAGTCTTAGTACCTAATAGGGTCCTTTTACTTTTTGCCTTAAAAGTAAGGTGTAGGTACGGTCGGCCACACGCTAGGATACCCCTTTTTATTCGATTGGCGCCCTTATGCCGCGCGCGGTAAGAGCTGCCATATGGTGTATCTGTGTCTGTGGCCGACCGTACCTACCTACATTTTATAGAAGTCCCAGTAGCTGAAGGTACTCGTGCTACATATTAAAAAGCAAAAATTATGTCTGGTGCCGTAATTCCCTAAAATAAAGAACCCTGTGCTACGGAACTTCTGCAAAGTGTTTTTTTCAACATAGGTACGTAATAAATAGAGTACAAAATAACAAAATTTCAATCAATAAATACTTACATTTTAATTTTGTTTAATTAGGAAACCAACCAGCTATTTACAGTTCATATTAACTAGTCGATAATTTATGAGCGAATTAAAGGTTTCCACTTAAGATATTATGGTATAAATTGTTTTTTTCTGAGCAGTAACTAATAATAAATTAATAGGGATGCTGACAGCGCAATAAATTCCAAAAATAGGTACATCAAAACAAACATCCAAACTTTAACACAATAATTTTCTACAGATAGGTAATTTTGAATCAATGAAACATTTAGAAAGTAGTACTATTTTCATACAAAATATCGTTTTAAAAGTAACTCAAAAGTAACTTTTTTAGGGTTCCGTACCTCAAAAGGAACCATTCAAAAGGAAAGGAACCTAACTCTATAAGCCCTAACTTCACAAACTCTACACCTTAGTCAAATTATGTGGCTTGTCCATGTCGCTACCGTCATATGGGAGTAAGGTGGAAAATGTATGACTGACATGAAAAGGTATGTATGACTGTTCATGACTTTTGTGTTATTACAAGTTCTTTTAGTAACGAAACGGCCAAGCCACATATTTTTACTAAGGTGTAGAGTTTGCGAAGTTAGGGCTTGACTTTTCTGTTATTACAAGTTCTTTTAGTAACGAAACGGCCAAGCCACATAATTTGACTAAGGTGTAAAGTTTGTGAAGTTAGGGCTTGGAGAGTTAGGGCGTGTAGAGTTAGAAGCTTGTCTCTACACGAGATCTGATAGCTTTTTGACAGTGCGAGGTGTATGGTCTCGTCTTGGCAACATTTTTTAGATGAAAATGGTTTTGGTGGTATTCACGTGGTATTAGATATTAATTTGCATAACTGCAAGTCGTTCATTTGGCAAAAAATTATCCAGATTGAAGAGTAGGATAAAGAGAACACAAGACAATGATAAAGAGCTGTACGAGTAGGTACTTAGGTAGTCTTCATTTAGTTAAATTTTATTTCTACTGTCTAACACATTCATACGCATTGGTAGTTACGTTTGCTGATATCAGTGAAAAACAATTCTGCACAAAATGAACAAGGTAGAACCAATTGAGTCATTATAAGTCGGTTCCACCCTAAATGCCATGTAAGAGCGGGGCATACAGAATTACAGACCGTTGACAATCGATCGATTATAACTTGTTAAGTAGTAAACTGGGCAGGATTAGCCAATGACGTAGTGGCAGGTGTCTTGGCGCCGTTTGCGCAGCTGCCCGATGTCGCTGTTTGAGGAAATCAAAGGAAAACCCGCGATGCCTCCGCTCTGCCCTTGTCTCAAAACTTGCTACTGGCTGGTTGCTGAAGGAAAATTTTTGGTAAAGTTCCATCCAACCAACCAGTCGATTCCTTGTGAAATTATTATGTAGAGTTATTATGCTCGCCACTTGGCTGTAAGAGATATGATGGATGACACCAGCTTTATGTCCGTAACTCCGTCCACGTCACTGCTTGATGTTTTTGCTTATAAGTTACTGGAGAGTATACATCTAAGATCTAAGTAGCTAATTTGCACCATATCCAAGAGACCGTTGTTTCTTGATGAAGCAGAAGTATTTTTATTTAAAGGAAAGCTTGTAACTATTGTAGATAAAAAAGGTAGCAAAGTTTATTTCTTGGCGCCTATCTTACATCTGCATGTCTTATATGGATGGAATTGTTACTCGTACGGTCGGCCACAGTCTCAGATACCCCATGGCAGCTCTTACCGCGTGCGGAATAAGGGCGCCAATCGAACAAAAAGGGGTATCCTAGCGTGTGGCTGACTGTACATAGGAAACCTGCAAACGCAGCAATATCTCCCTTAGGTACTTAGAGCTCGAGGGTCAGTTCTGCTGAGCTATAATCAGAAATTCCTCATTGTAAGGAGATTCTTCGATATTTATTATCCCTATATCGTAAATAGAATTTACGTATAAGCAAATATCTCTATAGGTAGGTAGAGGCGCTCTACCTCTGTGCAAAATTCTTTTTTTTTTAATCCGTACTTGTGTCGCTCGCTATAAGATGTTTTGCCCGAAGTGAATAAAATAATTTGAATTTAGACTGAAACACTTAATTCACAACCTCCGTAATGTTGCTCTTCAGTATGTCTTTCTGTAATACGGTACACCCGACATATTGTCAAGGTAGTACTCGTAGTAGCAGACAGTTCACTTGGATGAATGTTCATTAAAGTAACGTTAATTCTTTCTTATAGTAATATAGATGCATTTGGGTAATAAGCTACAAACAGGTAATATTTTACAACTCAAACTTTAGTAAGTCATTACAATATTGATTTAACAAGGAATATCTACCCGATATTTCTCGCTTTTCGTAATCAGGCGTTTCAGCGAGAAATATGCTGAATTTAAGGTAGAAATTAACGAAAAGCCAACTGTCTGATTCAACCTTTGCTCGCAACATTCAGCTGAAAATGTATCGTATTGTTTGGACACCACCTGATTGCTGTTGCCACCTGTAACCGGAGGCCCTTGGCGCCAAACAATTAGAACTTCTATACAATAAGCGAGAAGTACTTCGCTTACAATAGGAAGGTGGTTTTTAGGTGGCTCTGTTACTGAGGGTTCAAGTACCTAAGTTTGTAGGTATACGTGTAGAAATAATATTCTATACTAGCTTTTCGCCCGCGACTTCGTCCGCGGTGACTAAGATAAAAGGTTGCAGCTCTATTTTTCCCCCGCTATCGACGTCAGTCAGGGAAAAAGTGATACCGACAGCAGCACCATCTACCGGGTCCAATTGTATTTTTAAATCATCCAGTAAACCATCGAAATACCCATATAAAATTTCAACCCAATCGGTTCAGCCATTTAGAAGTTATGTGATAAGTACGGAAGGATAATTCTTATTACCCGTTGTCCTATTACCCGTTTTCTCGTAGGAATGAAGCATTTTCCCGCGGCAAAAAGTATTATTATGTTCATCAGGGATAATGTCGGCTTCTAATGGTAAAATAATTTTTCAAATCTGCCCAATAGTTTCGGAGCCTATTCAATACAAACAAACAAACAATCAAATCTTTCCTCTTTATAATATTATAGTGTAGAGTATACCTAAAACAAGAGCTTGATACAACTACCTACATCACGAAACATCGAGGTCGATATTATTATGGTCCTTTAGACTAGACATCTAGAGTCTACGTAGACTCTAGCTAGAGACACACAATAATCATCTATGTCTCATATGTAGATCAGCCGAACGAGGTGTTACAAAAAGTCCTAGATCTTTTTATTACAGGGCAATAACACCCGCTGATAGGGATCACATCCCATTTTTTTTTCTCTATGAGACTTTTTGTTGATTTTTTAATTATTAAAATTTAAGCGCTGTTACGGGAGAAAAGTTTCATTTCATTTCATTTCATTTATTGCGATATATTACAGTATTAAATTATTACAGATGTTATGTATTTTGTTATAAAGTATTTTTGTAATATGTTTCCATTGACTTTCACAATAGTTTTATGCACATGCACCTAAGCAAATAATCATGTGTTTGATTTTAAACTAAATGCACAAACAATAACTTTCATAATATTTAAATTTAAATTTTGTTTTTTTTTTCAGTTATTTTTACAGGAATGTCATTCTGTTGATCAGTAGAAAACACCGCGCAAAAAGAGTTAGGACCTTTTGTAACGCGTTGTATAGTTCTTCGTGTTAGCTTTGCTGGTGAAAAATAGTACTTATAGCAATTGTAGGTAAAGGCCGCGTACAATCTAGCACATACCTTTTTCATATGCACATGTGTCGGCGAAGCCTCCTGCCTCGTTGCGGTTTGAAGCAGTATTTCGGTGCCAATTGTGTTTACCATGTCTCACCTCCCCTTTTCCTTTCGCGTCGTACACAAATATTATCATTAGTATTTGGGTCGAGCTCTGTCCAAGGTCCATTAATGCGCAATTGACTTGTTTACTTTATTCGTGCTTTATTCAGAGAATTTTGTTTCGACTCGATGATAATGTGTCATTCGCAGTGACTGACAAAAATTATGACCGTTATACGATCAATCATACAAACAGTCATAAATAGATGAACTTTCGCAATATTTAGCTCTCCTTTTACAAAGTCGTCGCCACCCTTAGTATAAACAGATCATATATCAGAAAAACTATTTTGCGATTTGTAAATAGGTTCCTAGTTTCTACATACATTTTTTATTCGCTGATTCAGTTTTATTCAATGAATACAGTTTTATTCAATGTTTATGGCGCCTGAGAAGTGTCACAAGTTGCTTCGCAATAACATATTTCGAGGATCAGCGAGCGGGGATCTAGGTACCTTCTCTATAGAAAAATTAAATTCCTCTTTAGGTAGGTTCTATAGGCTCGGCTAGTAGGTTCTACTAGCTTTTGCCCGCGACTTCGTCCACGCAGACTTTTTTTTCTTTCTCGTGAGTTTTTCCGTTGTTTTAATGGTTATTCTGCTATTCGGGGCGGAGAGAATCCAACAAATCAAAAAGCATAAATTTGGTCCACCCGTTCCCGAGTTATAAATTAATTAAGGTAGAAAAAAATTAAGATTTTGGTGATTTCTCAAAAGCAAACAACAAACTGTCTCACCCCGTTTCCTTCTCGTCAGGGTTAAACGACATCCGGTGAGCCCTTTGGAGTGACGCTGTCGCAGGTCCTGGTTGGCGCCAGCCACACGTGTCGAGTATCCACCGACCAGCTTAGGATGGCCCCCGGCTTCATACGATTAGCTCTGAAGGTTACACGACCAGAAGAAATGCTAGAACCGCTGTGAAACACAGCGATATAATGTGTTCTAAAGAAGAGTAACTCGGTATTCAGTTATTTCTATAGAGAATAACTGAAGTTATGACTCTACTTAAGGGTGATTCCAAACAACTTCTTACACTTTTCATCTGGTACCTAGCTTCGCTGGGGATCGTCCGTCATGTCACTTTATGTTCCGAAGTGGAAGGCAAGATTGTAAGTGTTGTTTATGGGTGTTGTAGAGTCTATCATATGGAATCGAACAATATCCCTTCGCACTCCACATTTAATGCTGCCCATCTTCTCTGATGGTCCCGGTTTTAAGATTGCACGTGCTACCTTATACGTTTATCATTTAACTTGACCATAGTCCCTCTTCGAACCTTCAGGTCTAGCGGACTTGCAAGACTTTTCCCAATGAGTCTTAATTGATTTCAGCTTGACTCTGCTTATCGCATTTGGTACTCACCTAACTGTGCGGATGACCTTCTGTACTGGATATTTGGTGGCCATAGTCACTAATTATGCGTAGCGGAAATAGGTCGCTTGATAAGTGTGATACGTACTTAATGACATGGATACGCGATGTAATTGGTAACGGCGCTCACAACGCCAGAGCTGGGGCAACTTTTGGTATGTTGAGATATTGTAGTAGCAATAACATCGTGACAAAATCTGAGTATCTAAGGCATAATATGCTTAAGGCTTTAATAAGGGCTAACTAGCGCCACCAATGATAAAATAATCATGGCTTGCAACCTGCAATCTAGGAACAACAATCTAGGCTACAATTTGTTTTATGCCAAAAACGGCCGTTTCTGCCAAAAGTTAAATTGTAGCCTAGATTCCTGGGTCTCGGCTCTGGGCTGATGGTTCTATAAATTGCTATTAGTAATATAGAAAACTGTGCTGTTTAACTTTTTCAAAAAGGGGCTTATAAAAAAGCCATGTTTTTTATCATTAGTGGCGCTAGTTAGCCCTTATTAAAGCCTTAACGAGAAAATCGCCAATCCGCAATGGGCTCGCGTGATTTAGCCCGAACTCTCTGCCATTGTTGCCGTGACTTACCTCCGATTTCTGAATTGAGAATTTCACTCATCAAAAACTTAAGTATTGTTCTGTCTCTACAGATGTCACAGAAAAGAACGTGACGGAATGATACTTAAGTATGAACTTAGTGAATTTCTCAATTCTGAAACTGGCCTTAAGGAAATTACTTTTAGCTCCCCTTTTAGGTCCTTTCCCACACAGTGCAATAATTTGCGAGCTCCAATCAAGTACTGAGTTATAGATATCTGATCCCGGGATCGGTGGATACACCTCCGATTTAAGCTATCGGTGTACTTAGCGATTTCAGGCCCGGTTTCCGAATTGAGAATTTTGCTAAGCAAATACATAACTATCGTTCTGTCACGCTCTTTTATGAGAAATCTGCAGAGACAGGACGATACTTACCCATTTGCTTAGCGAATTTCTCAATTCAGAAACCGGGCTTCAGTGTCTTTTGAATAAAAGTAGAAAGTTAAGAAGATGTGCCCTACAAATGTCGCCCTTGTCTAAGATATGCAAAGAAAAGACCCTCAGCTTCTTTGAACACATAATGCGGTCTCGCAGGCATAGTCTAGAGAAGCTCATAATATTGGACTAGCTAAGTGAATGGAAAATGCGCCAGGGGAAGGGAACCACCCAGATGGTCTGATAATTATAATAAAGGCAGCGGCTGATGGAAGCATCACCGGCAGTTCGTAGGACAGAAGATGAGAAGACCGCTCCCAATGGAAGCGAGTACGACATGGTTGCGAACCTCAGCCATGAGGAATCGATGAAGAAGAAGATAAACGTCCCACGTTATTGAACGAGCGAGCGAAGTTCTCCGAGTCTACTAGAACCATCCGGCGTTTGTATGTTTGTATGTATGTATGTTTGTATGTATGTTCGCTCGACGTTAACTTGAGTAAATTTGGTCGGATCGTTATGACATTTGGTAGGCGGGTAAATGAAATTAAAATAATTTTTAAGTTCGTACATGAGCAAAATCGGTCGAGGGGTTGCCGAGATATGGGGTTGTTAATTTTATATGGGGTCGCGAGTTTACAGTACGGGGCGAACCACTAGTTAGGTATTCACTCCACTTCCAATAAAGCAACATATCGCAACTACCTCATACAATTACCTACCTATCTAACGACGAAGGGGCGCACAAGTCTAATCGGCGGGACAAAAGTCAAAAGAGTGTAGGTAGAGTCTATCTCCGCGCGACAACTCGCGGTATCCGGGTGAAACTTCGAGGCATTGAACCTCACCCTTATCTGCGGTATATTACACCTAAACAGCTAGCAACAGAACCCATGCGCGTGCTAGTGGGTCTGGGTACCATTATCACACCGTTTTGGCAATGATAAACCTAAGGGCGCTTGTCCACCGCAAGGGTTTTCTTACCGGGCGGGTAAAAAACCCGACCCGACTTTAAAATCGTGTCGCGATATTTTTACTGACCTTGTTGAACGAGCGAGCGAAGTTCTCCGAGTCTACTGGAACAATCCGGCATTTGTATGTTTGTATGTATGTATATTTGTAGGTATGTATGTATGTATGTATGAATGTTCGTTCGACGATAACTTGAGTAAATTTAGTCGGATCGTCATGTTTGGTAGGCAGGTAAATGAGGCAAAGAGAATTTTTAAGTTCGAACATGAGCCAAATCGGTCGAGGGGTTGCTGAGATAAGGGGTCGCGAGTTCATAGTTCGGGGCGAACCACTAGTTTTAGCTGTGATGCGTCGTATCTTTTATCACAAGCGGCTATGGGCGAGAATGCGGTGCGCGCGGGTTTAGTAAATGTGTTATTCAAGTAGATGACAGCGCTCGGATATCGTGTCATGTCGGCGCGGTGGACGAGGGTACAAAGTAATAACGTATAACGTTATATCGGCGCCGGTAAAATATCGTGTCGTGTTGTGAACGTCAACGAGAACGAGTTATAGGCGGATACTTTTTGGATGGGATGACGTGACGTGACGCTCGGTGAACAAGCAGCCATAAATTAGGGAGCTTCAAAAACTATTATTTTCTTAAGAAATTTGAAAAATTTCTTTAACAAAGTAACCGCCACTCTCTTCAAAAAAATCATGCAAATCAAGTATCTACCTAAATGTTTCATCCATTAAAAATATGATGAAATAATAATTTGTTATCAACTCTATACATGGACGTCATAGAGTCGATAAATGTGTTCCAATTTCAAATATCCCGTTTGCGTAACTTTTGTTTATGGTTCTATGGGCTTCCGGTCCAAGTATTTCTCAGTATTACTTATCTTGGGAAGGAACAAAATAAGTACAAAGTCCATTCTACAACCAAAAATACGCCAAATACGAATCTATTGAAACGCTGCTGGACAAAGATGCTTGAAGAATCATGGACGAAGTTGAACACAAAATATATACCAGCACTTCAACAACTCAGCTACGAACATTTTTAATTAACCCCTGACTCAAAAAGAGAGCTGTTTATACGTTTGACAGTGACAGGGTGTGTGTGTGTGTGTGTGTGTCTGTGTCTGTCTGTGCCAACAGTAGCTCTTAAACGGGTGAACCGATTTGGATGCGTTCTTTATTTTTTTATTTGATTGCAGCTTTTCTAGCGAGGGTTCTAATCAGTTCAGCTGTTTATGAGATATTCTAATTTAAAATTAATATGTCGGGGTCATTTTTATTTTGAATTTAGTAGTTTTATGTATTGTTTTACTACCTTTAGTGTCAATTGGACAAGATATCAAATACAATTTAGACTGAAATAAAAAACACTGTTTCGAGATTAACCTTAAAAGAATACAAGAAAAATAATCACAGACTTTTTGCAGTGTTATTTCAGAGAAAATTGTAAAATAACAAAAAGCCGCCACAGCGGCTCTACAACGTCTTTGCCAAGCCTTTGCCCTGCAAAAAAGAAGCTATAATGCGCGCGGGATGAGAATGGGATGGAACCTTGTCAAAGTCACTCGAAAACATACTGTATTTTACTTTGACAAGGTTGCATCGACGCGAGTTTGCTTACCGCGCGCGTCTCAGTTCCAAAAGGTCGCATCCCATTCTCATTCCGCACGGATTATACCTACAAAGCCGTCACCATTATTGTGTCAACGTCACCATGCGTCGACATCTATTAGGAAGATTAAGCCCGCTTCACACTCTACTACACTCCGTGAACTCTTCTTCGAGTCGAGTTCAAAAAACATTTTTCACAATATTTTGAAATTATCATTATATTGGTAATTTTTGCACCGCACTGCGAGTACTGCTATACCATATGAGTTCGGAAGGCTTCCGAGCATCACACAGCCATGCCGCGGCGTGATACCTTGTGAACAGGCGCTATCCCATACATACAGGGTGGATTTTTGAGACGGGGCAGCTTTTGAAAAAAAAACGTACGGCCAGAGAAAAAAAATGCTAAAATACCAAACATTTTTTTTTATGCCAATCGATCCTCTTTCATTTAGATATCAAGAGAAAGACTCTAAGGAGCCAACTAAGGTTTGAGTACTAGAAATGTCAGAAATAACAAAAACTTTTCCCATACATTTTCTATGGAAAAAAACTTTTTTTTATAATGCTATTCGATCCTCTTTCGTGTAGGGATCAAAAGTGTCTAAGGAGCCAACTGAGATTTAAGTACTAGAAATGTTATAAATCGTGAAAAACTTCTCCACGTACATTTTGTACGGGGGAAAAGTTTTTGTAAATTTCTGACATTTCTTGTACTCAAACCTTAGTTGGCTCCTTAGAGTCTTTTGATCTCTACATGAAAGAGGATCGATTGGCATAAAAAAAAATGGTATTTTAGCATTTTTTACCGCTGACCGTAAATTTTTTCCAAAATCTGTGAATGCAGTTCATAATATCTTAAAAAGTTATGGAAGGTCTCCTAAGATCGTTTTCCTGTGACTATAACGGTTAAGGTACCTGCCCTTACTGCCCTGTCTCAAAAATCCACCCTGTGTACTCACGTTCGCACCCTTTCACGGGACTTCATGGCATGAGTGTGGAGAGGTCTCTTAGTTTAAATTGTCACGCCCCCACCGGCAGGGACCCTGCCTCATGTCATGATTGACATAATAGACAAGGATATGACCACTGACAAGTATTGTTTTTTATGTAATGGTAGTAATTTTTACAGCCTAAAGTGCTACGTCACTTCCGGGACAAGTATTTTCAAAGAAATTCAACAAGAAAAAAAAAAGGGGAATACTAATAAAATTACTGTTGTCCATTTGCAAGTGTTTTCCGACTGAAAACTTCTCATGATTGCTTGAGACTTTAAATCGTATCTCGAGCTATCTAATACGAATATAACCGGGCGACTACCTCTTACTATTCCAAAGATTATTAGCAGTGCCCTAAACGATTAAAACTTCAGTTCACCAGAACTCCCAAACAAACGGCAAAAACTCGCTTACTTATCAATATGCCAGTTAACCGATATGTTATTCGTGGAAATATTAAAACTGAAACACGTGTGAGTTGGACTCGCGAACTGAGGGTTCCGTATCCACCATACAATACAACTTTGCAATGTGTAAGTACATAATTTAAAGTACCTGGTTGTACGGACCCGCTTTACGTAATGTAACACATAATGTGTTTTTTTATTATTTTTAGTAAATCATCACTAACACATAAGGGAACGCTTGAAATTTTCAAAAGCCTGTTGTGAATTTTTAAAACGTATTAATTACGTGTAATTTTCAGCTGCTAACCTATTATGGTTCCAAAGATACAGGAACACACACCGATATTTTCATCCGATTGTCCGATCTGATAGTCTGATCGGACTATCTGAAGACGTCCGCGTCATATATTTAAGTGAACATTCAAACTCTCAAACTCAACATTTTTATTCAGTATTCAATAAATCTTAATACGAGTATATAAAACAAAGACGTGTTAGTTACACTATTTATAACTCGAGTACGGACCGATTTTTATGATTTTTGATTTGTTGGATTTCTCTCCGCCTCGAATAGCAGGATAACCATTAAAACAACGGAAAAACTCAAGGAAAAAAAGCCTGTGCGGACGAAGTCGCGGGCAAAAGCTAGTACATTATAAAGACTGAACTGAACGTCAAAAGTAAAAGTCGGATGTGCGTTGAATGTTCACACAAATATATGACGCGGACGCCTTCCGATCAAACTAACGGATCAGACAACCTGATGCAAAAATCGGATGTTAGTGACAGACAGGCAGACAGCGAAGGCTTAGTAACCCTTCGGGCACAGAACCCTAAAAGTGTCAAGTAAACAAGTAGCCGGGTCTTTGTGGCGGGCGCCGGCGGAGCCCTATCGATTTCCGGCGCAGGTTATCGGCAGGGCTATCGGGCGACCTCTGAAATTCCCCCAATCAAGCCGCCGCTGCTCCTCCCAAACGTTATGGCCGCCGCTTCCGGTCGGAGGCGATGGTGACACCGTGGGTGACGCAATTTTCTACAAGTATTAAGTGCCCAATTTAATTTTCATTTGTCCTGGCCTCAAGTAAGGTGTGATGTTCCCCGACAGGAATCAAGTTGTTTGAAAAAGGGTTTGATGAATCTGGTTTGAAATGCGCTGATTTCGGCAGGCGACAAAATCAACTGTTGCTCAATCGAACTTGCGTGAACAGAAACTACTCAGTAGGTAAGGGAGTACCTTCTTTCTCGGTAGGTTCAAAGTTGTAGAAGACAAGGAAAACTGCTTTGCTCTACAACTTTGAACCTGTCGAAAATATTAGGTATGTGCGTTGCGTGACGAGAATAATCCCTTCTATCTACTGTAAATATTCGGTACTTTGTAACAAAGTAGCATTTCGTTGTAAGCAAAATACGGTCGTCTGTAACTTTTCCAGGTGGTGCTACATGAGTTGTACAGTATTGTCGTCGGACAAAATTTTCCTCTGTATAAACTTTTGCAGTGTACCCATTTGTGGGGTATTCTATTATCAATGTGAATTTAGGCAGACTTAGGTGGATGGTTTGCATTTTTTTTTAAATGGGACCATTTGAGAATCTCGTTAAGCCACTTGACGACCATTTCACTAAGACGCCCTAACTTTTAGAGTCCTTTCTAGTTTTTTTCTGGGTGTGTTTGCGTTACAATACAAAACATTCAAGGGGTCACATGTGGTTAGGAAATCTTAGGAAAAAATGGGTTAATATCCTAATGTACACATATCTTCGCAGTTCATGAATGAACGCGGCGCCGTGTCCGCTGCGCCCGCGCCGCGGCTTGCTCCGTCTCGAGGACTCGAGAGCGTATTTCCGGTGCCTAACAAGCATAATAAGGACACTACGCGATACTAGCGATACAATTTCGAAACGGGAGACTCTAAGGAGGTCACCGGATAAGATTACGGTTAACTGTGTAAACAAACCGTTTACATTGATAACCAGTTAGCGTTTCTGCGACGGCGCCTCCGACACTCTAATAAATCGACGGACTTTGTTCGGTGCAACCGTTTTCGATTCGATAACGGGCCCTGCTGTAAGCCTCGCGGAACGAGTTGGCCGCTCATTAGTGCCTGTACAGACGACCGACCTGTTCTAGATCATCCACCAACCGACGAAGAAAGAGCATAGCTACAACATTACTTAATTCAATGCGCTTGACCGACAAAACTCTTCGAGTTGGCCATGTTTTTAACAGACAATTCCTAAGTCAGTGAAAACTGGGACTACAGAAAATGCGGTCGTCTATACTGGGCCTAAGCAGACAAACGGCGCAGTACGTTATCATACTCAATATAACCAACTGAATTATAAGTTTAAGTTTAAGTTTTTAAGTTTTTTATTAGGCATAATAGTGACGATTCTTAACTAGTACAATACTGCATTGACGGTAGAGAAGAAAACAAAAATTGCAGTGATGGACAAGGTGCGCTGCAGCTGCAGTACTGTAGTGAGCGAATAGCATCCTTAGGCCTACAGCCCGTGTAGGATGCTTTCGCGAGTCCCTGTTAGGTAATTTAGTTGCCTATCAAAAGTTGTGAGGAAAGAAAAATTTAAATTAAAATTATTTTCATGCAAAAAATTAAAAAGAAAGTAGGCTAAACAAAGAGGGTAATCCTATGCCAGTTGGTGTCTTTATTTATATTTATTTTATATTATACTATATTATTTTTTTTGTTTTTTCTAAAGCACTAACCCGTTCCTGTCCCGAGTGAATTTTTTCAATTATAGGCCTCTTAACGTACCTACGTACGCACGATTGATACAAAACTCACCCTCCACCGGCGATTTGGATGTCATATGACCATTATCGTCTCTGAAAAAGGACATGAAAGGGTGTTGAATCATAAGTAATCATTACAGTTTTAGAAACGCGCAAAAATTCCGTCCTCTCCGTCATCAGGTTTAGTATAACTCAGTTTTTTCGCGCATTTTACTAAGTTTACTGGTCAGAATCATCAGTAGGTAGTCCACTACATTTACAGCTTTTCAACGACAAAATATTATCAGGTCCTATGTCATCACATTTCTACATCTGACTAGGTATTGTCTATTATTCTCGAATCCTTCTACTCTTTATCTGTATTGTGCTTCTACTAAGTAATCACATAATATGCTTAGCTATAGTTCCATGTGTATGAGGTATACTAAATTCTTTATTTGGCGCATGCCAATCTTACGCTTACGACATAACAGACCATTACATTAATAAAAAATATCCTTAATTAATTTATACATATAAATTATAAATACCTATAAATTAAACATCTAAGCCAGCCCGAATGGGCATTAGAACTAGACAACACAAAACATTTAATTCGGCTTACGCGTTTTTGTCCGGCCTTTTGCCTCTCTTTTTGTTCTGAAGTTCACCGGCCAGAAGTACCTACGTTCGCAGAGAAGTACCTACACAGGTCCCTCCTCCTCGCGAGAGATGAGGATGGTATATGTATTAATGCTGATAAGAGGGGTAAATGCGCTAGCCCAGTTAACTTTAGCCCCTACGTCATAGTGCGCGATTTCAAATCGTGACGCAAAGTGATATGTTTACAGAAGGAGCCGTGAGCAACGATGAACGGTTACTTGGACTGTTTTCCAGGAACGTTACGTAGAGACTTCTTATTTTAATATTGTGAAACAGCTATTTTGTTCAGTGATGATGAATTAGTCACGCAGGACTATGAATGATAAAGTTCTCAGTAGAGTAGGCACCGTGATTCATATGCTAATGTCAAAGTTTACTAGATTCACTATTATTTTCCGGTAAATACGTGTACCTATGTCTCATGAAATCACTGACCAGTGATTCAATGCTGCATATAATTACAACGTTGATTCGATATGACTAATAGACTGATACATTCCTGAATAAATTGATAATATTATTAGCTTTACACCTCTTTGATTTAAGTAGATTCTCAAATACCGAGCTGCTCTATTAATTATTCCACTTAGCAGTACCAGTCCGGTGTCGATATTATTTTTTTATGCAAAATGTTTACTTTAAGAAACTGATAAATTGTCCGTTTGTTCACTTTCGACATTCATTAGCCTCTTATCTTGTTTACTACCAGCACGCAACAACTGAATGAAATTGTTTATTTGACAAAAAAATATGCTTTTACATCATATTCCCGGAATAGTCCCCCGCTCGAAAATAACGCAGACCTCCTAAGTCATACAATGGTTGAATTCTAGTGATTCTTGAGATTGGCCCTTGTTGACGAAACAGAGTCCGTGGCCGTTTATCGCGGGCGCCTGCAATCCGCGCTGACTGACCCAACGATATCCTCGATCCGCCGCGCCCCGCGCCCCGCGCCACCGCCTAGCCGCTGCAGCCGACATGCACCACTACCACTTAGAAGTTAAGGCCCAAGTTCGCTGCGGCGAGTGGGCCTGGGAGCGGGCGCATGAATGGAACGGCTTGTGAATGAGCGGACTATGTCCCGCGAAGGAGATAAGCGCTATCTGCCCGAGCAGCTCTCTGACCATGTTGACAAACCCGGGCACCCTATACCCGATTGGCGCGCTCTCCAAACGCTCGTCTAGAACTCGCCCCGATATACGAATGTCTCTAGAACCGTGCGCTTCTCTATTTGACTCTAATCCGGCATAAGCACATGCTCCACTTTCGCTGCCCGTGGCGACTTAGCTGACATTTATCAATCTAGTGAATGACTTCATTGCTCTATCAATTGATTGTGGTGAATTTCGGTTTCCGTTAATTAAACATTAATTTCGCTTTACTTTTTTGTCGTTCATTAGGCGTCGAGGATTATTTATGGCACGGTTTGATGTACCGCCTCATATACCTACCACTTTTTTCTGATTATTCTCCCAAATATTCCACTCCATGTGTAACGCAAATCTATAAAACTCGTAATTTTCTGTTTTTGAACACAATCGCGTAGGTAGAGCTATATTGGGTCTATAGACTCAGATATAACTCGAAGTCAGGTTCGAAGCCTCATTATAAGCAATTGTTATTTATTGCCAACAAGAGGCACATTGTTACAATGCAGCTAATACGCGCACCATGCCCGCCGATGATCCTATAAAGATAATTAAATTTATAAACACCCGAGCAATTTAATCAACTTTCTTGTTCGATGTTTTTGACATCTCAGCCCCTATTGAAAACCAACGGGGCAGTGATCCAGGGGCGCATTTCAGAAAACTACAATTTACTAGGATATTTTGATGCTTAGCCGATTTACCATTAGAAAGCAAATACACGTACTAACTGAATACGCAACGTATTAAAATAATTATAAATTATTATTTGTCATACATAATTTAGGTCCAGGTTGATTTATGGTATTCGTTCGTCTCAACCTGCAACATCCAAGGTTGAACGCAACCTCGATGGGCCATCGCGTTTTACACTACCCCTACCCCCTTTTTAAATTCACCGTTTTTAACTACACTTAAAATAGATCGGACTCGTTAATGACGTCACTTGTTTCCCTGTAACTCTACCTTCTCAATTCTCAGAACTTATTACGGAGTGTAATCGAGATCCTTTCAAGGAAGTAGGCATTTCCTACCCGCTTCAGCTTGTCTATTTCTTAACCACATTGGCAACAGCGGTCAGGAGGTAACTAACATTCAACATACACCCTGACTATTGCCAATTTCGTTACTGACCAGACCGGCAGATCGTCGATCCAGCAAACTGGGACAGTTGTACAGTCGGCCACAGTCTCAGATATCCCTTTTTGTTCGATTGGCGCCCTTATGCCTCGCGCGATAAGAGCTGCCATGGGGTATCTGAGATTTTGGCCGACCGTACTTAGCTGCGACCGGTCACGAGCAGTCTTGTGTCCATCAGACCCACTCTTCTTCTTGGCGTACCTCTCTACTAATAGAAGTTGGCCGTTAGCTCTCCATGTTTCTATATATATATATTTTGTAAAGCCAAATATATCTTCGCTGGCTGCATCCATTTCCTGATGTTTCTGACGTCCTCTTCTACCAACAAGTCTTTTCCTTCAAACACTTCAAGCAATCGGTACCTGTCGTGTCGAAGCAAATTAAGACTTCAGGTAAAAGGGCAAACCAGTCAAGAAATTAACTGTTTGATATTTCGCATTTTTGAAGTTTCTCCCTGCAAACAGTTATTTCGTGTATAATAGTTTTGAATACCAATATCTCGGTAACTATTTCGTTGTTTTCTTCTGTCTTTTTAGTATAGCATAGTACACCAAACCTTTACTACAAAACTGCATTTTAAGGTACATTTCGAAAAAAAAAAACAAAACTTACTTTACTTCTTCAAAATAATGTCATCGGTGAGCAGGCCCACTCTAGGGTCTCCCAAATCTCCTACCCTAGATCCGACCCTCGACAGCCCATCGAGTTAAAGAAAAACCAGTAATTATGGCGGGTGGTGAATTCTCGCGCGTCCTGGCGGCCGGCTGCGCGCGCACCTGCCATGCCGCGCACGCGCCGCGCGCATCCTCCCGCCACAAGCTGCGCTGCGCCGGCGCGGTGGAAAAAATCAAAAGGCTCCTTTATTCTGAAATAGCTTTGGCTTTAGCAAAATTGCGAGAGCGACCAAGAGATGTTCTACACGCGGGATACTCTACCTACACTGTAGAGTCTACAGCGTCGAAGGTGCAGATTCTCTTTTTGTCAGGGTCGTCTGCCGTTATTTCAAAATATTTGATGCGCTGTGTATATTTTTGTAACCTTAGATTGAAATAAACATCACAAAGCAGGTTCATTCTTAGCATTAATATTCTAAAAGCTACGCGAAAGACACCTTGGCCCAACCAACGTAATCCACATTTGTGACGATACTGACGATGGTATCATGCACTCAGCCGTAGATGCATCGTAATCGTAAGTGAAATATTGCTCCAGATGAATGACCACGACCCCAGGAATGAGGAGGGGTTTTTGCACTAGAGATCGTTTTCGTGTGCCATCGCAAGACTTTTGCTTTTTAGCGGATTGATCCCTCTCCTCGCGATTCGCACTTAGGCAATTATAATTTTGTATAATATGTAGGCAATTGTATTTTCATCACAAGTCAATATTAGGAATATCACTGGGGCAAAAAGCTTTGCGCACTCTAGCTTGAGAAACACCTAGAGTCGATACCTAGGAACCATTCTCGACTGTGACTTAATGCATAAAACATGCATAAATTAGTTCGTTATAGCTTAATTAACAGATTCCTTCCACAATTCCGTCAGCCGTTGGCTCTCACAGTCTAGCTGACTCACTGAGTGTGTAGGTACTGCTTTACCATGTTACTTATTCATAGAAAATTCGGAGTCATCGATACAATCACAAGCAATCATATTGATTACCTTTATAGCTGTTAATTCTAAGAGGCATCCGCATTCCGTTAGAACATGTTCTTAATACAAGTGAGACGGGAGTCTCAAAAGATCGTTATGAATCATTAGCGACACTGCACCGCTGCCATTAACATTCCAGTGGAATACAGCCAGCGCATTTATCAGCCTCCAGTCCACCGCTACAGCCTATTGCTAAAATGAAAATTTTCTGCGGAATTCTGGAATGCAATCTTGTCTTACTCGTATTTCGGTAAAGCGATAGCCTCGTAAGATGTGTACCCGCCGCAGTCACGACAATTGGAAAACCAAGTAAGAAAGTTATATCGATAAAAAAACATTGTAGACACACCAAAAACTCTACAAGATTTCCACTGCATAGGCATTTATGCTACAACTCGGTCTAGAATAGACACAGCTACATTATTCTGTCAAATCGATAATAAATTGTGTTAAGGAAATTAATAATATTCTTGCTTTATGACGTTCTATTTAATCACTCGAATTTTGCACTTATATCACCGTTTTCTTTGCATTAGCTTTTAAATAATCTTAGTGGAATAGTACCTTCACTTCTGTGTAACTATGTGTGCAGTCCCCGCTATAAATGTCCCCAATCGCAAATCTATGTTTAGATATTTACTTTCCGTTAGGGGTTACTTTATATAATTAAAAAAATATACTAAGTGGGCCTGGGGCTCAGACGTAAGAAGTCGCCACCTGACTCTATCTTGCGCGCTCTCCTTCCAAACAACTGCGTGAAACTCGTTCAAATTCTTGTAAACTATACCATACCCAAATTCAAACACCAAAATTATTTTTAAAAGTCAATAAGTACGTGTTACAAAGGGTCCTAACTCTTTTTACAGGGTAATAGCACCCGGTGATTGGGATCTAATCGCAAAATGTCTAATTACTATTAAACTTAGGTACGGTCGGCCACAGTCACACAGATACCCCATGGCAGCTCTTATCGCGCGCGGCATAAGGGCGCCAATCGAACAGAAAGGGGTATCCTAGCGTGTGGCCGACTGTACTAGGTGAGTCATTTCTCTCGCTGGGAGGGTTTTGGGTTATTTTTTTATTAAACCCGGGCGCAAGTTAGTAAAAGACCAAATTAAAATAGTTGGTACCCACTTTAGAAGCTCGTGATTTTCTGGAAAACATAATTGACAGAAGTGACCTTTCAGGTGCCACTTAGTTGCATTATATATAACCTATCGCAATGTGTTGGCGCTGTAATCAAATAGAGTTGCGCTAAGAGCGCTTTAACAGAAGGGTATGTACCTATGTATGTACTGTTGAGGGCTTCTAAGATGATTATGATAACTTGCTTATTCGTCGAATTTTACTAGTTAGGTATCTCAGATTAACTCTACCTAATGTAGAGTAATGTAATTACTTCGTAAGTAAGACTATAGAACTCGGGGAAAACCACCGATGCGATGGACTGACCAAATCAAGACCACTGTGGGCAAAACACTTTGAATGCCGAGAAACCTCTGACCGAGAGAAATGGCGTGGCATTGTAAGGCTCGCGACATCAGCCACTGATTATGATACTACATGTGGACCACAACCGCTCTGACAAGAGTGCAACAACGAAGAAGAAGGCAACATATGGCAACGGGTTGAAATCTTGGATCTATACATAATTATATATAAACAACGTTGAAATTGTATTTGACAGCATATTCGTCTTTACTGTTGTTCTTGCGTGAAGATGACTAAGGAAGGACTGTGTTCCAGATGCAAATTTTAGAGAATGTCGATCACGAAATTAGCCAAGTCAATTGTTCCTTTCCTTCGATATTTCCTTTCAGTACCATGTTTAATAATTTCAGAGAATTCTCCCCAGAAGTAGATAGAGAAGTAGGGAAGTAGAGAAGAAGTAAGATCCCCAGAAGTAGGGTAGATTAGATAGCTCCTAAATTAAACTTCTGGAACTCTAATGCTCTTTCCTTATAAAATGGATTGGCGAAACTTGCAAACGTTTTAGAATATTTTATTCCAGTCTGACTTTCCGAGAAAGTTAATCAACTATTCTTACGGAAGCGCTCTGCAATAAAATCAATTGCAATCGTATTATTCATTTAAAAAAACCAACTACATGCCCCGTTTTGCACAATTCAATCGTGCCTGGAAGCTGGTATTTTATTCAGTTTTTTTAAAGCTCTAGCAAGTCCAATGGTTACAATAAGTAGAAGTTAATCGTTGCAGTTAACTTGTAATAGTATAATTTAAAGATACGGTAACTACTACCCGAAAAATAGTATCAGTATTTCTTCCCTTCATGTCCTTTGGGAATGTGAGGTTCGAGAATGTAGTATCTTACTTAGTTATGTAGGGGGCAGATTGAAATATTATTCTAGAAAGAATGACAGATTACTAGTCAGTAGCTGTTTCAGACCTCGAATGGTTATCCACAATGTAAAAGAGGACCTACGCTTTGGCCCAAATATATTTCGTGAACGAACCGCTGGGGTCCAACTCGTCATTTGGTCGGTTTTGTGAATGGAACGACGGACAAGTAATGCACCGGCTCGCTGCATGCGTTAAAATTAGGTTGTTCCTTATTTGCAAGTTTTGCAACCCAATTTTAATTCTATAACCATGAAATTATTATTATTTTTTTACTTATTTATTTGACTCACCGGTGTAACTTGTACAGGTCTTTATTGTAACTTTTAGTGATTCGCGATATTCACACATAATTTTGGTTTGAAACGGGTAATAAAGGTAATTCATTTACCTACTAAACTAACCGCGATTCGATCCGTTTCAAACCAAAGTTATCTATTGTTTTTCTTGCTTCAAACAATAATTTCCCCGCTCTGTCAGATGAAAAGTTGTGTGTTTTGCACGAATGCAATATTATTTGCGTCTCGTGCTTCTGAATGCCTCGCTACGCTTAGGTTTCTTTTTTTTAATCACTCGCTACGCTCGCTAGCTCGGTATTCAATACAAACACTCGCTGCAAACAATAATTTTGCATTCTTGCATAAAAAATAACTATTAATGCCGCTGTGACAAAACAGGAAAGCGAAAAAAGTGTGGCAAAACCAAACTGTGGCAAAGAAGGAACAACCCATAAAATTAAATACCTGCCAGTCATCGACCCCGCAATCAATTCAACCGCCGATGATAAACAAATGCATCGCGCGACGTCAACAGCTCTTACAAGTGTGCGTTTGGTGCTCGTGTGTGTTGGCCCTATTGTTCATTGGTGCAAGTGTCTCATTTCAAACGCTACCACACACATTCCTTTTGATTATAAAATGCCAGTAATACTGCCAGTATTTTGGTTGCGACTGTTTCCTATATAAGTAGACGAATGGATTGTTACTTATGAACGATAACACCGATATATTTACTCATTAATCTATTTCTATTAGTATGTAATTGACATCATAGGGTCATTCCTGTTTATAGACTTTGACCGTTAGGACAGTTGCAGACTCAAATGTAGAGTCATCTCGGTTGAACATATTTGGAAATCGAATCGAGTAGCTCGTGCTGTTTATCGATTTCTCAATATCAATGTTGATTCTAGGTAGACCGCAGAAAACAAACAATACATGTAGTTATGGTGTGTGATTGAGAGAGTTTGTGTGTGTAAGTGAGGCTAACACATCGCGTGACGGGGTGGCGAGTGTCTGTAGACCCATTACCTTAGCCGGTGGTCGTCTGCTTCCGCCCTTTTGCTATAATTTCACCATAGATTAACTAAGAATTGCTTTTATTTACATAGTCATAAAATTATTGTTTTTCGTTCCAGATGCGACCTACAGCAGGCAACAGCCTCTAATAACTTCATTGTAAGTACCCGTTTGTAACACGTTTAATAGCCAACAATAAACTACCTAAACGAATTCACTTAAACCGGCCACTATAAGCTCTATAGAAGGTAAAAGAATTTGACGAGAGCTTCTTAACAATATCGAGCACTTGACTGTTACAGTGGCATTACCTTTAATAGGGCAAAGACTCCGGCCCTCAGTTGCTCGTGGCAACTGTTCGATTCAGTATCGGTTTGAGTGCAGTACATCGCTGCACCAGTACGAGCTATTTGTGAGATAGAAAAAGTGCAGTGGCGATGTACTTACGGGATAGCGGGTCGGCGCGGGCGCGGGCGTCGCGTGGCAAGGCAGGGTACGAAGGCACGCGTGGAATGCGCGGCCCTCGGCGCCGGTTTACAAATAGAAGGGCCGCTGCCACGGGCTGCACGTGTGATAGATTGCCGCGATTAATCTGTTAGCGCTGATGGCTGCGCCCGCGCCTAGTGCTATCGCAGTACAATTAACCGGGACAACGTCCATCGCAGAAACGATATGACTCGCGCGGTGACAACCCTGCCCATTTGCGTGCAGTTATTGATCGGAGGAATTTATTGGGGTCGCATGCGCCGCTGCATCGTGATCAATGATGGTCGAATAAATTGAACGATCTCTCGTCATACCAACTGTGAGTCATCAAGTAGTTGTCGATGCAAGATGCATACCGCATACCGCAGCGATCCATCAATTCGTGCAATGTGAACGCGCGAAGTCGGGTAGGAATGGGCGAGTGTGGGTAGACAAACAGAGAGGGCCTTCCGGCGCTGCGACAATAGCGCGACTATGGAGGGACGGCGATGAGAAGAGGACGTGAATGACATCTGGGAGAGTGTCAGGAGGAACGGCGCGTTTGTAGGCGCGCGGCCGCTGACCCCGGCCGGACGTTACGGCTCAGGGAAGACGGCTGCACCACGCCGCCGCCGCCACGCTGCCGCCAAGCCGCGGACGCGCCCGCGCCGCGCAGCAACCGCTCCGAGATTCCATTAACATAATATCCTCATATAAGTCTAGGATTGGGCAAGTGCCCGCTTAAACGGCGGTTGTGTCCAATTGAATCTCTTCTACTTGCCTCCTATCCCGGTATCAGTTGGAACCGTTACCTATATCATTCGATTAGACCCGTCCCCAGAGCTCGTTATTGGTTAGAAGTAGGTATTTTGTTTCTCACACAACTCATCCTACTCTAGCTGAGCTACAGTGGGATTCGATTTTAATAGGATTTTTTTGTAAAAATGTTTTGTTAACACACGCGAATTTTTTGTAATATAATCACTCATCTAAGTTTTAACTCTTCAAAATATATCCAGCAGAAGTGTTTTATCGGCTACCAAGATTAGATAGGCGCAGCCCTATCCTATGCGATAAGGCAACCGGATTCCAGTGCGATTTACACGCCCTACGTGTCAGTAAGTAGCAATACCTACCTACAATATTTATTCTTACATTTTTCACATTCTCTAAATACCTAAGCAGAAAAGCAAAAAAATTGTTCAGATGCACTAAACAGACAGTGATTTTCCACTTTTCAATAAATAAATCGGTATAGATAAGACTAGGGAGGTTCGAACTAGGGAGGTAGGTTACAGTTACAGTAAACGATTTGTGCTGTCAAAATACTGCACCACAGATTAGAGACAACTAGTTTCCGAATTTTCCATGGCGCCACTTTCTATGCCAAGAAAGCGAATCACAGATTAGAAGGGGTGAACATATTTTAAGGTTGGACGATAGCAACGTGGCGGGAAATTCAAAATTTTTACAGTTTTTTACATTTTGTAGCTAAACTGAGCTATTTTTTTCAGCGATTTTTCGTTCACGGCAATAACATAGTATTCTTTTCATTATTGAACGAGCGAGCGAAGCGAGCGGAGTTCTCCGAGTCTACTGGAACAATCCGGCGTTTGTATGTATGTTTGTATGTTTGTATGTATGAATGTTCGTTCGACGATAACTTGAGTAAATTTGGTCGGATCGTTATGAAATTTGGTAGGCGGGTAAAAGAAATTAAAAGAATTTTTAAGTTCGAACATGAGTTAAATCGGTCGAGGGGTTGCCGAGATATCGGGTTGTTAGGTTTATATGGGGTCGCGAGTTCACAGTTCGGGGCGAACCACTAGTTGTAAAGAACAAAACAACAATAATTCAGCCGAATATGTGTTCTGGTCTACGAAACAGTGGCACTGCCCAAAAAACTTGTTGAAGACCAGAAGTCAGAACACATTAATCGGCTGAATTATTGTTGTCCTGTTGTTCACAATAATGAAAAGAATACTATGTTATGGCCGCGAACGAAAAATTGCTGAACAAAAATAGCTCAGTTTAGCTACAAAATGTAAAAAACTGTAAAAAATTTGAATATCCCGCCACCTTGCAACCAACCTTAAAGCACTACCTACGCGTATTTTGTCATAATGGCAATCGAACGCTTTTTCTTACTATTTCATTATTTATCTTGTTTGCCACAAATAGGACCGCTGGGATTGGGATTATAGAAAACCATTTTTTTAAACATTGATTTCATTTCTTTGCCACGTTATAAAATTTATTATTTTTATAACAGAACCTTATAAAAAAAGTTTTTGTTGTCTGCATTTTTAGAGTCTAGTTTTCGCTATTTGATACTTAGGTATTTAGAGGTAGGTAAATACATACCTCCCTAATCAGTTTTTACCTCAGATATATAGGTAAATAAAATTTAATATAAGTATTAGAACATATCAAATGAATCTTCGACAAGACCTTAGATAATAACTACAGCAAAATAGATTATAAAATTACAAAATAGATTATGTTGCGAAAATATCTGAAGTTAATTCCTACATACCTACTGAGCCCAACCCTATAGGTAGGTTACACTCTAAGTCTAAACAAGTGTTGACTTTTTTAAACTGAAAATTAATAATGTAAAATCTAGTAATGTTTTAATTTATAAATAAAGGTATTAAAAAATTATATAAATGACCACTTATAAGGCAGGTGAGGTGTCGGCAAGTCGCGGTTCGGTAGTATAATGCGTGCAAGTCGTCGCGCCGAGCGCACCCTGTCGGCCGCAATGTAGGGACACTTCTACGCACTTTCCGGACCCTTTCTTGGTATTAGCCCTTTATGCAACTCAGCGCCTATAGGATATCAACAAAAAAATCTTATATTTGCAATTTTTTTCACCAAACTTAGCCGATTTCTGGAGTCGAAGTAGAGCAGGTTTTTTGTATGCATTTTGAGATCTTTTTGTTGAATAACTTTGATTCCGCCTGTCATATTTAATTATATATTTAAGGGTATCGTAAATAATTTTATTATTAACGTAAAAAAAAACAATTTTATTTTTTATTCATTGTCAATAATTAAACAAATAGAAATTTCAGGACCAAAACCTATTGTAATTTTAGATTAATAACAAAAGTCTTATATCTGAGTTATTTAGCGTAGATTTGATTTCGCTGTAGGTGGTTAATTTATTAATAATGAAACCATTATTGATATTTAGGTATTCATTTATATTTTTTAAACCATTTCTATACCGAGCTAACCCTTTGCGTTTATTTGTGACTTGTAAGTTATTGTGTGTATTTTATGGATTCTTTATTACAAAGTAACTTAGCCATCAGCAATTTAAACATTAGAAAGATTATTTATTAAATTACTTACATATATATATATTTTATAAAATATTGTATATTATGCTCCCTTTCCTTTGTCTTAGGTATGTGTCTCTTTGTATTTAATTAATATAGGTACCTAACTAGATCTGTTTCTGATATTAAATTCTACTTAAAATCTATGTTGCCTGAAGTTGCAATATTTCTTTTTAACGGTATCTATGTTGGTAGATATTTTTCCGTTGCTATCTAACTATCTACAAAATACTTAAAACATAAAGAAAGGCATATTATACCGGATGATTATAATAGCCGACTCTATCGGTGATACTTAACAACTTTTATCGACACTTATGGAAATTGACGAAAAGTAAATTATTTTAGAATCACCCGTTATACTTTCTACAAATAGTTTTTCAGCGACAAAAAAACAGAATAAAACGAATATTTCATGACCTTCATAGAGCAAGCAGGTAAATTGTAGAGACAACATAATATTAACTGTAATATAACGAGAACTCTACATTCAGAGTTAACTCTTAGTTGTTGTGACATTGGAAAACTTGGTAGGAATTTTCCGAAGCAAGTGCGAAGTTCATGAAAATTAAGTTTTTTGTTTTAAATCTGTGTGATGGTAGAGGCAAACAGTTTTTAGGTGTGTTTAGTGTGATTCTCGTGGAAGTTTGGTCGAGCGATGCGTGCGCGCTGGCCACGTGGCGGCGGCGCGGCGCTGGCGCTCGGCGCTCGGCGCTCGCGGCGATGACGCTGCATGTCAGTTTTCTGGAAAAATTGTCAAAAGTAGCACACGGCGGTGGCGGGCGGGCGAGCAATTCGCGAGAATCCATGTGTGGGTGCCCGTTGCAGACGGACTCTTGTGGCGGTGTGTGTGAACGTAAAGTGAAGGTCGAATGATTTGTCCCTACTACTCGGTCTATTGGCGTTCACGAGTCGGTGCTGTGATAATGAGGAGTCGTCGTCCCGCTCTGGCCAGGGCGCCCGCGCCGCAGTTGAAAGGGACGGGTGGCGGTGTGCGCGTGCGTCGGAGCCTGCACCGGCGCTGCCGCGGCCTGCCCTCATCAGTCTCCCCGCGGCGGGGAAGCGGTTCGCGCGTGCTGCTCTGTGCCGCTGGCCCACGGCCGGCCTGCGTCGCACTCGAATATTTTTAGATAACAGCTCGAATAATTTATTCACGAGTTAGTGATCGTGCGCTCGGGCGATGCGGGCTCACGCCGAGGGTCGGCGCCGCCGCCGGAGACGTCCCACTAGGTAAGCTGCGCACTTCCTGCGCGCCGCCATGTTCGCGCGCGGCGTCACTTCCGCCGCGGCCGGAACCGCAGCAGCAGCGCGGGCGCCTGCTGGCCGCTACGGCAGTGGCTGTCGGTCGGTCGGAGCACCGCTGGGCCCGGCACGGCCCAGCCCGCGAGCTCAATGAGCGACGGTTCTCGATTCATAAAATGTCGGCCGCCCCATTCACGCCGCGGTCCGGTGCTGTGCCGACCGTTCACTCGTGACCCTCGCGTCTTCGAATATTCATGTCTCCTTCGATAACATCGTAACCCTTGACTCCTTTTTGTATTATCAATCACGTTTGTTCAGTGAAGGCCGCTAGTTGACGACGGATTTTAAGCGATGTGCTGGAAAATAAGTGACCATTCGGACGATCGATGACATTTTTATTGAAATGTGGATTTTGGTGTTCAGTGAATCAACAGTGATCGTCACATTTAATGGAGCGTCGCAACACTAGAGTAAGACAAAACCATGACAAATATTATCCACAACTACATCATTCGAAAAGTATTTTTGTTAAAAAAAAATTCTATAACTTCGAAAACCTAAAATTTTCCTTTGTCTATCAATTCAAGCGAATAGCAAAAAATTCTCCAACTACCCACATTTGCAAAAAAATATTAATCTTTAAGTCACATAATTTTATATTTTTATTTAACAAAAGTTTAATATGTATAACTTCAAATATTTTTTAAATATTGTTAAAAAAAATACTTATTAGAAAAATGATGTGGGCATATAAATGACAAATAGACGTTGGGTAGTTAGCGCTAGCACATTGTCGGCGGACGTACGTCACCAGAGCGTGACGTCTGCTTCTCCATCCTGCTCACTCGCATCACGGCTCTCTTTCCCTCTGACTTACTCTAACCCCCGGCCCAACTGTTCATTGCCCTTTCTTCGTAGTTATGCTACCCTCATTGGACTTATTAGATGATTTATTTTAACTCGCCTGTTCATCGGCACTTTATTGCTGGAAACTGGTCATTGTATCTGGGCTGTTATGCTCTTTTGTGTAAATGTTAAGTAAGTTTCAAAGTTTTTCTCGACTTCTTTTTTGCAATAATTTCAATCGGTTAAGGATGGTTTTTTTTTTGTTTGCAATTTTCGCATTTTAATATTTTGTTTCAAGCTTTAAATTTTGTAGTAGAACTGTTCCATTCATTATCAAACAACGTGTCATTCGTTAAATTGTATTTATTTGACTTTTATTTCCGATTTAATTTATGCCAGAAGTTTTTGATTGCTTTTGTAACGCGTACAAAACTTTTCATCTTTTTTCGTCAGTGTTTTATAAGTCTTTCATATTTTAATATTCAGAATTTTCTATTCATTTTATTTTTCTTTATCCTGTAATATTTTCTGCAGAATAAAAATTTAAAGTTGTTTCATTATCCAATTCGAAATTGAAAAACTTTTTTCAAAACAGCGTTGCTTATACTTATACAACTTGCTATTTTTTAAATGAAATCCCCATAGATACAACCTGAGATACTATTGAATTTCTCAGTTCACAGAGTATCATATTCGCGCAGTCATGGGAGCAGACACTGAACAGTGAGACAGTGCGACTCAGTCATTAATAGAACCATCATGGCATACCATCTGTCTGTAATAGTCTCGCTGAACGTTGGTGGCCTGTGTTGTGAGTACCTTTAGTTTTGACAGCTAGGCAGACAGAGGTGTCATCGTTGCCAACTATAGCGTCAATGACACGTGTGCAGTGCTGAGTCACTGTGACGTCAGCGACCTTATCCGAATACCCTTTGAACCCATCAGCATACTCATAGTCAACAATCCAACATGCTGCATAAACATTGCCGCACGTCACTCATGGTAGTTCTGACTCATGGTAGACTGGTGATCTAACTGAAGACCAGCCGGTAGTTTGGGCCGTTTCCGGAATATCCGAGAGAGAAAGTTGCGACAAAGAATCTTCACAAATTGTCAGGACAATTTCACAATGTTGCAAACTCTACAACACACTAATTTCTTACTTCCTTTCTGAGACGCTCCACTTTTTCCACGTTATGAGTCTTGTGCTTTGGGCATCTTCACTCTTTTTTTTCACACGCATCTCTAACCACCAATTTTTTTTCCTTGGCCAAATCCTATTAAAGTTTTTTTTTGTACGTTCATGTACATTAAAAAAAATATATAAAAAAAATTCACATCTCTTGCGATGTTTAAACCGCTCAAATTTAGCCCCTATTTTCGACGCCTGTCTTCGGAATTATCATTAGAGTTGTTCTGTCACATTACTGCCGCTTCGCCAGCGGCTCCGCCTACGGTGCGCGTGCGCCTCCGCTTCCGGCGCGGCCGCGTGGGTGCGTTTCGTAACCGGCACTTCCTCCGCCGCTTCCTCCGGCACGGCCACGCACCCCACCTGATAGCCCGCTGCAATTGGAGTGGGCAGAGAAGTGTGTAAATGTACACTCGAAGTGAGCTTGCCTTCGGTGAACATAGGTATTGATATTTTTCTAAAATGCGTCTCTCCAAATGTCAATGCACCCCACCTGCAGCTGGAGTGGCTTTTGTGTTAACTTATAATATGCTTGTCTTCAATGGAGACATAAAGTTTCATAAAAATCTCTCGGTCTGCCGTCGAGAAAGTCTATGATTCATCCGAGAAACTAAAATTTTAGGTCGTAAAGCTCTTCTCGAGCTTGCATGTTCCAGGGGCTGATTTATAAAATGTATAAGATTTGCAGTCAATAAAACTTCTATGTAGGTAAGCTTTCTTCGTGGAACTTCTTTATTATCCACAAAAGCGTCCGTTACACACAGCCATTCAATTATTTATCGTATTAGATGTAAAGTGTAAAGATCAGTGGCGACTAGAGCGCAAGAAGCAGAGTGAGTGACCGAATGTAAACGGGAGGTTGCTACGCTTTTATTACACTTAGGAGTCGTGTATGCAAATGATGCAAACTAACTTGGTCAGTTTTCAGTTATGGCTTTGGTTTCGTCTCTGGCCATCACCAACTTGGACAACGCTTCCGCTGGTCCCGTGCGCTCGACGTTCCTACAACTGATTATCCGTTTCCTACCATCGAAATTAAGTTTTAATTGCATCTGCCATTTGAAGACATTTTGTGGTGGTTCCGCTTTTTAAGTGGTCGATAGTCGAGTCGACTTTCACACAAATTATTTGGGATCATTACTTTGGGTTCGGAATTCCCGCGGAGCGATGCGACATAAAACAGTTATTCAAACATAAAGGGAGGAATCTGTTTTTTGCTTCGGCTCGTAGAGTGGAGCGTCCGCGCCGCTTCACACATTGTGCCGCAGATATTTCTCAGCCCCACGATCCACCATTAAAGGACGCCCCACAAAAACCGATCATTATAAAGGATGTAAAGATTGTACCGGCGCCGGCCGATCCTTCCCAGAACTGGGCCATTCTTATTTCGCGCTCCCGCCTTATTCACAAGCTCTTTTTGTACGGCTTTGGTCTTTTTTTTTTCACGGGAGCGGTTCACTTGTGAGAGTTTCAAGGAAATGGCTTATTGAGTTTCGTTTAACAGCCCCTTATCGCGCCTCGGCCATCGATCGGTGAATATTGCCTGAACTATTTAAATAGCAGATTTCACTTATTTGACCATACTTCACATATTTGACTTGATACTTTATGAACGCTCAATACAGTTGATAACTAAATATTTTATGAGCTCCATAAGTAGAGAAGGCGGTAAGTTTAAAATTTGTTTAAGGGCCAATGTAAGTATCGTGACGTGAATGGACAATTTTCAGTTTTTTCAACTTTATTTCGGCTTTCCTACCACATTTCTTTTAATTGACCCCATCCAATATTTCAACAAACATTATAAAACAATTTAAGAAATGAACGAAAAGTATCAAGATTATATCCGCCTAGTAGTTAAAAGTTGTCACGGTCGAGTTCGAATTCCACGAAAGTCGGCGGAGGGTTGGACTACGTTGTGCCGCACTGAACAATTTACTATTCCTGTCTTTTTATCTGCAACATGAATATTTGCACTGCCACTTTCATTTGTTGCAACAAGGGTAATAAAAATAAATATTAATTAACTAGATAAAACCTGCAAAGGCAAGAAGTGCTTGCTTTTTTAATTGAGTTGCATGTTTTTGCTTCTGGATTTTTATCTGATCTATTTGTTAGTTAACTTGAATGTAACGTTTATTCCGTGCGAATACTATTCATAGGATATAATGTGGAGTCCTTTCTTATGAAGATTTTTTTTTCTCCTTTAGCGGGCGTTGAGCAAAAATAATAGTTAATTACGTACCAATATTTGTTTAGCTAAATACAAGTGAATGGAATCCCATGGTACACAACAGCGGTTAAATAGGTAAACATTACAGTGATTACTGCTAATTGGCTGACACCAAACGACATTCTCACCGATTGTTCGGCGCGGCCCGTTCTCTGGGAAAATAATCTACAATTTTCAATAACACCTCTGAAATATTATTTAATTAAGTAATTAGAAAAGCGTTTTATAATTACTAAGACAAACAAAGTGTATTTGTAGGTAGGTACTGTAATTTTGGTTGTAGGCGTCTGCCGTGTGATCAATCGACAATTTTGTTGGTTAAAGTTACCAGTAGACTAATTGTATAAAAGTCATATACAAAGCTACAAGCGAACTTTGCGCTGTATGCAAGTCGACCAATAGTAGGTAAACATTAAACAGTAAACAATAGTCCTACTTTGTTGTCATGAGTCCACTGTTGCACTCATTAAAATTGCTCTCGCTATCCTGGTTTTTCAGTTCACGAATTTCACGATTGATATTTGTTGCATTACATAGTTCTAAATTGCGTGTGTTTACATTTTTCAGCTTGCACCGTCGACGGATGCGAAATTCGACGAGCCACTCGTATAGCCAGCGCGCGGGCATCGGTTGGCCGCGCAAAACAGTTGCAATTATTGTAAGTACAAATATCATCTTTATTTGTTAGGTAAAAGTTTTAGCCTGTACAAGGATGGATAATAATATACCTCTCCCTACTAGCTGAGGAAATGACTTCTCTCAGATAGAGAGTTCGGCTTAATCACCAGGCGGATTGTCGATTCTCGCGCTGACGGTATTATGTTTTCAACGCCCAGGTTTCCTTACGAAGTTTTCCTTCAGTTAGCGAGTTAGATACCCACATCAAAATGTTTAGGAACAATGAATCTAATAAGGTTTATGTCAAAAATACAAATCCATGCTCCAACGGTGAGCATCCCACAAGGTACTTCATCACTCACTCACTTAAATCAATTGTAATTGAGAGATCAGCTCAAATTCTGTATATTACAATAACCTAATTAAGTATTTGAAATAGTTATTAGATTGGACAGTTAATTTAGTTACCTTACTAATAATGCGGGTGGGCAACATTATTAACAGTTGTAAACCAATCAAGGAGGGGCGTTTTTCATAATACATTTATTGAGCTCTATTTTGAAATTAGAACTGCATTTTAAAACTATCCTCACAGGGCAAACACTACATTTTGCGAGAAGCAAAGGGCGGTACATGTAAACAAAAACTTCCGAAATCTTAAATTTTCAAGAAAAAAAGCCTTGTTGCGCGAGTCGGACTCGTGCTTGGCTAGTTTTTATGTATTAAATTTGAATGCTTCGCGATATTCACAATTTCACACATATTTTAATTCGAAACGGGTCGAATCGCGGTTATTTCACCCCGAAGCATGCATCGGAGCAAATAAAGTAATTAATTTTGTTAAAAAAAAAACAACTGCGATTCGACCCTTTTCGAATACAGTTTCTGCTTGTTGGACACAACAACGCGTACGACTGGTCGCTACTAATTTAATCGGCGCGTAGGTGAGTGAGTATGCGCCGCTACTTACTGCGCGTTGTTTATGTTATTATAACACTATTTATGATACATACATAATGCAATAATGGAAGCACTCACCTTTGCTTAGAAACGTGAAAGTGGGCGCGTGTAAACATCTCGCAAGTAGGTACAGTCGGCCACACGCTAGGATACCCCATTTTGTTCGATTGGCGCCCTTATTCCACGCGCGGTAAGAGCTGGCATGGGGTATCTGTGGCTGTGGCCGACCGTACCTACTGTGCTAATGTAAAGTAACTATACTTACCTTTAGAATGCCGATTGCAATACAATATTATACACATTATACATAAGTACTCATACCTTATAAGCTTTCAAAAATTCGAATATGGAACTCGTTCAGATCATTGCATGATTTAAATTATTACCTATGTAGATTAAAAGATACTTACATGTACAACATTATTGCTGTTCAAACAGTCAGTTACAAGTTTACAACTGATAACTGTGGTCACAACAAAATATTCCGTGCAATTTTAGTGGTTTTAAAGCCGAAGGTATTTTGTTGCACTCGTGATTCTGAGCCAAATTACAAAATTTCATTCCAGAACGCGCGAAAAAAAATTCACTTCTCCATACAAATGGTGTCGATTGGCGATAGCCGTTTGTATTGGGAAGTGTTTTTTTTTTCGCTTGTTATGAAGTAAAATTTTGGAATTTGGCTCTGAATCACGAGTGCAACTAAATACCTTCGGCTTTAAAACCACTAAAATTCCACGGTGTATTGTGCTGTCTGTGACTTGCTGAACACTTGCATCACTAAAACAAAATATTTCGATTCCGAAAGATAAAAAATAAAAGAATACATCTGAGCTTACCCATTTCGCGTTGTTTAGGAATAGAAGGTGCAGGTCACGGGCCCTTATCGAGGGCAAAGGGAAGTTATAAATCTGTCGTCGCGAACAATGGTGCGATAACGCGCACCTTGCGTGGCGATAGCGCGCACGCACCGCCCCGCGCCGCCCTGCACCGCCCGGCCGCCTCGCCGCCCCCGCCGCACCAAAACATTTCACTTGCAGCGCTGGTGCACTGAATGTGGAGACGCAAAACGGCCGCTGCAGACCGCGTAAAGATGACATGGCCAAGGAAAAGCTAAAGAACTTAAATAGTGTCTCACACTGCCGGTTTCTGATTTGAGAAATTCGCTAAGCAAGCACTTAAATATCATTCTGCCTCCGCGGACCTTTAAGACCGATGTACCTTAAGGCGCTGGGCATAGTGAATTAGCCCGCGCGCAAAAAAAATGCACAAAAACGATTCCTGTATCAAATACACTAAAAAAATCGAAAATGTTCACATATCAAACCCTAGATTTAGGTGAGAGCTATCTAAAACAGCCAGTTTTGTGTTGATACCCATAACAGATTGCAAGATATTTTGTTTGAAAAAAAGTGCGTCGCCTATTTTTTTTCATCAAAAATATCTTCAAAACGTTTATGAATGTCAACACGAAACTGGCTGTTTTAGATAGGTCTCACCTAATTCTAGGGTTTGATATGTGAAAATTTTCGATTTTTTTAGTGTATTTGATACAGGACTCGATTTTGTGCATTTTTCGTTGCGCGCGGGCCATTCACTATGCACAGCGCCTTAAGCCTAGACGGACTAAGTAGCTGTCCAACAACGGACAACCTTGGTACAAGGTATCTGGGTAGAGACTTATCTTAAGGGCTAACTTTATACTGGCCTTCATCCTAATGTCATCCAAAGGTCGTCTTGAAGAAATCGCTCTTAGCGATAAGACCGCCATTATTTACTTTTATGTTTAAAACATCTTGTAAATAATCAATTTTTGGTGTACAATAAAGTTTTACTATCTATCGAATGTAAGGAAAGTACAAAAAAAAATTAAAGCTCCGCTATTCTTAGCACTCGCGTAGCAAGTCTTCAGCCTTCATCCGTCCAAGTATTAGTCATGCATGGAAGTGATACAATGCTCGCGCCGTCACTATCAAGATCCTATTGCTATTAAATCAATATAAATAAAGTGTGCAGTACTAGCGAAAGTTTAAGTTGTAAAATGTCTTCAGCCGAAGCGACCTTTTATACCGAATCCAGTGCATTCGATGCAGCGAGCGCCGCGCAGTCATTAGCCGGGGAATCCCGCAGATGCGATTGCTCTACCGAGAAATGCGTAATCGGTGCCACACCATGCGCCCGCGCAGTTGAGGCCATCCACTGTCCAGTGTCCGTTGCATAATCGCTGCATACAAGGTGTTATTAAATTGACGCAAAACCTAGTACGGAGAACTGATTTGTTGCACTATATGTATTCATATCTGAAGTCCATTTTCAGTGCTTTTGGCTGATGTGAAAAATATTATACCAATTTATCGTTATACTCGTACGTGGCTACTTGTAAGTAGGTTATGGTGGCACGTCATACCAAAGTTATAGGCTAAAACAATTTAAATACAAACACAAATGAAGAAAAACAACATTTATACATATACATTTTTCGCTACCCTTTTTTAATTTATTTAGTTTATGTGACTATATATTATGTGTAGGTGGTAGGTTCCGCCGCAGTAGTGGCATATTCAATTCAATTCAATTAAATTCAATTCATTTTATTTCAATAAAAATTATGTACTACATATTCATATATATACAGGGTGTTAAAAGACCGCCAACAGACCCGAAAGCCACGCATACTAGACACCAAAACAAAGTACTTTTTCGATAAATTATTGCTGGGAAATGATTTTGGTTTTTTAGGTTATAATTTTGAAAAATATTTAATCACGCAATGGACGTGTAACGCACAGAAGTCATATTGCGCAAGCGTAGGTATAAGTTTATGTTACTTAAGCTTGAAGTGCCGATGTTTAGAATACATTGCGGGTTGCAATTTTTACGCCTTTTTTTGTAAGAAATATTCATAATTTTGATATGGTTTCTTGAGAAAGTATGTTAAGAACTAGATAGTGAATACATTTCTGCAAAAAAAAAGTTTTGAAAAGTCCGACTTTGAACCTCATTATCTCGGAAACCGTTGATTTCCCAGGCATAGTTCCTTGGGCAAAAATGTTCCTTATGATGAGGAGAATACGTGGTTTCCCGCTTTGTTGGCGGTCTTTTAACACCCTGTATATATAAAAAGTGTGTTTATATTCATGTATTATTCTTATGTCTTTATAAATTGAACATAGTAGGCCACGGGAAATCGGGCAAAACCCACACTCAATAAATGTACTTACTGAAAGTATCAGTGTTGCATGTAAAGTAGGCAAATATAATGAGCGCTACACTATTTTCCATAAATTAAGCAAAATCATGTAAATCGTTGCAAAAAACCTATTGAATGAAAAAGTGCCTTTTTATAAAGAGCTAGTTCGTTTCCCGCAAACAGGGACAAAAAAAGCTTTTTAATCCCATGGGACCAAAAGTCATTTGAATTCAGAATATAGCTTTTGTTAGTAAAAATTACCAAGAAAGACGTCAATCACGAACATTGTATGGACAAGTAACTGGCAAAAAATAAACCGCACTAGAGCCAAATAAAATAAAAAGTTTGTCAAAAAATAAAAACGTCAAAATGCATTCCGTCTTCGTTCGTTTGTTTATTTGTGTAATCCAATTCGGATTTTACTTACCTAGTTTCGTATTAACTCTAAAGAACATTGTATCGTACGCTAACTTATTCGTAAATTCCACTCACATAATATTTTCTCATAGAGGGTGATAAAAAGAAGAGTGTTAACCTTGGGAGCAAAACAATTTTTAGTTCGAGTGACTACTTTGAAATATTTACTGCGCTCAGCTCTACATTAGAAAACCTCGCTACGCTTGGGATTCTACTCTAGAATCCTTCGCTCCGCTCTAAATGCAAAAAAACATTCTCGCCTTAAAAATCGTTCTTTACTCCCTCGGATATCTACTATTTTCCTATCTTCAAAATCCTACAAATTATATTAATCCACCTACCTCAATGGCGCCTTCGCAACTAATGGAATAGGAATTAATCGAAACCACATTCCGAATGTAACAACCATAATAATGAACACCAATCCCCGGAAACGAATCACTTAAGCGAACAAGCGAAAGCTTGACCCGTTGAAAAAGAAAGCTGAAAATCCGCGATGGCGGTGGCGTCGGCGGATTTGGCTAGCAATTGAGCGTGAAGCCAGGGGAGGCCACCGAGTGACGCAAAGCTTATCGGTCATCGACCTTCACACCTTTACTGAGCCCCACATCTCGCCGCGCGTGCTGCTCTCCGCAGCCAACTTTCAGCCGGCCCACGTGAAACACGACTCCACAACTTTTTTTATGGATCAACGAGACGAAGACCATTTTCAGGGCTCATTCTAACTGTTTCTGCGCGTAAGGGGGAACGGTCCTTAGAGGGTGCCGATTTATTCTCGTATTGCGAATTGTAATATGAATATTCAGCTGCCCCGCCCACCAGTTGCCTGAAGGGCCTTGAAATACGGGGCTTAGATATATGTATGTATACGTATAGCTTGTGGATTGTGGTTTTTGTCACCTATCGGTGTTTGAAGTATTCATGGACAGACAGTAGAGGGAAAAAGTACCTAGAGAATAAAGTCTTCTTCTTTTATCTTTATCTGTGCCCCATCTCGAACCACAACCGCTAAATAAAAATAAAAAACTTCTTAATAAATAGATACAATAATAACATGGATTACCTCAACTCTGGCACAGTCCCAGCTCGTGTCGGACCTACGGCCTGAGTATCATAAGGCCAGCAGCTTTAACCGCTATCCCGACGAGGCAGTCTTGGATTTGTCAATGGTCCAATGCTACGCTCGGGCACGTCGTCTG
This sequence comes from Zelleria hepariella, assembly GCA_949319315.1. Lineage (NCBI taxonomy): Eukaryota > Metazoa > Arthropoda > Insecta > Lepidoptera > Yponomeutidae > Zelleria > Zelleria hepariella. Next base: position 16,102,118 of record OX439385.1, read on the forward strand.
TCGCGTCCGAAATAGCACGGGTCAGAATACCGACATGTTGCGAAACTGAAGCCTCTGAAATATTCCCCTTTCTGTGATTTGTAACCTCAATAACAGTGTAAGAAAACAAACATTATCGCGCACAAAATGCGTGCTGATAAGTGCGCCAAACTGTGAAGCGTCTAGACGCGCGAAACCTTGGTTGCGTTTTCTGCGACGCAATCGACGCAGTAGGACCGAACAGAGCCAAAACCAGCTATTCTGTATAAAAACAGGCATTCGCAATGCCTCTAGGCACTACAATCATGCATGAGTTACATGAAGATAAAACGTGCGGACGTCATTGCGGTGGCCGGGTGGGTTATTCCGATTTGCATCACGACGCTACCATTGAGTCATGTAAAAAAATATTCATATTTAGCTCTGCTTTTAGCAAGTCAATGCTACAGGTGATTTCAAATATATGGTTTTTATTGAGCTCTTTATTGGTCAAAGAATTTCATTCGTCATCTTGCGTTTGTTATGGTAAAAAAATCTGTTCAACAAGCGACACCTCCAGACACAAAAAAAGAAGACAACTTTTGCACGAACCAAACCTCGACACCCAGAAAATTAGTTTTAACCAGAAAACAATATTAATTTTCTTCTAAACGGTCGGTTGAAATATTCAAAAATAGAACGAGAAAAAAATTGCCAGACGGTCCAACTAATGCGAGTTTTTTTTCTCCGAAGCGGCGGGGTTTATGGATGCGGGCCAAGCGCGAAGCGCCCGGCGGCGGACAGGTAGGCGCCAGTGGAACCTTGACCCTTTTACCGTTGAGCTGCGCGCGCGCACAATGGACGATCCGCGACACCCGAGCTGCGCCCGCGCCTGCCCCCAGCGCACATTTAGACCCCCATCTATGCCCAGGCATAAAATTAAATATTCACATTAAAGGTTATTTTTCTTTTATCCTTCGGTAGCCCCCTGAAAATACCGGAAATTCACCCACCCCGTACGAATTAATTCCTTTTAGTCCAGCATGAGTTGACAAACGGACACACCGACCTCGTTCCGCCAGGGCTAGGCCCGCAGTAGATATGGGTGGGCTCGGGTTTCGCCTGGCGCCGCGCGTCGCCCGCCTGTAAATCATTAGCTGATAGGTACGAAACGAACACGATTAGACGTTAACTCAGTACTGAACGCAAATGCGCCAGCAGCGGTTGCGAATGCGCGCGGAGTGTACCTGCGTTTCTGGTACTGAGTAAACTGCGTGTGGTGAATATTTTCCGCGGCTGCTGATAACACGTCGCGCTGTTGATTTAGCCGATAATCTGTGCCGTGGCGCCAAGCGAATTCGGTCACGGTGCTGCTGTTAGCGCTCGCCGCTGGCATCGTCCGCGTGTACTAGTTTGCTGCCCTGAAAAGTGCTTGTTTAACGCGTGGATCACGCGCGCAAAACATGATGAGCGGAGCGTCAACTTAAGGTTCAACGAAAGTAGCGTGGAGGGAAAGCACAAATTTTCAGTTTTTTTTTATTTTGTAACTAAACTGAGATATTTTTGTTCAGCGATTTTTGTTTCACAACAAAAAATAGTATTATTTTCATTATTATATACAACAGAACAACAATAATTAATCTGATTGGTTTTTCTGGTCGACAAACTTCATAATCAGCTGCATTATTGTTATTTTGTTGTTTAGAATAATGAAAAAAACTGTATTTTATTGTATTGGAACAAAAATTGTTGAACGAAAATTGCTGTTTAGCTACCAAATTTAAAAAACGGAACTTTTTACGCCACGCTAAGATTTGTTGCTGTTATAATATTCTTACCCCGATAGCTGCTGTGAGGATTTTTATCTTACTTTTTAATCATGTACACAGATGTCAATAAAGCACCACACTGAATTGTCTATAGATAGATCAACCAGAAGGAATTCATTCTGGCTGGCTCAGCGATCCAAAGTGGATCTTGGCCTCCGCAACCAAAAGACACCAGCTCGCCCTGTCCTGCTGGGAATGGGGTATAATATTTTTTCAATATTAGTCAGCTTTGTTTACATAATTTATTTATGTAAAGCTCTATAAAAGTCCATTTTAATTCTTAAATATCTCTGCTATAAGTATTATTCTAAATATCTTTAGAGTTGCTGGGTACCAACAAAGTCACTTTCCGCGTCTGTCTGTCTGTATATCCGCTAACTCTTCCTAAAGTACCCAACGGATTTTCATGCGGTATTCACCATCGGTTTTTCACGGAAGGGTTAAAACATACAATACGTCCTAATTATTTTCTTTTTATAAATTGCACACGTGCGAAGCAGGGGCGGGTCACTAGTTAAGTGTACATCGAATAAGCAACCTTCTTTGCTGACGGTGCCGGTGGATATCTAAGAGGCGCGGCGGGGCTGCCGGCCGCGCGGGCCGGCGGGTCACCCGATGAATTAAACATGCCCCGAGCAGGCGCCAACAACAATAGCAGGGACACTGCTTGGGAAATACTCGCGGGTATAATAAACGCCACGGAAGAAGAGTCTTGACCCCGCCTCCCGCACCTCTTTCCGCCGCCCCGATGACGCCAGGTCTCGTCCCGCACTCAGACCTCATACCATTAAAGAGACCTACAAATCGTCACTACGCATCTCTTAAATCGTCACCACGTGGTGTCTCAAGTCTCATCTTCCGTGGCCTGTATTGGATATATACGGATAAATTCATAAACAGCCCACTGCGTTCCATTGCTGCGGGCAAGTGCGTCCACCTTTTTAAATCTCCCTGAAATTGTGTCCGTCACAGTCTAACTCGCAAACTCTCTTAAGGGTCCGTATAAGGCTAACTAGCGCCGCCAATGTTAAAAAAATCATATCTTCTTTTAGAAGAAGTTTCTGGAAAAATCCTAAGATGAGCCTATGCGCCATGCTTTTCTAGATTTTTAAGTGTAGATACCCTCTTCGAAATTTAATTTTAAGCTAAAAAATTTTCGATAACCGCCAAAAACGGCCGTTTTTGGCGGTTATCGAAAATTTTTTAGCTTAAGACTAGAAATTGAGTTGGGTACCCACACTTAAAAATCTAGAAAAGCATGGCGCATGAGCTCATCTTAGGATTTTGTCAGAAACTTCTTCTGAAGCGAGATATGATTTTTTCAACATTGGTGGCGCTAGTTAGCCTTATACGGACCCTTAAGAGGCCCTTCCAGGACCGCGGGAACTCAGTAACGGCCAAGCGCGTGAAATACTGTTTTTTAAAACTGTTTCACCCAGAGCAAGACGGGGCGAGGGAAAAGTGAGAGGCAATGTACGAGTCTACGTGTGTTCGTGTCCTTTCGCGAGTATCTAGTTGTAGTTGTAATGTAATAGATCTATTTTCCCAATTTTTTTCCTAGTTCAGCTGTTATTTCTACATTTTATAAGCTATTTAAAAAATCTTTTTTTTTTCTGACAAGTAAAGTAAGATGTAGCCTGTACTTGTCCCACTAGCTGGGCAAAGGCCTTCTCTCAGAGAGAGAGAGAGAGCTTAATCACCACGCGTGCTCAATGCGAGTTGGTGATTTTTGCATTGAGGGTATAATGCCTCATACGCTCATACGCTTTCCTTACGATGTTTTCCTTCACCATCAGCGAGTGGTATTGCTACTAAAAATTCACAAATGTACGTAACTTTGAAATTAAATAAAGTCATAGATACATGCCCGCACCGGGAATCGAACCTAGGACCTTTCGCTTCAGAGTCCACTGTTCTACCCACTAGACCACCACCGCTTCGAATTACATGTACGCAATGAGATGATTTATACAGCGTCCAACCAACCTTCACTCACACTAGATCGATGAAGTGACCACTCGACGCTGCAGTTCGTGGGACATAATTTTAGATGGAGTAGGCTTGACCAGCACATAATACTTTGCTGAAAGCATACTCCATACCTACACCACTAATTGCCCAATTGCCAGTCAAGTAATAAATGGCGATTATGGATCCGAGAAAGTGTTCCTCGCGGAGATTCCCACACTTGAAAACGTTTACAAAAACCAAATAAAATCTCCTGAAAAACCACCAATTTGCTGATTGTCAATTATTGCCTAGTTAACTCTAGTAGAGAATCGGCATATTTGACATTTGATTGACCTCGCTGAAGCGGGGATTTTTTCCTAAATATTACTTTCGTATTGGCGTCGTCGGCGAGTTCAATGAACACACAACAATAATCGCTTCCTACGTCGGTCTGCCTGCGCTTGTGTGCGTGCGCGCGCAAAGCGAATGAAATGTCGTAACGGAATTTTTAAATTCGGCTTTAATTAAAACATTCATTCTTCATTGTAACTTGACATGATTTCCTAAAGCGCAAGAAAATCTATTCTTTGTTATTAACTTCAGTAAATGCGCAATCGATTGCAATGCGAAGTGCTTTGTTTTTATTTTATGCTTGGAATTGATCAGTTATGAAATAAAAATCATTCATATTCATAATTCAAATCGTACAAGAACAAAATAAACGGCCGCAAAGATTAAAATCAAACACTTAAAATTCAATCACATTGCAATCTAAATCCTAGAATTCGCGCGCTCTACGATTTCGTAGCAATCGTAGCTGCGGCGACGTAACCCGCCTACGCCGTAGCACGCACGCATCAGCACCCCTACGAATCGCGACAACTTTGAGCATATTTCTGACTTCGCAAGATCGTCACGGTCTTCCTTGGATAATATAATATCCTGATTGTTTTCTCAGAAGATTGTATGGTAATGGAGTCAATAAAAAATATGATAATAATTAATATTTATTTAGTAACATTAAATTATAACTATTTTCGCTCGGCGAAATTCCAAACCCTCTATTAATTATTGCGTCTAACTTTGAAAGTAGATTCACTTTGTGAGTGAAGACGTTTTTCGTTTGACATGAGCAGTGTTTCAAAAAGTTGTGTTGCCAAATAAGTCACGAACCACATCTCATAATCAATATTCGGATGTGTCGTGGTGATAAATGACTCGATAAATTACTAATTCCTTGTGTACGCTTGTAATTACATGATATTAATATGCTGTACGCGGCACGCTTCAATATTAGTTGGGAGGCTCTTGGGCCCATTGTACAGTCAGCAGAGAAGACGTGTGTGCTTTAAATTCCTCTTTGGGTAACATCTTACATTCTTTGAGACTTTGAAGATCTCCGACAAACTTTTTTGCTGTTTCTCCTTATAATTAGTGATCTTTCAATCTAGCAAATATTCCCATACGTAGGTACGATCTACACTGTCTTTATGTTGGCAGACATAATACAACTCGTTCTTGGTGTTGCCAGATTAAGCAAGTTTTTATAAACAAGATCAAATTTAGACTATTATGGGTTTAGCATTTTAAACGAACTGTGCAAAGGGGCGAGTTCCAAGTAGACATTCTAAGTTCTTAGACTTTATCTAATTTACGTAAAAACTTCTGGTAGTCACGAAATAATATCTTTCAATCATTATTGTAATTTGCCAGAATCTTTTGCACTAGCAGCATGAAGATCAAAACTGATTAAATCACTGCACGATGACGATTGTTTACTTATGATTGTACGTATCTACATGTAGATAAAGATACAGGAAACAATACCCCGGTCGCGTCGCGTCGCCCCCAAAAACGAAAATCGTGACCAATGCTAATTGGCTATGAATTATTATACAACGTTAACACTACTCTTGTAGCGCTAACGAAGTGAAAGTTAACCGCAGACTGTGTGAGTAGTTTTTCAGTCACAAAATTACAAAATATCAACTTACAGAAGATTTAACTCGATAAGTACACTTCTCGCAAAAACGTGCAGTGTGAAAGAAATTTAACAGTTCTTGAACTAAACTTCTGCAGTTATTTTTCTCACCGAAATGCGCTTACGTAAAATAACATACGTTAAAATAAACGACATACTCGTACGCATCTAGCTATACGTCTAAAGCATTGGATGGTCAATAGGAAAGCCCGTTCAGAACAATGTTATACAACGATTTAGATTCTTAGTAATACCGGCTCAATCATTATACAATATGCCCTAGCCTAAATAAATACCACCATGCATTGATTAAAATAAAACATACAAAGAAAAATACCGAGGCTTCTGAGTGGACGAAACATTGCTGGCTATTGACAAACATCGGTTACAAAATATAAAGAGTAAGATGTAGCCTGTACAATTGTACATGTCCCACTCTCTATTTTGTCTCTCTCAGAGAAAGAGACAAAATATAACAAAAATATTTTAATGCCATTTCCTAGTTTATTCATCAATGGCTATAAAAATGTTGGAGCCATGAGAAAATTACTCATTATCACAGCGCGCGAATATTAAAGACTTATCTCGCTCGGGTAATCTACGTGGCTCTCATCCGGATGCGGAGCGGACGTCTGAGTAGTTGCGGTCAGCGCGGGTACTTACCTCGTCGGTAAGACAAAGGCTTACGTCTTTTGTTTCGACCCTATTCTTGAGGACTATCAAGCTTCGAGGAAGCCATCCAGACCACCAACCACAAGTACTAGTAGTTACTGTGATCCTCTGGATTACTTGGAGATCATAGTGCAGTATTAATTTATTGCAGTATTTATTTTAATTCTAATTATCCTAAGGTTATATTGTGTCTTCCAAAATTCTGGTAACGTTTGGTGATATATGTTTATATAATTTTTGATTATCGTATTTCTTTAAAACTTATGTGTAACTTAACATAGGTATTTCGATGTGTACTTGATGTGTACTCTAAACTGTGTTTTTGAAAAATTATGAGAAACTATAGGTCTATTTCTTTTGTAATGCATCTTTAAATATTGTGTTTAAGTGACTGTTTGTTTCTAAAATAAAACCAAAATAAAATAAAAAATTAAATGCTGTAAGTACACGATTTTTTTATTCGACTATTGCACTATCGTCATCTGCAATAAGAGTCTTCATGGCTGTGTGGTATGGAGGGTACCAAGAGCCAGCTCGCTGAGTCTAGGCGCGAGGCGCGCGGTGTGACGACTACTCGCGCACTCATTAAGTCGCACCTCGGTAATTGAATACGTAACGAGTTTCCGATGCCACCGCCGCGCCGCCTCCGCCGTTGTATTTCGGTAATTGCCCCCGAGATGGTATCGCGGCCCACTTATTAATTATGAGCAGCTCCGCGCTCGCGCATTTATCGACCCTATCTCCGGTGGGCCCTTGCGTTTCCTTTACCTGCTTATTCGTTAATAATCGTGTGCGACACCGGAACGAAGCCACGGGACGACGGCGCCCGCGGCGCGGATTGACTCATTACCTGCCAATGGCGATTCTCCTCTCATTACTCGAGACTGCCTCGCCGGGCGTTAACCATTTAAGGAATCCATTTGGACATCCTTCCGCCGGCTAGGGCAATGACTCCTCAAGTTATCTGTTCCGAAATAAGCGCATTACATCACGCTTCCCCACGGTTCCTCCCTCAGCTCCCGGTATAAATAGCTCGGTCCCTTAAGGCGAGCTGTTTCCGGAGTGGAAGTGTGCCGCTTCCGGGCGGCGGTCGTTGACTCGCGCCGCGAATAGCCGCGCATTGTCGCCGGCGCATTCCCCGCCGCGGCCGCCGGCGACGTCCACGACGTTTTTAAATAGAGGGACGATTACGAGCGTCTGGCGGCGCGGCGCGGCGGCGCGGCGGTGGCTCGTGACCGCGCGAAAGTGCAGCGGCCGCGTCACGGGCTATTTGCGCCCGCGCCGCGCCGCCCGGCAGAACCTGCGTCCGCCCGCCACCTTGCTCGCTTTGTAAATACTTGGCGCCATCTGCCCACGGCCCTTCACTGCTGCCCATTGCGATGTCAACCAGAGAACGGCGGATAATAGAGAAAAGATTGATCGTTCGCGTCGCCTTCGCTTTTGTAGGCGTTGATGTCTAATGTATGGGCGGAACGCTTTTATTAGGTTCTTGGTCGTAGTTTCTGAATTCGTTCGGAAAGGACTTTATTATTATTTTATCTCTTAATTAACCTTAAAACTATAATATAACAGGTAAATAAATGTGCGAATGCAAACTTTTTGTACGGTCACCTTTTAAACTCTCCAAAACTGCTAAATTCGCTTATATTAAAATCACAACTTTTAAAAATAGTGAAGAAGGCTTCTTGGGATTCGCGAGTGGGGTCGGGGCGCGCGCGCGGGTAGCGCACTGCGGTGTCTCGGCTGAATAAATTCGGAGGGAGGCGAGCGCCGAGCGCCGAGGAATGCGGCGCGCGCGGGGCGGCGGGGGACGCGGGCGCCGTGCGACTGCCGCGCCGCGCACTGTCCCACGGTCGAGCCGCACCGCCCGCGCCCCCGCCCGCCACCCGCCTAGCCCTCCCGGCCACTTTCTTTCGCGCCATAAAGGTCGTTTCAAACATTTCGGAATGCCGTCTGGTGACATTGCCCCGCGGGAGCCGCCGCCCGCCGCCCGCCGCCCGCGAGCTACTTGCCCTCCTTCATTATCGCGGTCGTCCGCCGAGGATTCGCGCCTCCTCCGCCAGGAATGCGGCCCTGATTTTATTTGCGACCTTACGTAACGCGACACGTTTGGCGTTCTATGTAACTTTATCCTCCTTGCGCCGATTTGACGATGCATATCCAGAATAATGCTCTCGGACACAAAAACGTTACCAACAGGCAAAATAACAGTTTAAAGGCAGGTACATGTATGACTCTCCTAAATCGTATTTCGTGACTTGGAAAGGCATTATCATCACACGAGTCTACTTTCAACGCCAATGTGTGAACTAAGTTTCACCAATTAATAGATTCGTTCCAATAGCAAACAGCCAGCCGGAGAGAAAGCCGGGTCAACGTCCGGCGGGATTCACACCGAACCGCGGCCGTGACGTTTACCGAGTAATGTGGCGTAACGCTCGGGGGAATGTCAAAAACCGCATTCCACCGTTCCTGGAAGACGCGGCGGGGGCAGCTGCGCACACGAGAGAGGCTGCAGCGGTGCCGGGTCGCACCGCGCGCGCCGCTATGAATGGAATGCGGTGCGGACCATGGTTGCGCAACGCAAGCGCTCGCTCGCGCCCGCGCGGTGGAATGTGGCGGGCGGCGGGGGCGCGGGCCGCGGGGCGGTCAAGGCTGCGCGGGGCGCGGGGCGCGCGGGGGAGGCGCCGCCGCAGCCTCCGCGCGCTGCATCCCGCGGCCATTCACGCCGCGCGGTGTGGTCGCGGCGAAATAACTCACCGTTACAACCGGCGGAATGCAATGTCTGTCTCTACAAGTCGTATAGGTGTAGACTACGCCTACATACCGCGCTCGGAGCCTCCCGGCTCGCGGCGCAGCATCGATCGCTGATAACGAACGAGATCTCAATACAACGCCCCGCCGTGGTTAGTGAGAGCGAGCTTCGGATTCGCACGTTTCGGAATGTAGCTCGTTTATGTCGAAAGCGTTGATTATATTTCGGATTGAGTTTTATTTGATAGCTCAGGAATGTGGGTTTGGGTAGCTGTCCAATTTAATCAACTAAGTTACTTCGGAACAACTCTTTCGAATAGAATAAGCTTGAATAGGTAAAGCAGCTTGAAATTAATGTCTACTTTTCTTTTTTTCCAGGTTATGACGAAAGGATACAACAATGGAATATTGGTAAAACTACGACGAAAACCAAGGCAGGCTGTTTATGAATCAAACATTCATTCAGTCTGCTATGCTTTCTAGCAATAGTTTCAATAAGAGGCTCCAAAACTATTTGCGTTGGCGGAGTATTCAGAAAACTGTTGAAAAAATTTTATTCTGCGAAAAAAGTTCCATTCATATCAATTTAAGGTAGAAGTGGGACCTTGTACCTAGAAAAGCTATTTAAGTACATAGTATTAGCGATGCAAAGTAATATTGAAAATTGAGAATCCTTCACATCTAAAGCATTGTCTTGATCCATACAAGCAGCAAAGCTAAAGAAATCAAGTTTTATACACAGTTCTCTAACCCCGTAGGCCTCTACGAGGGTTGTGTAAGAGATGTGCTACGCCGTAGCACTTAGCTCGTAGCTCTAGGGTTTTTTAATCATAATATGTTGTATCAACGAAATGCCCAACTTTTCTTTGTCAGTCCAAAGTTCTGTTTTATGTATGTTCTGTCCGTCCGTGAGCAATAGAGTATATGCATACGATAAAATATAACATAACATAACATTTAAATAAATTATTCAATTGTAGCAAAATATACTCATTGCTACACAATTTTACTTAGAGTAGGTTCCTACTGCTCAAAAAAATGTTGTGTCCTTGGCTCAGTAAAGCTATTGCATATTCGGTATAATTCGTCAGCTCTTCAGAACCCATACTCAGAAAGGAGTGTTTTGGCATTGTACTGAGTAAAGTCGTCCACATGACAGCTCAACAAACGATCCATATCCATACAAGCATAAAACACACTAACACACGCACTAGCAGCGCCAAGCAAGAACATTGCACGATGAATATTATACAATTGAGAGCCGGTGCATTCTAGAGCGATCGATTGTTAGAAGAATAATGCGCTCGCGACGCAGGCGCCGACGCACTATCAATAGACGCGGAAAACGGACGATAAGCAACCTTAATGGCTCGGTATAAAGGCTAAAAGATCTAGAACTTGTTTGGTCATCGGTTTCGTCACAAAATATGTTTATTACAGAAGTCGATATGTCTGTACTAATCGCCCGTGAAACGTCTCACGCAGCAATACGAGATAATCTAAGAAATTTTTAATTGGACACAGAATTTCCAGAGTTTTTCTTTGGATTCGGAAAATCAACCATAACTCCTTTCTAATAAGCTCTGTTTTGGTACCTTAATAGTTGGTTCTTGAATAGGTACGCGTGTGAACATAGATCATTAAATTCAAACAGAGCTGAAACCGTCTTGTATTAAATTGTTTCGACATTGGAAGTGCCTTCTGAACCCGATTGTTCTCTACGTCATGAAATCCCCGAACGCGTTTAACGGGGCAATTGTGCCAATGTCTACCGTTGACCCAAAACTTAGCATGTGGACTAGTTACTGTTGAATCGATGAATTACAAACAGTTGGATCTCAAGGCGAGGACTGTTTTGTTTCCGCTTGGCAGGGCCTTGTGACTTTGGAAGCTGTTGTAAACTACTTAGAATATCCAGAATAGAAATATCGTTCCTGGTGCCGAATTATAAATTATAATGCGCCGGGCGCTTTCCGAGTCGGTCCTCTGTAGGTATAGGTACTAATTTGTGACGTAACGTATTTTGCCGGATATCGCTAATAGCGGTGGCGCCAAAAAATTATACCTACCTAATTACAACAAGACGGCACATTTGTCATTATCACAAATGCAAACACGACCGCGATAAAAAATACCGACACATTTGCGCTATTTCCCATAGTTGTCAGCAATTAGGCGCGGGCGCAGGCCACGTGTGCCCCAGTTCGCGAGCGGACGTGACGTCACGGAGCACCTGCCACGCACAACACCCACCGCACTTATTATAATCAGCTCTTTAATCCAATCATTTAGGGGTACCTATAATTTACATTGGGACTTTAGCGTTTTCACTCACTGTCCCGAGATCCGAGTCGCCCATTAAGTTTTAAACTATAAAAAAGTTACCGTTTCCCCTTTTCAGATGTAATAACATGCGTAATTCTTACAAATCCCCCGCAACTAATAAAAAAAACTCATACTTGTTTACTAGTAGTTCGCCAAAAACTAGTGCCAAAAACTTAGGACGAGTTCCCAAAAACGCAGCATCGAAGGGGTCACTTCAACAATCTAATGTGGGCGAATGTGCCGCTAGACGCTGTATAAATCCTCTCATTAGATACAAAGCTTTTTGCACATAACAAGTTTACGAGTCATATCAGTAATTAATATAAATGTAATTTTTTCGGACTGTGACACAGGTGTCCCAGACACTGCAGCGTCGATGTGGTCACTTTACCTATCTAATGAGTGAATGTGCCGCTAGACGCTGTAAATCATCACATTACGTAGAAGCAAAGGCCTTAGTTAGTTAGTTAGTTAGTTCTTTGTTCAGATAGATCCCTCACCCACTGTCACTTTTATACATATTTAACAAACCTTAAAACCTCCGTAAAGCAGTGGGTGCGCGACGTCGAACTGGGCAAGGTGTACTCAATTAATTAGAGTAGGTAGAAACATAGACGTAGGTTTAGAATTTAGATTGCCGCTGCATATTATTGTCGATATTGACGTAACCGTTTGACAGTGTAATTTCTATAAATGGTTAGCGTTGTATTGTGGCTACGCTCAGCTTGAGCATTGATGATGATATCACAGTAGAATTTTCTCCATACAATCGTAGTCTCCGATTTCCTCCCTGAATTGCGCTAGAGCCAACATTTTTCGTATGCTGGTACATGTCCACCCCCGGCATGTCGGACTGTTTAGATTTTTTCGATATTTTTTTGTTAACAGGACCTAGGACCTACCGAGAAAAAAAAAGCGTATTTAAAAGCAGCGGCAAAAGACGTCTGGTAAACCTATTGGACAACTTTACATAAAAACAAGATAAGACGGTCCAACATCAAGTAGTTTAGTGATATCAGTAATGAAAAACTTTTTTAAATCTGACCAGTTTTGATGGAGAAAAGTGGGGAATACGAAACCTCGATTTTGTAGATGCTTTAGCATTGCAAAGTAGCCCTTGGCTTAAAACCTTAAAAAATAACTCTTTAAAAACAAGCTCGGGGTGCAAACACGACCCCCAGCTGCCGCTGAAGCATTTCAAGCCTAAAAATCACCATTCTAGCCAATGTTTATAACATATACATTCTCGAGAATTTTATTGTGTGTTCTGTTACAGCCAAACGCACGTCACTCCCTCGCCGCCGCCACAGCACGGGGCGCCATTTGTGGCGACACCTCACCTAATTAGACGAGACACCGTGGGTGCTCCGCCCTCTAGCCTCACTCTATAAGACCGTTCAATACTGTTAAGTAAGCAAATGTGTATGAATGTGTTCTAACCAATCTGTTAATGTCTAACTTTGTACTTCCTACGCGGTCCAACGTAGAGGCCCGCGTTTACCACTTCTTCCACCGAAATAGCGAAAAAGGAAGACATTAACACTCGAAACTTTAGCTAATTCCTTTACTTAGTTAATTATTGCGGAATGCCTTTAAACGTGACATTGGCAATTAGCAAAAGGAAACGAGCATTGTTGGTAGATATTCGAGCTCTGAGTCAGCATGATGTCATGTGTCGCCTACTTGGAGCGTCCCGAGTCCCAACCGTCCCCAGAAACTTGAGTTCAGCTGACCTAAAACAAGTCTTATTTCTTCGTGATAAGAGCTGGTTGTACTGCCAATGTATTATTGTTGTAAGTACGTCATTCGGGTCCCATTGCCTAATCACATAGCTCACTCAATAGAGTGGACTGACCTGACGTCTTCCAGGCATTCCATCTATGATTATTATGAAGATGAATAGCTTTCCACTTTGTACTCTTAGCGAGGGGCCGATCACAACATTTTAGATACAGACTGTACACGAAACTAGGAAATAATAATATGTGATTTGCTAACTACTAAAAGAGTACTCGTATCTATAAGGTACAAGTGCAATGTGGTACACACGGGAACTATCCATATAAATATGATATCGATAATTTTTGGACGCTATGCACTGCAAGTGCATGTGTATGATTGAGAATAGAGATGGTTATTCATACATAATTGAAAAATATGATATTTTTGTAGATATCTACCTACAAATTAAAAAGGCTTTCTTGGTATGTACAGATCCACCAACTTAACTGTGAACGGTGTCGCTGTCAGCGTTTTATTGTTGCTTTGATTGGCGGGCGCCCGAATTCTCACTTTTCATTGGTAGATAACCGTAGTTCCGGATTCTGCCACTTCACAGATAAATTGGCGGACCTGTCCCCGTAGCATGACTTTTATCGAGGCGGATTTATCCAACAAAATGGCGGTTTATCAGCATTTTTGAAGTCTAATGTGGGTTATATATCGCTTTCGACGATATATAACCCACTATAGACGTCAAAAATGCTGATAAACCGCCATTTTGTTGGATAAATCCGCCTCGATAAAAGTCATGCTCCCCCCGCTGTACCTACTTTTTTATGTTAGGCATGCGAGAGGTTGCGGGTTCAAGTCCTGTCCCGAGTGAATTTTTTCAACTTATTATAAATGTTTAAAGGATTTATAGTATCTAAGTACCTAATTGTTCTTAATTATTTGCTTCAAATATTGCGACATTGAAGAAATATGAAGTCTGAAAACGCCTACTGAAGAATCAAGAAACCTGAAGAAACTGAAGATGTACTAAAGAGGAATTACGAAACTGGTTTTCATAATGATTTGACAGATTGTTCGGTATTCTGAGATCATTGTGAAAGCTGATTTTGTTCCTGATTCTACGATTGAAGATCTCCGCTCTCTCGCTGAAGAAAGAAACCTCACTGCCTACCAGAAGACCTACTTTGAAGAAGCGCACGATAATTATTTATATCTTCTAACTAACATGCATCGTATTAAAGTGTGTTGGATATTATAGGATTCACAGAGATAGAGCAATATTCTCGGCCAAAGTAATAAAGAAATTAGAGACGAAGAAAAAATACGTCCGTTCTCAAACGTTGTTATTATTTGACAGTTAACTAAAATAAAAATAATTCCAAAATACATTGTACAAAAAACAGCCAGTGCAGCAAAGATATAAAACCTCCACATCCTCCCCCCTTGCCATTGCACGCAAGGCAACACCAAGAACATCAACTGAAAACAGATTCAGTCCGTCTGGCGTCTCGATGGGCTCGTGACCTGGCTGTGGGATCTCCGGTGGCGGTCCGAAACATCGCAACCTCGAAAGGGAAAGTCCGAAGATACACGTCTCTTTCTCCTTCCGCGGTTCTTGTTCAGTTTCCCAGTTCCCAGAACCCTCCCCACCATGGCGCTGCAGGAGGTATATGTCGCCATGAGATTCTCTCCATTTGGGTTTTGTTGGAAACCTTTCGAAATGTCTTTACCCGACCGAGGTGTGCTTTCTGACACAATGGTTCTTTGGTTACTTGAGGTTTCCGGAGCAGCATCATCGTGAGCTTCCTTCGCCACGCCATTACACATAATGGGATGATGCCTCCTTCCACAAAATACGCATTTAGGGTGCTTCTTGCATCTTTTCCAGATGTGGCCGACATTCAGACATATGAAGCAAGCGTTCTTACGCTTTATAAACTCTCTTCGCTCCTCCAAGGTCTTTTTTACTGCCGCTACGCACTCTGAGCTCGTATGGGAAGTTTTATCACACCATAAACACACTTTCTCCACCTTTAATTCCGCTCGGTATCTTTCATATTTCTTCGCAGTCGTCGTAGTAAAGCACGCAGCCGTCAGTGTAGCAGGAACGGCATGACGGTCCTCTTTAAACCCAGCGTGAGCTACACGGATTCTCTCCTCTGACTCGGCTTCTTGACGCACAAAATTTAAGAGCTCAGTTAAAGAGTTCGACTTACTTCTGCCGTAAAAATGCGACCTTGTCCATGCCCGTAGCGTTTCCGCAGGCAGCGCAGACTCAACTAGAGGGAAGAGGAAGGCAGCATACTTGTCTTGAGTAACACCCAACGATTCTAGAGCAAGAATTTGAGCCATCAACTTGTCGTACAGAGTCTGGATAGAAATGTACAACATGCTTTTCGCTTGCGCCAAGACTAACTGTAGTAGCTCCCTTACGTAATGCTCTATTATCAGCTCGTCTCTTCCAAAACGCTTCTTGAGCTGAGCGACTGCTGTGGCATAGTTTTTGCCACTCGGCGGGAAACTTTCTATGAGCTCGCGTGCGTTGGAGCCTCGTTCCATAGAACCAAGTAGATACTGGAATTTGTCGTCGTCGTCTAGGTCTTCATCGAGATGAATCTTTTTAAATTGGGCCCAGAACGCTACCCATCCACTGATCTGGCCATCGAACTTTGGTAGTTCAAGGCGGGGTAGATTGAATCGCCGTCGTTGTTTATTCGTGCGATCGCTTGAAGACCCACACCTACCGCAGCTCACCATCTCCTTACAAGAACCCGCCCTTTCTGCGGGTGCAGTTGCCTCCTTGATTCTTTGTTTGATGAGAAACCATCTCGACGAATACGCCTGGATTTCTTCAGCGTCTTTGTCCAGAGCACACTCGTCTCTCTCCGGACCCTCTAGCCAGAAACTCATTACCTTATTTTCGGCTTCAGATAACGCAGCATACAGCTCTCCTAAATTTTCGAATGAGGCGCAGGCATTACTTGTGTCATTTGCGGCAAGAAATTTTTCAACATTGCTTGCGCACAAAGAAAATCGTCGCCGCGCCCACTTTCGTTCTTCTTTGGCTCTATCCATTGTTGCACGGTCGCCAGATGTTGGATATTATAGGATTCACACAGATAGAGCAATATTTCTCGGCCAAACTAATAAAGAAATTAGAGACGAAGAAAAAATACGTCCGTTCTCATACGTTGTTATTATTTGACAGTTAACTAAAATAAAAATAATTCCAAAATACATTGTACAAAAAACAGCCAGTGCAGCAAAGATATAAAACCTCCACAAAGTGAGTTCCAGCAACTGAGTTAGCTAGGTTCTATGTTATTTTCTAGGTGCCTGGAACGCATTAGAATCCTGAAATCCGCAACAAAAGTTGCGATCAATGTGTCGCAATGTGTGTCTGTTTGTTGCGCCGTAGGACCGTACGTAGCTCTTAAATGGGTGAAACGATTTGGATGCGTTTTTTTTATTTATTTGTAAGCAGGCTTTCTTTGATATGTTTTATCAAAATCGGCTCAGTCGTTTATGAGATAAAATGCAAAAATTTCGGAAATATTTTATATTCGTTTTTTTTAGTTTTGTGTCATAGAATTGAAGCACTTAGGTAAGTATATCGCGCGTTGTAAGTAAGAGCTGTTTTATGGGGTACCTATCTTAGCGTGTCGTTGACCGTACAAGACAGCATTTGACGTCAGAATTACTAGAATTCTGGCTGACTAATAGGTGTTTTGTTAACTTCACGGGGCCAATTCACAGGAACTGACGAAGGACGTATTCGTTCGTATAAACATGAATATGAGTCGTTTTCGATATTCCCCATAATCAAACCCTGTGCTTTATCTACAGACAACTTATACAATTAAATGCATATGTTAATGTGGAAAGAGTTTTATTGTATTTTATTTTTATCCCCTTTAAAATTGGAAACGCGAAAGCATTGTGTCGTCAAAGTACGCCTGATGGTAAGCAGGCACATCTATAATACTACTAGGGCAAATAATTTATTATTAGACTACCTACCCTCATAATTTTATCCTAGTAGACGACTCCTTTAGGAGACATTTGCGAGTATAAGGGTAAGGGTGTCTTAGCGAATCAAGGTTACTTGAGGTACTTAATTACTTTATCCTGGACTACCTATGATGTGATACTTTGCAGCACGACCACGACGGATCTAAGTACCTAAATGATGTACAAATGCCAGAAAAGAAGTAAAATCTTCGAATCTGCAACAAATTGATAAACTTCGCACTTTGATACCTCCGTACCAGATAATGTCAAATACCAAAGCATATTAACACATTTTGCGCTGCAGATACCTACCTAGGTAAACAAGTGCGCTTTACTTTAGGTAGGTATTTCTTATACTTGCCTATTTAAACTTATCCGCGATCACCGATTGGCCGGCCATATCGGTTGAGTGCGATAAATTAACAAAACGGTGACACCCCAGAGATGACACAATTTCATTCGTAAAGCCTGTAACACAATGGCGTCCAAGGTAGAAGGACAAAACCGGATTTTTTTCATTGTTCTCCTATAACCAGCGAACTAATTCTCTAGAATTAGACTCATAACATTCTTTGCTGTACTGCAAAAACATTAAAAGGACTGACACTGGACCGACAGCATTAATAAATCGTAATTGAAACCGTCAACCGGGCGCCCATTTTGGCACCATTGCGTTACAGGCTAAGGGCCCTCTGATATACCTAATAGTAGTGCCTTGCATAGCATTTTTTTTTATTCCTCTTTCCTACCTATTCCTAGCCCCGTTTGGATAATGATGACTTTTATCAAGCTCAAGTGTGAGTAGTGTGACACAAATATTCTTCTTATTCTTATTCTAAATGAGCTTAACCTGGCCTAGCATGACGAGGCAAACCAAGGTTGAAAGCTCGATACACAACCTGCCTACCGCTTTATGTAGGTACCTGAGTACGGTCGGCCACAGTCTAGGATACCCCATGGTAGCTTTTACGGCGCACGGCATAATAGCGCCGCCGGTCAAACAAAAAGGGGTATCCCAGCGTGTGGCTGACTGTATCTAGATACAGAGCGGGAAAGAGCATTCTATCGAACGCTAGCACGCTATGGCGGTCATATTATGCTAGGCATGCTGTGTGTAACTGAGAGTGGCGGAAACACTGCGTTTTGTCGCGGTATCCCATAAAAGCCATCATGACTACGGGTGTAACATTACATGACGACTTATGAAATTTTTCATTAGCACGGAATTTTCGTGAGGTCTTCGAATAACAACCGAAACTAGTCGGCTACCCCGAAATCAATAAAAAATATACATAAGTGAATCGATTTATAAAATACTTACAAAATTACGACTTTTATGCTACAGCGGGGCTTAAGGGGCCGTATAAAGCCAATTACGCTCACTTCAAATGACCAATTCACACAGTTCTACTTAGTTTATTAATTTCACAAAAATAGTACAGACACTAGACTATATTTGTGATGAGCAGGTTTAACAAAAAACGTAAAAGATAAAAGTTGACTCGATAGAAAAAAAATACGAAGTTACCTCTATTTTCCCAATTTATTGAGTATTTAGACGCCTAAAATGTTCTTACTGTAACCATACAACCTCGAAACATATATTAAATCAATGACCACGTCAGTGGGTCTTACAACTTTTCATTGTTTAATACAAATATTTAGTTTTATTTCAAATTAAAGAATTGGCGCTTACGTCAACTAATTCTGAGGCAGATATTTTGTTTTCTATCTCCGTCACACACGCTTGGTGACCTATCGTTTGTTTCATTGCCACTGAGCGCTTCATTCCCAATCGCTCCGTTGAGACGAGTGGTCTATGCTTGCGTGCGCTCCGCAACACGATACGACGACACGTTATTAAAAATTTTTGATCACGTAAGTATTATTACAAATCAATACAAATTCGTGCCTTCAGAGTGAGTGAAGTGAACAGTATTCATAAAAGTACATAGATTTTGTATTTTTCAGTCAACATGGGAAATAAAAATAATAAAAGGAGCAGGTGCAATATTATACTAACGCACAAAAAAGAGAATACTATGAAAAAAAAAGACTACTACGTAGAAATGTTCAATTTACGTAAGGCACTACAGCATCTAAGTGGTCACTTCACACATCTAGTGCGGTTAGAGCTGCCATTAGACTGTATAATCATCTACCAAAAAATACTTAGTACTTCGCAACTACGTTAGGCGATAGTTAGATGGGTAAAGTGACCACTCGGAAGCTGCAGTGCCTGGGAGATTGTTTTTAGATGACTTGTGTTTTATTTGGTCTAGGTTGAATAAGCTGTAAAATGATTGACTACTTATTCGACCTAGCCCACAGGAAAGACAAGTTTCAATACGTGCACCAACTAATCCGCGGATTTCCTAATGATGTGTTCCTTCACCGATAGCGAGTAGCATTGCTACTCCAAATTCACAAATGTGCGTAAATTTTAAAATAAAAATAAAAAACATTCCTGCACCGGGAATCGAACCTGGGCCGCGCGCGCTTGTATCGCGCGCGGCACACGCCGCCGCGGTGATGTTAGCGGCGTAGTCTGTTGTGCGTGCTAGCTACCCCTCACCTCACTCAATAAAGTTTACTATTGCAATTGTAAAACCTAGCATGAGCCATTTGACCGATTTTACAGGAGCGCAAAAAAAGGTGTTTGTTAGTTGTAAAATAAAAGGTGGCAGGCAAAAGGTGAACGTGAGTAAGCTCAAAAGCGGAAGAACCATGGCTTGCCATACAATACAATTTCATTTCTCTATGGCTAATGTGTACGTTAAATGTAATGAAAATACTTGCTAGGTTTTCTGGTACGATTGGTTTTGTTTGACCATTTTAAAACCAAAAAAGAGCCTTACTAGGTTTTAAAATAGTCGATGGCTCATACTAGGTTGTTTGAGTTTGTTTTTTCAACTTTGTGGAATTGCTAGGTTTTTTGAGCGTTATTTTTTTGAGATTTTAACAATGCAATTTCGTGGGCAATCATCTAAAATGATGCATAAATCTTAATTATTTTTTTTTACAAATGTCGCTTGCTAGGTTTCGAAATTGCACAGCCGCCCTCAACTTGCAACTACTCAGGCGCGCACTGTGTGACGGCGCGTGCGTTCGTTCAATGATAGTAAATGTAAGGTATACAGATTATGATTCACATGAACTCGAAGATTTTGTTTTGTATTTGCATAGGTCACCCTTGGTAAATGTTGTGTCTGCTGTACGCGAGAATGAACAAGATCACGACGGCATTGAAGGTCCTATTAGGTATGTAGAAAGATATAAATAAACAAACTGGACTTTATTCATTTATTACACTTTAAAACCTGTAGGTATTGTAGGTACATAGAGTAAGAATAAAAGAGTATAAATTTAATTCAAATAAATTACATGAAAGGTCAGATGGGTTATAGATATCTAACTTTTTTTTAGACCCAAGGACGTACTACACTGCAAAAATACCGACGGGGCGGATATTTCAAATCCCAAAGGTAAGTTTATACATACAAAGGTAATATTGGTAATATTACATTGTAAAATATTGAATGTTGTAAAATATTGTAGGTATATTTTTAAAATAACACTTCATTCTTTTGATATCATATTTTTGTAGTTTTATTAATGAATAATATCCCATGTTGATAAGCTTTGGAGTTTAAAGCTCTATAAAATTACAGATTAAAAAAAAATCTAATCTAAGACCTGGTTCGACTTCCGGCTCGTGATAGAATAGAATAGAAAGCTTTTATTATCATTGAACAACGCATACAAGGTGTACAGTGGATTAGTGTTTTTTTAAATCTGTTAATGTCAAAGTCAAAGTGTTTTATTCATTATAATATCATAAATAATTTTTCTCGCACCCTGTATACAGGGTGGTCCAAATAAGGACGTCAATAAATTTTTGTTAGATTCCTCGCGCGTAGGGCTATCCAAAAATACCCCATGCATGTTCAGCGATTTTTCGAGGTTTAGAAGTTATAATTTTTTTAATGTGTTTTTACGAATTTCCTTCCGGAACGTCTAAAGATAGTCATAACTTTTTCCCAGTATTATTTATTGCAGTTTTTCTTTTGTAGCATGATCATCTTGAATGTCTCTTTCAAACGTAAAAAAATCAACTACACAACATCCATACAAGTTACCAATATAAGAGTCGAAAGTGAACATATTAGATTCGAGGTGGACGGAGCAAACATTTTAAAAGTCTCTTAAAAATACAAAATGGATGTTCTGTACTTTCAAAGTAGTTTCAAAAAGTTCTGTTGCTTATCAGCTTGCCAAATAGTAAAAAAAAGTGGTCCTTGATAGGCCATTTTGTGTTGAAATTGGCTCCCAAAGGTAGTCAGGAAGAAAATTCGATAGGAATTTTTTAAGGAAAAAAAATGCAACAATCTTTTTAGCCTAAAATGATAACAAAAAATTTTATTATGAGTTTATTCATAGCTTTTAATGATTTGGTTATCGTTTTAGGCCAAAACTAGGAATAAAAAAAATGCTTTTTTTTTTGTTATACAAAAATTTCTACCGAATTTTCTACCTGACTACCTTTGGAAGCCAATTTCAACACAAAATGGCCTATCAAGGACTTTTTTTTTTACTATTTGGCAAGCTGATAAGCAACAGAACTTTTTGAAACTACTTTGAAAGTACAGAACATCCATTTTGTATTTTTAAGAGACTTTTGAAATGTTTGCTCCGTCCACCTCGAATCTAAAATGTTCACTTTCGACTCTTATTTTGGTAACTTGTAGTATGGATTTTTTTTTTTCAGTTATTTTTTTTAATTTTGAATAAAATCTGAGCTTTTTTTGTGTAGTGATTTTTGATTCACTGCAATAAAATTGTATTCTTTTCATTATTGTAAACA
Organism: Zelleria hepariella; assembly: GCA_949319315.1. Lineage (NCBI taxonomy): Eukaryota > Metazoa > Arthropoda > Insecta > Lepidoptera > Yponomeutidae > Zelleria > Zelleria hepariella. Next base: position 16,124,196 of record OX439385.1, read on the forward strand.
ACAGCCTCTGTTTTGTCGACCACAAAACAAAATCTGCTTAATTATTGTTGTTCTGTTGTTTACAATAATGAAAATAACACTATTTTATTGCCGTGAATTCCAAATCGCTGAATAAAATAGCTCAGTTTGGCTTTAAAATTAAAAAAAACTGTGAGATTATTGAATACCCGCCACGCTGCTATCGTTGGACCTTAAATGCTTAATTTTTTGCTCTCCATCCACCTTAATACTTGGAAGTCCAATATTACGATGTCTCACAATGATCCTCATTCGCTCGGGGCATCATTGTATGGATTTGTCGTAAAATTATGCATATACTATGCACTCTTGAAGCTCGACTGCTCGAGCGACACGCAGCGCCGCGCGCGGCACGATTGAGTAACTACTACACAGTTAGTTAATCATCATTTCGGTAGATGTCGCTTGCTTCTCATGTCGTTGACCCCTGTAAGCGGCTATGATTGTGGTGGAGGGGAAGTTGTGAGGAAGCGGGGTGCAAATCCGATTTTTCTCTGGCCTTATACGCAGCCTTAAAGGGGGCATGAAGGGCCTGAAGCGTCAGAGCTTGACAACTTGATATATCTCTTTCTGTATGTATGTAAAGAGTGGGAGAAAACTGTATGGCGCCCTATCGAGCTCGATGTGGTCTATATAGGTAAGTTGGGGGTCTTCACGCGGCAGGCCACTACAGTTGGGGTGGGTAGGTTTTATGGACTGTTCAATAAAGGTACATTGTAGCCTTGTACGGAAGAAGGCTTTGTGACCGCGGTGATGACCAGGATTACCTAAAGGTAGGTAATTATTTAAAAATTGTAGAAAACACACTGTTGAGGTTGTTTCAGCTTCGCCTCTTTGGCGGATAGACAAGCGCCCACATATTAGCGCTCATATTTAGAAAACCCTTAATTTTTCTGGTTATCCTAAGTACTGTTTGATTAAAATTTTTGGCTGCTGAGAAGTCACCACAAGTAGGTACTTACGTTGCCTTTGTTGGGTAATCATTGGAAACTAGACTGCAAAACTCACCCGGTACCCGGTCCCGCTCAGCTACCAAAAAGAATACCTAGATCTAACTTTACTGTACTTAAGGTTGGACGATAGCAACGTGCAAATTTTGAATTTCCCGCCACGCTGCTATCTTCCAGCCATAAGTAGGTACCCTTTTTTACGAAAGTTTAAGATGTATAATACCTACCTACTTACTCTATCGAGTTACGAGTATCGTTTGTGTTACTCCACCGTATTTAGATACAGTCGGCCACACGCTAGGATACCCACTTTTGTTCGATTAGCGCCCTTATGAATGACGCGTTACACGCGTGCACTCTATTCTGTATCGTTACGGTCCTCTCGGGGGCCTCCTTAGGGGGCCCCCTCGGCTTAGAAAAAAACGTTAAATCGGTGAATTTTGGGGCGCGCTGCGCGCATTTTTTTTGCTTAGAACAAATAAAGTTGTTTCAAATGATTATTAAAGAGATTTCTCCGTTTTAGACTGAACGTTTAGCGGCCCTTTAATAAAAGGTGTTACAAAAGATGCTAACTCTTTTTACAGGGTAATAGCACCCGGTGACAGGGATGAAAATCTAAATATTTATTTTGCTCAATGACGTTCCGTTGATTTTTTTAAATTAGTAAAATGTGAACGCTGTGGCGGGAGTAAAGTATTTTTAAATATTGTTTTCATTGACTTTCACGATGTTTTAACAACTCAAATCTATGCAAATGCACCTACACCCACAAACATATTTTTAAATTTGAGCTAATACCAAGAACAAAAAAGTTATGAACATTTTTCAATTTTGAGGTTATAAAATAAAAATTGTGTTTTTCAACTTTTTTTACAGAATTGGCATCCTGTTGACCAGTAGGTTACACCTTGTAAAAAGAGTTAGGATGTTTTGTAACACGTTGTATATAATTTTGACTTGACAAAACCTGATCAGTTTAGTTCGGGCCCCAGTTGGTTTTTTGCCCCAGGGCGCCGCCGGTTACCTAGCTACACCACTGCACGAAACGACCCTTTCTAGAGGGGGTGCGTAGGTAAAATTCACTGTTCTGTGGGTAGGTAGGCGCTTTAGGGGCGCTATCAAGTTGGGTCACTTTTTTAACACCTACATAAAGTGACCTACCTACGGTGCGAGAGCGGAAAAGTCAGCAATCGAGATGTCGATAAGATCTATCAATAAAATATAGTATTTCAACACGCACGACTGAGAGTAAAGAAGGTAGGTACAGTCGACAGCACGTGGACCTTTACACAACTGCACCGAGTAGAGTGCCTGCTGTCGTGTGTACAATCAATGCCGAATTTTATGTAACCAAATAAATACATATACCTACCGCCGCGCAGTCGGCGCTTGAAACATAGGACTGCCTGGTTTAACATCGCAGCCCCGATTTGATAATGGTTTTTAAAATAAAATTATTCACACACATCTAAGCTTGAGGGCATTGGGAATATTATTTCTGAACGAATCCATAAATGACCACAGTACGTGCAGCATGGTAAGCCCGAGATAGGCCCTTCTCTATGCAAAACTGTCAACTTGTCGGTCGGGCTCGAGTTGGCTCTAAGCCAACAAGGCGATGGAGACAAAAATACAACATTTTTATTAAAAATTGCAATATCTACTTTCTGCTCGACATGACCCTAATCTATTGCCATCTCGAATCCCGCCTGCCATGCTCGCACAATAGACATAGCACGTCTGTCACTCGAGTTCGAGAGAGTGTCAAAACGACCATGCTAAGCATACAGATTACGGACTGACAGCTGACAGCTGTCAACAACAGTCAACTTTTGATTTTGTTTTTGAGGTTATATTGCACACTCAACTTTTGCTGTTTTGTTTAATTTTATTTTGAACAATGTTTATTCGTTTTTAAAACTTAGATCATTTTGATTAGAAACAATGGAAGTCCAAGAATTCGACGCCACACTTGGCGGCACGGAACACCTACCGTTTTCTGCAAACAGTTGGAAGTTTGCTACGTCCAGGAGCATCGAAATAGCCGCAATGACTGAAGGCATTCTTCGTCCAAGCAAAACTAAGCTTATATTCCAAACTCTGCCCGTCCACATGCGACGGCGCGTCATGAGCCATAACTGTAAGCGACTGCCTAGAAAACTCAGAGACGGCCATCTAGAGCAGTTAAAAAAGAGTGGACTGCCTCCGAAACAGAAAAGACCTTCTAGGAAGTACAGGCGACGTCCAGCTAATCTCCTCGACGAGTACAATAGGCGGCAACGCCGAAACATTTGGTTGGAAACCCACATTTGGCATGCGAAAAGGTTTCATATGATAGAAAGGTGGGGACACAGACTCGCATTAGCTCCTTGTGACAAAGCTTTCAGAGCATGTTACCGAGCAACCTCGGCACACTGTCTCATGCAGGATGTTTCATACTTTACACCAGTTTTAGTTACTGGATCTTGTGAACTGATAAAGAAAGAGTTCAGTAATGTTACCAGCTCCAATTGTGGTTTGAGTGTCACTGCCAAAGCCTTTACCTCAGGCAACAGAGAGGGAACTATACACTTGTATAAACCAAATGAGTACCCTTTGGGCTACGTTGGAGAGGTAAGTTTTATCTGGGAACCCAGTGATGGCAAAGATCAAAAACTTTGGCTGTTTGTCCATCCATCACATAGCAAAGAAGTTACAGAAATTCTAGCAGAATTATGTTGCAAAACCAGCGCTACTGAATCTGGTGTTCCTGAGAAGAAAAGAAAACCCAACGAAAGATTAGAAGTAACACCACTGGCTGGTGCATTCAACCGCTTCAGATTAACTGGCCCAAATAGCCATGCAATACTCACCTGTGCCTTGAAGACCTTAGACAACATAGAAAAGATAAAAAACGACAAGTGGACTGCTGACTACTATACAAATGGTACAATGAAATTACAACTGCAAGAGAAACACAATTACTGGCAGACTCTAAGCACAGCGGCTACTCCTTCGCAGTTACCCCCAAGACTAATCTTAGGCCTTGTAGTAAGAGACCCAAGGCTGAGTAGGCCCGCCAAACGAACTAAGGCAAAGCCAGACAAGTGTCAAGAAATAAATACCCAACATTTCCTAACAATACCACCATATGCATCGTCCTCCCCCATATGGAACACTGAAATACATGGTACAATCAAAGAGAAAATGCTAAGCAACACACAGTTCATTGAGCATATTACAAAGACTCAATTGGTGCCTGGAGAAGTTTTTGAGGAGGATCCAAAACTACAGAGTGTCCCTGTAGTTTTGATACAGCATCCAGGGTCACAAAATAGTGACTATAAGAAGCTCGGTAAGTAAATATCATGCTGAATAAAGTAATTAAATTCTTAAAATAAAAGATTTCCTTTTACAAGCTTCGAGTCCACGGAATGACAGTTGCTAGTATGCAACTGTCAGAAAAAGCCTTTATAGCAACTGTCATTCCGTGGACTCGATTAAAAAATTAGAGTTTACATACAGGTGGATGGATTTTTTGCAGCAGATTCCATGTCAAAGATTTGTATTTGTTCTTTCTTTTACAGGATATGGCTGTGGATGGGATGTCATAGTGCCTTCTGGTTATGGAATGCCTTTCTGGCAAACATTTGTAATGTTTGGGGCCAGATCCGGAGGTCTCAGAGAAACGGAGAGCCTAACATTTGAAACAGGGTCTTGTTATTTACCACCTGATTCTGATGCTGGTAAACAACACGAGTCGAGGGTGAAAGAAGAAATGCGGGAAAGATATTTCAAATTACCACCTAGTAAGAGAGTGAACTATGTGAAATTAGGGATCAAAAGTCCATTTGTATGTCAATGGGATATACTTTTGAAAGACTGGGGAAGGTCTGAAAGTGGTTTGTTTGTTTTACGGGACAGACAACTCTTGAATAATGTTCAGGTGAGTTTTGTGTCATTTTGAACTTCTCCCGTTGCTACTGAGAGATAGATTTGTATGATTATCGACAAACTTAATTAAAAAAAAATAAAAAAAAATTAGCATCAATAGCTTCTACTGTAACATATTTTGCAGGAAATTAGTTTGCTCAGCAGCACCTTCAACATTTATTCTATATCATTATTCTGTTTTAATTTTCTTGCAGGAGTGTTTAGAGAAGAAGTCACTTCTACCTCAAATAGAGCAATCAGAATCTTGTCTAGTGCCAGTATACTTGCAACTGACCAAGAAGGGAAACCTGAAAAAGCATGCTATAATTTGTCTTCCAAAACCAGGCGATAGCACGCCTGAGACAGCGATGGAACCATTGCACACTGATAGCAATGAGAATGCAAGGAAACAATTGAAAGTGCAGCACAAAAAGAATGTTGAAAAAATCAGAAGATGCAAGAATAAACTGAAAACGAAGGGAATAAGAGTGAGTATTACATTATTTAGATTTTGCTATAAACCAACCCCCAACCTTGCACTCTAAAGTTGTGTAAAGATTTATCTATGTGTTTGCTTACTCTGATATTATCTTAGCCATAACTTTCCATTTTGAAAATAAAATCAATCTCTTGATCTACCATATTATTGCGTAATGCAAGTTATATCACGTTGTTTCTTTACAGACAAATACGAACAAAACAGCCCAGAAAACCAAAAAGGAGCCCTCAGATTATGTAAAGAAAATGCAAGAGCTCTGGTTGCCCTCTAAAATCGACAATGTTCGCAATTCATGTTCAAGAGAAGTCATGGGCTTCTTGTCACAAGGAGCCTTCAGTTTTTCAGAAGCGAGAAGTTGTGGAGTAGGTTACATAGCCTACAATGCCTTGAGTGAACTTCTAAAGAGCGGAATAAACTATGTATTAGTGCGAAACATAAGCTCTAGAAAATACAGAATGGCAAACTTTGGAGTAATCGGGGCTAAATAAAAGATTTCAGTTACAAAATAATGAATTTTACTCGTGAATGTCCTTAACATAATACGTAATTGGTACACTAGTCAAACCTATAAAATTAGGTTTCATATTCACTGTGATGAATTGATCAATAACAAAATACTTCGTGTCGCAAATCTTTTCTTTTTTTTATTTACTTTGACCACACAACTCGCCCAGACATAGACTATGTTGTCCTCAAGCGAAGAGAGATAGCTGGTAGACAAAAACATAGTATTCATACAACTATACACCAAATTATTTAAATACCTATGCTAAAGGTTTAAATATTCAACATTTGGTTGTCTAATTAAATAGTTTTTAATCATCACAAAGAATCTTACTTTAAATGCGTGTTAGACGACTGCGACTCGTCTTACGAAACGTAACACGTACGTTGCATGCTCGCACCAGCTTTTAGAACCACTAAACAGCGCAGCTCAAATGTTAGACCTTCGATCGTTTTCTCGCTATCGCATCTTCGACAGCCTTCAGTTGTTTTAGCAACTCCTCTCTTCTCGACACTGATTTCTTCGCCGCTGGGGCGGTGGTAGGCGGCGATGCCGGTCGCTTCTTTGCACCCTCTGTAACAAGACAAATTATAGCTAAGTAAGTAATTACCTTAGTATTTTAGACAACAATCTGGTTGGTTTACAATTTACAAAAGTTAAGACGGAACGCGGGTAGCCGGCTGCTCCACACAAAAAATAAAAAAGGGAGACCTGTTTCCTCCCTGGATAATTATTAAAAAAATATATATATTTATGCCATTCAATTTATATGTACCTCTGCCATGTCCCTATGTTTTCCTTTTTTCTTTTTTTAAATTATTTTAGTAAAATTGATTTAAATAATTAAAATAATAAAAAAAGGAAAATATAGGGACATGGCAGAGGTGAATATAGATTGAATGGCATAAACATATTTTTTCTAAAACAATTAACCAGGGAGGAAACCGGTCTCCCCTTTTGTATGGAGTTGAGGTTACCCGCGTTCCCTCGTAATGAATTGCAAATTTAATTACCTTTGTCGGATGGAACTTCCTTTTTACTCGGCGCAGTTGATATCGCCGCCGCTAAACCTGCAGCCTTAGCGTTAATTCTGAAACAATGAGAAATATGTGTTTTAAATCCTCATCATCAGAAAGCCTTAGTTCTTCTCCATATAGCGTGGACACAAAATTGTGACGCTTTTGTCTAACTCCAACATCATCACAATCCTTCAATCCTTTTCAAATGTATCAGTTTATCGTGATCGAGACTAAGTTCTTCAACATCCTTCACCTGTCAAATTGAAAGTGGTTATTATAGAATGATAGACAGGAAATAGGACGGTCACGTCGAATACTAAAATCGCAAGCAAATGGCTAGATCTGATTTCTTTATATTTATGTTGTTAGGTCTACTACCAGTAGCGTATATCCAAGTTTGCAGCTTCGAAAGACCTGTGCTAACTTTGCAGCACTCGAAAAACCACAAAATACATTCTCTGCAAACCAATTTTATAGAAATAGTTTTTTTTGTCATAAAATGCTGAAACACCCCTCTGATGATGATAAAAGCCGTCCCCCCCTGCCTTCAACTATCAATTCACCTGATGACCCCAGTAAACATCTCACCTAGGCCTAGCAGCCGCGCTCAGTAGCCGCGCCTGGCCGCCTCAGAGAAGCACGACTCGTTGGACAAAGAGGGTTGTCTGCTAAAAGCTACAAGGCTAGGGTTTAGGCCTGATGACCTCAGTAAACATCTCACCTAGGCCTGGAAGCCGCGCCTGGCCGCCTCGGAGGAGCACGACTCGTTGGACGAAGAGGGTTGTCTGCTAAAGGCTACAAGGCTTAGGCCTGATGACCTGCCCCCTTAGCACGCTGGCCTTTTGTCTACTCTCAACTGTCACCTTGGCCACTGTTAACTGTCACCTCAGACGTATTAAGTGGCTAAGGTGACAGTTGAGAGTAGGCAAAAGGTTAGCGTGCCCCCTTAGCACGCTAACCTTTTGCCTACTCTCAAGTTGACTGCTTAAGGCTACAAGGCTTAGGCCTGATGACCTGATGACCTCAGTAAATATCTCACCTAGGCCTAGCAGCCGCGTTAAGTAGCCGCGCCTGGCGCCCGCGCCGCGCCGCCTCGGAGGAGCTACCCGAAGACGACGAGGAGCGCGACTCGCTCTCAGACTCGCTGGAGGACGATGACGAATCTGGAACGGAGGGTAATGGAACGTGAGGCATTGGCGATAAGCTATTTAGATAGATAGATAACACTTTATTGTATAATGCGCGCGGGATGAGAATGGGATGGAACCTTGTCAAAGTCAATCGAAAACATAGTTTATTTTACTTTGACAAGGTTGCATCGACGCGAGTTAGCTTACCGCGTGCGTCTCAGTTCCAAAAGGTCGCATCCCATTCTCATCCCGCGCAGATTATACACCAGAAATTTAATTATTTACAAAAATTGAGGAGTGATTTTTCAAAGGGGCTTATTGTAAATAGTAAATCACGAGTTCACAGTTCGGGCGAACTACTACCTCTAGATACAAATTAGCAATATACATAGAGTACGACAAAATGAGGGCGATCCTAGCTCTCATGTAGCCTGACCACCCTACCCACACTTTTTAATATGATGCTGTTCTTAAATAACTTTAACTTAGTTTGTAGTTTGGGGCCAGAATCAGACCTTGTCATATACAAATAGCAAAGTGATGTTGCCATCAAACGAAATACTTAGTTTCACCTACATTAGACTCGAGCCGATAGTGGATGATAGCATCCGTCACGTAACTTACATGATATAAATAGAAACTGAAAGGAAAATTCCTGATCTCGTACCTGATCCAGAAGACGAAGAATAGCGCTTCCTGCGGCCTGGTGGCTTGGTGCGTCCGTATGGATCGACTTCCTCCTGCGAAAGAATACGAAAATAAAACACTGTAACTTGTGACTTGATGAAACTTGGAACTCTATGGCAGTAAGGATATAACGACAGTGGAACTGGCGCTCTTTCACTGAAGTCGACAGTCTCCCGGGACGGGGTTGTATAGACTCACCAAAAATTTCCTTAGAGTTGGCCAAAATTTGTCCCTATCACATTGTAACAAGAACTTTATGAAGGGCACTCTTTCGAGAAATTAAGAAAATTTTAACTAACAGTAACACAGATGTGAGACATTACGTACAAAGGCGGACTTATTTATAGGTATATAAAATTCTTCCAGCCACCCCAGAAGTAGAAATAAGACGATCTTTTCGTTTCAGGGACTCCTTGTGTCGTAGCGAGGCTGGCGGCGGGGCGATGGGTTGGCGGCGCGTGACGATGGTCATCTATGGATTTATCAGAGTAGTGAGGTAACTTACCTTGTGCCGTTGCGCACTAACGCAGTATCCCAGGGTGATGTTGAAATATTATATTTGTCGGTGCGAGGCGGGTGGCCAGTCTCTAAAGTATTTGTATTTGTATAATATTTATTTGCAAAACCACACACACATAACAGAGAATACAGAATAAAACAAAGAAAAAATCGTACGGCAGAAAAACAGACAACATAGAGGCACAAAAACAATAGACTTAAAACGAGTTAAGACAAATTGAGCTATCAGAAAACAAACTAAGTACTGTACAGAAATGTGGATGTGGCAATTGCAAAGGGGTTCTGACTCAGCATGTGCTGGAGAGGCGAACCACTCCAGCGCTGGTCTTCCGTCAGTACCCGGCAGGCAGTGGTGTGCCGTCGTGCAGGATAACTTAATTATTAATAATGTCGAGCAGAATGTATGTATATAAAAAATCATACAAATATAAATGGTGTGACTCACCTTGTGTCGGTGCGAGGCGGGCGGCGGCGGGTTGGCTGCGTGCTGCCGCGCGGCGGCCGGCGAGGGCGCTCGGCGGCGCGGCGCCGGCGGGTTCATGGCGGTCTAGCTGTGGTCAGTCTCTGAGGGTGGTAGTCACCTTGTGTCGGTGCGAGGCGGGCGGCGGCGGGTTGGCTGCGTGCTGCCGCGCGGCGGCCGGCGAGGGCGCTCGGCGGCGCGGCGCCGGCGGGTTCATGGCGGTCGCGCGCGCTGTCGCCAGTCGCCGCTCGCGCACTATCACCGATGGCGATAACCTGCCGGGAGAGGTGGTTAGAAGAGTGGTCTTTTTAGGGATGTTTTTGACTGTGATTGATCACAGTTTTAAATCCAACAAATAAAATTAAACTAATAAAAAGGCTCGCAGTCATGGATAGTGAATCCCAATAAATAAACTAAACGCGCGTAAACTATGAAGCGCTCACAGCCTAGTTGTACTTGCCGTTCTTAATCGATTGGCAAAGTTAAGCAACAACGGGCGCGGTCAGACCTTGGATGGGTGACCGCTAGTGGCAATAATATCTGAGCGCTTCCGTGCTTCGGAAGGCACGTTAAACCGTTGGTCCCGGTTGTTGTTGATTAATGACAATCGTTAAGCCATGTCAGAGACCCTTTGGGTGGCCTAAAAACTCTGACACCAGGGGTGGCCACTACCTCATATGATTACCTACCACCTAACTAAACTAAAAAGGCTAGAAAGATGAATGTAAAAACTGTAGATGAATGAAGTTGATGTACTGATTACCCACGGTTAAATATTCAGACTTGTACAATCACTGATAAGAGAGATGACTCACACATGAATCGGGTGTCAATTTACAAAACATCCTTTAGTCCAGTAATAAACAAACCAACGTACCTCTGCCTTGAGGCGGACGACGCCCTCCTCTTGCGTCGCGAGCCCGGCGAGCGCGAGCTTCGAGAACTGGAATTTGAAGAGCTGAAGGGTCAAAGGACGCACCGGGACAAGGGATGTAAGGGTCACACACACACAGACACACAGACATTCACCCGCGCGGTCGGCGCACACGTGCATGTTGAGTTACCGCAAGTAACGTGCATGCGTTACGTTACAGTCAGTAATAGCACGCGTTACCATGGTAACGAGCTCACAATGCGGTACCACAAGTAGCGTATAAGACACAGGCGCGATCGAAGCACGATCGGCGTTGACGAACACATTCCCATGTAACATTACCGTGAGTAACACGCACATGTTGCGTTACAGTAACGTGCATAAGTAACGTTGTCATTTACGTTATCATGTTTTTTAAAACGCGCCCCGAATATCATACGAGATGTTGCAATAATGTTAGTCACACACACACACACACACACACACACACACACTCACATTACGTCACCATGAGTAATGTACATGTTACGTTGTCATGGTAACGGGCACACGCACACTCATACGCACACAGAGGCGGTCCCGAATGGTGATCGTAAGATCAAAGATTTTCATGCAAGTTATTTATGAAATTGAGTTGTGAATGCCGTAACACCGAGTTGGGATGAAATTAACAGTTATTGAGGTAAATGATGATAATAAAACCCGTTAGCGTTTGGGAGAGAGGAGAAGACGAAGCGGGAGAGAGAATTTTGATGTTAATATTTATCGTGTGTTATTTTAACTTTCAAAATCGGACTCCTTAAGATTGTACTATTATTTATTTCGAACAATGCTTGGCTGCACCAGTTTCTGAAGTCTGTTAAAGCCTTACATAGTAAAACATTTAGGCTGATACTAATAGATAAAAGTTCTATCTATACAAGGAAAACAACGTTAGGAAACCAGCGGCTTAGTTGTCCTAATGCATAGATTCCAGATCCTAGAATCCACGAATAAATGCAGCACAAGAAAAAAACTGTCACTTTTGACTTTGTTCATCGGCGGCGCTTTGACCCTCGCCTTAAAGTATTGACGTATTGAAGCTGAGTATGTAAACCCTTTCCCTTTACCCACTAGTGAGGCCTTTACCCACTAGGGGCATGTAATACCCACCATTTTTTTTTATAATTAAAAAATTGTTTTTTTTTTTTATTGAGCTCGGACGGAGTGATTATTTAAACTTATAATCCTTTTTTTTTAAATAGCTTTAACTTTGAGAAGCAATAAAAGGCTTTTTTTATGTAAACCGTACCTGGTAGACGAGTAAGAGTCGTCGCTGGTGGGCGGGCGGCGGCGGCGCGTGGCGGGCGAGGCTCGCATCCACGGGTCGGCCCACTCGTCGCCGCGGCCGGCCGGGCGCCCCTCGCGCCCTTCGCGCCCCTCGCGCCCCTCGCGCCCGTCGCCGCGCGCCTCCCGCGCCTCCCGACGCTCGACCTCCGCCCGCTGCACTATGACCTCGCGGGACGAGCGGACGCGGCGCTGTGGGGGAGACAAATAAATAAATATGAGTTCTGTTTTGCCTTCTACCCAGGATGAGCAAGTACTGTAAACTTCAGTCGCGTACGCAGAAGGACCTGACACTGACTTAACGTAGAAAATGAATTATCTCGCGAGCAAGCGTAGATAAAAATCGATTCGCGGCCTGTATTGTGAAACACATTTTACCGAGGGATTTGTAGTTTTATGAACCGTGGGTCGGTCAAAAGCGACTGACAATTATTGTCGGTTTATTATGAATTGTCGTTTTATGAAACTGGCCACTGGCGTCTTAGCCGGGGCTGGTTTTCGCCCGCGCGGCTTCAGCGTCCCCGCGTTTAAGTGTTAGACGTTTAACTGGGGGAGAGTCTATAACACGAGCGAAATTATACAATTTAAAACTAAACTGCAACACGAGACGCACCCCGGCCACACCGACGAGGCCGAAGACCGAGTCCCGCACTGAGCGAAGCGACACACGACCCTCATAATCAATACCAACACTCCCGCCAGGCCAAAGGGGCGTAACCTCCGTAACCTAACCTAACGCAAATTTTGCCGGTCCGCCACCAAGGGGGTTATGATGCTTTCGGCACATGAACATACCTTATGATAGGACGCCTCGTCCGCGGCCAGGGCGTGGCGGTCGCTCGTACACACGCTCGCGCTCGTAAGCCCGCTCGCGCTCGTAGTAACGCTCGCGCTCGTCGATCATAGGCGGGCGGCCCGGGATGAACGGTGTATGAGAGACATCTTCTCCCGTCTCATGAGACACACTTTAGTGCCGACAGTGAAGAAAATCACATCTTCTTGTTGGGCACATTTTTGCAAAAAAGGACCTGTTCTCAGCCTTAGTCTTAACAGTTTTTAGGACCTAAGATCTAGATCCCACATCGTAGAACCTATGAAATAAACCTGCACAAAGACGGCCCCTTTTGGCGGAAACACGTTTTATTCATTATAAAAATAGTAAAGGCCGGCAGGATTGAGAACTTTAAGGTCCGTTTTTGTAAAAAAAAAAAAAGTATCCAAAAAGTTTGTTTATGCCTTTATGATGCTTTTGACACAAGAAGAGACATACCTTATGATAGGACGCCTCGTCCGCGGCCAGGGCATGCTCGTCATAGTGCGGCGGTCGCTCGTACACACGCTCGCGCTCGTAAGCCCGCTCGCGCTCGTAGTAACGCTCGCGCTCGTCGATCATAGGCGGGCGGCCCGGGATGAACGGCGGGCGACGGTACATCGGGCCGTAAGGGCGACTGGGAAAAGGAGAAATGTTTTTTATTTTTTATTATAGAAAATAGGCAGGGACCAGAGTAAGGCGGAGATAGCGTTACGGTGCCGGCCTTTCTGACCTTTTGGTGTCCATATATCGTATAAAATCTGGAGGGTTTGAAGCATTATAACCCTAAACGCAGATATCACTGCGCAATCCACAGTGTGCACGGGTCGATTTAAATCCCGAGAGAAGGCCCGGCTAGACCCACGACCGCTCTGACCAGAGTGAAACTAAGAAAAGAAGAGAAGCATCCCGGTGGCATGATACAGCGACAAACGCCTTTATCCCGGTCGTAACTAGTCCCAACTTTTCATTCCTTTTAAGAGGGCGCTAGAGCACCATTTTCCCATACAAAGGTAGTTCAGGTTTAATTTCTAAACTACAGGCTGGATTTTGATAAAACTTGGTTTATATTAGTAGATGACCAATACGGAGGTTTTCAAATAGTTTTTATAATAAAAAAAAATCCTGAAAGAAATTACAGCGATGCGTTTTTCGCGCCGAAAAAGGGGTTACTTTCAGCTGTTATTTACTTACATTATTACACTGTCTATTGGAGTCTAACTACCTTGGGAACATCAATAATGTTTTGCACTTGTCAGAAAAAAAATGATTTTTTAAATAGCTAATAAAATGTAGAAATGGCAGCCGAACTACGAAAAATTTTGGGAAAATAGATCTATTACATTTCAACTACAACTACATACTCGCGAAAGGTCACGAACACACGTAGACTCATACAGCCGCATTGCCTCTCACTTTAACCGTGGTGTGTAATTTTGTGGTATGTAAGAGAATGCTACTCTTCCCGGCATCCCGGCGGCATCATACAGCGACTAACGTTTTTATTCCACCAGCCGCCATATTGCTTTATTAACGTAAAACAAGATGGCGCTACTCTATATAGCACGAAAAAACGTTTATCCATGCGTCGCGTATTATTTACCCGTAGACTTCGGGGTCGCGATCGAGACTTCGGGGAAACGAAGAAGAGAGGAGTAGCATCCCGGCAGCATCATACAGAAACTAACATTTTTATCCCACCAGCCGCCATCTTGTTTTATTATCCCCACGTACAACAAGATGGGACTAATCTATATAGCACGAAAAAACGTTTATTCATGCGTCGCGTATTATTTACCCGTAGACTTCGGGGTCGCGATCGAGACTTCGGGGAAACGAAGAAGAGAGGAGTAGCATCCCGGCAGCATCACACAGCATCTAACATTTTTATCCCACCAGCTGCCATCTTGTTTTATTATCCCCACGTAAAACAAGATGGCGCTACTCTTAAGCACGAGAAAAACGTTGATCGATGCGTCGCGTATTATTTACCCGTAGACTTCGGGGTCGCGATGCGGCGGCGGCTCAGGGTGTCGCCCCGGGTGACGCTCGTGTCGCTCGGGGGGCGGCGACGCGCCGACCGCCGCCGCGGCGTACGCCAGATCCGCGTCCGGATCGTGAACCACGCCGACGACTGAGAGATGGAGCTCTTCTTCTCTTCTTTTGTGGTGTGTAAGAGTAGCATTGTTTCAATGCAGCAATAAGTTACACATCTGTAACTGGGTCGCGAGTTCACAGTTCGGGGCGAACTACTAGTACTACATAAAGACCGCGACCGTTCTGACAAGAGTGAAACGAAGAAGAAAAGAGTAGCATCCCGGCAGCACCATACAGCAACTAACATTTTTATCCCACCAGCCGCCATCTTGCTTTATTATCCCTACGTAAAACAAGATGGCGCTACTCGAGAAAAACGTTCATCAATGCGTCGCGTATTATTTACCCGTATACTTCGGGGTCGCGATGCGGCGGCGGCTCGGGGTGTCGCTCCGGGTGACGCTCGTGCCGCTCGGGCGGCGGCGACGCGCCGACCGCCGCCGCGGCGTACGCTAACTCCGCGTCCGGATCGTGAACGACGCCGCCGACTGAGAGGTGGAGTTTCTTCTCCTCGAAGTCCATGTCTTGCTCCTTGCGCTTGTTCGCTTTGCGTAGCATCTGTGGAGAGGGTTCATTTTATGATTTCAGCAAGTGCAGCATGAGCTTTTAGCGATAAGGCCGCCAATTGTATGCTTACTGATTAGTTTTAAGAATTCCTTTGTTAAATTATTTTCGTGTACAATAAAGAGTTTTCTATTCTATTCTATTCATGAGGCTGAGTTAGACCGTATCTATGGGTTTATAACTATTATGTATCTAACTCTGTCGTTTGACGTAGAGCGGGATGGACAGAGTTATAAACCCATAGATACGCTCTAACCCAGCCTTATGATACGCTTGATGGTTTAGATAATGTAGCAGTTTGAAGATTAATTAAACTCGGCCAGTTTCTTAGCGTTATTAATCGATAGGAAGACAGCCGTCCAGTCGACGCGGTTAAATAAAAAGCTATCTTACGTAGCAAAACAAATTCATTATTTATCGCAGTAAAAATAACAGTACAGTGCCATCTCGTTTTTCCCAGCCCGATCACTACCCAGCCTAGCGAAATGTCAGTTGTTTTCCGTTAATCTTGCCATTTGTATCTGCCGTTTGATGTCAGAAAACTATTCTATGACCTTTCGGAGGCAGATGTTAGAAGGAGCCTGGCATTATTACAAACTAGCTTTTGCCTGTGACCTACAGAAAAAGGAAATGTGGTTTTCATTGCCCCTAAGTGTAATAGCGTGATAATATGTAGCCTATGTGTTATTCTGATGTCTCAGCTATCTCTATTTCAAATTTCATCCAAATCCGTTCAGCCGTTTCAGCGTGAAAAGTAACAAACATCCATCCATACTTACAAACTTTCGCAAATATAATATTAGTAGGATAGTAGGATGAGTTCTTACCTCCTTGGCGGTCCTAAGGCCACGCTCCCAGGCCGATTCAGGCGGGGTGGGGTCCCCGCCGCGCGCCGAGACGGGCGGATATCCGGCCGGCGCGTGCGTCGGCACTCCGCGAACCACCTCGAACATACTGTAGTTGCCCTTGTCTGTGACGCCGGGGTGGAGGAATCTAGGGAAGATGAGAACAAAGCTGTTCATTAGTCAGTAAAAAAAGAGTTGCATTGAATATTGAATTTCAGAGTCTGGAATTGAGAGACCTACGATTTCTGAATTAAGAATTTCACTAATCAAATACTTATAAGTATCTTTCTGTCTCTGCAGATGTCACATAAAATAATGTGACGGAACAATACAACTTAGTGACTCCGGATCGGTGGAGACAACTCGCCTGGGATCCGTGGAAACTCCAATTTCTCAATTCAGAAACCGGCCCAGAGAGTCTTTTCTCCGCATGCATGATGTGAAAGGTGGCAACGGAAAAATGTTGGTTGGTTCAAGGGGCCAAAAGCAAAATAGACGGATTAACTGAGCGCGTACTTAGCCCATACATTTATTTCGATTTAATTAGTGCCTTTCTCGTTTCTTTCTAGCAAACTAAATATTGACATGGCCACGTCTTTCGAATGCAATGAATAAGAGCGAGCGAGTGCTATTTTGCTGCTTCGAAGGACCAAAAACAAGATGGCGTCCTAATATTCACCTGCAACTGATGCCCCAGGTGCAAGCGCCGCGCGAGTAGAACCGACACACAGGGCGCGGCTCCGTCTCCTCGGGGCGGCGCTCCGCCTCGTCCGAGACTTCGCCCTCCTCGGGCGACGAGGCGCGGGTGGTGCGCCCCGGCGGCGGTGGCCGCACGTCCTCTGGAGGATGTAGATGGCAGTTTTGTGACTTTGTAAATGATGCGTCTATTTAATAAGGGATTTTCTGACAGCTCATAAGTTGTAGTTCCAATTTTGTAACTAGATGTCGCTGACGAGACATGTTCTTTTTTTATGCCAGTTCGCGCTCGTTGACCTTCGTATATACGTCCAAACACATTTAGGTATTACGACGATGAAAGATGAAGTCACCGAGCAATGAAGTGATGAAGTATTTTCGCTGTAGTAAGCACTAATTTCCTTTGTGATAGAAAACGTGTCGTATCAACGCCATCTGTCACAACTTTTTGAACTTTTTTTTTTATTTCTTTTAGCTGTTAGAAAATCCCTTATTATTGTAACAAAACGGGATTTTTACCGCCATTGATTTTATTGGTCGAGTTTTCTTACAATAATTACGTATATCCACGAATGTTTTAAAACGCATGTGCGTCCATAGCACGCACGCACGTCCACGCACACTTGCACAGGCGCTCTTCAATGGTAGGATAAAACATTTATGGCGGTGTTGTGCACGCCTAAATAAAACAACTCATTACCTCTATCTGAGCTCTTGAGTTCTCCATCATCTAAGGCTTCTTTTTCTTTGGGCTTAGGTTCCACGCACTCGCCCTCTTCCGCCTCAAAGTCCAACTGCTCCTCCCCATCCTCTGTGTTACTTGTCTTCTCTTGAGGCACCTGGGGTTTTAGAAATAATCATAACAACTAACCTTAGGCCGAGAATAATAAAAAAATAGGCATACTAAAGAAGCGTTTTCACGCGTCAACTTAAAGCTTCTGATTGGTCGTTTTGACCACGACCAATCAGATTCTTTATGTTGACTTTGACCATGAAAACGTGGCTTGTCTTAGTACACTATGACAAAGAGCGTCGTCAAAGTAAACTGAATCGGTTATTTAAGATAATATGGCATCGACCATTAAAAATCGACTTGTTCCCTTTCTTAAATAACCGATTCAACAATGCTTCTGATTGGACATTTTAGTGTCGTGACGTAGCGCTGTAATGAAAACAACCAATCAAAAGCATTCGTTTACTTTGACGACGCTCTTCGTCATAGTTTACTAAGACCGTGAAAACGCGGTTTAAGCCTCTTAGCCTCTGCAGTACAGCTGCGATAGCGTCTTTACCTAACTATCAAGTAGCACCATCTTTTGAGCCGAAACTTTCGTAAACACTGCACATTTTGTATTTTCTAATCCATTTCACTTAATTTCCCTTGAAATCAGAATTGTTCATTGTAGTCCTAACTACAGACCGCAATGTGGCAAAGAGAAAAACGAAAACAAAGACTTATTTTCGCAACATAAATAAAAGGAAGTGAAACCATTTACGAAATTGCAACACCTTGCTTTACGTAATGTAAGATTGTGCTAGCTAGACTATAATGGGATTAAAACGTTATCTATGCAGTTGTGCAACCCCAGCTGATCTCCATCATGGTCCACAAACATACGATAAAGCCTCATTACGACATGAATGCTAGTAATGAAAGATACTCACGTACTTATGAGATTATTTCTAACCTTTTCCATCTTCGAAGTCTCCACGAACTTCCCACTGTCGGATTTCGGCGACGATTGTCTACTACTATGCCCATTATTATTTCCATTAACTTTTACTTCTGAGTTACGTTCTGGGGATGCTGGCGGCGATTTAGGCTGTAAAAAAAAATCCATTTGATTTTTTTAACTCTTTTCAGTTTAGGACAGAACACTCGTGAAAAACTGTCCAAGCCGTCTGTCGTCCAAACCGACCTTTAGTTAGGCAAGTAACAAAGCTTTGAATGAACTGGACAGCTCAGGGTTGAGCAGTGGATGTGAGTCTAACTGCCGGTTTCTGAATTGAGAAATTTGCTAAGCAAATGGGTAAGTATCATCCTGTCTCTGCAATTTTCTCACAAAAGAGTGTGACAGAACGATAGTTAAGTATTTGCTTAGCAAAATTCTCAATTCAGAAACCAGTCCTTATATACCCATATAATTAAGTAGAGTGAGGACAGTACTGGGTGAGTATAGAGCACTCAATAAAGCTAGTTTTATTAAATTACCTTTTCATACTTGTCGCCATCATCTGCTCCAATGGAGTCCAAGTCGGACACATCTGACAGATCTTCATGACTGATATTGAGGTGGACCTCTTCTTTAATGTCTAGTTTCTCACTATTTATTGACCTACTTTGTGACTTTCTATCTTCCTGATCTGATTCCATTTCACCTGAAAAATACATTTAGTATAAGTAAATTGGAATTTGTCAACCCCTCCTAAAATTAAAGCTCAGGTTTGCATGCTTACACTGCCTCCCTTTTTATATTTAAACCTTCCTTACCTTCACTAATTTCCTCTGTAGCTGGATCCTTAACACTGGCCCTCTTATTATAGGAGGAGCTCCGGCTAGATTGGCTCGAGTTAGACCGTGATCTAATCGATGCTGTTTGCTTTTGTTCAGCCTTATTTTTCCGCCTCCATTTGTCTTTAGGACTCCAATCATTGTTAACAGGCGAAGGGGAGTTTCTATCAGGGGAAGGGCTTGAAGGACGAGATTGAGGTGGCTGTGGAGATGCAGGCTGTAATGGCATCTCAGGGGATGCTGGCTGTGACCTCGTTTCGGGAGATTGTGGCTGAGAACTCGCATCGGGGGACGCCGGACCAGACTTAGCTGAACTGCTTGGGCTTTGAGGTGTCTTTGGCCCATCTTTAGGTGAAGCAGGAGCCAAAGCATAATCTTGCTGCTCAGGGGAGGCTATGCTCGAGATAGCTTCAACCGGCTCTTTAGGAGACTTGGGGCCGGCTGGTGAATCAGGCATTGAGTTCTCAGGTGAATTTATATCAGAATGAGCTTCGTTCAAGTTATCTGGGGTGCGAGGCCGAGCCACTGGAGACTGGGATCTGCTATCAGGAGAGGGGGACCGTGGCCCATTGGAGGGAGTTGGGGTTTTAGGAGCCTTTTTAGACCCCTCACTTTTGTCTGAAGAGGAGCTCCGCCGGCTCCTTGAGCTGGAGCTACTGCTGCTTGATGAGGACTTAGCATCTCCTCGACCATCTCGAGAGTCCTCAGAGTCCATCCCTGGAAATAAAAATCAAAATATGTGTACTATTTCCTTGTGTGTAGCTGGCAGTCAAAGTTTCCTTGTTTCCCATGATAGTTTTCAGTGAATACCTAAATAAAATTAACAAGGATAAATTCACATGTAATAACAAAATTGTGGTTTCCTTAAAACACACAAATAATTATAGGTCAATTAATGTTAGTGACCAAACACAACAAGCAAAAGCTGTAAGACTGCACGGAGCTCTAGCGGATCTGCCCATCACTGGATTATATTGATTATTACAAGCTATTACTTGTGACGGCCCCAGACTCCAGAGGAGTAAAAGGATCAAAGAATTAGAAGCCATCACGCACTATGCCTCCGCAATCTCTGGTTTAATTTATACATCAGAAAGTCCAGTGAAGTTTGGTCTGACCATTCCTTCTTCATTTTACCTACGTAAAAACTTAAAGTTGATAATTTTGGTAACAAACAACAGTAGAACACAAGTTGATGGGACTCAATTTAGTTTTTCTCCAGTAAAATTGCGAAATGGAATCCTATATCAGTCAAATCCCGTATTAGTTGAAAATCAAACACAAACCAGCTAAAGATGCTACTAAACTAGGTAGGTACCTATCTGAAAACCATTTCTAAAACCTAACCTCTATAATGTGGATTGCTTTATCAACAACAAGGTCCACGTATGTAGTTGAAGTGGTTTATGCTACGTTCTGATGAAGACACGACCAGTCTTACCTTGCAGATGACGCCTCGACGCCAAAATCGGTGGCACTTTATAACACTTTTCATTTTGAGAGAAATCAACTTTTAACTTTTGTACTCACAACACAAACTAAACTTGGTTCTTTCACATCATACTTGTGAAAACTTGGACTTGCTCTGAACGGTAAACTGACGAAACTTATAAAATGAAACACTACTTGAACAACATGGCTGTGATACAGAAGGAAATATATAGCATAATAAATATCACTTTCCAGTACTCCCGGAGGGTTAACTTACGTCCTTACCTTTACTGAGATGGATTGGACGGTAAAATTCTTGATGAAATATAAATTTTACAGTAATAATCCTGAATTTGCGCCGCTACAGCCCCACAGAACACATATTACAGCCCTTTCGCGTTGTAATTTTGCCATAGACTAAAAAAAAAACTAAAAACTTTTTTTTTATTGATGTTATGTTTTGGCAGGCGGGGGCACGGGGCCGGTTGATCCAACCCAGATAGATCAACAAGGAAGAACCATGGAATGGAAAGGAAAAATGCACCATACGATCTAGTTGGCCTAGCGGATTCTTCAAGGTGGCCATGATGTGAGTGAGTGAAGCCGAAATGCATCGAAATTATGGCTCAAATCAACGACTCAGACTCGTCCTTAGTTCTTTTTGATCTTTGGTGGCGAACCGCGAGCCCACAGCGCAGCGCAAGCCTCCCTCCCACTTTATCAAGTTGAGGCAACTTGGTTGGACAGACTTGGTTAGGCACTTTAGTTTTTTTACTGGCAACACAACCAACCACAGACAAAGAATGAAGGTGCTGCCAACCGTAGACCACAGAACACCCCGCAGACAGAACAATCAACAGATACGTTCAAAGTAATCAGAGCTCGATAGCGCGCAACATAGTATTGCTCTCTCTCTCTCATAATATGCTCGGTCATCTTGTACAGCAATATGTATTGTTAGGTATATTAGAAGCCTATCTTACTAACTATTATAATTATAATTCATTCATGTAATATTGATTGATATAACAATGTACAGTTTTGTATTAAATTAATTCTATGTTTAAAAGTATCAAAATCATAATATAATGTATTCCTAGCGTGTGGCGCCCTTCCGGTTTCGAGTAGAAGCGCGCCAACGCCATGTTAAGTAATTTAGGCAATTAACTTAAGTGACATAATTATTATTATAATTTAAATAATATTAGTTGATTTTACAATGTCTGTTGTGAACCTTATTAAGCCTTTCTTAAAAATACCAATATTGTATGACGGATATGTCGCTTGCAGCGCTTTCCGGTTACGGAAAGCGCGCCAACGAAGGGAGGGGCGGCGAGCACGGCGGCTCGCCACCACTGACTTGCCGCGTGGTATTTGATCGGGAATAACGTCTGAGGTTGTTTATAGTAGTGTGTTACAGAGTCCTAAATTTATTAGTATTGCATTGTTTATTATACGAAGATTTAAATAAACCGTGATCCGTGAAAACCAAGTGAAAGTTTAATTACCACCTGACCTGACCCCGAAAGGTCAGAAGCAGGGATACCGAGAAATCAAAAGGATTTTTCTGACCACGTCCACGGCTCGGAAAAATGTAAGTACTACGATTTCATTTTTTTTTTTATATATACTAGTATTTGGGAATATTATGGCAATTTTTTTATTAATAAATTACCTACTAAGAATTTTGGATTCATAATTTGAGATCAACTGGAGTTTTAATTTTTTATTGATATTTGTTTTGTTGCACTGAATATTTATTTTACACAATTATTATCGACGGGGAATTATTATTTATTCTTTTTGCTTTCCTCAGTTAGGAAATACGTTAGTTATAAATTTATCCACGCCTTTGTCGGTTGTTTACGAAATATTATAATTGTTTGCAATACCAAATCAACAATTATCAAGCAATTATTTAACAAAAATAAATATAAGTAGGTATCTCTTTTTATTTTTCTCTTTTTGATAAAATAAAAGTAAGTGAAACCGTTAAAGTTAAAATGTGCACTTTACGAATGTTTAATGTGAATAATTTATTAAACGAAATTAAATGTACATGACTAAACTAATAAGAAATAAAAAAAAATAAAAAAAAAGATTATAATATTTGTCTACCTACCTACATAAAAGCGAAAAAGCATTTTCGGATACACAGGTTAAAAGTTGATGATGATGATGATGATGATGATGATGATGATGGTGTAGATGATGTAGATGATGATGACGATGATTATGATGGTGATAATGATGATGATGATGGTGGTGGTGATGATGATGATGATGATGCTGATGATGGTAATGATGATGGTGATGGTGATGGTGATGATGATGATGACGATGACGATGACGATGACGATGATGATGATGATGATGAACGATGATGATGAAGAAGATTAGTTCTTGATAAAATTAAAATGTTGGCCAAATTATAACCTAAGTGGAAGTTTCAGAGAATCAAATGGACCACGAGGCTGCCCAGGAAGGAGGGCCCAGTCGCAGGATAACTCTTGGAGGGTTGAGCGACCAAAGGCCTCGTCAGGTAACCAGTCGAGGGGAATGGCTGTCACACGAAGTAAGTTACGACCAAGGTGTACCCAGGGTAGAGGGTCAAGGTCAGGATGCACTAATCAGCCAAGGTGTGCCCAGGGTAGAGGGCCAAGGCTATGATACTGCATTAGACCAAGGTGTACCCAGGTTTGAGGGTCATGGTCATGGATCTACAGTCGACCTAGGTGTACCCAGGTTTGAGGGTCATGGTCATGGATCTACAGTCGACCTAGGTGTACCCAGGTTTGAGGGTCATGGTCATGGAACTACAGTCGACCTAGGTGTACCCAGGCTAGAGGGTCATGGTCCTGTAGGTGATAGGACAGCGCGTGCATCACGTTCGAGGACTGAGCGTAGGCCACGTGTAACCATGGACAGAACGCGATATACGGAAGCAGATCATGGGCACCGGAGCACGAGGCGTCGCCATCTATCGAGCAACCTTGATGACAGCACTGACGAGGAGTATGAACGACGGGACGCCCGCAAGAGGGCAATGCGGAGGAAGCGTCGCTATCGTTCACTATCAAGATCGGATGGTGATGTATCGCCACCACCGAAAAGGAGAACATCGAAGTCTAGAAGTAAGGAATCTGATACTAACAACATGTTAGATAAGTTCTTAAACATTCTAAATCAGGTCAAGAGTTCGGATAAGCCAAAATTAAGTTTCAATAACAACGTGATACCAGAGTTTGATCCAATGTCAAAGGAGCAGAGTATGCTAGTATGGTTGACAAAGGTGGAGGAATGCGCCGAAATTTATGGGTGGGACGATAAGGCAACCATACACTATTCGTTGCCTAAGTTGAGCGGCGTGGCCAAAGTCTGGTATCAGGGGTTGCCTTCTTTGCTCCATACTTGGCCTGAATGGAAGAAGAAATTACTAGAATCATTTCCTGATCGCGAAGACTATGCCGAACTCTTGACCGAGATGCTAGCTAAAAGGGTTAAATACGGCGAGTCACTGGAGCAGTATTATTACGCGAAGGTTAATTTACTAAATAGATGCAAGATACACGGTAAGCAAGCCGTTGACTGTCTCTTATATGGAGTGGAAGATCGTGCAGTCAAGGTAGGGGCCCAAGCTGCTCAATTTAAGGAACCAGAACAAGTGCTTAAATATTTCAGAACGGTTAAAGTAGGACAGAGTAGGGAAACACACGAGTCATTCATGAGGTATAGGAACGATCGCAGGACTAATATTGCACCCAACCGACCTTTTGTGCCAGGTCCAAGGCCAGGTCCAATCAACAGCAGCATACAATGTTATAATTGTAACCAAGTCGGTCATCCCAGTTTCAGATGCGACAAACCACCAGTCAAGTGTACTGCTTGTGATAAAACAGGGCATCTAACTATCAACTGCTATAAGACCAAGCAGCAGCAGTTTAATAGGCAGGACAGGGATCAGACCCAGAATAAGGACAATAAAAACCAAAAACAGGTGTCTAAGGTTTTCATTGATTGTGACAATAGCGAAAAGCAACTATCGGAGGTGATTGCTAATCCTAAAGACCCTAATGACAAGTACATACAGACTATTAAAGTGAATGATCAGACCATCATTTGTCATATTGACTTGGGGAGTCAATGCTCACTTATCAAGGAGAGTGAGGCCAAAGCACTCAACCTTAAGATTAAGACGCGGGACAATTTACCTATTCTCAGAGGCATAGGGGCTAATCTGGTTCGCCCACTGGGTGTGGTACAGGTTTTAATTGAAGTACAGAGTCTTGAAGAAACCATCGAAATGTACGTGGTTGAAGATTATGTACTGACCCACCCTGTGCTGCTAGGTCATTCGTTCACCGAGAGACCAGACTTGCTGATAATCAAGACTCCTACAGAGATGATTTTCCAGCGTATACCAGACACTAAAATACACTTGGTAGCAGATTCGAGTACTGAAATTCCCAGTAATGTATTGCGACCAGTTGCTATCACAACGGAATCACCGGACAACTGCAATATCTATGTGAGCGGATCTTTACGTGGAGCTGAAGGCCAAGAATACTACCTTTTTCCAGGAGAGTATGAAATTCGACAGGGGAAGGGTGCCCTTTTGATTTACAATTCATCACCCAATACTATACGTATTGCAAAAGATACTCTTCTGACGAGAGGATTTCGAAAGGGCACGTCTCCTCCTGTATGCGTACTTGATACCTGTAGTGTCACTTTCAGTGAATCGGAGGTAGATGACTCAATTCACTGTAATCCCGAACTCAGTAATGATGAACATTTAGAGTTACAACAGTTGCTATCAAAATATAGCGATTGCTTTTCGAGTGGACTTAAAGATCTTGGGCACACAACATCTACTGAGATGGTCATTGAACTTGAAGATGCTGAACCAGTGGTTTATCGTCCGTACAGGATGTCTTTTGCCGAACGTGCTTTAGTCAGAAACATGGTTCAGGAGATGGCGGATAGCGGGATAGTTAGAGAATCGTCATCCCCCTATGCGAGCCCGATTGTACTCGTGCAGAAGAAGACTGGTGATAAGAGGCTATGCGTCGACTACCGCGCCCTTAACCGGAAAACAAGGAAAGATCACTACCCGTTACCTCGAGTTGAGGATCAGTTAGATTTGCTGGCGGGAAATACTTTGTTTACGTCTTTGGACTTGGCCTCCGGATACTATCAGATCCCCATTTCAGAAGACTCCCGATACAAGACTGCCTTTGTTACTCCGGATGGGCAGTTTGAGTACAATCGCATGCCCTTCGGTTTGGTCAACGCGCCTTCCGTGTTCCAGAGAACTATTAATAAAATTTTAATGGAAGCAAAAATCAAATATGCTGTCGTGTATATGGACGACGTGTTAATACCGTCAAAAGATTTCGCAGAAGGCATGCAAAGACTGGAGGAAGTGTTTCAGCTATTGAAAAGAGGCGGGTTGACCCTTAAACTGAGTAAGTGTAACTTCTTCCTTAGTTCTCTAGATTTTCTGGGGTTTGAAGTCAGTGCAAATGGCATTCGCCCAGGTACCAGAAAAACTGAAGCCGTCTCAAAATTTCCTAGGCCTGTTAATCAGCATGAGCTACGGCAGTTTCTGGGTCTATCCGGTTTTTTCAGGAGATTCGTAAAAGGATATGCTTCGATCGCTGTTCCACTAACGGATCTGCTCAGAAAAGACATGGTCTGGAAATGGGGCCCAGATCAAGAGCAGTCTTTCCTCAGACTAAAAAGCATGCTTGTGGAACGCCCTCTACTTGCTCTTTACAATCCTAATGCAGAGACCCAGCTGCACACTGACGCGAGCAAAGAGGGATTAGCTGGGATTTTACTGCAACGAAACTCTGATGGGGTCTTACAACCCATATCTTACTTCAGTCGTAAGACCAGCCCTGATGAGAGCAAACTGCATTCTTATGAACTGGAGACCCTTGCAATTGTAGCTTCTCTAAGTCGCTTCAGGGTCTATCTTGTGGGTATCCCATTTAAAATTCTCACGGATTGTAATGCAGTTCGAGCCACGTTGACGAAACGAGATTTAATACCTCGTATTGCGCGTTGGTGGGTCCAACTGCAGGAATATGACTTCTTGATCGAGTACCGACCTGGTGCGCGTATGACACATGCCGATGCTCTTAGTCGGAATCCAGTTGATCCGTCGACAACAGACTCGCACGTGTTGGACGTGCTACCCGTTGAAACCTCTGATCAAGACTGGATCACTACGGTACAGTCTGCTGACGACGATATCAAAGAGCTTAAAGATATTCTAAGCGACCCAAAGTCAGAAAAGGCAGCAGACGTAATTAAACATTACAAATTAAAAAATGGGCGGGTTTATCGTATAGTGTACGAGGACATGAAATGGTTAGTGCCCAAAGGGGTTCGCTGGCAAATACTGAAAAAGAATCATGATGACGTAGGGCACCCTGGCTTTGAAAAAACCCTACATCGTATTCAAGAACACTACTGGTTCCCAAAAATGAGCAAATTCGTCAAGAAATATGTCTCTTCTTGCTTAGAATGTGCTCACCACAAGGCCCCTGGTGGAATGCGCGAGGGAGAACTCCATCCAATAGAAAAAGTAAGCACCCCTTTCCATACAGTGCACGCGGATCATTTGGGACCCTTCATTAAAAGTAAACAAGGAAATTGTTACTTACTTGTGCTGATTGATGGCTTCACCAAATACATTAACATAAAGCCGGTTAGAAACACCAAATCTGCAACATCCGTTAAAGTCATGAAGGAACACATGAGCTATTTTGGTGTACCGACGCGCCTGATCACTGATAAAGGGTCAAGCTTTACAAGTAAGACTTTCAAAGATTTTATAACAACCTATGGGATTAAGCATGTCATTAATGCTGTTGCTACTCCCAGGGCCAACGGCCAAGTAGAACGGTTCAACCGGACTATTCTTGATGCGTTATCATCCGCAGGTCATGGTGGAGACGAAAAATCGTGGGATGACCATATCAGCGATATTCAGGTTGGCATTAATACGACAAAACACAAAACTACACAAAAAAGTCCATCGGAGTTACTTTTTGGGTTTAACATTACTAGTAGAACGGAAGGCATACTTAGCTCTGTCATTAATGATACTCTTAATCAGACTCCTATAGATGATTTGGATGACATGAGGCAGGAAGCTAGCGAAAGAATAAGGCAACAACAACTTAAAGATGCAGAGCGATATAATAAACATAGGAAAGCGGCTACACAATACAAAGAAGGTGACTTGATCCGGGTAGAACGTCAAGTCCCACATGACGGTAAATCTCAAAAACTTGTTGTGAAGTTCCAGGGACCATATCGCGTAATAAAAGTACTTCCTAATGATAGATTTTTAATTGAGGATACTCCACTGACGCGCAAAAATAACCGACGGTATGAGGCAGTAGTATCTATTGACAAAATGCAGCCCTGGATGAACTTTAGTAGAAATTTCGAAAGTGGTACAGATGATGCAGTAGATACTTCTAGTGAGGTGGACGAAAATTGAAGGAGGTAATGTGTATAAATGTTACCCATGAAATGGTTTAAATAACCAAATATTTAAATCAGTTCATGGGGTAGGTACTAGTAACATGAAATTCATTGTTATTTAAGATTAATATTGTTAAGTTTAGGGCTATTGGGTGAGATATGGTGACACTACATAAAGATACTTAGTAATTGTAAAAGTCAAGGTAAGAAAATTTATGATTAAGATATCTACTATATAAAAAAAAAATACTGTTTTGATTGGTATATTACATTGTATTAAATTTCATGCATGTAAGGAGAGGATGTTAAAAGATTAAACGTTACCTAATTTGTTAAAATGTATTTACAATCTACTATACTACGATAACTACTATGTAAAAAAAAAATAAACTGTATAAAAAAAAATGTTAAGTTTTATGTACTGTATAAAATAGATTTGATTGGTATGTAATTAATTTCATGCATGTAAGATAAGGGGGTGTTAAAAGATTAAACGATACCTAATCTGTTAAATTGTATACTTGGATAGTAGATGAAGCGAAGGGACTCGCTACGGGTAGGATGGCCGAGCTGTTAGGTATATTAGAAGCCTATCTTACTAACTATTATAATTATAATTCATTCATGTAATATTGATTGATATAACAATGTACAGTTTTGTATTAAATTAATTCTATGTTTAAAAGTATCAAAATCATAATATAATGTATTCCTAGCGTGTGGCGCCCTTCCGGTTTCGAGTAGAAGCGCGCCAACGCCATGTTAAGTAATTTAGGCAATTAACTTAAGTGACATAATTATTATTATAATTTAAATAATATTAGTTGATTTTACAATGTCTGTTGTGAACCTTATTAAGCCTTTCTTAAAAATACCAATATTGTATGACGGATATGTCGCTTGCAGCGCTTTCCGGTTACGGAAAGCGCGCCAACGAAGGGAGGGGCGGCGAGCACGGCGGCTCGCCACCACTGACTTGCCGCGTGGTATTTGATCGGGAATAACGTCTGAGGTTGTTTATAGTAGTGTGTTACAGAGTCCTAAATTTATTAGTATTGCATTGTTTATTATACGAAGATTTAAATAAACCGTGATCCGTGAAAACCAAGTGAAAGTTTAATTACCACCTGACCTGACCCCGAAAGTATCGTGAAATGCCGCCCCTCGCGCCGGCTTTGAATACAAAACAAAACTAACTCAGTCCCAAGCGCGCTCTTATTTGAATTTTTTGTCTGTGGTACATGTGTTTTTTGTTTTTTTGGGTTGGCAGTACTGACTGGTGGAAAACTTACCACGCGCGCCAAATTAAAATTAGTTTTTCCGAAACAAACCACTAAAATATTATTTCTCGAAAACCTTGATATTATTATGGCCGACCAAGCTTTAGACGACAATGTTTCAGATGTTGGAGATGATGAAAGTTTTTTCCAAGACGTTGATATACTGCAAAAACATGGAATCAATGTAGCCGACATAAAGAAACTCAAAGTCTCGGGAATATGTACGATCAAAGGAATTCAAATGTCAACAAAGAAAAAACTTTGCAACATAAAAGGCTTTTCGGAAACAAAGGTAGAGAAAATAAAAGAAGCTTGTCAGAAAGTGGTTTCATTGGGTTTTATGACGGCGTTAGAAGTAAGTGATAAACGAAAACTAGTTTTCAAGATTAGCACCGGCAGTATAGAACTTGAGTAAGTACCTACGCACACAACGCTGAACAAGTACATGATGGATGTAAAAGCTTGTATTATGATTTTATGATGATCAAAAATCAATCTTTTGATCCATATTGAATTGTACATAATACATTTCAGCAAATTATTAGCAGGTGGCATCGAGTCGATGGCTATCACCGAAGTTTTCGGCGAATTTCGGACAGGAAAAACTCAGTTGTCGCACACTTTGTGCGTTACCACGCAAATACCAACATCTACCGGCTACCATGGCGGAAAAGTTATGTTCCTTGATACCGAACATACATTGTATCCTTTTTTAATGGCTGTTACCTATACTTATCACTTCGTATGTAGCTTTGGTATATGCGAACAATTTTCCCACAATTGAGAATACAAATAGCTAAGCCAAGTCTTCATATTATCCATGATATCATTTAGGCCCATATGTGATTTATCGACCAGGCACACTGTAACGACATTGTTACCTAGTGACGTAGTTTACTACCTTGAATAAAGCGTAGGAGCGTTTATTGTCCTTGACCTAAGATTACAGTCGACCCGACAGGCTTAGGCCTATAGCAGACCGATTCAATCTTGATCAAAATGCTGTTCTGGATAACGTTCTCTATGCGAGGGCTTACACATCAGAGCATCAGGTAAAGGTCCTTTAATTTTAACGATCACAAGAGCTAGCTAGATTTTGTGCTCTGCCAAGCAGGCTTAGCACAAAAATTGAGTTCTAGCACTTTTTTATTCTACCCACTTATCTTTATGTAGATATGGTGTATCGCGTCGCGTACTTCTTCTGCAAGGCCAGCCGCTCGCTCCACAGATTGCTCGCTCTACAAAGTAAAAATAATAAAAGTTTTGTGTCACTATTTTTACAGTAGGTACCTTCGCACTTCATAAAAATGCTAATGGTAGAGCGCCTGCAGGCTGCACGGTATGCAATAGGTTTCAGGTTCAAGTTTTGTCCCGAGCCATTCTTTTAACATCTTTGAAACGTAGATATATTTCGCGATATCCTTAGTATTCGTAGCTCTCTCATGCTAGGTATTTAGTGGCTCCCCGTAGGTACGGTCGGCCAAAGTCACAGATACCCCATGGCAGCTCTTACCGCGCGCAGCATAAGGGCGCCAATCGAACAAAAGGGGGTATCCTAGCGTGTGGCCGACTGAACCTAGCAGCTAATTATCTATAGGTACCGATACTTTTAATTATAATTTTATGTATGTGTGTTTTAGCGATAAACAAATGTTTTTCTTTCTTACCTAAATATTTTCACGACTACTTGACTATCTAGGCTCAATGTTTCCAGGCCGAGCTCCTGGACTTCGTAGCCGCAAAGTTCCACGAGGAAGCGGGCGTGTTCAAACTCCTCGTCATCGACTCTATCATGGCGTTGTTCCGAGTGGACTTCTCGGGCCGCGGCGAGTTGGCTGACCGGCAGCAGAAACTGGCTCAAGTCTTGTCAAGACTGCAGAAGGTAGGTATTAACCCTGGAATCTTAGAAGGTCTTAGAAGTAGGGCGTTGTAAAAACTGCCAGTATCGACTCTATCATGGCGTTGTTCCGAGTGGACTTCTCCGGCCGCGGCGAGTTGGCTGACCGGCAGCAGAAACTGGCTCAAGTCTTGTCAAGACTGCAGAAGGTAGGTATTAACCCTGGAATCTTAAAAGGTCTTAGAAGTAGGGCGTTGTAAAAACTGCCAGTATCGACTCTATCATGGCGTTGTACCGAGTGGACTTCTCCGGCCGCGGCGAGTTGGCTGACCGGCAGCAGAAACTGGCGCAAGTCTTGTCAAGACTGCAGAAGGTAGGTACCTATCGTTGCTTTACTAGAGATGTAAAAAAACGGTTTTTTTTCTGAAGTAAAAAAAAACATTGAAAAAAAACGTGAAAAAAAACGGTTTTTTTTCAGGGGGACGTTTTTTTTCATACTTTCTTCTCTCCACTCTTAGATATAAATCTGACTCTGACCAATGGTATGAACGACCGAAAGAAGAGGTCAAAGTTGTCAAGGACAATACAAAGCTCTTTATTTGTACGAATATAGGTGTCATACGAAGCTCTTTATTTGTACGAATATAGGTGTCATATTTCAAAATTACTTTCTCTGTTACGTTCCATAACCAAGATTTTTAACGCAGAGCTAGCTAGGCTAGAGTAAGTAAGGTCTTATATTATTTTCCGTGTTTGTTGTATGATAACTAAACCTTATATTGTTGAAGACAAGGACCACTTTCCTCCACTATAATCTGTAATGCTCGCGAGAGCGAGGACTTCGTTGGAGTTTCTCCGGTAGTTTTTATGGTTGTTAGAATATTGACTATTATTGCTTGGAATATTGCTTGGTTGTTTTGCGCGACTTCTTAGTGTGTGTGGGTGGTGTTTTGTTTATGATTTGGTTAGGTACTTGAGTTGAGGCAGCAGTTGCAGTATGAGTGACGGTGAGAGAGACTGTTTTTTTTTGTTGAATGTGATTAATTTGAAGATTAAATTGTGTCGTATTGATACCTTTTGATTACCTTTTCGTATTAACACCTTTTCTGAAAAAAAACCAAATTTAGAAAAAAAACAACAGTGCCATGTTTTTTTTCATGTTTTTTTTCAAAGTTTTGAAAAAAAACAAATTGTTTTTTTTCTATTTGCATCTCTATGCTTTACTATTAACCCTGGAATCTTAGAAGGTCTTAGAATTAGGGCGTGTCAAAACTGCCAGTAACGACTCTATCATGGCGTTGTTCCGAGTGGACTTCTCCGGCCGCGGCGAGTTGGCTGACCGGCAGCAGAAACTGGCGCAAGTCTTGTCAAGACTCCAGAAGGTAGGTACCTATATCGTCGCATTACTATTAACCCTGGAATCTTAGAAGGTCTTAGAAGTAAGGCGTGTCAAAACTGCCAGTAACGACTCTATCATGGCGTTGTTCCGATTGGGTTTCTTCGGCTGACCGGCATCAGAAACTGGCTAAGGTCTTGTCAAGACTGCAGAAGGTATCTACGTATGTATCACACCACATACCCTGGACTACGTATCTACCAGCTTAGTTTAAGAAAAAGCTAGGTTCAAACTGCTGGTCCTATTGACTCATATCATGACTTCTCCGGCCGCGGCAAGTTGGCTGACCGGCAGCAGAAACTGGCTCAAGTCTTGTCAAGAGACTGCAGAAGGTATTTTATATTTTCATCGCATCACCAACCTTGGACTCCTAGTGTTCTAACAGCTAAGTAGTACCTAATTGACTCTATCATGATGGCACAGTACTCGCGGTACATA
This sequence comes from Zelleria hepariella, assembly GCA_949319315.1. Classification (NCBI taxonomy): domain Eukaryota; kingdom Metazoa; phylum Arthropoda; class Insecta; order Lepidoptera; family Yponomeutidae; genus Zelleria; species Zelleria hepariella. Next base: position 16,157,505 of record OX439385.1, read on the forward strand.
AGTAGTTACTTAAATACCTACATCTAAAAGACAAAGCAAGGCTCTACAGAAAACTTGAAATCGGCAACTAGATGACTGCAGAGCGCTAAATATGATGACCTAGATCGACGTAGACCTATACCACACTTTGGACTTTGTTTTGTACCTACTTACTTACCTACTGACTTTCGTAGAGTTTTCTGTGTTCAAAATGTACCTACCACGTCCCTAATGTTCTTATCTACCTACCTAAGTACTAACTTAATTAAATCATTCGATTAATGTAAGTTAAGTATTTGCGAAAAAATAATCTTAAGCTACATAGTCTCATGATTGTATTATGGGTTCAAGATCATAAGGTTACAGACACCAACAGATAAGTTTAACATCCGTCTTAATACTTCAGCTATCGATCGGGTTCTTTGACACCGTTAAATAGCAGAGATATCAAAGTAGGTCTCACATTAACAGTCGCTCTGAGCTATTAATTTGTCTCTACTAGTCTACTTGTGCAATTTCTAAATACCTACCCAGGAGGCTAGCATGTGCATAATGTTTATTTTCTTATCGATAGCATTTTAAGTACCTAACATAACGCTGATAACAAACGATGAACGTTAGCATGAGCGGGGTAACCCGGACATGTTACCATGAGGAGGATAAAAAAGAAAATCCCGGATGGAAGAATCCATTGGACTTGCCTTATCTATGAATTCTACCCACAGATTTCTGAAGAGTACAACGTGGCCGTGTTCATTACGAACCAAATGACGTCAGATCCGGGTGCGACCCTGTCTTTCCAAGCGGATCCCAAGAAGCCGATCGGAGGCAACATTCTGGCTCACGCCTCTACCACCAGGATTTCACTGAGAAAGGGCCGCGGTGAGAACAGGATAGCCAAGATTTATGACTCGCCTGACTTGCCGGAGAGCGAAGCCACCTTCGCCATCACTAACGGAGGTGTCGCCGATGCTAAGGATTAGACTTTTTAGAAGTTATTTTATTTTTATTTGGCAATGTAAGGATTAAAAATACTTTAGTATGCTTTTACAGTATTTATTTTATTAATTAATCCAGCAGGTGAAGCATGCGCGTGCGCGACCATAATATCAAGGTTGTACAGTCAGCTTCACGCGGATATCCCTTTTTGTTCGATTCTCGCCCATAAGCTGCGTGCGATAAGAGCTAGGCACCTACCATGAGGTATTCTAGACTGGCCGACCGTACCTACCTAATACCTACACCTATGCTATCTACTAAGTAGATATTATGATCTTTTAACTGAGTAGAGATATAATTGAACGAGCGAGCGAAGCGAGCGAAGTTCTCCGAGTCTACTGGAACAATCCGGCGTTTGTATGTATGTATGTATGTATGTATGAATGTTCGTTCGACGATAACTTGAGTAAATTTTGTCGGATCGTGATGAAATTTGGTAGGCAGGTAAATGAGGCCAAGAGAATTTTTAAGTTCGAAAATGAGCCAAATCGGTCGAGGGGTTACTGAGATATGGGGTCGCGAGTTCATAGTTCGGGGCGAACCACTAGTATATTCGTAGTTCGAATCCATATCCATGTAGATATGGCGATTATTGGCGATCGTGCTGAGTCAGCAGCAACACAGCGACATATATCTGTCTAGTCTACCGCTTTGTAGGACCATTCAAGCTATTGTGAGAAATTAGAAACTTTTCGTAATGGACAAGATTTTGATGTTATTGACCCAATAAATTGGAGTAAGTATTCGACCGATAACATCTTGCGTTTATCAATCTTGCAGTCGTGTGAAAAGCAAAGTCCAATATAGCGAGCCTCGCATTCGTCAATGGAAGTGGCGTGACAGGATCGAGCCAATAGGTCGATAAGTTCACAACAGAATTAGATAATTGGTACTACCTACCTACCTACCACCTTAGCTTTAGTAGCAAGCCCCTGTGTGTTGGTTGTGGTGTATGAAAACCCAATGACTGAAGAAAAATGTATTCGAGGTGAACCACATGGATTGAGAATATTGAGCTTGGTGACAATAATGAAAACACCACTGATAAGGTGCCATGTGCGATCTTTTTCTATCTTATCAATTTGGAGCCATTCACATTATCCACACTTCAAACCACTGAAATCTTTTGAGTCAGACCCATCCATCCATATCATTTGCGCTATGCAATGCAAATACTGAGGTTTACGGTGGACTTTAACCGCTCAGGCGGTTTCTGTAACAACGGTTACATGACGACACGGATTCTAAGGGCTGCTTGCAACTTGTGTTACAAAAAGTCACTGTCCCTGACCCACAGGTTGGTAATCCAAATATTTGATTGATCGTGTGACATTGAGCCGTTTCGACTTAGGTTTTATTTTAAGTAATAGCAATACTAGCTAACCAAGAAGAAAAAAAGGGTTGGCTAGAGAAAAACTACTCTGTTTTATCAACAGATGTTTATGCCATCTGTGGTCTTGGCTCGAGAGATTTACAACTACATTTTTGCAGTGAAATCCATGCCGTAAGTGATTTTATTTGCTTAATTATACTAGTGTATACTACGGCAAACAATACTCATAGCTTACATACAGAAACTTTAGTATAAAAGTTTGATTTAACTTGATTTGTAAGTTCACCCCACCCGTTGAGTTTGCGAAAGCTTTGCCTTGTTGGTTGTTCTACTAATCATTTCGTATGATATTGACCTTGAAGTGATAAATTACATTAGGTTATTTAATAGGTCTAATGTGTATCAAATTTAAACCAGGTGTAATGTTTATTTTATGCAGTATTCGTGAAAAATACCGAACATGGTGAGATTTGTAGGAATTTCGCTAAACTGCTGTAGGTAACAAGAGTAACACTTCGACGCCATTACTGGAAATTAAGGGTCTTTGCGCACGGGCTTACCATGGCACTAATTTTGTATTGAGTTTTGTTAACATAATAAAATAACAATACTATTATGCCTTAAGTTTTGAACTGATATGATTGGGTGATCGGGTGAAGTGATAAACATAATAATATTGTTTAATTATTTTACAAAAAAAATACTTTCCGTAAGCCTACTTTTTTATTCGTGGGTCAAGTTGGGGGTGGGGAGTTAACGTTTGGGCATATGCATGGGGGCAATAAGAAAGGCCTATCCTTAAAATTTCCACAAATAAAAGATTTACCAGAAAAAGTTTTTGTAAAAAAAATATTAAATTTTCAACATCCTTGAACTTTTTTTTTGATGGGATAGGATTGAGTTGGTTTTGAAGCGCAAAAAAGATTACGTAACTTGGTACCGAGAAACGCACAATTTTATTTATGAGTTATGTTATGAGGCCTTAAAAAATATTTTTTTTCTAAATATTCTTTGATTTTCAAATTACCTTGTTCAGTATTTTATTCTAAAATAACCGCGATGTCCGCACACCCTTTAATAATATCCATGTTATTATTTCACCACCATTGTCAGAAAAATACAGTTCTAATCATTCAATTACAATAACTAACATTATTATGTCTATTTCAGAAGTTCCAATTGTCAAGATCGAGAGCGAAGCGGAAAACAGAGAAGCCGTCAGTTTTTAAAACACACGACTGAAGATCATAACTGCTTGTTAATAATACAAAAACTATATTTTTTTGCATGTAGGTAATATGTAATTTTGACAAATAATTATTTTGAAGTGGATACTTTTTTAAATATTATCTATGTTAAGTTCACACAGGCAATATTTTTATAATAAAAGGGCATTTTAATTAAGTTTAAATTATACCACGTGATTTTGTATTTTTTTTATAAATTAGCTGCACATTACATTGTAAAGAAAATAAAACATATTAAAATATGTAAATTTTCCACGCCACCAATCGTCAAATTTAGCCTGTCACCTTACTAGATTTAGGTATGTGACCATTATATCGTTAGATTTCAATATTTTTGTGCTTCATTGTTTTTTTACAATTTGTGTAGGTAAGTATTCCGTAATTGCAATAATCGTAAAATTATACATGTAAATACAATTTTTCAGTAATTTATGGCTCCAATTCCAACTTCTTGAAACCGGGTACAAGTTTAAGCGAAAATGCCCAAAAACAACTCTGTTTCATGTGACATGTAACAAATGTTATTTATGGACTAATGTTAATAAAAACAACTTTTTTTAAGCACACCTAAGTAATAATTTTAGCTGAGCACACCTGTTGCAAAAATTTTACTTGCTTGTTCAGCAACATCAATTTTTAAGTTTTTATTTTATTTCGTAAGTAAATAAAATTATTAAATATATTTTTTACTTCACTTGTATCGTTTAATTTATCTTTCCCCACACAATAGTTACAGTAACCAACAGATCAACCTACCCCGCCTACAACTCTATTCATTTGACGTTTGAAGTTTGACTTCACAATGATTCAATCTGTTGCTTACTGTACGAGAAAATAGAAAACCCTAGACATGCCCGCGACTCCGTTCGTGAGGGATTCGAATACAACTTATCCTATATGATATTCCAGGGTATTATCTATGTATCCATTGCTATTATCCTAACACACATTTATTAATTCTTACACACAAACACACGCACCCACACACACTCACACATTTACATTTCTACACACTGAGAGGACCCTAAACGTGTACTACACATTTTTCTATTTTGTTTCATAGATTTATAAATTTAATACACTGAACGTAGGTATATTATAAAATTGCTCATTGTAAGTTACGCATATTTATCTAAAAATATGTTTTATACGGAACACATTTTTTTGTAGCTATGTAGATCTACTTGTATAAATTTTCCGGACGGGGGCGCTGTTAGCTGAAATACAGGTTTACCTACGCCTAAGTTAGCAACAGATGTTACTATTGTTTCCTGAAGAATATACCTAATAAATATTCTTAATTCGTATTTCTTTAATCTTGTAAATATTTTTTTCTGGTATACAATAAAGTGTTCTCTATCTATCTATCTAGCATTTATTATTGAAATTTAATACCACACATACGAAGAAGCATGTGAAACCATTAAACATTCGACGTAGGTAAGTAATTGTCTCAGCTATATTGTTTTACAACGTATGAAATTCTGCGTCTGAACGGGGCCCTTAGTTCTCCATTGATCCTTAAGCGCTTATTGTAACAGGTGTAGCATCATATTATCGTGTTTTTGGGAACTTATTTCATTACCTTTTATCAGTTACTAGTTATCATGTGTTACGGTGTTGCAAAGATAATTTAATAAGCTCTCTTGTAAATAAAACATCGCTTGGTTTCATGTAACGTACTAAGTATACTCTTTGTGTTAAGAGAACACTGAGATTTCCGTACTTGCGTTTGGGTATCGGCCTATAAAAATTGTTTTTGTGAAGGGTTTTTATAACAATGGTTGTTGATATAATTTACTAGAAAACGTGATTTGTGTACCTTTTTATCAGTGTAAATATTTTGAGCGCATTATATCTCCTAACCAGTGAAAAAAATTGTTAAATCTCAGCGGCGCGGCGCTACAACTACGCGTAAAATCAAAATGTAACCAGACTTTTCAATGGTATGTATTTCATGTATTTATTACTAAGTGTAACTATTATTTGTATTACAATGTGTTTATATGTTTCCTAGGTTGAATTTATTCCTACAAACGTATACCCTTATATCATTAGATTAGAAAATAATGAGAAAAATATGCAACTGCACAGAAATTTTCAATAATGCATTTTCATGACCTCCTGCAATTTGTTTAACTACATAAATTGATACAATCTTAATAGTAATAGGTACCTACGCTATCTGTGTATTGGAATTAATCATGGCATTAAATCAATAAAGTCTAATGAGAGAGATATGATAGTTTTTCTGAAAACCACGCGCTGCGTTTTTGCAGTTGCGATTTTGCACAAATGCACCAGCGCTCAAGAGCCGTGCGGCCGCGAACGCCAGCGCCTGAACGGTTATACAATTCTCAGATTTGTGTGGCGCGAATTTTACTACTGTGGGTTTGCACTTGGGGGGTAGACAGGAACTTTTTTATTGTGAACGCATCGATAACAGCTGACATGCGCAGCGCGTGTGCGCGGGGCGCCCCCTGCCCGCTCCGTGTCGTCCCCTCAATGGCCTGTGTCGGTCGAGTTTTTTTTGCCTGTCAGTCTACTGTCAAATCAAACGTCAACTGCGGCTCGTTGCGGGCGGACGTAGCGCAAATCCACTGAAACTGCAAATAATTCGATAATACAGCCCGGAAAACAAGTGATCTTGCAGTTTTATATGAAAACTCATTATTCTCAACACTTTATCGATTTGTTACAATATGAGTGAAAAGAAAGAGGACAAACCGCCGGTCCGAGTGTGGTGCGATGGATGGTAAGTAAAACCCCTATTTCATTCTTTTATAATTGATTTTTCGCCTATTTCTAACACGAATACAATCGCGGTTTTATAGGCATCATTCAATAATACGACTGTTCCGATTAGTCCCTAATCAGAACAGTAAAACTGATAAAACAGCATCCAGCAACACGCACATTTTCGATTTTCTCAGCTTTGTAATTCAGGCTGTCTAAATTAATTTAGCACCTTTGTTCTTGTGCGGTAGTTTTGCATTCTGGTACCAAACAAATGCGTTTGTATTTGCGCCTCATTTTGCCTTATTGCGTAGATAGCTGTTTATATTTCGTCAGCTAGTAAATAAAAATAATTTGCGAGAACAGCGAGTAGCACTCTCTAATACATTGCTAATTCGATCCGCCGATGATTAATCGCGGGAAGAACTATGCTACATTACTCGTAAGTCGTAACTGAAATACCATTATTGATTTTCAGCTATGACATGGTGCATTTTGGTCACGCTAACTCCCTCCGGCAGGCCAAAGCGTTGGGTGATGTGCTTATAGTGGGGGTTCACACAGACGAAGAGATCTCGAAGCATAAGGGGCCTCCCGTGTTCACCCAGGAGGAGCGCTATAAGATGGTCAAGGCCATCAAGTGGGTGGACCAGGTTGTTGAAGGGGCCCCTTATGTAACAACACTGGAAACTCTGGACAAGTACCAGTGTGATTTCTGTGTGCATGGAGGTGAGACTCTTATTTACTTTGAATAAAAAACATACTGTGGTTTCAGAGGCTTGTAGCACCCAGAGAGGATGTGGTGACTAAACCGATGGTGGTATAATCATCAAAATTGCTAGACCAAGTTCTGACAGAAGCATTGTTAATGTAAAGTTGAAGCAAGATTACCAACCCTGCAATCACTAACACTAGAATGAGTAGGGAAAATAACATCCCATTGTATTTTAATCAATCATTCATTCAGAAAGAGAAAGATAATATTGTTAGTACTGAACTGAAGGTCTGAACTCAAAAATAATTCCATTCTTCCCTTATGGATTTTTTTCTTGGCCACAGTTTGTTGCCATAATATCCCATAGTTTGATAATACAAAATGCTTTACATAAAAACACACAATAAAAATTCCATTGAATATTTATGTTGATTGGTTTGATTTGGTTACAAATTGAAAACACAAATCAAAACATTGTTTCGCAGATGACATCACAGTAACAGCTGATGGAGTTGATACATATCATTTAGTAAAGAAGGCAGGCAGATACAAGTAAGTCACATATTTATAAAAGCTTCTCCTAATGGCTTAGCCAGAACAACAAGCTTTTGTAGCATTGAGTTTATTATTAAACTTTGTAATCCATGGATCATGAGTTAAATAATAAGTAATAATAACAGTATATTTCCTGGTGTTAAATTATTCTTATATGCAAAATAAAGAACATTAACTAACCTGAGAATTAGATAATGCACAATGAAACCATAAACAAGATTTTATGCATGGGAATATTTTGCAATTTCAGTATGACATATTTTACATTGAACCATTGAAAGTAAAAATATTATGATTCCTTTCCTACCTCCTACATAGAGTGGATGAATATCTAAGACAGCATTTCCCATTTGGTGGATCGCAACCCGGTACCGGGCCATTGAAATAAAACACCGAGTCGCAGCATTCTCCTCTGGTTTTAAAATTATACTATTGTCGCATCGCAATTGCCGCTCGCGCTACCTGACAAGACGCTTATAAACTACATAAATTGTCTACTACTTTCATAATGAATAAAGATGTCGACCCTTACACGCTAGCCCTCTACTCGGTTATATTATGGGCGACAACAAAAGTGTACGCTTTGACGTGCTGTCGTGTGTACACTAACTTATGTTTTTGCTTCATATTTATTTAGATTTATTGTCCAAACAACCAAAACAAAAGAATTTATTCATAATTATTTATGCAAATATTGAATATGGTTAAAAGCCAACATTGGGTTCAAACACAGTAGGGATGGGATACTAGTGGGTAGAACATTGATTACCAAAATGCCAAACCCATTGCGGGCTTGTACACATGACAGCACGTCAGACTGTACACTTTTGTTGTAAAGTCGCTCCTAATGTTACCGAGTAGAGTGCTAGCGTGTAAGCGTCGACGTGCTGTCGTGTGTACTTAGGACAGGCTACATCTTACTTTTTCTTACTCAGCAGACCTTTAGAAAAAAAAAACTTCCCTTCCGCTTTACAAATGTCTTTCTTTGGCAAAAAGATCTTTCATTAGTGTGAGTGAATGTTTGTTTGCTTTTTCAGAGAAGTGCAAAGGACTGCTGGTGTCTCCACAACAGACCTTGTTGGCAGAATGTTGCTGTTAACCAGAGAACATTTCAAGTAATTATTAGTGTTTTTTACCCACATTATTTTTATAAGCTAGGTATAACAGTATGCTAACTACATAGTTATCTCAGTTGGTACATTATGCAAATTCACATGTCATGGCGAATAAGAAGTAAAGTATTTAACACCATGGCATATCGCGCGCGGCGTAAGTGCTTCAATCGAATAAAAAATGGTATTCTGGCCTGTCGACTTTACCTGCTAGAGACCGATGTATTGTATAGCCTGAATAAAGTATGGTAGTACCTTGAAGGGCCCATAGGGTTAAACCTCCATAGTCACTATTTTGTCTAGGATGTACGAGTACGTATCCTCTTCTTATATTAGGTCAATTTCGTCCCGATTCTCTTACCGTAGATTTGCAATTTTCAAAGATTTAATGCTAAATCTAACTCTAGGTACAAGACTATCGAAAATGATCCCACTATGACGGTTTGTCCTGATTGGTAAGACAACAAAAAATTGTTTGAAATAGTGTTTTCGTAGACAGACCTTGACTTTTTGCGATGCAATAGTTTTTCTGCTCGTTTTTAATCATCTCAGTTTTTACTTTATCAGTAGTAGTAGCAGTGCCGGATTAAGTGCTTTGGATACATTGACCAATCATAACTACGGTGTCCCTTTTCTACGCATCCTTACCACAAACCATTTCATTAGTTAGATGTAGGAAAACGAGTACCTCCGTATTTTTTTTTAATTGCAACGAGTGACTTTTTCAGGGTCTGTCAATTTGGTGCCCCAAGCTGTTATGCCCTTAGCCTTTCTTTGCTTAGGTTAATCCGGTACTGAGTAGGTGGTAATGTTCACCAGGTGGTAGGACTAAACTTGTCATTTGACATATTTCATTGTTGAATGGTTTACCTACATTCACTAATACAACAGACTCATTTCATGGACGAATAACTCAATATTTTTTATTTTCTATCTTATGCGTAAGGTGGTGGTATTCTTGGTAACAGGTATCATAGGTATTCAAAATATTCCGATAAATTAAATTCGCGATACGTTTCCAACCCAAAACGCCAAAATTCAAATTAATATACTTACATAGGTACCTGCTATACTTAATATCTTACAAAGATGTACCTAACTAGGTATCGAAGAATTCGCTTTTATTTGGCAAGATTTTTTTAGGCTTAGAATATTCTCGTAATATATTTTTTGTGGTACAATAAAAAGTTTCTCTATGAGTTGATAGACCCCTCAATCATGACAGGAAGTCAGGAATTTACTTTCTACTTATGACCCCAAAAGTGAAAAAGTCTATTCTCAAAAAAGTCCACTCACGCGGCAACTGACAAAACCCGTTTATTTGCGGGAAAATAGCTCTTATTGTAATTAATAATCCATCAATTATACATTTAATCATAACGGTGCTTATTTGAGACAATACAGGGGCTGCAATCTCAGGCGATTCCGTCATGACGAAACGTGGTAATCCTAAGTGGCACTGTGACTTCCAGGAGAGGTGACAAGGAGTACACGGTGGCTCTCGACCACTCCTCAAACCTGGGCACGGACTCAACGGCGCGATCGCCCTACACCGGCTGCTCGCAGTTCCTGCCCACCACGCAAAAGATCATACAGTTCAGCAGCGGACTCTCGCCCAAACCCACGGATAAGGTACCTAGTTGTACAGTCCCTTCGAACTATCAACAGAAAAGCCCTACTAAGATATTTTAGGCAAGGCTCATTTTTGCGATTTTACCCCTAAGACTCCCAAAGAGTCTCATTTTTGCGTCATACTAGCGTTTTTTTTTTAAATTCCCACATGCGATGATCTCGCGTTTTTGCGTTCTAGGCTCTCATACAAGCGCAACAATCACGCGTTCTAGTGTTTTTGCGTCAGACTTCCGTTTCCACGTCAAACTCTCAACATAACTCGGGGATTCGTTGCTCCAGATTCCCTCGAAAATAAAATCATAAAAGCCAAGTAAGTGCCACTCCTCAATCCTGGGCACGGAATCGACGGCGGGGTCGCCCTACACCTGCTGGAAAGTCCAACTGGAATTTAAGACTCACACAGGCGCGTTTTCGCGTCAGACTGCCATTTTGGGATTCTGCATTTTAGCGTTAGCCCAGAACAAAAAGTCTCTGTGTACATAAGAATGGAGACGCGCTACTGATATTTAAAGTATCCCGACCATATCAAAATGTATTGCTCCATATCAGGTACCGCTATAAGTAGATCAAAAGACTGGGATAGAGATATCATATTCATATGGCGCTAATGCTGCGCCAGGTGGCGTGTTTTTGCATTCACTTTTTTTCTAATTGGATTACGATAAAAAATGCACGTAATTCCAATATCTTTTCAAGACTGAATCACCTGTTACTCTGTTAGCCTTCGTCATTACAAGTGTGCCATACTACTGAGATAAGATAACTTTTTACTACGTATCATTTCGCTTCATGAAATCAGTACAATCGATATTACTCAGTCATTTATGTTCTGAGATAAAAGCGATAAGTATCCCGGAAGCCAAATTACCTAACAAGAGAATAGTCGGAGTTAGACCAATTTATTTCGTTTGTTTTGTGCGTAATTATTTATGATAAGAACAACATCCTGTATTGGAGATGAGATTTATAGACGAGTAGGTAAACAGGGATGATGTCATATTTTAGTTGCAAGAGTTTGTATGTTTGATGTTGGTTACGCTTTCACGCTGGAACGAATGAACTGATTTGTATGTTTTTTTTTTTATAGAGATAGCTGACTTACCATCATACATAACACAAAGGCTATAAATTAGTCGTTCTTCTCCGGACTTCGTCCGCCACTTTTTAGGCAACTTTTTATCTAAATCTCGTGGGCCTGAGTTAGAGAGAGAGAGAGAGAGAGAGAGAACACTTTATTGTACACCAAAAATTAATTAACAAGAATTTAGTAGAAGTTAGTATGAAGCTAACACAATATAATAGCATAATAGGTCCGATACTTTCGTGGTTTGGGTCTCATTCTATTTTGATACACACCCTCAACCTGTGTAGTTGGAGGTTGAACCTTGTGTGGGTGCCACCAGTACAAATGAATAATCCTTTTTTTTCACAATACCTTTCTATTTGCATTCCAGGTAGTCTACGTGGCCGGAGCGTTCGATCTCTTTCACGTGGGCCACCTCGACTTCCTAGAAGCGGCTCATAAGCAAGGCGACTTCCTGATCGTCGGGCTTCACACCGACCTGGAGGTCAACCGCTACAAAGGCTCTAACTACCCCATTATGAATCTGCACGAGCGTGTGCTCTCCGTACTGGCTTGCAAGGTGAATACAAACTTAGTTTCGACCTCTTCAGAAAGTCGTACAGGAAATACAGAGCTCGCGCCGCCGCTGCCAGCCTATCATTGCGGGCCCGTAGACGTTGCGAATGTGCACGAGCGCGTGCTCTCCGTACTGGCTTGCAAGGTGAATACAAACCTAGTTTCGACCTCGTCCGAAAGTCTTAGAGGAAATGCGGAGCCCGCGCCACCGCTGCCGGCCTATCATTGCGGGTCTGCAGACGTTGCGAATGTGCACGAGCGCGTGCTCTCCGTACTGGCTTGAAAGGTGAATACAAACTTAGTTTCGACCTTGTCAGTAAGTCTTAGAGGAAATGCGGAGCTCGCGCCACCGCTGCCAGCCTATCATTGCGGGCCCGTAGACGTTGCGAATGTGCACGAGCGCGTGCTCTCCTTACTGGCTTGCAAGGTGAATACAAACTTTGTTTCGACCTCTTCAGAAAGTCGTACAGGAAATACGGAGCTCGCGCCGCCGCTGCCAGCCTATCATTGCGGGCCCGTAGACGTTGCGAATGTGCGCGAGCGCGTGCTCTCCGTACTGGCTTGCAAGGTGAATACAAACTTAGTTTCGACCTCGCCCGAAAGTCTTAGAGGAAATGCGGAGCTCGCGCCACCGCTGCCGGCCTATCATTCCGGGCCGTAGACTATGCGAATCTGCGCGAGTACGTGCTCTCCGTACTGGCTTGCAAGGTGAATAATAACTTAGTTTCGACCTAGTCCGAAAGTCTTACCGGAAATACGGAGCTCACGCCGCCACTGTGAGCCTATCATTACCACAAGTTATAACTTCAATGTATCTTACAAAAAAGTAACATACAATACATTAGTTCTAACTAGGTAGTGGCTGTAGAGAGCTGTTAGAGCTCGCGGCTTTTTTGACGGCGGCAGGATTTATTCGTATTCGTAGGCCTTATTCGTAGGTTTTAGGATGTGGAATCTAGACCTTAGTTCCTAAAAATTGGTTTAAAAAAACGCATCCAAAAGGCAGTTGATTTATTTTCATTGGCGGTGCTAGTGGACGGGTTATAGCTGCTTTAAATTTTTAGGGTTGCCATAATAAAAAAAACTTTTTTTTTTCAGTACGTTCACGAGGTGGTGATCGGCGCGCCTTATGCCGTTACAGCTGAGCTGATGGAGCATTTCAAAGTGCAGGTCGTGTGCCATGGTCTGACGACTATAGCGACGGATGCCAACGGCGTCGATCCCTACAAGGTGCCCAAGGAACTCGGCTGTTTCAAGGTAAGGGTTTTTTATACAGGCTTTTATAATTTATATGTGTTAATTTTTTTTACGCTCGATCCCAATGCCAAGATTACTCAAACGCATTTCCTCAAAGAGATATTATTATGTTGTTTTCAGGCATTAAATTCCGGAAACACAATGACGACAGAGGATATTGTGCAGCGAATAATACGCCACCGTCTCGAGTTCGAGTTACGGAATAATCGAAAAGAACAGAAAGAACTAGCCATGATGAAACCGATAAAGAAAGAACGGGTACTAACAAATGGTGATACGAAAATTGAAAATAGCTGCAGAAACTAACTGTGCCCTCAACAGCTGGACTCTTGATGCAACCAAAAATTACTTTTAAGTTCTCTATACATGAGCTGTTTGTTTTTAATTTATTTATTTTATCAAGACATATGCTATGGCCGTTATTGCCACCATCTCCACACGTTTTCAAGTTACAAGTACCTAATAATCAGTTAGTGGATGGTGTGAGCATTGGTTGTGAGACAGAATATTTGTTATTATTGTAGTATGTTTAATGTTTATAGGCTGGCATTGATTTGAGAAATAACCAATGTTAGCTAACCAGCTTGTTTCGGTCTAAAGTAGAAAGTTGATTAGTGAGTTTAAAAAATCATTATATAGGTCTGTCAATACTATACAGTCCGCCTAATAAATCATATATTATGTAATCTAATTATTACATCCCATGATCTTATTAATAATAATAAATATATTTTGTGTAATACAAACAAAATTCAAGTGATTATAAATCTTTCCATAATTATTGTAAATATTTGCCTAAGACTTTTTTTTAGTTCTCTAACTACATAGTTACGCATTTTATTTTTGTGTAAAATATATTTTTTATGTACACATAATTTCTACTGAGTCACTTATTTTTTAATTTTGTGTTTATACTTCCATCCCACCGATTGAAGTCGATGCGATCTTTCTTGCTAATCATGGTACAATATTGTATTGTAATATTTTTAGGTCAGTTTGAGTTACACCGCCCACTAGCGCCACCAATTAAAAAAAGTATAGATACTTTTTGGATGCCTTTTTTTGCTAAAAACGGACCGTCAGAATCCCTAAAGTCTAGATCCCAGATCCTAGAACCCGGCGCTAGAACCTAATAATAAATCCTGCACAAGAAAAAAATAGGATCTGGCATCTAGACTTAGGGTCCTAAAAATATTTTTGACTAGGGATTCTCATTTGACGGCTCGTTTCTAGAAAAAAACGCATATAAAAAAAGAAATGTTTTTTTTTTTCATTGGCGGCGCTAGTGTGCCTTCCCCGTCGCCTATTTTTTTCCCGTTAACTGTATTTTTTTTACTACACTTGCGTGCCTCATCCATCTATCACTAATTATTATCATAGTCTCGACTTCAACGTTAAAATTGCTTGCTTGTAAATGATTTGATACACTTTCAGTGTACTATTTGGCATTCAAAGTGATTCATCGTTTTAATTTTATGGTATTTAATTTGAATAAATAAATAAATGGAAATATTGTATGCACATCTTTTCAGTGTTTCATTTATAAATCCTAGTATCTGTAAACCTCTGGCTACAATTTTGTTTTGTGAAATAGACCAACGCAACGATAACTAGTAACAGCACAGATTACAAAAAAGTTTTCCTGTGATTCTGTCAGTAAATTAAGGTCCAACGATAGCAGCGTGGCAAGAAATCTTTCACAGTTTTTAAATTTTGAAGCTAAACTGAGCTATTTTTGTTCAGCGATTATGTTTCACGACAATAAAATAGTATTATTTTAATTCTTATAAACAACAGAACAACAAGAATTCAGCCGATTATGTGTTCTGGTGAATGTCATTGGTTCTGGTCAATAACTTGTTTTTTGGCAGTGTCACTGGTTTGTTAACCACAAAACAAAATTGTTGTTCTGTTGTTTATAATTAAAATAATACTATTTTATTGCCGTGAGACAAAAATCGCTGAACAAAAATAGCTCTTAGCTTCACAAATAAAAAAACTGAAAAAATTGAATTTCCCGCCACGCTGCCATTGTTTTTTGTCTATCTGTTTGGGGGGCGGTGGAGCGCTTCGAGGATTGATAAACAGATGTCGCTTTCTTACGTTATAGCGTTATTTCTCGGTCTGGCAACACTAATTTACTGTATATCTGTGGCAGTCAAATCTGTCAAATCCGTGTCAAACTTACACTGTGAACAAGTCACAAATTTCAAAATGGCGGCTAACCAACGCAGTTGATTGGAGTAAAGTCCGTGGGATTTGGAATTTTCTCTAAAATAAATCGTAATTAAAAATGCCTGTGCCGTGGAATTAATTGTGAACATTGCGTTGCTCTGGAAATTTACTTTTGTTTGAACTGACCGGAGAAGAAACTGGACGCCTCGGGCCGTTTTCTTTGCAGAGGTAAGATTTTTTTTCTCGCCGCCCACTTGCAATCTGCTACGTTTTTGTATCTATTTTCTATTGTTACTATTCCTTGTTATCTTACAACTAATGTTAGAGGGTTTTAAAACTATGAAGCATCTTGTGTGTAGCGTAGAAAATACTGGAGTGCAGTATGTGGGGAAATAAAACTCGATAATATAATAGCATTCCACTGTCATTGGTAACAAGACACTACGCATTAGTTATTATTAACTTTGCTCAGGATACGTTGTAGCTGTAAGAATGGGCTTATGGTCATTGATCGATCACGCAGGTTTGAATGTCGATAAAGTGTGACATGCCACTAAGCATTCACTTCCACCCTCCCATTGATGTTTTGGACAGAAACACAGCTTACTTTGGCCTACTCTCTTTTCCATTGTTCTGGTGCAATGAGTCAAATATCGTGTGAGCTATTGGTACTTTTTCATGCAGAAATTATAAAGTGTTTATTATCTTCAACTCTGCATCTGTAGCAAACTTGGCAACAACATCTGTTTGTTTATTATAGCATATTATTTAATTCAAAAAGTTTAGGTGCTTTACCCACTCAAACCCACTGTATATCCGCAGAATGGAAAATGGATTATGGACCCTTTTTTCTGTTTTGGGGTTACACTGTTAAATATGAATAAATTAGTATCTAATGACAATAAGACTATGTCGTCACACTAAGCAAAAATACCTTATTGATGCGAAAAGACCTGGACGACTGAAACTAAGCTTTTCATCTCAGCCAGATTGTAACTGGATTCACAGCTGAGCATAGGAAGGTATGGCAGGATGTTGTGAAAGTACTCTCTTAGGTCCGCTTGCGCCACCCTGGGTTAGCCAGTTAACTCTGAGTTAAAGTCAAAAATTGTATGGAAATGTCAAGTTAACTCAGAGTTAGTTTGCTAACCCTCAGTGATGCAAGTCCGCCTTAGAGTATATTTTATGCTAACAGTAACTGGAATGTAATTTACAACCAATTGAAAAGAGGGAGACAAAAGATTCTCTAACATAAAGGTAAAAAGTTTCAGATTTCGCAGTTCAGTTCACTATAATTTTTATAATGAACACTAATTCATTTTATTTAGCCTGTTGATTAGATTTGAAGACAATTTTTTTTTTACGGTTTTGTTCCTTAAATGGAAAAAACCGCCAAGTGCGAGTCGGACTCTAAGGGTTCCGTACCATTATCTAGGAAAATGGCAAAAAAATCATATTTGTTGTATGGGAGCCCCCCTTAAATATTTGTTTTATTTGAATTTAATTATAAATTTTTAAAGTGAATAGGTACATAACTAAATATGCTATGAATATTTCAAGCGTCCACCTGTTGTTGCAAAAAAACCACATTCGTTGTATGGGAGCACCCTTAGATATTGATTTTATTCTATTTTTTTGTAATGTTATAGCGGTAACAGAAATACATCATCTGTGAAAATTTCAACCATCTAACTATTACGGTTCATGAGATACAGCCTGGTGACAGACAGACTGTTGTTCTGTTCTGCCATACAGTCTGACAGTGGAGTCTTAGTAATAGGGTCCTGTTCGGCACCCTTCGCGTACGGAACCCTAAAAGGGAACCATTATAGAATCACTTTGTTGTCCGTCCATCTGTTTGTCAAGACCTTTATCTCAGGAATGCGTGGAGGTATCAAATTGGAATAATTATCAAAATACATAAGTCAAGAGATACGGCCGTTTATACCACATATTTCAAGGGAATCAAAAACCTATAGGGTAATTCCAGTTGACTTAGAATCATGATATGTGGCAAGCAGCAGTGTCTTGTAGCACAAGTAAATGAATAAACCGCAAATCTCTAATGAAGAATACCATCAACTTTTGATTTTTACCTTACCATACACTCTATTAAAAATGGAAAAATTGGGTGAAAAAAATTTTTTGATACGTCTTATAGTTCTCGAGATATTTAATTTTAAACTTGCTGTGCGACGGGCGCGCGGTCGTCAGCTGCTGTGACGTCACAACTCCACACGCACCCGACACATACACCGTAACACTCATTCAAAGGGCTGTATCTTTGGAACCGTACTAGGTAGCCAGATGAAATTTTCAGAGATTATGTTTTATTATGGTTGATTTCCAAAGACATAATAAAAATTAAAAGATATTAAAAAATAAGAGGGGTCCCCATACAAGAAACGTTGTTTTATACTTTTTGCTCTATAGAAAAAACGGTAAGACACACAAGCAACAAACTTGGTATGATTATAGGGCTTACTCCATAGTATAACAAAATAATAAAAAAAACCGGCCAAGTGCGAGTCGGACTCGCGCACGAAGGGTTCCGTAAGAACAACAATAAAATCACGTTTGTTGTATGGGAGCCCCCTTAAATGTTTATTTTATTCTGTTTTTTAGTATTTGTTTTTATAGCGGCAATAGAAATACACCATCTGTGAAAATTTCAACTGTCTAACTATCACGGTTCATGAGATACAGCCGTGACAGACGGACGGACAGACGGACAGACAGACGGACAGCGGAGTCTTAGAAATAGGGTCCCGTGTGGAACCCTTCGGGTATGAAACCCTAAAAATGGTCAAGCGCGACTCGGACTCACGCGCCGAGGGTCCGTATAACCAGTTTTATTTTATTGTATGGCGGTAGGGAACTCTCAGTGCGCGAGTTCTACTCGCCCTTGGCCAGTTTTTTTGTGTGTTCAGGTAATTTTTCATTTTTCAAAGCCGTCATCCATAGCTAAGTAAGAATATATTTTTTTAAGTACAAACCCGTGCAAGGGAATATTTTAAACAGAGCTTGCGACTTTAAAACCTGTCCCTAGCGAATTTTTAACGTTATAAATAAGCAATATTATTTATAAAGTTAAAACACTACTGTAACACTGTGTGACACAAAAAAAACTGGCCAAGTGCGAGTCGAACTCGCGCACTGAGAGTTCCCTACCACCATACAATAAAATAAAACTGGTTATACGGACCCTCGGCGCGTGAGTCCGAGTTGCGCTTGACCGTTTTTTATATTTTTTTGTTATACTATGGAGTAAGTCCTATAATCATACCAAGTTTGATGCTTGTGTGTCTTACCGTTTTTTCTATAGAGCAAAAAGTATAAAACAACGTTTTTTGTATGGGGACCCCTCTTATTTTTTAATATTTTTTTGTTTTTATTATTTCTTGGGTAATCCACCATAATAAAACAATATCTCTGAAAATTTCAACTGGCTACCTAGTACGGTTCCAAAGATACAGCCGTTTGAATGAGTGTTACGGTGTATGTGTCGGGTGCGTGTTGAGTTGTGACGTCACGCGAGTTTGCCGCGCTCGTGCGAAATCTCCAAAAGGACGGAAACTAAAACCGTCGTAACTTTAAAACTACTGGCTCGATTTGAATGAAACAAAAACAGGTGTATTTCTAAATGTTTAGGCTACACGGTCATAAAGTTTCAAGTGATTTAACAGACCCACGGACATTCTTCATTACGTCAAAAAATAAGTAGCGACTGTCACAAAATACAAGAAATGGGGGTCAATATTTTAAAGTGTATATCGTATGAAAGGGCTCCAATGGCACAAGCTAAAACAGATTTTTTATAATTTTTCTGATGTTATTATAACGTCGGAATATTCGACACAGTACGAAAAAAAATACCTATCTTCCTCACAAGTGTAGGCAGCCCCTTTGACTCACCCACTAAGTGCGAGTGGGTAAGTCAAAGGGGCTGCCTACACTTGTGAGCTACGCCGTTTTTTTTGTACAGGGTGGATTTTTGAGACGGGGCAGATACCTTAACCGTTATACTTATAGTTACAGGAAAACGTTCCTAGGAGACCATCCATACCTAACTTTTTGAGATATTAAGGACTGTATTAACAGATAAAAAAAAAAAATAGGCTGTCAGCAAGAAAAATGCTGCAATAGCAAACATTTTTTTTCATCTCCCACGCTCGGAAAGTTTGCTGTTACTACATAGTAACTTACGATCGTGTAAAGGCCGGATTTAAACTTAAATCTGAATTTTTGTGCGCTTCGAAATTTGAACGCGACGCCGGGAGTCTTCCCGCGCCCTATGGTGTTGAAAAAGAAAAAAACACTGGCCGTTTAAGTAGATGCCAAATCCCGACGGAAAATAAAACCTCATTCATAGTTCGTTTACACGCGTATTTCAGCGAAAGCGATTGTTCGTGCCCATTCTCTATACAAAACTGTGAATGTAAATGGTGCATAAGCATCTTTTAAAAAGGTAAAGTCACGGAAAAGAACATTCAGAAACGCGGTTTCTCCTTATAGTCTTTTCAATATTTTGTACACATATTTATTTTATAATACCAGTAAATAAAAAAAATGCTTTTCTTCTGTTTTATCAAATAGATAATTATGTTTTGGTTTGTTAAATACAAACGATATTACTAATTTAATTTTTTTACTCCTAGAAATTTTTAATTTATATGGTAAAAGTTCAGAATGCACCCGGAAAAAAAAACATTCTTTTATTTACATTATTTTTGTGTCTGGATAAATAAACTTCAGGAAATTATAAAAACGAATGGTTTTAATACCAACGAAGCTCAAAACTTTAGTGCGGTAGTAACTGTAAAACATGCTTTTAAAAGGAACTTATTTGACTCACCTGTTTTGCCTGTAAGTAGTTGTCTATAGAGTTTTTCCCGCTTGGCTAAGAAAATCATTTCCTCGCTTCTGTGAGATGAAAAGTTTTGTGTTTCGCACGAATGCAATATTATTTGCGTCTCGTGCTTCTGAATACCACGCTACGCTCAGGTTTCTTTTTTTGAACCACTCGCTACGCTCGTGGCTCAATTTTAGAAACCTTCGCTAACTCGGTTTTCAATACAAGCACTCGCCGCAAACAATAATTTTGCATTCTTGCATAACAAATATTTTTAATGCCATTCGATCCTGTTTTATGTACATGTTACATGTTCTGAAATGACAGAAATCGCGAAAAACTTTCCCCTGCCCCGTCTCAAAAATCCACCCTCTATTTCGCCAGCCAGTCGCCTAAGGACATGTCTCTTAATTGTGCTTCTGCTCGTCAAACGTTCGTCGCCAATCTTGTTAATAAACTCTGCGGTTACGCATGCGAAGTCGCATTAGGTCTTCCAATCTTCAGTTATCATTGGAAATGGCATGAAAAGTCTTTACACCCTACATAGCGGAAAATGGGGTCACAGAGTGCGAGCGAGTCCTCAAAAGTTGCCTTACGCAAAGCCTCAACCCCCGCGGAGGCTTTCGCCGGAGCTGCGCGGGCGCCGAGCGCTGGCACCCGTCCGCATGACTCACGGCCGCCCAAAATAGATCGGGGCGCCGCCTACCGGCTGGCTGGGCGGGCGGGCGCTCGCGGCGAATGCTCAGTGGCAGCCGCGCCGCCGCCGCTAGTGAAGCGGCGTGTTCGCGTGTACCTGGTGACAGAGGGCTAGGCGCGGTATGCGCCGCGATGCCGGTGCGCCAGCGCGACTTCGGCGACGAGCTCGCGCCACCCCAGCCCAAGCGCTGCAGGCACTGTGACGGTACGCTACTTTACACCCTATGCTCTAATACACACATGCCAAAGTTGCTGCTTAATCTTGCGTATTCTCTGCTGAAGAAGGATGCGATTAAGAGACGTAGAGTAGGGGTCAAACTGGCCAGGGCCCAAACGCTTATGAAGCTTAAATTGGAAGTCTTCTCCTAGATAGTATAAGCTCTGTGGCTCAACATTATTATAAGGTACCGAATGTAGTCAAAATTGCTGTGTTAATCTTACACACATTTTGGTCAAAGAGAATTTAAAGACACTTGCCAAAGTTGCTGCTAATCTTGCGCGTTTTCTACTAAAGTAAGATGTGATTGAGACACCGACGTACTGAATTTAGAGACGCAAATTGGGGCTTAGCTGGACAGGTCATAATCACTTTTGAACCTTTAAAAGTTTTCTTTCCTCCTAGGTAGAAAAGCTCTGTGACTCTAAGACACACTTGCCAAAGTTGTTGCACATTTTCTGATAAAGTAGGATTTGACTGATACTCCACCTGGACTCCATTGAATTGAAAGAAAGTAAATTAAAATTTTCTGTAAATTTTCTGAAGGTGTTAATGGATTATGACAACTAAGTTACCTTAGAAGCAATTTGCCATCTCTATCGTTTGTGTTTTAAACTTTTGACAAAGTTGCTAGTTGTTCTTAAATGATAAAAAGATTATCCGCCGTTTTCTGAATTGAGAGTTTCACTTAGTATCGTTGTGTCTCGTAATTTTTTTTTTTGAGAAGAAACTGGCAGAATTAATGAATTTTAATTTAAATTGAAGATATTGCGGGCTGCTTTTCAGTTATGAAAAGTATGTCTCCAAATGGGTGTTTACATTAGTGTACATTTTATTAAAACACAATCGTTTTGACAGATTTTTCTATGTTGTCTACCACACACATGTCTTTTTTTGTTCGTGTGACACCTTTTAATTGCCACCCACCCACTAAAGTGTAATTAGCTATCACACTTCTTGCTTGACCCAGTTTTTACGAAACTAAAGATTTTCGGTACTTAATTATCGGTAGCTTTAGGATGGGCCAAAATTCAGAGATACCAATTTATATTTTATATTACACTTTGAAGAAATAATACTTTGACGTAGTATTATTTCTTCAAAGTCCCTCTTCGGTCAATAGGGAGAAACTTTCTAGTCTACTTAACACTAATTTAGAAATATTAGCAGTATAGCTAGCGCAAGTAAAGGGCTAGCGCAATAAAACGGCGTTTTAAGATGCTAACTTTACACCATTTCATGCAAATATAGTGCATCTTGCAAACACTGCTTGCACAGACGGCAGCGTCGTCAATAAAATCATCAACCTGCTTGCTCCTTTTAGTGATTAGGGTAAACAAAACACGCCATCATTATCAAACTGTTAATAGGCACTGATGAGACGGCACTTTCATATCACACCACCTTTCTCGAACTTGTGCCAGGTGGAATCATTGCACTCATCTACTCGGTATATATTGTCGGACTATTTTCCGACAATAATCCAGTACTATTATGTTTATTCTGAAGGTGTTAAAAAAAGAACACTATTGCGATATGGAATATCGATTTTAAGGACCTAATCTAGCTAGAGCTTTATCACTTAACGGCATTGCCGATAAAATTGACGTTTCTAACAAAAATGCTTTCTAGTTCTAAGGGTCATTCCAAAGACTCCTTGGAATCATAGGTCTTAAAATTTCGCCATTCTCGCTCTCGAACCACGTCTCTGGGCTGACTCTGCCTGTTTTTTACAGCTAATAAATGCTTTCTAAGTGATGACCAGAGAAATCGCCTCACAAAATGATTAATTTATGACACATGGAAGGAACAATTAAGAACTGGACTTGTTGTTTAAATACACAGTATAAGAAGAGCTAATCCATAATTACATGCCTCATAAAACATACCTCTGTGCATGCCAAATAATAATTTTAATGACGCTGAGCTATTGCAGTTAATCAATAACATGTCAGGTCTATGCTCACGTGCACAATCAAAGGGTTCTAAACTCGATTTTTTATAGGCTCAGATAAAGGTACAAATAGATGCCTAGATAGTAATAAATGGATGCTATCCAAGCCCACTTCAAAAAGGATTGAAATATGTCACACATTGTGCACCCAGTGTATTTGGCTGGACCAATACATGTCAGTATCTAGTGTGCAGAAATTAAGGCCTACGTGCAGACAGTGAGTTTGTCTTAGCAAATAGCTTAGGAGATGGGTGAGTTTATACATTTTATTACCAGCTCTCTGTGTGCAAGTAACCCCCGTAAAAACTTTTTAACTAACCGCGTAGTTCGCGAATGGAACAAATTACCAGTCTCCATAATCAGTGCAAATTCAGTGAACACTTTCAAAAACTCATTGGACAAATATATAAAAAATAAACACGTGCAGTGATATTCAGACATCAGCTTCAAGCTGCTTGATAAATAATAATAATAATCATCATGATCATCATCATCAGCCCACCTCTGCCCACTGCTGGGTAAAGGCCTTTTCCCCCTCACGCCACCTCTCACGGTCCATCGCCATCCGCATCCATGGACCCTCCGCCGACACAACGATGTCGTCCGACCATCGGGCTGCTGGTCTGCCCACCGACCGTCGTCCAGTTCTTGGACGCCACTCTGTTGCTGCCCTTGTCCACCGGCCATCTTCCCGTCTCGCCAGGTGTCCTGCCCATTTCCACTCTATGACTCGAGATCCTATCACCTATATCGTCTACTTTCGTCCGATATCGGAAATAATAATAATAATAAAAATTATGGGCTTGTTGTTTTATACTTGTAACGTAATTGCCTGAAATAAACGATTATTATTATTATCTTTCACTGGTATGTTAAAGATGGTACTAAGTTGATAGTTCCAACCTAATTTAAATAATCTGCAATGACATGCAAAGCCAAGTGGTTGGACATGACAATCCCTGTCATGTTACTATTGAATTTATACAAATAAATATAAATACAGGATAATTTTAATACCTTGATTCCTGAAACATTTCAACTTCTAAGTGTGATTTCCAACAACTTTTGTTCTACGACTTGGGTGAAAGCCAAATTTTATTTTTCTATAAGAAGAAAAAAAAAATGTTTTTTTTTGCAAAATTTACGGCGCGGAATAACAAATAGGAACAGGAAAGGTTGGACAGGTGATAGAGAGTGGTAGTGCCCAATTGGTACAAATGTAAATAAATAATAAGAAACGTTCAAACTCGTAACTAAAAAGTATCGAGCTATTCGAAAAATTGTAGAACAAAAGTACAATTACAAATACGAATATAGTGGTTAGAAATTACATTTAAAAGTTGACGTGTTCAGAAAGAAAGATTTTTAATAATTACCCATCTATTATTTTATTATTAGGAAAATAATAAATCAAAGTTACAAAAAAATATTAATGATTTTTTTGTCGGCGAGGCAAATTTTGCAAAAAAAAAGTAAGTAGTAAAAAAAATAAATTGCGCTTTCACCAAAGTTGTAGAACAAAATTTGTTGGAAATCACATTTAGAAGTTGACGTGTTTCAGGAATAAAGGGACTATTGCTTACAGAGGAGATATTTAAACATTAACCTGTATAATAAAGAGCATGAGCTTACCTACCTTTTTTTTTCATAAACAATTTGACATTATACACAACATGGAACAGTTTTTTTTCCACATAGCAAAAAACTAAAAGGCTTTTGCCACTGCACTGCTATCGTGATTGTTTTACATTATTGACACATTACCTTTTGAGGGTTGGAGTGTCAGCAGCAATGTATAAACACAAATGCTGTCAAAGCATAATAGGGTGAACTTAGCATGTGCCATGTTTCGACTTGGTTATTGTTTACGGATCAGTTTCTTTCTCCATTTGTATTGGAATTTCATAGCCCATTATTGCCCATTCAGATGTTGCCCTGTTCTGTCTACAACAGTAGATTTTACATGACGCTTATATATTTTTTGAAAAATCTTACAATCTCTCGAAACCAGACGAAACCTGAGCCACTTGTCTGCTCGTCTAACTGCCGATTTCTAAATTGAGAAATTTGCTGAGCAAGTACTTAAGTATCGTTCTGTCTCTCCAAATTTCTCACAAAAGAATGTTACAGTATTTACTTGGTAAAATTCTCAATTCAGAAAACGGGCGTAAGCGCCTCGTCTGTTACTGGCAAAGCGACTGTACCATTAGGGCTAGCCTCAACGATTCCTCGACTACATCTACAAATAAGAAATCGGTCGGAGTGAGCCAAATATTTTGAGTGTGCTGTAACAGGACTTAACGTTGATGATGAATATTACAACCCACACGCATCTGTCATGTTAAAATGCATCCAACAAAATGAATCAAACTAGAATAATCTATGGCGTTCTAACGCCTCCTTACAAGAGGAAAATTATCTTTAGCCCTCCCTTAGTCACAGACGGAGTAAATAATATATGTGTCACAGCGTCGGGAATGGAAAGTGCATATAAATAGAGGCGAGAAACGCTCCTGAGTTGGCCGACTTATGTAACGGGAAGATCGTAAACAAGGTGCCATTGGAGTGCCGGCCGTCCGGACTCCCTCCATACACCGGATTTGTCTCTGCAATAGAGTCCCGATGTAATCTCCAACATAAAGTTACTACAAGCATTTCTCGACTTCAGTTTACTTTGGCAAAATGATATGGATAAAGATTAAAATGTATTGCTTGTATCAGCAGCTCCTCGATAACCACTAAAGATAAAGGGTAATCGATTTACGCAAGACATGATGTGTCACCGGATTCAATAAAGTAACGAACTTTACACCAGAGCACCTAAATTATCTTGAGAGCATGAATAAAACATGAATGGTTACAGAGTAGAATAGTTGTTTCACCATGGTGAGACAGTTTGTTTTCGTGGTCGTCGGCCGGCTGTTGTGACAGATCGCTGGCCGCCACAGCCGCTTGTGGCTAGACTTGGACTGGCTTGTGACTAGTTCGTTGGACGCCAATTAATTAGCATCGCCTGTCCGACTGATAGCTGGCTGAGGATACCGCTGTCGCTGCGGTATTGCACCTGCAACATATTTTGTGTTGTCATATTAAGACTATGTGTGATTCATACTATTGTTCCTCCCTAAATAATTTACTGCTCGAACTTCCTAAATAATTTACTGCTCGTATCTGAACTGTGTGTCTGTATACAGGTTTAATTTTACAAATTCTGTGTGACTGAATTGAAAGAGTGGAAGAATAAAATGCTGGTTGTCTTTACTATATGACGAACTTTTTTCTTAGTGGCATTTTGATCTGGTTATTCAGAACCAAAACCCTTCTGCTGTGGAACACTAAAATGTCACGGTGTATTTTGATCATGCCATGTGTTGCACCTGTGCCGCAGATGAACCTGTTGTATCATTCATAAAACCATTGAGCGGAATTCTATATAAACGATCTGCTGTACTAGATTATTTGCCAAAGTGTCATTCTTTACGGATATTAACTTACGACTTCAAGAGTCTGGTTATAGCTACCAGTTGAACCATTGTTTTGTTTCTATTTTCCACTTGACCGTATAGCACAATGGCTTGCAGGCCTTGCAGCTTGCTTTGCGTGCTTTGGTATTGGTGCTTGTCTATTAGTTTGAGGATGTCGCACGGAGAGTTTTCTTGATGCGAACTTTGTTTCCCCCAAAGATGTTGTTTTTCAAATGGTTTGGGAGCAACATAGTCGTGAGTAATGTCGTAACAGAGCCGTTGTTTTCGATGTCAGAGCGGTTTTACGGCCCGCCCACGCACGCATCCAGTCTGCTCTCCGCACTCTCAGATTTTGTGTGGCTAACAAAATGCCATTGTGGTAAATCTGACATATTCGTAAATTATAGCCCTATATATTTACTTTTCACGCTTCATCACTATGATTTTGTTATTCTCAAAAAATCTCAGTGGAACTCCGCTGTGTGTCAATAGAATTCATACTTTAAAGTTATGTTACTTATGATGAGCAACTCTTATGAAATTACAGCAAAACATCTTTGTTTTTCTTTTAATCGTTCTTTTGTTGACTTCTTTCATGTCGCATGTCGACGACGATGGGCTGTTAATGTTTTCGTCAGCTTTTATGTGCTCTATAAAATAAAACTACTGAATTTCCATTCCAGAGAACTATTTCTAAATAACTCGCGGCAAACGACGTCATGCCTTTAATTCGGGCTCGCATAAAAATTCTATGTTTGGATATTTTGAGGAATCACAAACAACCTCGGTTTTACTAGGAATTATTGCTGTGCCGCGTTATAATGCGTTTTGCACCACATTGTGCATTTAATGAGCTTAAAAATAGAAGTTAAAAACTAAAACCCGACTACTAAAAGGCTTAAAACAAGACCTGTTTATCCTTAAAATAGACTCATAGATAATTAATCGTAGTCGGAGGCCATCGGTTTATCAAATGCGAATATGGTGTCCTCCGACTACGATTAATTATCTATGAGTCTATTTTAAGGATAAACAGGTCTTGTTTTAAGCCTTTTAGTAGTCGGGTTTTAGTTTTTAACTTCTATTTTTTTTTTGAGCTTTTTAGTAAGTCATTTTGGACGGTCACCAAGAATAGAACCAGGAAGGGCGAAAAAAAACACATTTTTGAATTTTTTGTTCTATTTGTTATGTTGACGCTACATGTGTTATACATTTTTGAAAAGGTCTTTTAAAGTCCTTTCATTTGATACCCATGACGATGGTATCCGATAATTTTTATTTTTAGGTCTACCACTTTAGGGCGCAGCACAGCCGCCATCTTGATTTTTTTCAAAATTAAACTATCCTATGTTACCTGGGTGATTAAGAAAAATCCAACGACACCTCATTTGTTGAAATCGACAGAGTAGTTTAGGCTCTGCGAGGGAACAGATGAACACACAAACATACATACCCACATACATACATATACATACATACATACATACATACGCTGCTAAAATCATAACCCTCCTTTTTGCTTCGCGTAGTCGGGTAAAAAGAAATGACGACACCTCTTTGTTCATAACAGACGCTTCCAAAAGTGCTTCTGCTTAGATACTCGATGCTCATGTTTGTGAACCATCAGTTTCCTTGGAATTTAAAGCAGCCTGAATAAAGCCATCTTTTATTTGTACCCGTTTCTTGATACAGCTGTTCATTTGTTTCTAATTTGCTCCACATCTCTTTCGTTATTCTGCTATGAGAGTCCTACGTTGTCAGTATTCGACAGTTTATGGTTGGAGGTTAAAGATACCGTCTCGGTTTGTTGTCAAAAATAGAATTTTGGCACTAACCGACTGTGGTTGTGTAATTCATATATAAAATTACTTATTGAATTTAAACTATCTGCAGTAGACGTAGATTCTACACGTGTCGGGGTAGTTAGTGCTGCAATGCAGGTTTGGTATTATTCATTTTGTTCCTTCAATATTTTTATTTATTGAACAAAGACGATTGGACGATAGGTATCGATCGACCGTACATAAAATTGTATTCGGCTGTGTGCAACATTACAGCAAATCATAACAACAATAGCATGTTTGTTACCCTGACGCAACGCGGCCATTTCCTTCGGCACAGTATTTTCTTTGAAAGTTTTATTTTAGTTGTTATCGACTTGGTGGTGGTAATTAGCTGGGCCGTCCTCGTTTCACATCACTACCTTGACCTCGTTGTATTGCTTTACGATATGATGTACAGTTTAATGCTGTTTTTCTTTCTAAAAGCCGCTCATAAAACGACAGGTGGTTCCCTTTTCCGTCAGTAATTTGTCCAACATTGACAAATGATCAACGCAGAGCCATAAAACGGCAATGTGGCGATGGTAGTTAAATGAGGTCGGTTTTTGAAGCTTCCGATCTTGTGATTGGTTGGATGCCAAAGGCGTTACCAATAATGACAGGAATTCATATGGTACAGGGGTGTGTTGGCTGCGGCAGGCGTGTTATGATTAACACTTGGGTGTCATCGGATGCGATTAGCGCTTGGTGCAGTGCCTGTGATAACGGTGCCGTTATCTGACGACAGAATCTTGGACTCGTGTCAACTGGACGTGTCACCACTTTCAATTTCGTTCGAATAACGGCCGATCCCGCGATCGTTTTCAGCATCCCGCCGCTTAAAATTAAACCCAGTTATTGTCCCTGAAGAGCGTTAAGCATTTTTGTGTTGCAACTCTTGTAACCAAATGGACAATATCAAAACATTTCTCTGAAGCGTTCACAATTTTGAATAACAATTTTTTCCTCCCGTGTCTGCGGCACGCGGGTGATTAATTTACTCTTTGGAATGTCAACGTTATTGGAGTGAACTAGGTTTAGTCAAAAACAAATTTATCTTACGAGAAAGAACGGAGCCGCGTACCTACTCGTGGAAGATGATGAGGGCAAGGACCTTAAATTACCGCAGAGAAAAGTTGCTTCTACAAGTCGTCGTTACAGTTATAAATCTATTTAAAATATTCTAACCAGATTCGATGTGTTGTCACCTGATTTGTCTGCCACTGATTATGCGTGTGTTGGAGATGTTTTGTATGATGTGATGACTCCAGAACGGGCAAGAAATAACAAAGCTAAACACTCAAATATTTTATCGACTCAATGTAGAGGTTATTTCAAACCACTACGTGACAACATGGCCGATTTGGACGCAGCTTCGTGGATTAAATCCGGCTTCCACACTTCTTTTAGTTTATTTATTCTTTTTAATGCCAGCGATTACTACTTTACACAACAGTTACAGTTTCAATACACTATTGTTACTATCTCCCCCGATAATACGAAGGCATACATATACGATGTTGCTTTATGTAGGTGTGTTCCCGCAAATAGGAATGGATTTGATTCTCCATAACCGATATGAGCCATTTGCGCGTTTTTGACGTCAATGGTTGGAAATGCAAAGAGCTATGCGCTTGGGCGGTATGCATGAGTCACTGCGCTAGAATCTGCGAGATATACAGATTTTTAAACATCATCAAAGCTTCAACTGACACGCCATAAACATATTACAGTAAGTATGGCAGAATTACATACAGAGGAAACTCATTCTTTGAAATGGTCGTGCACGTGTATTGTGGCATAATAAGGCTCGTGTTCAAGCAGTTAGTTTGGTTTTCTACCATCTATCGTCAATGTTTACACGTTGCGACCTTGGTTGTCGAAGCCGACAAAAATAACCTTTCTTATACAACATTCGTAACCAATTTTATTTTATAACTCAATGTAGAGCAATACGCAGTCCAATAGTTTAGCTAGTGATTGGATGCGGTCACTGCCGCTTGCTTAGATGTTGGATGGCGACGAGGCGAGTGAAGCGAGAATAACATTCGTGTCATTAGGATCGGCCACTGCTGCAGAGCGACATTCGATGACGCTCGAACTATTAACGTACTTTATCTTATTACAACGTTGATTTTATTGCCGACCTATCTCGCGCTTGGACAACGAACGGGTTAAGCTTGCAGCCTTTGACAATTCGAAAATTGATTGCTGATTGTATGGGCGTCAACAAATCAGTCGGCTGTTTGTTGTGCACTTGAGCTACTGTGCTGCGATTACGCCAGCAAAGCTGACAATTCATTGCAAATAGTTTACCATACCGTGGAATTTTTGAATGCCAATAATTTGGTTATTGATGCTGTGTAATTTTAAGAGCTTATCGCGCTCATTGGTAGCTATCCCTTAGCAGCCCGGCGCAGCAGGTTAGTAATAATCCTCGTTTTGGCAAACATTCGGCGCGGTCACCACCACCGCGGCCATAAATCATGCAACGGGATAATTTGCGTAGAAATAGATGCCGAATTGTTGCCAATCTGGTACCCGACGACAGCGAGCATGTTACCCGGTGACTTATGTGCATCCGACGGAATTCGCCAGGCGACATACGAAAATATTATAGCTGTTAAAACGGCGGCGATTGATGATCTATCATACACTTGTCTTTTGTGTTCGGATCTCTTCTGTTATGATTTTTGTTGACATCTGGCTTTAGAGTACATAAACATTGATTTCTTCATCAAAAATAGCAGTTATATTACAATGTAAGCTTTCACGCTATGCAACATGGTGGGATGATAGATGCGGTGCAGCTGCATGCAAGAGACTCCAGTCAACTCCACTTGATATGTTAATTCTGTCCGGAGTGAGTCAAGGATGGTGCGGCCAACTTGCGTAATATTGCGTCCATTGGTGGCATGTCTCCTGCAGACGCTAAACCGCGCCAAGTGCCAAGCGCGCTCTCTCTAATGATCAGCATGCGGGAAACATACATTATAAGGGACGGAAAATGATTGTGTCAGTTGCCACGTGCCCGCCGGAAATGCCCGGTTTGTTTAGGTTGCAGATTTATTTCTGTCTGCACGGTGTCATCTGGGGGCGTCATCTTTTGCAGCCGAGTGTGCGGTACGTTTGGCTCTTGGTGACGCAAGTTTCGCAACGTCTCGATGCTCGCCCGTCGATGGAAATACGGCCATACGGGCTTGCGAAACGGGATAATTTAATTAGGTGCACTTGTTCGCAACATCCGATGTAACGTGCTCGTCGCTTTATTTGTTACCCTCGCGTGTTTTATAAGTCGGTCAGCGGTCGGTGCAGCGGTACGCTTTACTTGATCCACATTAGATGTTTCGCTGATAGTTACTACACCACTTGTTAAAAATAACAGTTACTGGTTTACACCTGTCTCACACTCCCGTCCAAAATCAACAAGACCGATGCTCGCATTTAGTATCATCTACATACAATGTATGCGGCTTATAATAGTTTAAATTAATAAGCACCGAGTGTCTCTCTGACATTTCGCAATCATCTTAAAAGTTTATTTTACTAAATTGCTGTAATAAATTGAGTTTGAAGTGGCCAAATGACTCTATGGGACAGTCATATCTAACACTAAAACGAACGTTTCAGCATTGTAAAATATTGGTTAGCAGAGTATGTATTTTTACGGTTTTTCGAGTGCTGCAAAGTTAGCACAGATCTTTCGAAGCTGCAAACTTAGGATATACGCTACTGGTACTGGTGCTAACAACATAAAAAATATATATCAGCACTAGCCGTTTGTTTGCGATTTTAGGTTTCGAAATGACCGTCCTACTATGTAATTGCTAAGTAGATGGTATGTGCCTTCAGTTCGTATTGTGTGTATCGGTTTTCTTTGATCACCTGCGGAGCAGTTATCACGGGTAGCTCGTCGTGGTCGCCAAACAAAATGCCAACTTGGGTCGCGAAATGTACATTAGTTAGGCTGGGCCGATCGCGTTCCTTGGTACACCGCCAGAATGGCCGATCCTTTTGGCTTGTCGATACTGTGATCGTAGCCCGCCGTCGGCAAAAATAATTGTCAGTTCAGAGATTAACGAACTTCAGACACCTGACCTATTAAACGATTGCGAGCCGGTTGCAACAGTTCTGCCTGGCTGTCACACGCATTGCAACGTTTTGGAGAAAACATTTAGAGAGCGGCTTCTTCCTTTCCCTTTTTTAGTTCATAAGGTTCTAATAATTGTATTATGTGTGTGTGATTGCAGTAACAAATAAATGCTTTTTACTTTTACTTACTTTACTTTACTTCCCTAGTGATAGCGACAGTAAACCTAAATAGTTTTGTGGGTGTATTTGCGTGGGCTCCTTATGCTGGCTACTGACTAACTTGTTTACATGCTGTCTGTTTGTGCGTTTGCCTAATTACCGTTTTTTGCAATCATTCCTTCAGGCGCCTCTTCGGCGTGCTCATTTGGTCTTGGCATTATAACTCCCTTCTAGGGCCAAATTTCTGAGATTTCTGTTATTTTCCTTCAATTTTATTCTTTAGTAGGACCATGCGGTTTGTGAGCACCTACAATCTACATACACGCAAATTACAAAATGCTCTTTCATAGAAGTAATGTGGTTGCCAAGTGTTGGTAGCAAGTACCTACATAGTAGAAAGAGGTTGTTTGTACGGGCGGTCGTTTCAGCTGCCTATAAACTTGCTTCTAGTTTAAGTGCTGTTTTTGCAGTACCGCATCGCAAGTACTAATTGTTTATTTTATATTTTCAGGTAATTAACCTTCACGTTACTCATCTCTGAACGGCTAGATGTTTGGCAAATCCACAATATTGCGGTGAGTCCAGGGACAAACACTAATTAGTTGCGCTCTGCAAACTATGAAATATTGGCTATTTTCAGGCACTGCAGCGCCGAGTGGACTCTTCACCCATCT
Organism: Zelleria hepariella; assembly: GCA_949319315.1. Classification (NCBI taxonomy): domain Eukaryota; kingdom Metazoa; phylum Arthropoda; class Insecta; order Lepidoptera; family Yponomeutidae; genus Zelleria; species Zelleria hepariella. The sequence goes on from OX439385.1 coordinate 16,190,812, forward strand.
GGTGTGTCTGAAGGTGCCACTGGACGCTGTATAAATCATCACATGCAAAGGCCTTAGTTTTTTGTTTTTTACATGCATCAACATCGGCTGCATGCTTGATGCTCCATGAGAGAAAAGCGTCAGCAAAAAGGAACTGAATGAATTGAATAACATAAGAAATCTTGGCGCACCTCCTACTCCTAAAATCGTGCAAGTGCAAGCGATGCCGCCATTATCTAGCGCAAGCTGACGAAAATAGCTGTTTCAATTTCTTTTAGCTAATTGTATTCTAGTCTTTGTATAAAATATGGAGCATCTGGCTAGATTTACTTCTCCGGTCGCTAGCGCTTATATGCGCTATGCGCCCACGCACGCCTGCCTGCAACGCGCACGATCTATTCCTATTTTATCACAACCTAGTCTCTGATTTTTCCCCCAAAATCACCATACACGTGAAACGTTATTATTACCCACACATAGAGCTATCGAACGATTCATTCAATTAAATTAACCGCTTTAAGGCGCTGGGCATAGTGAATTAGCCCGCGCGCAAAAAAAATGCGCAAAATCGATTCCTGTATCAAACACACTAAAAAAATCGAAAATGTTCACATATCAAACCCTAGAATTAGGTGAGAGCTATCTAAAACAGCCAGTTTTGTGTTGATACCCATAAAATATTGCGAGATATTTTGTTTGAAAAAAAGTGCGCCGCCTATTTTTTTTCATCAAAAATATCTTCTAAACGTTTACGAATCTCAACACAAAACTGGCTGTGTTAGATAGGTCTCACCTAATTCTAGGGTTTGATATGTGAAAATTTTCTATTTGTTTAGTGTATTTGATACAGGACTCGATTTTGTGCATTTTTCTTGGCGCGCGGGCTATTCACTATGCACCGCGCCTTAACGAGTATGTAATGCCTGTGGTAGTAACGCCCCAGTCGCCCCACTCACATGCATTAATAAAAAAAAATAAGTAAAATATTCGGACGCAACCAACAGTAGTTTGTCTAAATTTCTACATTATTGTGCTGAGAGGCAGCGGTGCATGCTCCGTCTGGTTTGACTAACGGTTTCTTGGGATGCTGTTATGTTTTGCTAGCTCATAGAGATATTTGAGACTTTCATTGATACCTCCTACAAGTGTTTTTTTTTCGATCCGGTCAGGAAACTCGTGCTAAGCTATTTCAACGCTGTCACCACACTTTAAAAAATAATTAGTGAGCGAGCAGTTTACAGCATCGTTTTTAACTATGTGCCACATAAAATTTCACCGATTCAGCGGTTTTATCTCGACGGTACATTTCGTGACGACTTGTTTTTGGCGTCACAGAAATAGACTCGGTCCACTACTCCGCTAAATAATAAGAAAAAGCTCGGGATTGGCCGTGTACGAAATGACCATCCTCATCAATCAGCTGCTTGGATCGCGTCCAACATTTTTCCAAGTTTAGGTTCGTAGTTTTCTTTCAATAATTCGACTAGCTCTAGTTGTCGCGGCGCGTCCTCACGTGTCCATCTTTTATCGATTACATGGACAAACAAACTATGCAAAATTATTGTTAGGGTTGCGGACCTCAAAAGGAAAAACGGTACCATCATAGAATTGTTGTTGTTCGTCTGTCTGTCAACCTCTATGGTACTTCCTGTTGACATAGAATCATTAAATTAGGCAAGAAGCAATGGCATTAGTACATGTTATGGATGAAATTAAAAAAAAATGCAAAATTTTAATTATAATTAACACGAAAATCCAAAATTTTAATTGGCGTCACCGTATCGTGTCGTGTATCGTATGAAAGGATTTCATTAACACAAGCTAAAACAGGTTTTTTTATTATTATTTATGCAATGTAAAAGTATAGTTTTCGATATATGAAGAAAAAATTCTAAATATATACAATTTTCCCCCTTACAAGTGCGTGAGTCCGACTCGCACTTTGCATTTTTTATTTTTCTTCAAAATAAATGCATAATTATGGTGGTAAGGAATCCTCAGTGTGCGAGTCCCACTCTTACTTGGCCGGTTTTTTTATTACAAAGGTTCGATTTGAGTCTGCTCAAAAGTATGTTAAATTTCTTACGCTTCAGTTTACAAAACCACAAAATATGTCGACTTTAGACTGACTAAAAACAATAGGTTCTAAGAACATCGAATCCAGAAACATTAGCCGAATTTAACAAATGAAGGTGTGGATTGAGTGATTGTAGGGCTCGCCCGAAACAAATGAAGTGCCAGGTAGTAACGACGTAGCCTTAATTACACGGTTGACCCGAAAATTATCGCAAATGACTGTTTGAAGTCGATGTGCTATTTCTGCCATTGTTGATGGACACGAAAGGTATTTTTGTACTTTTGTTGTCCCGGAGAGTTCCCTCAGACAGCTTCGAGTGAGGCGTCCACGACACTTTTACGCAATTCCTGTTTCACGCCCTAGCACTTGCCAAGGGGCGACACGACGTCAGTCTCGTTACCGCCTACAGGGAAAAGTGCTCCAGCTCTTGATACTTCTCCTTTGACGTTTAGGTGCACATTGCTCTAAAGGCGGCTAAATGGGTTATTCGCCTAGTATCTCTGTAGCTATCGGAGTTATAGCCTAATTCTAATGCAAAAGCGCTGTCAAACAGACACTTAATCACGCTGGATTCGACTGTAATTAAGTGTGATGTATCTGCAATAAACAATTTGAAATGGCATATTAAATATTTACGTCAGATGCATCGGGTGCTAGATTAAATCTTGCAACCTTGCGCGACGTGTCTTCTTCATAATGCTCCTCTTTCATCTTTGTAAATATAAATGTTTTTACACATATTCATAAAAATAATATTAGAGCTGCACTCGAAGCCGTTACCGCCTACGTCTTGTGAATTTTACCGTCCTCAATCATAAACAATAGTTTTTTTCACTTACGTAGATTGTAGATGTCTCCTAATATATTTTACCTGGCGTGGATAATAAAGACGACATTTTATGATACATCTAGGTACCTACATACAGAGCAATAACTTCCTAGGCGACCGATGGGGACGTTGAACTGGTCCTTATTTAGATAGCCAGTACGTACTGTGGATGGAGACGACTGCCGCAGACGCCCGATTCGCGAAATACGAATTTCCACTTCCGCAACCTGTGCTCCATCAAGTTCCACTTGTCTTTTTGCCGACTCGCCGTCGCTGCGAATTTCCGTGCCAAATCCGTCCGCCGACCTCAATTTTTAATTGTAAAAGTATTGCAACGATTCCTAGATATTTAAGAGATGTCGTATTTAATAGTCACGAAAAAATATGTCTTAGAGGAAGTGGCGACTTGCGACAAGCCAAGCACGCAAGCGTGTCGCAAAAGTCCCAGCAACACTTAGTCGCCGTCGCCGGTTCTGATGCAGTTCAGAAATAGACCGCGGAAGCGTCCGAACGACCCGTTTGGTATTTGTTCAGCGTTGACCTAAAACAGAGCTCGTTTTAGTCGTAAGTTATTCGCGTGGCCGACTAGCCCACCATAATAAATCGTCCGAACTGAAATATCTATAATTTGCTTTGCATTACGCCTATAACGTCCGGCTGCGCATTAATTGAAGTGCATGGTATGAGTTAACTGGTTTCGAGACAACTCTTTAATCTTTTGGAGAGCTCTGGTCTGCTTTTCTATAGTAGATTTTTTTTGTAGCAAATAGGTGATCCAGTAAAATTTTCTTCAGAACTTGTGTTAAGTCCGGTAGTTCTGATTGTTTGCTGACTTGTTTATGATTCTGGCCCAAGTTTGTGACCTCGAACGCCGAACCTTATAAAAAATATGAAAAACACGATATTTTTTCATTCAAAATTAATTTACTGGGATTTGCAAACCTTAATACCGATATCGCAAAATCTTTAGCGATATCGGATTAACGGTTTCATTCGAATCCAGGAAAGACAGGTGTTTGAAAATGAGCGCGATAAAATTATTTGACAGCAATTTCGCGGGAGCGCTACATTAACGCAATATTTTATGGCTGCCGATCCGATATAGACGAGAATTCCTGCTTGTCACATGGGCGGAATAAATTATTTTATGTTCCCATTTGATTGGTTATTCTGTGCCCGTAGGATTTAACCCTTAGCCAGGCAATGGCAGTATAGGACCACATTAAATTGAACTTTATTGCTTCAGAGTCGAAAACCAATTGTCATACTGCCGGTTTCTGATTTGAGAAATTCGCTAAGCAAGCACTGAAATATCGTTCTGCCTCCGCGGATTTCTCACAAAAGAACGTGACAGAACGATGGTTAAGTATTTACTTAGTAAAATTATCAATTCAGAACCCGGGCCATAGAGTCCAAAACCAATGTACTCATATTCATATTTGGAACCCACGATTTTAGAATCAACAGGACTGCCCAGGCTGTCAAGTCGTTTGACGTAGTGCTGGTGATTTTGCCATGATGCGGCCACTTCTCCACGGCGCGGTGAGGTATGGGCTCGTCACGCGGCACCGTGCCAGCGGCGGGCCTAGCACGTGCAATGCGACGTGGCCAGTGAATGGGACTCGTTCTGGACTCGGTCGAATACTGAAAAAGATTCGCTTTTATCCCGCATCGATTAACTGCAAAACTAGTGCAAGATGTTGGTGGCCCTTTGGATAGAACTGTTCCCCATAAGCGTGAAATCAAAGAAGGTTCAATTCATGGTGCTGACATGTACCTGTGGCTTTAGATTATTCCAATGTTTCGTACATGGCCTAGCACGTGCAATGGGACTTGGCCAGTGAACGGGACTCGCACTGGACTAGCTTGAGTCGAATACTGAAAAAGAGTAGCTTTTGGACCGCATCACCGCGAACCTGAGGCTGGTTACTCGTTCAAGTAATATTCATTGGAGATATGGTAGCACCGGGCACTATGGAAAAACTGTTGCCTCACTATCGTAAAGGTCCCAGGATTGACAACCTATTACTTTAGTTAGTTATGTTACTTCAACCATGTAATGGAGGACCACTAGGTGCTCTGTAGATCCTCGATCTTAGTTTATGTTTTCATTGTAGACTGACACCATCTAGGTATTTCAAATGCTGGGGCCAATACCTGAATTAGAATAAAACCTTTTGGTTCCAAATATGAGCTGGTTAGGTCAGCTGGGACCCGCTGGGGTTGGACTTGCTCCCAGCAAGTCCTTCTGAAGCCGCATCTCGTCACTTGCGGCTGCCAACTCCCGCCGGAGCGCCCGCAGCGGTCGCCGATAACATATCAATCGAACGCCCCGTAAATCCACTCATCTTAGTTCCGTTTCGACTTACTGACTGTTCGTAAATATGCCCCGATTGACAGCACCCACTTTTACAGCTAAATTGTAACGTTTTACCAGCCACGAGTAGGTACGAGGGAGCTCTACATCGCAACATCTTCTTTGTATTTTATGTGATATGCCTACTCAACTGTCTATTACACCTCAAACTTTTGCTGTTGCAACCACTGGGATAGACAATGCACATATAGTGTCTGAATTAATGTAGTTAAATATTTGCTTCTAACGTGTGTAATGCAACATTGCTCTTGATAAACGATGTTTAATTTGGCCGATCCTACGGCTTTATTATTTGCATGCCCAGTCCGCGCGTGTTGCCAAGGAGGTGATAGTTTCATTGTTACATCAGAGGTATCTGATGCAAATTGTTTCAAAAGTTTTCAACGCTCTCGTGTGACATTCCGCGAATGTTGGAAACTAATTGGTCCGTGTCGAGAAGCTAACAGGTGCCAATGGCGATAAATTCGGATTAATCAGTGTGATTGTTTCGATCGTCTCTACCAGTTAGCGGAGCGCTCGCGGCCAAGGTCGCAAAACATACTTCAATTAGATCTCTACAATTTTGATTGGAATAACTAGACAGACACAGACAGGCCTACTGATCTTAATTAAATGAAAGTTTTATAAACACTCGATGAGACATGTGTTTCGCTGTAACTCAATGAAACCATTGAATGTCTCAGAGGAAAAATATGTTTTAGACTACAGACAAAACACGGTAAGAAGAACGACTAAGGAAATTTTCCACCATTAAAAAAAAAACAGCAAGGAAGAGGCGAAGAACGGTGGGGCGGTCGTATGATGTCCGGAAATATCTGCTACCCGATTAAAATACCCAAATGTAATGGTCGCGCTCAGAGCGGGACGTCACCCGGTGGTAATATATTATTGGTATCGTTAATCCGAGAGCATGTTATTATGCCAAACTGCCTAGCTAACGACCTGAAGAAAGTGGTCTGAACCACCAAATTGCGTAGAAAGGCAAATCAGCTTGTCAGGCGCTTGTCCACTTGCAAAAAACGTGATGCGCCGACGAATGCACCTAATTAAAATTTTGGACTAAGCCCAGCCAAGATTCTCAGCTTTTGTACTGATCAGCTAACTCACAGCAATGTTCTCGCTGTCTCCAAAATAGCCCAGTTTTACGGCGAAAGTACCTACCGCGCTCTTCCTACTGCACATTTTCCATCTACAAATGCAGATAGTAAAAGTTTTACAGCCACTACTTGGCCTTGGCTGTGAAATAGGTAGTTTCCTCGATAGAATTTATCGTAGCGATATATTTCATCGATTCACTGAAATAATATAAATATCTTGTCGTGTTGCTGACGTATTTTTAAAATGGTCTCACATGCGAACAGCGTAGGCCGGTACGATGGCAATAATTCCCAAAGAAATATTCTATTTTTCTAAGCGTTAAAATGTTTTATACCTACTAATCGTCTGAAAATGTCTACGTTATTACGTAAGAGACCATTTTCCTCCGTGATGTAATAAAATCACACAACTTATTATATCACGCCTACCTTTTAACTATCTCCCTCCTCACGTTAGCCAAAACCTAAAGGTTCATGATGATTCATGGAACTCTCCATGTTTTTCATTCTGTAATCGCCCTTGCATATTATACTCGTATACTCCTAATGCATATTATTATTTTATGTTAAGGGGATATTAGACGGTTCAATTTGCGTTCAATATTGCCATTGCCATTGCCCCGTGTAAATTCAATTCAATTTATTTATTTACCAAAAATACTTAAAACAATCACATAGTTTGCGGTGAAATGCAATGCTTTCCAATGTATTGGAAAGGTGTTTACACGTTTCAATATTCAAGTATTCAAGAACGCAAATTGAACCGTCTAATATGCCCTTTAGGTTAGACGGCAGCTAGCGCGTGTCGGTTGAAGTTATCCACTCCCGCACCGTACACACTCCAAGGAGATGACGTAAAAGGATGTTTTCAGCAAGACTATAACAGCCCGCGTCTGTTTATCGTCGAAAGTAGCGGCTTTACCTTCAAATTTGACAACAGCTCTAGGATAGACGGGTTCTTGCACTTTTTTGTCAAGCCGCTAAATTATTCCTGAGTGGGCAGTTATTTGACACATTTACGGACGTGCTAGATGTAACGCGCCAATTTTATTTCGAGAATGCACTTATTTTGACTGTTAGTCAAAAAACTAAGGCCTTTGTATCTACGTAATGAGATGATTTATACATCGTTCAGTGGCACCTTCTCTCACACTAGATAGGTGAAGAGACCACTCGGCGCTGCAGTGCCTGGGACATTGGACTGTTAGTCAAGGACTCTACTATCCGAGGCGACGGATATAAAGCTCGGAAACTGCTATCGCCTGAATAGAAAGCAGCCAAACCTGCTTATTGGCACCGTACAAGTGGGTTAGCATTTAGCAAACATTTGTTGCAAATAAAACAATCATCGTTTTAACACCAAATTGATTTGGCGCCAAATCTGCCTATACATTGGCCGTCGCCGTCTCTAGAATGCAGCCGCGCTAAATTTTTGCCATTAGCGGCGATTCATTCAGCGGCTTACGAAAGTCAATTGAGATCCGAATTTAGCCTAGCGCGGTATGCCAAACATATACACGTTGTGCAAGCAGGCCACCTTCTGCCTCGTCAGCCGCCAATTGCGCTCTATGCTCCGTATGCCCGATTTCAATTTAATAGATCACGTAGGTACGAGTGAGATCCCCCCGTAAATTCAGCTTCAGGCATTTTGCAACGCGGTTGCATAAAAAAAAACTAAGGCCTTTGCATCTACGTAATGAGATGATTTATACAGCGTCCAGTGGCACCTTCACTCACACTAGATAGGTGAAGAGACCACTCGGCGCTGCAGTGCCTGGGACATTGTTTTAGATGGAGTAGGCTTGCCCAGCACCTATACCATCCTGACAGCTTAGTCGACCAAGCCCACAGGAAAGACAGGTCAATACGTGTGGAGCCAACTGAGCCGCGGGTTTCCTCACGATGTTTTCCTTCACCGTTAGCGAGTGGTATTACTACTACAAATTCACAAATGTACGTAACTTTGAAATTAAACAAAGTCATAGATACATGCCCGCACTGGGAATCGAACCGGGTACCTCTTGCTTCAGAGTCCACTGTTCTACCCACTAGACCACCACCGCTGCGGTTGCATAAACAAGATCATAATCTTGTGAGTGCTGGAACACTTTTTGGTCGTAATCGTAAACCTTCGCCCGTACTTAGAGCATGGATACCGGTTTTCGGTAATACCGAAAAACCGGGATCCCGGACTAAATATCTACATTTGAAAAACCGGTATTGTATTATCTTAATACCGGCATTTCGGTATTTTCGGTATTACAGATAAAACTCTGAAACAAGTGTGGAATATCAAAATTTTGCGCGCATGCGCTGCGTGCAAATGCGCCGTGCGGAATAGTGATGTGAACCGGTTGTAGAAACCTAAAAAAAAACGTTTTTTGTAAAAACCTATAAGTATAAACGCCGGTTTTTGTTTATTAATTAAAACCGATTACTTTCTTATTTTGGACTGCAGTCCAGGGGCCTTAGCCTGTAACGCAATGGTGCCAAAATAGGCTCCCATTTGACGGCTTCAATTGGGGATTTTCTGACAGGTTTAAAAAATAAAAAATAGTTAATAAAGCTGTGACAGATGGCGTTGATCCGACATATTAAATTCGTGCTTACTACAGCGAAAATACTTTTCACTTCATTGGTCTGTGACTTCATCTTTCACCTCATTCCATTTTGGTACATAAAAAAGTGCACGACCTTGTTATTGTTCTTGTATGAGTGAATGGTAGAACCGGAAACACTACATTTTGCTCCATCACCAATACCTAAATATTGTGTTTGGACGTATCTACGAAGCCCAACGAGCGCAAACTGGCTTTTAAAAAACATATCTCGTCAGCGACATCCAGTTACAAATTTGGAACTACAACTCATAAGCTGTCAGAAAATTGCCCATTACGATTTATTAATGCGGATTGCGGACGGTCCTTTTAATGTTTTTGTAGTACAGCAAAGAATATTCTGATTCTGCAACTTTTTCTCCGAGTGCGCGGACAGTTTGTGAGTGAGTGTGTGTATTTGTTTTCACGCTAGAACTGCAGGACGAATTTGCCTGAAGGAATGGAGATAGCTTAGAAACCAGACTAACATAGACTATAAATTACGAACTAAATTCGTCTGGTATTGTCGATAACGGAAAAAAAGTCTACGCGGACGAAATCGCAGGCAAAAGCTAGTATAAATTAATATTATCGTTCAATTAAATAAACTCACTTATTTTAAATTTTCTATTTGTCTATTTTATAACAATTCAATGATTTTTAATATTATAAAAATTTAATACCGAAAAACCGGTATCCCGGTATTTAAAATTTTGATACCGAATGAATACCGGTATTGGGAAAAGGCTCCGGTATTCCATGCTCTACCCGTACTACATCTTGTGGACATTGTACATTTTGCGTTTTGACCATTTGAAACGTGTTCGGTCGGCCGCTTAATCTTTTATTATGAGCGTAACTAGTACAGGGAATATAAGCGTGCGCTCTACCCCTCAAATCAAACACTGAGCAAAAATCTACAAAATCGAGGTTTCGAATTCCCCATTTTCTTCTCTCAAAACTGGCCCGATTTCATCACTGATGATATAGTAAAAAAATACTCGATGTCGGACCGCCATATTAAAAAAAATAACTGTCAGATTTTTCAACAGATTTGTCTGTACTGCTATACGCTCTTAACAATAATGTATAAGCCGTGCCAATAGAGAAACGATATGAAAATGGCGGCGGGTACCTATGGTAAGGTCTGAAAAAGAGGTTACGAAAATACGACTTCGGTTCATACCTAAAACTTTCTTACATTTTTGGTTAGGAAATATTGTTTTACGATGCTTTCATTATTGATTAGGTAATTGTTCTCCGTTGGGTTTGTGATTAAACAACAATCTTTATGAAAATAAGATCAAAAATATTAAAACGTAGTAAAAAATACAAACCCTAACAAATAACAACACTTAACGTAAACTACAATATTGAAATAACTCGACAAACATTAAAAAATCAATAAGAGGCGAACGTATTTTGGCGTGTTTTATTAGCCAAGCGTAGGTGAGTAATCAGTACTGCCTAAAATGAATTTTCTAACGTTACGTGTGAGTATAGACGGAGATATGATTAAAGCGAGAGGGCGCGAGAGTGTCCGCCATTTGTATATCGTTTCTTTAATGGCACGGGTTATATCGAAAAAATCTAAACGGTCTACACGCCAGGGGTGGATATGTCCCACCCCAAGCATACCAAAAATGTATGCTCTTGCCATTATCCAGGGAGGAAATCGGGGACTACTTTTGAGAAAAGTGTGTTGAGTTTGAGAGTGTGAATTGTTTATTCAGTCGGTTCTCGTGAAGCAAAAGAGCACCCATGAGATATTTTTAGCCCGTTGCCAAATCCTTCGTCGGATGAAAAACGATTTTTTATTATGTTTGCTGAATTTTCCATGATTGATGAGAAAACGTAAAAGGCTGAGATCGCGAACTGCGATGTACGGTTTCGTCTGATATAAACATTACGGCGGCGTTTGTTGATTTTCGCTTAAATGTGTTTTGTTGCCTATCCAATCAAACAATGAGTCATCCGTCCGAATTGTATAACCGCGATTTAAGTAATAAATAAAAAAATCTGTCTCAAAAATAAATACGACAAATCAGCGCTTTCAAATCCTGCTAATTTGGAAGCTGCGGCTTTTCGTGTGGTGCAGAAAGCAGAGTTTCGCGTTCGCTGAGAAAAATAGACAAAAGACACTTTTAGACTGATGTCAAAAGAATCGTTTGGAGTGAGTGTGAGTGAATGTGTGGTCATGCAGCGAGCGTGTGGTTGAACTAAATGGGGTCAGAGCAACTCCACTCTGTCACCGTCGGTTTCCGAGATTTGTGCTACAAATCATATTTAGGATTGTGACTAGCGCTTGTTTATTTTGCAGTAGAGATGCCTTTAATGAATCAGGTCATCTCGCGACACCCGCGACATTTACGATGATCTTAATATTTTTCACAAAAAAGAGAAACAACATTAATTACGACGAAATCAAACTTGAAAGCCTAAATAATTTTAGTTTTGTCAGATTAAAGAATTCTGCCCGAGAGCCATTTCTATTCCTCAGAAAATCGTTCGTCCGACAAATTATGCAACATGGAGATTTGTTGTGAACAAACATATTGACAGAATCATAGTCGTGCGCTAGCCGGACGATAAACAACGAGATATTAATGTAGGTGTAGACAGGTGTCTCCTCCCACGCTCGTAGGTCAGTGTCGTGTGCAAGCAGAGCTGACGTCAGCGGTAAAGCCTCACACAATGGAACCTTCGCGTCTTACGGATTTCCGTTGCCGCAAAACCCACGCATGTTACATTGCCATTTAGTAGTATAACAATCAGTTCTCTCGCTCTTTATTTTGTTTTTATTGATCATCGCCACTCATTTTTCTAAACCGAACCGCATCTTGAGCTAATAGCACCCAGTTTTCTTCCAGCCACCAGGTTATAGCTTTACACAAAATTTTGGCTTTTCCACTAAAAGGCACTTTGTGCCGATACAATGTTGTAGAAGTATTTCAAAAGGAGACATCTTTTTTTCTTTTTCCTCGTATCGGGTTTTGCAGGTTGTCACTAGCATTTTACATGTAAGGTGATGGGTTTAGCATCCCTCATGGGGCTTTGGAAGCCTGGCAGTCAGAGTGTCCTGGGAGCTCGGTGCCAGAACATCCGATGCGTCAACGCGCATGTGACGAAGAGTTGTGCCGGGTAAAGTTGGATGCGCTCGTGGAGCTCAGTAGCGGAGTCAGAATTGTAGCTACGTGAATGCGTTGCTATCGCCTCTTTAATAAAATTACTTTGCTCATTATTAATACTGACCGGGAAAAGTAATTGTCATGCAGTTTCGTTTCCATTGCCCACTTGATACGGGCATTGTGTATACAGACCGGTCACTATGAATAGTGACCCAACTTCTCAAGTTGCCCGTAACACATCCATATCAACGTCTTGATTGACACTTTACGCTCGAGCGACCATCGCGCGGCTTTTGTTTTATTTTGCAATATTCCACTACTTTTACGCGTCGTGTTCGGCTTTTAAAACTGCGCCTATCCTTGACCGGCTTACTCTGTTGTTTTCATGGTGGAAACTTTTTCGAAACGTCTGAGGTTATTTTGTGTTTATTTGAAACATGAATCATTACTCATTATGACAAAATCCATTTATACTTCCTGAGAGAAGGCTGCTCCTGCTACGAAGCGAGTGGTTGTATTGTTGAAAACATCGTAATACTTGCCGATTTGCCCACTGACTTAGTAACCGATTAGTATCGTGTGAAAAATCCGCCCATCGAATAAAACGCGCGTGGGCAAGGAAAACATTCATCAACACTTTATTGCTATATTCATCACAGCAACAGCGTAGAGAATAAGCCCTACCTACTTCTAATTTAAAACTCTACCGCATTATTCAGGAATCGTGAAAGAATATAAGGGCCGTGAGATACTTTCTACTGGGTTTTCTTTGAAGAACAAATGCCATCTCTTTTGCAGTTTAAAGAACCAATTAAATTGCATGTTTCTGTCACTTGCGATGCGATATTGAGCACTTTAATACTGTCGGTTGCAATAACATGGTGCATATGCATGCATTAATAAATTAAACGAGTCGTGAGTCACCAAGTGCCAGCGCCACGCGTGTTTACCTACTTAAAGACCGTTATGGAGTCGTACATGGAAAGTCGCGTAACTAACGTAACAGCTTGTGCAATTTGTCTTTGCATACTATTGAGTCTTATGGGCACGCAAGAACATGTAGAGGTATGATGTGGATGACCCTGGTTCTGAAAAAACTCAAATAACTGCCGCATTTCTGAGTCATTTTGCGCAAGTTGGGGTTCTTCGGTTTTTCATTACAGTTTGAAACTGATCGTAACTTCATCCCTATATCCAGCAGCTGTCAAAGGTAGAAGCCTCTATTATTATTTGTCACTGGCTATGCGAATCTGCTTGTGTGGTTTTGCTAGCAAGCGGTCTGTCTCACAAACCACATGGTGCTCCATTCGCCACCTCTCGGTAAAGAGATTGAATGACTCGTGTTCGTTTGCCTCGATAAGAGGCTCTACAATCGGTTTGCAGTCTGTTTCCGAGAGTAGTTTACTGGTACGTTTTCCCATACAGATATAAAAGTCACAGTAATCTACTGTCATATAGAGGTTGCGAAAACCTACGATAATTATAGCCTCTGATGTGTAAGGCATATGGCACCATCCTACTAATATTATATTTGCGAAAGTTTGTAAGTGTGGATGGATGGATGTTTGTTACTCGCTGAAACGGCTGAACGGATTTGGATGAAATTTGGAATAGAAATAGCTTAGACATCAGAATAACACAAGCTGCATATTATCACGCTTTTACACTTAGGAGCAAAGTAAAGCATATATCCTTTTTCTGTAGTCCACGCGGACGAAGTCGCGGGCAAAAGCTAGTATATTATATCGCCGATAAAAGTTAACAGGTCTTTGCTTTGTAGTCCCAAATCGACTGATGCTTGATGGGAACTCTCCTTAAAAATTCTAAAAGAAGACAATAATTACGATATGGCCCAGCAAGAAGATTTCAGCAGATAAAGAGCTTCGTTTTCCTCGTACACGTAAGGTGTTTACTTAACTCGGTTTAATGTTAGTCGACCGGTTCAAGCCAACAGATGTTTTATTTATTTACCTCGTATTTTTCGGTTTTATCGGTGAGCGGTTTTCAGACACCATCACGTAATACCCCGCTGCCTACTTTTTTCGCGCTCTGTTATTATTGGGATAGGTTTGATCATTTGTCTTGGCGTTCACAATGACAGAATTTATAGGTCTTCCATTAGGCCAGCTGTGTTGGTGGACAATATTCCAAAAAGTAGAGTAAAAAAAAGTTAAGTACTCTCAACTAAGGTATTATGAACAATTTTTTACATGTGACTGAGGGTTATGAATCTCTATTCATAACCCGACCCGAATCCCTATTCATAACCCACAGTCATGGAGGGTTATGGCAGAATATCGGTGATTCTAAACGGGCACATGTGCAACAACCTTATTTTTACGCGCAATATAAATGGTATTAATTTTTTTTTCAGTATCACTAACAGAGTACTATATCTTGCTTTTAAAAAAAAATCCGATATCATGCGTTCGTTGTGGGTGTGGCGTTCGCTTTATAGAACGCACCGCGCCCACAGCAAACGTACATACGGCATACGCTACGCACTTCCGACCCAAAAGAAATACTCACAGAAGCACAGCAACTTTACAATGCGTGTGCACAGCTGGGTTAAGATGGTAGAAGTACACTTTGCTTTTGCATGCGCTTGATGTAGCGATAATGTAGGCAAACATTTAAACAAATTTAAGCACAGTTCACATAACATTTAACATGAACACTCCTTCTCCTCGCGCCACCTCTCGCGCAATCTCTCCCGCCGACACAACGATGTCGTCGACCATGGAGCCGCAGGTCTTCCTACTGACCGCCGACCAACTCTTGGCACTCTGACACTGCACTAGTCCACCGGCCATTTTCACGCCTCGCCAGGTGACCTGCCCATTTCCACTTGAACCCGTGATTCGATCACCAACATCGTCAACCTTCTTTTCGATAGAGGCTGACGACATCAGTCTAATAGAAATAAAGATGTCACAGTGATTTACAGGCATAAAAAGGTTCTGCAATACAAACCTTCGGTAGTCATAGACAGGGTATGTGCAGTCGCAGGTGTCTTTCTGTTCTATTTATTTTGCGCTTCCGATCTCACCCGTCGCGCTTACGTACTAGATTTATTGTTATTGTAAAATTGTGGGTTTGTCATGCATTATGCTGTTAAAGTGTAACGAACGTGAGTGCGTACAGCCGGCAGCACGTCGACCTTTATACGCCAGCACTCTACTCGGTTACGTTACGGGCGACTTTACAACAAAACTGTACAGTCTGAAGTGCTGTCGGATATACGTAAATTAGGTGGCTATTGTTGCCCAAACTCGGCCTCCCAGCCTGTCAATATTGTAGGTCACTTCGGATTAATCGTTTGTATTGGTCGCCATCATCCTCCGCCCAGCGATAAATAATATTTTCATAACATCTAGGTAATAAATTCTGTCCCGGCATTTTCTGTGACTAGGACTAATTTATGCTTAGCAGGTATGTTATTAATTTTAAAATACTGGTGGTTTAATTGCGTTGGTGAAATTGTAGGTTATCTCTGCCTCTGGACATTTCCCTTTTCTAACTCCTTAGTTTCTGGATATCTCTAACCATTCCATCAAGTCATTCAATAGATACCCATTTTCGAGAGAAAACAACGATACTGCCAAGGATTCTGTTTCTTTATCTTTAAAATATATCTCAGAAAAATATACATAACAATATACTGTTGCTCGTTCCAACTGAGCTGGACGTATGAAGTTATTATTTATAAGCAAAGCAACCTAGTTTAATGGCTGTTCCATGAATATTTACAACAATTTTTAAATTAAAAACATAATTCGTTTTAAAATTACTCTTTTGGCCTATGATTTCTTTCGACATTTACCTGTTTAAAATAACAGTTGCAATAATTTAGAGCCGTGCCTTGATTATTTTCACCACGTCTATGAAGGAAACAAGTTCATTTGAAATTAGTTAGCCAGGAATTTCAAAAGCCCTCAAGCCTGGCATCGCGTTGATGTCTTTTGAAAGAGTAAATGGTGATGAAGTCGGTCGAGCATGAATATGTCCGACTTCATGTCATAGAGGTCTAAAAAATATTAACATGTCTGAGAGAAAAATTGTGACAAATATTCTCTCGTCACGTTTCCACTTTGGTTATTCCCGGTCCTTACCCTTGGCCTGTTCGATACTCTTTCGTGACTCTTTTTCATCGATTCCTCATGGCTGGGGATCGCGTCCATGTCGTACTCGCTTCCATTGAACGGTCTTCCTTCATATGAACTGCCCGGTTAATTATTTATTCTTCATCGATTCATAATGACTGAGGATGGCGTCCATGTCGTACTCGCTTCTATTCGAAACGATATTCCGTAATATTTTTTCGTTTCTGTTTTATTTATTGGAAACTAGCTTTTGCCCGCGACTTCGTCCATCATCATTATATTTAAGAGTTATCCTCTTGTCGGTGCAGCATTCGCACAGACTTCACAGACAGAGAGACAGAGTTTTTTCACTTCGTCCGCGCAGACTTATTTTTATTTCTCGTGAGCTTTTCCGTTGTTTCAATGGTTATTCTGCTATTCGGGGCGGAGAGAAATCCAACAAATCAAAAATCGTAAAAATCGGTCCACCCGTTCTCGAGTTATAAGTGGTGTAACTAACACGACTTTGAAGTTATGTCTACCTCCTGAATCCTGCAGTTAGTTAACAAATCTAGTATTGTAGTGTAGAGGTTTCGCGAGTTTTCGTGTAGCAGACAGTGTTCTTATGAGCCCCATCTCCTCCCACAGAGACACAGTCACCGTGCGGCGGGAGCGGCGAGTCCGAGGGCTCGGAGGGGCGCGAGTCGTGGCGGGTGACCCTCGACCACGACCTCGTGGAGACGCTCAGCGCCATCTACCCGGAGTGGTTCAAGCCGCAGCACCGCGCGCGCAGCCGCGCCGCCTCGCCCGCCGCCAGCTCGCCGCCTTCGGACGACGCACTTAGGTAGACCACCATATCACAGTACAATTTAAAGCTTTAATATAAGCCTGCGCGGCACAAAGCCTACTTTGGTCAAATGCTTAGCGCCATCTAAGGCCCGGTTTCTGAGTTGAGAATTTTGCTGAGCAAATGGGTAAGTATCGTCCTGTCTCTGCAGATTTCTCACAAAAGAGCGTTACAGAGCGATACGTAAGTATGTGCTTAGTAAAATTCTCAACTCAGAAACCGGGCCTAAGTGGTTCAAGCCGCAGCCGTGCCGCCTCGCCCGCCGCCAGCTCGCCGCCTTCGGACGATGCACTTAGGTAGACCAAGACCACCATATCATAGTACAATTTAAAGCTATCATATAAGCCTGCGCGGCACAAAGCCTTCTTTGGTCAAACGCTTAGCGCCATCTAAGTGGTTCAAGCCGCAGCCGTGCCGCCTCGCCCGCCGCCAGCTCGCCGCCTTCGGACGACGCACTTAGGTAGACCACCATATCACAGTACAATTTAAAGCTATCATATAAGCCTGCGCGGCACAAAGCCTACTTTGGTCAAACGCTTAGCGCCCTCTAAGTGGTTCAAGCCGCAGCCGTGCCGCCTCGCCCGTCGCCAGCTCGCCGCCTTCGGACGACGCACTTAGGTAGACCACCATATCACAGTACAATTTAAAGCTATCATATAAGCCTGCGCGGCACAAAGCCTACTTTGGTCAAACGCTTAGCGCCCTCTAAGTGGTTCAAGCCGCAGCCGTGCCGCCTCGCCCGTCGCCAGCTCGCCGCCTTCGGACGACGCACTTAGGTAGACCATCATATCATAGTACAATTTAAAGCTATCATATAAGCCTGCGCGGCACAAAGCCTACTTTGGTCAAACGCTTAGCGCCATCTAAGTGGTTCAAGCCGCAGCCGTGCCGCCTCGCCCGCCGCCAACTCGCCGCCTTCGGACGACGCACTTAGGTAGACTACTATAACACAGTACAGTTGATCAGCTATCATATCAGGACTGCGCGGCACAAAGCAGCCTACTTTGGTCACACGCTTAGCACCATCTACCCGAAGTGGTTCAAGCCGCAGCCGTGCCGCCTCGCCCGCTACCAGCTCGCCGCCTTCGGACGAGGGACTTAGGTAATGCCCCCATCTTCATGAGCAGACAGCGAACCTTCACGACTGTAATCACGGATGATTCACTCTCGCATCAATAAGTCGCTAATAGTCTTCACACAGCGAGTTTCCGTGACTGAAGACACTGACACATCAATCAACGCCAACAACAACGGGGGTTGAAGTAGACTCCGCGCCACGCCGCTTGCTCGAGCGTTCTTTTTGTACGGGAACGAAGGCATGCACCCGCTCGCGCAGCCTTTTGCGTGAACCATATTACTAACAGCGGTGGTGGTCTAGTGGGTAGAACAGTGGACTCTGAAGCAAGAGGTACCCGGTTCGATTCCCAGTGCGGGCGTGTATCTATGACTTTGTTTAATTTCAAAGTTACGTACATTTGTGAATTGTAGTAGCAATACCACTCGCTAACGGTGAAGGAAAACATCGTGAGGAAACCCGCGGCTCAGTTGGCTCCACACGTATTGACCTGTCTTTCCTGTGGGCTAGGTCGGCTAAGCTGTCAGAATGGTATAGGTGCTGGGCAAGCCTACTCCATCTAAAACAAAGTCCCAGGCACTGCAGCGCCGAGTGGTCTCTTCACCCATCTAGTGTGAGTGAAGGTGCCACTGGACGCTGTATAAATCATCTCATTACGTAGATGCAAAGGCCTTAGCGCCAAGGATACTCTTTATTGCGCGGGGTCTGGTTCATTTACCAGAGTTATCTTTTATTTTTAGGGAACCTATACCTTTCTAACACTGCTTTTATTTCGTTCATATAGTTGGTGCGCGGACACGGAGATGGCCGGGCGGTCGGGCGGCAGCGGGAGCGCCAGCGAGCCGGCGGGCTCGCCGCCGCGCGTGTCTCCGCCCAAGGTGGTCGTCGACGACAGCCCGCTACAGCCCGCCATGGGCAAGCACAAGGAATGTGAGTGTCTGTAGGACTAGCGCGTCATACATAACACGGAGATGGCCATGCGGGGCGCAGCAGTAAACTACACTCACCTGTAGAGATAAAGCAAAAACTACATTAGGACGTCGCCAGACTTACTGAAAACCTTCAGGTAGCTTCAGAGGTAGAAGACTGTTGCAGCTACTAACGGGCAAGCCTGATGATTATGAGCGGATAGAAAGGTCCTTTGACTACAGGGTGCACTCTAAGTCAATAGCGAAACTTTAAGTTGGCTGTCTACTGATCAATACAAACAACTTATTCTAGGTGGCGAAAAAAATGGAGCGAAAAAAAAATCTGCTGCTTCATACATTTGTACTGAGTCGACCTTTTGTATGGAACAGCTGATATTTTTTTCGCTCCATTTTTTTCGCCACCTAGTACAAGTTGTTTCTAGTGATCAGTAGACAGCCTACTTAAAGTTCCGCTATCTACTAAGAGTGCACCCTGTAGTTTAGAGGAGGCAGCTTGCTACAGCATTTGTGAGAAACAAATCATAACATAGATAATTCAAAAGCAAAAGAGTAGTTTTTTGTGCCTAGATCGACATCTAACGAAGCTCTACACTACAATACTAGATTTGTAAACTAACTGCAGTATTCAGGAGGTAAACATATTTCCAATAAATAAAACAGATAAACGCAACGAAAGACAGACATCGGTCTTAATATCACAGGACGGAAGAATTAACTTGATTGATCGCATTTCTTGCTCGTGGCGGCGCGGCGCTGACTTCGTGATAGACTCCGGAAACTAGCAGTAAACTAAATTGGCTGAATTCTTAATCCGAATAATCACCTGAGAGTATCTCGGAGCGTATTAAACGTAATTAAATCTAAAAGTCTCAAACGCGATGATAAATACATCGCCGTCATCGCAGCCAGAAATTGTTGTTTTTCTAACACGCCACCGAGCCGAGCGGCGGCTGCGGCGTGCGAAATAGAGCACTGTATCGCGCTACTGGGAAACGCGGTGCTCTCAAAATCCGGCTTTCACTTTGTTATTCTTAGTTAATAGACACAATTTGCATAGAGCCACCATTGTAATGAGATTCCCTACGAGTTTGACACCCAGTTCCCTCAGGTAGCTCTCAGCAGGTCATTAGTATGTACGCAGAGTCCAAATATCCGGTAATGTTTCCGTCGCCGAGGGCAGCGGTTGTGTTAAGCGAATAAAAATACCCTCCGGCCCTTGTTAAGGGCCCTCTCTTGCCGGCACCTTTCTCGAATTCGCACGCACACAGCAATCGACGCGCGGCCGACCGCTCACGCACACTCTTGCACGGTCGACTGCGCGAATAGTGATGTAAAATTGAAGAATCGAAAATGTACTTTTTATTTCAAACTAGCATTTGCGCACGTTGTTTACCCGACTGTCCAAAGGAGGGTTATGTTTTTCACGTTCTGGAAATTATGGGAATTATGAACCACATCCACCTCTCACGATCCTGTGCCAGACGTAGCCACTGTATTCCGGTTACCAATTCTATGAATACCATATCTCCTAAACGGCTAATGCTAAACCCATGTTCGTTCATGGTACATACCCTAAGAAAAGGACTCGACAAAATCTACCCGATTCAAGTATCAAAACTTTAACTGCCCATATCTCCTAAATGGCTAATGCTAGATAAGTCTAAGCTCTACCTCTACCTGATGAAAGAAACAAAAATAACTAGTTGTTCGCCCCGAACTATGAACTCGCGACCCCATATCTCAGCAACCCCTCGATCGATTTGGCTCATGTTCACACTTAAAAATTCTCTTTGCCTCATTTACCTACCTACCGGTGTGAAGTTAGCTGACAAAACTTGGCTGACAATAATAATTATAATACTGCTAAATTAAGATGGTAATTTTTTAAATGCATTTTTCAGGCCTTGTAAGTATCCTGAAAGTCAGTAACTGTAAAAAATGATTGCTCAGATCAAAACGGTCAAGTTCGAGCCGGAATCAAATAGTTTTTCTTAAATATGTTCTCAGTTCAATCTTAATTTTATGCAAACCGATTAAGATTCCAGGCAAGATTAGTTTTTTACCACTCTTGACGCTATGATTTTCTTTAGCACATACTACAATCTGTCCAACAACACCAAACTCAGGCTTGGATTCCATTCAGAAGTACTTAAAAAAATTAGCTGACAAAAATAATTTCACGGTTTTTTCAACTATTTTCAGTTTGGTCAAAATTAAAAGCCGCCAGAGTTTTTTACCACTCTAGACGCTATGGTTTTCTTTAGCACATACTATAAGCTATCCAACAACACCAAAATCAGGCTTGGATTCCATTCAGAATTGTGTCTAGAGTTGTAAAAACTCTGACGGCTTTTAATTTTGACCAAACTGAAAATAGTTGGTAAAATTGTGAAATTATTTTTGACATTAAATTTTTTGGGTACTTCTGAATGGAATCCAAGCCTGATTTTGGTGTTGTTGTATAGCTTATAGTATGTGCTAAAGGAAATCATAGCGTCTAGAGTGGCAATAAACTCTGGCGGCTTTTAATTGTGACTAAACTGAAAATAGTTGGAAAAATCGTAAAATTATATTTGTCAGCTAACTTTTTTGGGTATTTCTGAATGGAATCCAAGTCTGATTTTGGTGTTGTTAGATAGCTTTTAGTATTTGCTAAAGGAAACCATAGCGTCTGGAGTGGTAAAATCCTCTGGTGGCTTTTAATTTTGAAAGAACTGAAAATAGTTTTGGAAAAATAGTGTAATTATTTTTGTCAGCTAACTTTTTTGGATACTTCTGAATGAAATCCAAGCCTGTTTTTTGTGTTGTTGGATAGCTTATAGTATGTGCTAAAGAAAACAGCAGCGTCTAGAGTGGTAAAAACCTCTGGCGGCTATTAATTTTGACCAAACTGAAAATAGTTGGTAAAATTGTGAAATTATTTTTGACAATAAATTTTTTGGGTACTTCTGAATGGAATCCAAGCCTGATTTTGGTGTTGTTGTATAGCTTATAGTATGTGCTAAAGGAAATCATAGCGTCTAGAGTGGCAATAAACTCTGGCGGCTTTTAATTATGACTAAACTGAACATAATTGGAAAAATAGTAAAAATATATTTGTCAGCTAACTTTTTTAAAAACTCTGGCGGCTTTTAATTATGACTAAACTGAAAATATTGGAAAAATCGTAAAATTATATTTGTCAGCTAACTTTTTTGGGTACTTCTGAATGGAATCCAAGTCTGATTTTGGTGTTGTTGGATAGCTTTTAGTATTTGCTAAAGGAAACCATAGCGTCTAGAGTGGTAAAAAACTCTGGTGGCTTTTAATTTTGAAAGAACTGAAAATAGTTTTGGAAAAATAGTGTAATTATTTTTGTCAGCTAACTTTTTTGGATACTTCTGAATGAAATCCAAGCCTGATTTTGGTGTTGTTGGATAGCTTATAGTATGTGCTAAAGAAAACAGTAGCGTCTAGAGTGGTAAAAACCTCTGGCGGCTATTAATTGTGACCAAACTGAAAATAGTTGGTAAAATCGAGAAATTATTTTTGTCAGATAACTTTTTTGAGTACTTCTGAATGGACAAGCTTGATTTTGGTGTTGTTGGATAGCTTATAGTATGTGCTAAAGAAAAGGATAGCGTCTAGAATGGTAAAAAACGAATCTAGCCTGGAATCTTGATCGGTTCGCCTAAAAAAGGTTGAACTAAGAACAGTCATATAAAAAAAAAATACTATTTGATTCCGGTTCGAACAATATTTTTAACAGTTACAGGCTTTCAGGATACTTAGAAGGCCTGAAAAATGCATTAAAAAAAAGACAATCTTATTTAGCAGTATTATAATTATATTGTCAGCCAAGTTTTGTCAGCTAACTTCACACCGGTCATTAACCTGTCTACAAAATTCAATGCCGATCCGACTAAATTAACTCAAGTTATCGTCGAACGAACATTCATACATACATACATACAAACATACATACAAACATACATACATACAAACATACAAACGCCGGATTGTTCCAGTAGACTCGGAGAACTTCGCTCGCTTCGCTCGCTCGTTCAATAAAAAAAAACGTTCTACCGCGTTTCGGCCCTAAATCTTGCCGATTATTTTCTTTCGACACGGTCATAAAAAAAATACTTCGTAATTAATACTTCCATACATACACGCGAAGAACATTACGTGACATTAATTACCCTCCTTTACTTGCGTAGAAAAATCAGTTTGCAACTTTGGTGTGTAGTAGTTCACGAAAACGCGTGGACCAGTTAGTCCTACGAGTCTGCATTTTTTCATTTACTTATGAACACGCCTTCGCGCATTGCAATAACTATACCACGAAGCAACTCTTGAGTCAAGCGACAGCATTCCATTTTTGAAAATCGAATCCCGCGCGCAAGCAAACCAGCTTACGTTGAACCTTACATAGTATGTAAACCTACGTGCCGGCAGTCCTTCATTTATTAGTCCACTTTTGATACAATTTGTCCCCACACTACAGTGGGGCGAGGTCGCGCCACCAATCAAGTCTCTCGGTGGAATCTTAAATTCATTGTATTAAGAACGAAAATGCTTTAACTCATCGGTCTTTTTTCGTGGTGCGAGCTATATTCCTACACATCGGGGCCTCATGGAGCCGAGCGACGTGCTCTCTCCTCGATGGCACGCAGCGATCTGAACTCCGAGACGGGGTCGACGCTTGCGTGAAAACAATTCCGTACTCCATACTAATTCGTATGGAGAAATCGCACGCAAAATTTGGTTATGTTTGACGAATTAATGCTCCAAATACCTTTTGTTTTTTGCAAAAATACAAGGTTCACACCATTCTATATATACTCATAACTTACAGGATAAATATTCAACTACCAAAATTATCTGTGGATTCGTCAACGACACAAACTTTAAGAGCAGTTTTACGCGTTTTTTAGAAACTTTAGATATTTTTTTCTAGCTTGCTATCAATTATATGCCAAAATCAATTGTTATGGGGTGTAATACAACTCTTCAAAAACTTGTGTAATTATTTAATGGTCATAATACTAATATTTTCTGTCATGAACCACAAAAACTGTGCGGTACGTTTAAGTACTAACCCTCCTTAACATAACAACATTGTGTCTGGCCGTCTTGATTGAAATATAAAAACTTTATTAGTTTCCTTTGAAATATCAATTGTTAATTATGATACTTTGAGAAGTATTTCGGTCGGGTTAGCCACATTCCGCAGACGGGGCGGCATGTGGCGCGGCATAGGTATGAAAGTACCAGTAACCCACAATATTCGGCCCAGTGGTAGTGAATGTTTCCTCTGAAATACGGTCGCGGCGGCGTAACACTAGTTTCCTT
This sequence comes from Zelleria hepariella, assembly GCA_949319315.1. Taxonomy (NCBI): domain Eukaryota; kingdom Metazoa; phylum Arthropoda; class Insecta; order Lepidoptera; family Yponomeutidae; genus Zelleria; species Zelleria hepariella. Next base: position 16,215,163 of record OX439385.1, read on the forward strand.
GTGCAGTGTTTACTTTGGCCTCGAGCCAGCGTTGTCCGTGCGCGTTTGCCTACACGCAAACAATAATACAGCATTCTGCTCGGACTGTGCCCACGCGCATCTGCCAACATTATCGATATCGACGTATCGATCACGTCGTCGCCCGATATGCAGCTACGTCGATATTCGTCACCCGCGTCATCGAAAAGTTGTATTCTTTTGAGCACACAACCTATTGTTGATGTTAATGGTCTGTGGAACGTGTACCGATTGTCTCATTGTGTCGGCCTGTAGCCGACAGTTTTGTGTGTCGATGAAACATAGCTCAAATGGCTGTTTACATAGGAACGTAGCTTTGAGGAAAACAAGACCAGCAATATGCCGGCACGAATTTGTGATAAAGCTGCCGTTTACGCCGGTTAGTGTGGGTTTTATAGTGTTCCTGTTTCCATGTTCCTGGCGAAAAATGTGCTCCGTATTCACAGTGCTTAATTTCTCCACAGCGTTGAAGGTGAAGCTGATGATGCGGAGGCCCATCAACCAGCTCGTCGCCCAAGGAATCATGCCTCGTAAGTAGAATTCTGTTTTACATATTTCACGAAACATTACGACATTCCCCGTGTGACGTCAGCGCGGGCGTGAAAAGAAATATTATTATGATCGCTGTTTGTTTGTCATGTTCATTAAAATCGCTGTCTCGTGTCTAGTGCTCGCTGTCCAAAGTCTGGAAAGATTTTATGATTTTCGAGTACCTACACTGGATTTATTATTAGCTCGAGCGGCTATTCAACTCTTAGATTCAATTGGTATCTGATATAAATTATATAGGCTCAGTGTCCGTGAAGCAATTAAAAGCACGTGTATTGAGAGAGCGGGCGGTGTGTCGCGCCCGCGCTCTGCGGCGTGGGCGATGGAATTTTATTTACGATCCCAATGCGCACCACTAATAAGAATTTCCAACTCGAAAAAGACAAACGATCTTTCAAGTAGTTAAGAGAAACTAAAGACGTCGCTCACGCAGCATTATCCTTGGCGTTAATCCTGATAACGCGCCAGCTAAACGTCCTTCCGCAATATTCATAAATCACCGTGTCATCACTCATTATAATATACGGTTTCAAAAGAAATAATTATGTCTCACAGTCGATTTTAATCTGCGGCGGGCGCTCTGTTTACCAACGTGCGGCTAAAACGTTTTCCATTTAGTCACTTCTGCGTGGGTGCGGACCATGTGGAGACGGACAGGACTGACCTATTTTTATTTTGTACTAGGTCAAGTGAAAACGACACTAGAGAAGTGGCTACTCTGTGTTGTTTGACTCCGCCCCTGACACGTCATGGCTTTCCTCCAGCTTTTCACTGTGAATGACATCTGATAATTATCGCGCTTTTTCGTCTACGTTCCAGCATTGAAGACGCCGCCGGCGTACTTTGAGCAATGCAAGCAGCTGGAGAGAGCGAAAACTGGAGACTTGCTGAAGGCGAAAATACAGCGGCGACCTGATCGCCATGAACTGGAAAGAAGACATATCTTAGAGCAGGTAGAATACTTTCAAATACTTTTTACCTTACTATCTCAGTCCTATAAAAAGTAACTCATCTCAATCGTCCCACAAGCAATCGAAAAAAAAACAAATTATCCTCGTCTCGAACTACCTATAGAATAAATAAAACCGAGACTTTCAGACCGAGACTTCACCGAGACCGAAATAAAACCAGGAATAATATCCATATCGATCGTAAACAATTTCTTCTGTCTTTTCCAGGAGAGCCATGTAGATCCAAGCCTGGCTGAAAAGCAGCGAATGCTAAAGAAGGCTCGGCTCGCGGACCAACTCAACGACCAATTATCTCATCGGCCGGGGCCGCTTGAGCTCATCAAGAAGAACATACTACATACGGAAGAGACCATCGAAACAGCAGTCAAGAGCGGTACTCTAGCGTTCAAAGCCACCAGCGAGGGCGCGTCGGGGCGGCCGCAACATCCCTCTTCCTACTGCGGGCCTCCCGAGGAGGTCTCCCCATCACCGTCACCTCCTTCAACCCTCTCGCCGGCCAGTGTCGCCTCTCCGCCGCAACACCCGGCTCCCGGCAAAGACAAAAACCGAAAGAAGAGCAAACAGAAACAACAGCCGAAAGCCCGCTTCAAATTCCACGAGTACAAAGGCCCCCCGAGTGCTCAGAAGGCCTCCTCGCCGCCCGACTCAGTGGAAACACCGTACGAGTTGCTATTACAGCAGCAGCAGATGTTACTACAGCTAATGCTGCCGGCATCGCCCGCTGCCTCCGTAGCCTCGGACTGCTCCGACGCGTACCCAACGCCCCCGCCGCCGCCGCCGCTACCCCTAGCCCCATTAGTCCCAATCGCGCCCTACCCAGGAACCCCGATCGCGTCCCGCTTCGAAGACATGAAGGTCTCAGATCTAAGGGCCGAGTGCAAGAGGCTCAACTTGCGCGTGTCGGGACCGAAGCCGCAGCTAATCGAGCGCCTACGACCATTCCTCATAGAGAAGCAAGAGGAGGCACCCAAGTCGCCGATGTCCGTTGCGTCGCCCGCGGAGACTAGAGTCAGCGAGTCAGAACCGGAGGATATAGTTCAGTCGCAGAGGCGGCAGATTGAAGAGTTGGAGCGTAAGCTGGAAGCGTCGAGACAGCAGTTGGAAACTGTGCGCAGGGAGGCGGCCGGGGCGGCGGCAAGTGATCAGAGCCGGAGGCTGCTACAAGCTCACTTGTGTGTGTCGCAGCTCAGAGCCCAGTTGGATGCCTTACAGCAACCTCAAACACCCGCGGCTCCCGCGGCTCACGCGCCCTTACCGCAACCTACAAGGCTAGTCTTAGCCAGGGCAGACACAGCGCCCGATAGACTTGTGCAGTTATTCACTGTCACGTCCCCCGCGCAGACTGCCAATACCAACGATGGTATGACTGACGCGTCACCGGCTAAGAACCAGGCGTACATTCTCAATGGCGTGAAGGTGGTTCCTATTGCTATTTTGCCCTCAACGCATTACGAGCCGGAGAGAGCTCATGCGCCGCCTTCTCCGCCGCCGCCGCCGCCGCCGCCGATGCCGCAAATCTCTTTGCCAGCGCCGCTGACGCCCCTGACTCCTCTATCGCATGACCAAAACGAGGACAGCCAAATAATGGACGATGTGCTGGAGATTTTGGTGGAAAACGGCGAGTTGCCCGCGTCGGCGGTCAGCGAGGGCACGGACCAATCGTTGGATGCCAGTTACCTCGGCTCCGCCGCCGATACGTTCTCTCCCGCAGAAATGCTCGGCGACACTCAAATTAGGGATACGCTGGCTGCCGAAGAGCTGCAAAGGGAACTCAATGATATCCAGAATGAGATCCTAAACCATGCGGATATGAACGCCAATAGTCGTCACGGGCCCAGCATCGATTCCGATCTCAGTGTCGATTTATTAACCGGTAACGACTTCCATACGGATTTCTGCAGCTCAGACCCTACTGTCAGCGATCATGACGACTTCTTCGGCAGTCTTTTATCAGGGGACAGTAATAACCACATGGATAGCTTGCACACGCCTATGGACATCGGCGAAGACCCGCCTGAGCGCATGTGCATGACACCACTACCGAACGGAGATATCCTGGACCACGCCCAGCCGGGCTTCGAGGACATGGACGACCTGTCTCTACCTTCTTTCAACAACGAGGAGAGCCGACATGGAACCTGCGATTTCGACTTCAAAGAGGTGGGTATCGATTTCAATACCAACATGAATGTGGACAATGACTTTATGGGCGCCCAGTTGATACCGAATCTTTTCGGTCGCGGTCACATGCCGCAGTGTGACCCGCTACTAGCAGGAGTGTTGGCTCCAGCGCCGCGGCCTGCCCGCAAACACTACTCCTGGGACAAACTAGAGTTTGACGCGACCTGACTAAGCCTCGCCCAGTCGGTACGCACCGATGATCTCGCGGCGAAGCATCATATCAATGTGATCTAGACGCCACTAAACTACGGTCTCAACGAACTTTAAGCTGGTTGCTAGGCCAATACGTGACCAAGTGATCGTAAGCGTCGACTTACGAGACAACAAGTAAATAGGCTTAGAATAATCACATAATCACGCGTTAGCGGACTCGTCGGCGGATGGTTTTACGCATTCGAAACAACGTACTAGTCTCTCTACAGTGAATTCGTTCTTCCGTAATGGTGACTTGTGTGTCAGTAGAACTAAGGTGTTTGATCATGTGAAACACAAAGTGTTGGCATTGGCAAATGGACTGTATTAGCAAGGGTGTTAGTATAAAAAAAGTATTTTGTACTTAAATTATAAGTAAACAATATTTATATGTCGCTAGTTCGTAATTTTAATTAAGGGGTGATGCACCACTTACACGTAGGCTCCGTTTAGATGTAAAATTTGAATTATTTGGTGTTTTTTATATGAAAATACCTACTTGCAATACCTATATAGAAAAATATATAGCCCTATCGTGGTGGTGTAATAAACCCTTTACAATAGTTTAATGATAGTATTAAACTAGTGAGTGTACACCGCACTTTGCCCGTGCGAACTAACATACTCGGCTCACACTTAATAAATCCATTTTATTTACTATTTATAGGCATTATCTACTTATGTATATATTGAAGTTATTATAACGTAATAATACTCAACATAGTTGTGGATTTCTGCATTCCGCCCGATGACTAAAACTTAGGGGAAAATTTAACATAAGGAAAGTTGTTTTGAAATATGGAACACCTACCATATAATTGTTGTATGTCAATTATTTATTCTGAATAAAGGCGAAACTCCACATGCCTGTACATTTTATGCAAAACATGCAAAAGGCCTGGAGATACCTTGCAACTGGCGCCATAATAATATGTTTTAGTTGATCATGCGTGCCTTTTATACCAACACCTGCCAGCGATTTATGCATGCTCCTAGCAGTAACAGGCCTGTGTATTTCCGCCTCTATACCGTGACTGCCATGCCCTCCGCCGCATGGATAGCTTTTTTCCCAATTCAGTATGTGACATTCCAGTCTTGTTGAAGTGCACAATTTGGCACAAGAATACGCCTCGCGCTCGCTTGCGTAGTAGTATGACCCTAAATACTACTACGGTAGCGTTCAAGATGGCATACAGCGCGGGCGGCCATTCGCAAGCATTCGTCATGGGTGGGACCACTTCGGGAACAATGTTAGATACGAAATCATTTAGTTAAATGTACCGCAAGCCAAATTTATGCAAGCACTCATTGTATACTTGTTAAAATATTTCACTTGCACCTATCAAACTTCTTGTTGAATGCTTATTTCTTGATATAATCCGTGCGGGATCAGAATGGGATAATACCTTTTGGAACTGAGCAGCTCGCGACCCTGTAGCATCAGCATTTTGGCAAACCCTAGTTGTCTATGGCAAACTCGCGTCGAAACTTGCTTGTGTTTTCTGTGCGCGTGGGTGTCTGCTCGAGTTTTATCACGTTTTATTCAATTAATGCAATAACATTGAATCCTTTTAGATTACAAACATTAAACATTTTTGTGTATTTCCAATTTCATAACCTTATGATAGAACGTAGAACTAACATTTTTTTTACTGACGCTACTCGAGAACTGTCATTTTCGATTCAGTTCCAAAAGGTATCATCCCATTCTGATTCCGCACGGATTATAAGTCTGTATGTGTAATGTGCTCTTTAGGATTATCAAGATTCATTCAATAAACGCTCTTTACAAAATCAACATAACATTCTTGAAAATGTATCATTCCAATTAATTGTTGTTTATAAAGTGTAGGGTAGGCGCACGGTTATCAATTAAGTTATGATTCAAGATAGATCAGTTTATAAGGATGCATGCATGTATACTCTCCGAGGCATTATCACTGGGAATATGCCATGTTTGTATCACGAATTAATATTGAGCTTGCATACATTTGGCTTGCATTTAATTTAATCACAAAAAATCATGTCGTTTATATCTATTGCATGTTCATTTCCATTAATTTATTTGTCATCCATTTGTAGTTAATTTGATACCATACCCGTATCGCAGTTATTGTTGTTATTTATATAGTTTTGCTTTATCAGTTGGCCCATGAGAATATAATTATTGCCATGTTTTGCATTTATAATTTAAAAAGTTTTTGAATAAGGTCACTTGAACAACGAATCTGGCTTCGCGCCTTGTGCCAATACTTTCGTTTACTTTAAAATTTATCAGCCGTTTATGATATTGCAGTAATCTTGGGTATGTTGTATGTATGTTGATGGTATACATTGAGAATACTTTTACAACCAACATTGATTTGTGAAATATTGGAGACAACACACAGTTTTTTATATCAATAAATCACGCAGCAATACTTACAGTAGAATAATAAATAAATAATTACAAAGTTGGTGTAAGTGCGCTCATTGTATTTGGATTGGTGCTATCTATTTTAGGATGAAGGTATGCTATGGTATATAAAACATTTTATATATTTTTGTAATAATAACCACAAAGGCTTTGAGAATTTGTACTTAAAATACAGCAAGGACGCGTAAAGGGAGATATTTTATAGACACTTCCTATTAACATCATTGGCGAAGGTGTTATTGATAAAAACAAAATTTATTGTCTTCCCGTTCTGAAATAAGTATTTAACCGTATTTTTTGTTGTCAGCTATTGGTATATTGATTTAATCGCCTTATTTTTCAAAGCTTAACTCTTCGCCATTGAGTGACAAAGTATCCTATCTGATGTTTTACAAATCCAACTATTAGGATTTTGAAAATATCAATCGTTGAACATTGAAACAGCAGTAGAATAACGAGGCAAATAAACTCATTTAACTATTAACGATATTCCATTATGTAAGTAAATTATTACTTCCCCACTTAGAATTAATTTTAACTTTGTATAACCTACTATTTGCTCATATCAAAATTTTACATTAGCCAAAATATTGTATGCGTTTCTTAGGAAAATATTACTTTCCAATCTTAGGTTCTATAATAAGTATATTATGTGCACTCAACATTTAAACAGTGGCCTAGCGTGTATCAGCTTTGTGTTTATTTACTCCTCGAGTAACATAGCGTAAATATATTTTTAACGAAATACTAAGTGAGATTAATGTTTTGATACTTAGCATATCTGCATATTTGTTATTATTGTTGTAATTATTTTAAGGAGAGTTTTAATATTTGTTTAAACTATGTATGTTATTAGGAAGTGATAATTATGATGAATAATAACATTTAGCTCTCTGTAATACTGTTGAGTCAGTATAAGCTCTTTTGTCTGAAATAAGAGATTTAATAACTCTTGTCATTATGTTCCATTCAATAAGGCTTTGTAGGTGAACCCAAAAACTAAAGTTATTCCTCTTTGTAAAGCAATATGTACATCTGCTATGAATCAAAGTAATGTTTGTAATTCAGAGGTGTTATTTAGCATTTTCACACTGGGTGTATGATTTATCGAAAAACCCTCCCATTTGTGAAATAGACCTTATGACGTCTAATACAAGGTACAATATTGTACAAATGAATATTCGTGTAAGTGTTTCCCTAATAATACTGTATGTTAAGCATCTCTGAATAAGATCAGACACCTCGTTTGTAGATAACCAAGAATTAAACAAAGCGATGTGATAACTGAAGTAGTTCTGAATATTTTAGACAAGAGTTTGGATGAAAATGTTGAACCTACCTTGCCCTATGTATTATGTCGCCTTGTAAATATTCATCAAGCCTTTACTAGCTTAAATGTTAAAATAAAACGTTTTGACACTTAAATATGGTTTCATTTAAATAGTAATGCCCAATCAATTTATGTGCAAGTGACTACCACCATGTGGCTTTGTCCCTTGTGACTAGCTTGTGACCAAACAATAAGATAAGCAGGATATAAGTCTCTCCTTTTGTTATCTATCGCAGAGTAGCTGCAGGGCTTCTGAGTATGGTATAAGACAGCTTCTGTACTCAGACAGAATTAAAATAAACTGCTGCTGTTGCTGACCGACCAAATCGAGCCGAGCTCAATAGCACGCGAACATCTCTCCCTAGGTACCCCATAGGCATAGGCCTACTACTGCATGCACATCTCTGATTTTTATACCTAGTCGTTTTTCCTGTGATAGCAATGTGATAGACCTAAGTCGCCAAAAGGGGCAAAACATCCAAAAAATCCCGCTAGCGCCTGTCGCGCCATCTATAACATCTTCCTCTGCGTTAACTAATGTCAATCAGCTTATCTGTGAATCTGTGATACATTGGTAAAAAAAAACTGTCAAAGTTTGAGTTTGCATTTTCGTTTTCGCCAAAGTGATACAGAATTTGCAAATAGAGTTATTTTAGCGTTATTCTTCCACTGCGAGCTTAGCAGAAAGCCAAACCTGTGCAAGACTTACCGTGTGTACCGATTGGAATCGGTAGCAAAGGACTTTAGTTATGATATTTGGTGAAGTTTTGCTCTTCGCGGTTTCGTTGATCCTAGTCGGCGCTATATTGTTTCTTTTAGTTTACTACATTATTACGCTATCGGATTTGGAGTGCGATTACTTAAACGCCCAAGAATGCTGTGAGAAGCTTAACTACTGGCTACTCCCTAAGTATATCGCGCATTCGTTCGGGACCTTCACTTTGTTGCTCCATGGGCAAGTGTTGTTGTTCTTATTGAACCTGCCTATGTTCATATGGCTGTCGTTTGAGTACTTCACGATCCCGCGCGGCAACCTCGGTGCATACGACCCGGCGGAAATACACAACCGCGGTCAACTAAAGAAACATCTGCGAGATGTTATGATCTACATCGGGTACTACCTAATATTCTTCTTTCTTTACCTGTACTGTTTTATACTAGCTCTGCTTAAAGGGGACCCATTTGAAAATCACTTAGACGAGCAGATTGTGACAGAAATACGATAAAGAAAACGAGTGGAAGGAAAAATGTCTGACGAAGAAGATAAAGTGTGTAAGATAGAGCCTAAGGAGCATCTAGCTGCCTACTTGGAGGGGAGAGAGCTTGTGAGACCAGCTAATACAATAGATTGTGACATAAATTTGTTGGAAAACATCACGTCAAACTACATTATAGTGAAGAATATCCTCAGCCACCTACCGTGGCAGGACCAACAGATCTGTAAATGTGTTTGTAAGATATGGTGCGATGCTGTACGCTCACTGCAGAGGGAGCTGGTGGGTCCACAAGACTTTGTCTTCGAGGTCCAGGAGGACATTGACACGGCTACCTTGAAGACCTCAGGCCACTGCCCTAATGAACCTCTGGCTGTGTTGACTTTCACAAACTTCACAGGCTTCTGTAAGATGGGGAATTGCAATGTCATCACACCTGGACCGTGCCAGCCGGCCTGCCCGGAAGTTCACTGGTGTAAGTATCAATTACGAAGGGTCTTCATTCAGACTAGTGCCTGAGTTTTGAAACGCATTAACCAATTCGTATTACTTCGGCTCATAGACGCCCTGAGGGTACTGGATTTTTTTTTACGTTAATCAAGCAGTTAATACTGGTAATTTTTAATGAAATATTTAGCACCTATTTTTTTATGAAGTTCAACAAGTCATTTAATTGTTATTTATTCAATGTACGGCATATGAGAAAGAACAGGGGGTTCTGTAATATTGTTTAGTATTAATGAAAGGTAAATGGAGGCAGATAAATTATAACCTTGTCATAATAATCATTTAACCTTGCCTCTTGCTAATAAGTTTTTGTTTGTTTTCAGTATTAGACTGTGTGGACCATGAACTCTGTTATCCCAAAGAATGCAACCTGATTGTAAGAGCAAGCTACCTCATCTACATGCCATTGGCCACCTCCGTAACATCGATGCACACTGTCAACTATGACATGGTGGCAGCGGGCCTGCCTTCGTTATGTGGAATGTACATCCCCTCTATACCGGAAGTTAAATACGACGTCTTGAACATAAGAGCCAACAGCGATTTGAAGAAGGAATTCTACGATGTTGTGGACAAAATGTCTGAAACCAGAATCTTTAAAGGATTCCTCGTCTTTGTTACTGATAAATATCTGCTGAATTCTATCGATGATATTGTGTTTCTGAATCATTTTAAGGAAGTGTGAGTATTAGTCTTAGATTTTGTTATCACTTTTCTCTCATTATAACACTGTTGTAGGATGTATCATGGTCACAGTATAAACCTTTTATGCTGCACCAACATAAAAAAAAATAAAGGCCTTTGCATTTACGTAATGAGATCATTTATACAGCGTCCAGTGGTACCTTCACTCACACTAGATGGGTGAAGAGACCACTCGGTGCTGCAGTGCCTGGGACATTGTTTTAGATGGAAAAGGCTTGCCTAGGACCTATACTTAGTGACTAACAGTGACAGCTTAGTCGGGATACCAACATAAAGGGCCATGTTAAACATGCGTGATACAGTACTCTCTTACCATGTTGATCTACATAGTTTGGGACCGATAGACAGATATTGAGCTGCCAATGTTTATGTAATGTGTCTAGGAAATCTATAAGTGTTATTACTCTCGTTTCCAGGCAGCCAAACGTCCCCTATGCTCTTGGAGGCTGCATAATCGAAGACGCAGTGTTTGGCAGAAGCGACCAATACTTCTTTCTAAACAGCGTAAACAATGACGTCAACCGAGCAGCCTTCATAAGCGAGAATGTCGTCTCAATAGCAATGTTCTCAGTACCGAAGGATGGAAACCAAGCACCTGGAGCTCATGGCAATTTCGATATGTTCTCCGTGGTCATAGAATCGTCGGACTGGTCTAAAGCAAAAATTCTGAAGGTTATAAAGGAGGTGAGGGAATATTAAATTGCACTTAATTTTCCACCTGTTTACAATACATGCTACGAAAGAGACTTGAGTCACCACATGGTTTGACATACGTTAAGACGATTTTATTTTATTTGTCTCTATAGCGGTATAATCCGTGCGGGATCAGAATGGGATAATACCTTTTGGAACTGAGACGCTCGCGGTCCTGTAGCGTCAGCATTTCGGCAAACTCTAGTTGTCTATGGCAAACTCGCGTCAAAACTTGCTTGTGTTTTCTGTGCGCGTGGGTGACTGCTCGAGTTTTATCACGTTTTATTCAATTAATGCAATAACATTGAATCCTTTTAGATTACAACCATTAAACATTTTTGTGTATTTCCAATTTCATAACCCTATGATAGAACGTAGAACTAACATTTTTTTTACTGACGCTACTCGAGAACTGTCATTTTCGATTCAGTTCCAAAAGGTATTATCCCATTCTGATTCCGCACGGATTATATTAGGTCTGAGCGCGGGACGAGTCGGGGCGTCATCGGGGCGGCGGAAAGAGTGCGGGAGACGTACTTCTGGAAGTTACCTTTTGGCTTTTCATGTCCTTATCATTCTTCCGACATAAATAACACAGGCATTTTTATGTTTCCAGTGTATTTGTGATTTTACGCCTCTAGCCATTTCATATTTATTCCTAAAGTTAACTAAAGCGACCCTAATTAATGAAATATTACAACTCTTTTCCAGTTTTCCGAGAGCATCCCGCGCTTCGAGCATTCCCTGGCGTTCAAGCTGTCCTGCGTGGGTCGCGACGAGAGACACGAGTATGAGCAGAATACTTTCCGCACCTACTTCCCAAGTCTGCCCATCATCGGTTGCTATGGCAACGGGGAGCTTGGCCACAATCACCCCGTGAGGCCGGAGCCTAAAGCGCCAATGAGCACCGTGAAGCGTCACAAGAAGGACGCGGCGCAGTTCGGTATTATGTACTCGTATTCTACGGTGTTTGTAGTTTTGGGGTGGGGGAAGTCGACGCCGCCGGTCAAGACCTAAAGTCTAATTCTTCATTCAAGATAGTACACTGACGTTTACGGTGTGACCAGTCTCTGGTGAAAATTTAGTAGTGTGGTGACAAAATGTTTGACATGAATCGAATTGCGTAATCGATATAATCGATTTATAGGCCGATTGATGAAAGGCTTATTATATGAAATTAACTAAAAACTTATTAATTAGAAATGAGGAAGTGTGTTTTGGTCCACTTTTTTGAGGAGTGTTAAATGCGTTAAAAATTGTGTTTTTTAAATGATCTATGGAAAAATTGCGTTCCGAACGTTTTTTTTCCGTCAGGAATTCCTGACGCACGGGCTACCATGCGGAATTTCGTATTTCGCTTCTTTTTTGTGACTGAGCTGAATCGCACGAGTGGAATACATCACTATTACAATAAATATGTGGCAACATTATTTTGCAAAGTGACAGTTAGCATCTGTCAGTTTACTATCCTGAATAAAGAATTAGACTTTAGGTAGTCGCTTTAGCACAGTGTCCTCAGCGGGCTAAGCTATGCTTCAGTTACATCGTAATGGGGTAGGTATCGTGAAGATAGTGGCAACCCTTGGGTGTCAGAGTTTTTAGGCCTCCCAAAAGGTCTCTGATATGGCTTAACAATTCTTATTAATCAACAACAACCAGCACAAACGGTTTAACGTGCCTTCCGAAGCACGGAAGCGCTCAGATATGATTGCCACATTCATGGACTGACCGCGGCAGTTGTTGCCCAACTTTGCCAATCTAGTCCAACTAGGCTGTGAGCGCTTCTTATCTACACTAATCTGCACTAATATTATAAAGAGGAAAAGTTTGTAAGTATGTATGTATGTAGGTTTGTAGGGGGTAATCTCCAAAAATACTCATCCGATTTTAAAAATTATTTCACTACTGTGAAGCTACGTTATGTCTGAGTGCTATAGGCTGTTATTTATTGTGATAACGGGAAAAATACTAAACCTGTGCGGACGAAGTCGCGGGTAAAAGCTAGTTTGTTATAATTAAGGTGCCGGTTGGATCTCGACCGCAGCGACAACTGCAGACTTCATGCAGCCCAGCGACACTACTGGTTTGTATGTCATTCTATGGAACACCATTCGAACCTGGCGACGACGTGAGGTCCGCATAGAAATACCTACAAACCATAGTGTCGGTCGCCTGGCTTCACGAAGTCTGCAGTTTTCGCTGCCCTATCTTTACTTTACCCTACATTGTATGTAATTATAACAAATAAGATTTATACGTAGGTAATTATATGCAGTCGTTAGCCCACCAAAGGTGCTTTTGCGTTAAGGCTGGAAGATAGCAGCGTGGCTAGAAATTCAAAATTTTCACAGTTTTTTACATTTTGTAGCTAAACTGAGCTAAATTTTTGTTCAGCGATTTTTCGTTCGCGGCAATTACATAGTATTATTTTCATTATTGTAAACAACATAACAACAATAATTCAGCCGATAGCTCAGTTTAGCTACAAAATGTAAAATAATGTGAAATTTTTTAATTTCCCGCCACGTTGCTATCGTCCACCCTCAAGTTCGCTGGTGGCGGCCGATAACATAATTAAATGCAATGAATGGCAACGATGAAATTTTAATGGCGCGGTGCCTTTTAATGAAATGATTTGTAGTGAGGTTCGTATCGTTGCGTAGTGTATAGTAGTTTTTCTGCGTAGTTCCACGCCACACATAAATGCGTTCGATATCTAGAACTTTTCTACGTCAAAAACAAATAACTTCATAGCTTAGCTCGCGGTGGAGAATGATCTGTATAGCTAGTCTAATTAAGGTTGTAATTAAGAAACACATGTATGAAATAAGATTGCCAAGAACAACTGCTCATCTTATCGTCATCTCTATCTGTAAATATAATAAGGTTTAAATTGCGTGTTTGTTAGGCTATCACTACACATTTTGACACATTGACCTAAGTAAAGCCGGCTACACACGGCCCTAAAATCAGTGGCGATATCGGGACAAAAATCGTGAGCTCGCCCGAACCAATTTCTGAGTTGGTACGATTTTCCTACACACGAGGCGATCTAGGGAGCGATCTAGGGTGCTCCCCACCACTTCCCCGATATTGCCTCTGATTTTAGGGCCGTGTGTAGCTGGCTTTAGATTATTTATTAGTTACCTTAGATAACAATGAACTTGTAACTTTATTGCACTACAGGGTGAGTCCGACTCGTGCTAGACCATTTTTTATTAGTTGTTGTACTATAAAGTAGGCCCTAGACCTAGAATCATACTAAGTTTGATGCTTGCATGTTTTACCGTTTTTGCTATAGAGCAAAAAGTATCTATAAAAAATACGAGTATTGTTGTATGGGGACACCCCTTATTTTTTTTTATAATTTGTTGGGTAATCCGCCGTAATTATACATAATCTGTGAAAATTTCAACTGGCTACCTTTTACGGTTCCAAAAATATAGCCCTTTATAGTTAGGACAGACGGACAGACAGACAGTGTATGAAGAGTAATAGGATCTCGTTTGGCACCCTTCGGGTACGGAACCATAAAATCTAATAGAGTTTTTATAGGTCCAACTCTGAATTTGCAATACTTACTGCACCAAATGTATGGAACAGGTTTTTAGCCTTAGAATCAAAAAGGTTGGTTGTTTTGTGATGATTACTGATTAGTGAATTCAAAGCCACCATGTAGAAGTAATTTATCAGTCGAGTTATTGTTTTATTTGCATTTATTTAAATATGCTATAGTGTAGTTTTAAACAACTTTTATCTAGCACTTGAATCTAAGAGCACTTGCCTTCATGTGACGATCAGGCGGAAAAAGACCTTATAAAATACAAAATATCGACAATTCTAATGAACTGAAAATTTGAGGTCTTTGGAGCATCCCAAAATAATATTGAAAATCATGCATTATTACACTATAAACATAAGTACAATAAAATACCTATATTCATATTCTTAATCACCAGTTTTCTTTATCACTTCAACGAATTACTAAAAAACCTAAAGGACGTAAATGACAATTTCTTCACATAACTACTTACTGTAATTAGAAAGTGCATCTTGTTGGTCAAACTCGTGTTGTTTACTCTGGGAAAGTAGTCTGTATTGCTATGGAACAAATGGCCCCGTTTGACCGTGTTTTTGTACCATTACGACTCATTCTTCGGCACCGCGCGTTTACGTGGTGCAGTGCAATTCCGCGAGGGCTTACTTATTCAGAGAGATACATTAGTCCCATATTAAACGGCCCTTTATGGGTAAAAATCACGATCCAACTGTGTGTAAAAAAAATACATTCATAATACGAATAAGTCCGACGCATAGGATGCGGAGCATGCAAGCGCTTACATAACATTCTTGGGGGCTATTTAGGACGCTACCAAAATAAATTGGTGGTTTTTGTAAATACCTAAATTATTCAAAGCGCCACAAATGTTATCTAATAAAATGTTAGTTTTTGTAAAAATAATCTGTTTGCTAAATTAAAACGTCTGACTCTGAGCTAACCTATTCAGTAGAATAAGATGCATACCAGACAGTGGCGTACCGTGGGTAAATGGCACCTAGGGCAAGCATCATAATTGCGCGGATTGCGCCCCTTCGTATATCTTTTTTCAGTGGCGGTGCAAGACTAAATGGGACGTTAACTATTCTGCTTCTGGTTATTAAAAAAAATCGCACGCAGCGCAAAATGTCACAAGCAATCGGCATTAAACGCGCGCCCGAGAATTCACCGATTTTACCCATTTTGTAAGCCGCGATAGCGGAGCAATTCACTATGCTTGGACGAAATTTTACCGATTTTATCCTTAAATTACGCGATCGAAATTACTTACCATAGTTCGTAAATTGGACGAACGCACGCAGCGCCCACTAAAATTTAACAATTTTACCTTTAATCTTCATTGTTCGTAAATTGGACGACGCGCAAAGCGCCCGAAAATTTACCGGTTTTAACTTGTAAAATCCTAATTTATGAAACCTCGCGCGTAGCGCGCTTGAAATTCATCAATTTTAGACTTTTTCGAAGGCAAGTTTTCTTTACAAGCGCGCCCAAAACTTTATCGATTTTTCCCTTAAATTATGATAAAATTCAACGATTTTACCTTAGAGTTTTATTGTTCGCGCAGAAAACGGCTTTTATCATGCAGATTAACTTATAGTTAGGAGAAATCTAGACATCAGTGCATTTTTTATGAAGTTCATGCAATTTGCCACGGATTGTTAGCTACTTTCCTCATATTTTTTCGACAATTAGAGATATTCAAGTAGGTACCTAATATATCTTCTCTATCGTCACTATTTACATACACTATTTACAATACCATGACCGATCGTCCGATAATTTGAAGTAAATTGTTTTATTTTGAATTTACGGGTTGCGGTTTTGCGCCCCCTTGAAATGGCGCCCAGGGCACGTGCCCTGGCTGCCCCACCCTAGTTACGCCACTGATATCAGATGAGTACCTATTAGGAACTTAGAATAATTTAAATTGCATCGAAAAACTTAATCGTTACTTACTGGTTTTTCAAAATGAGATGGAATCAAAAGCCAAGATTTCAAATTTGAAATCGGGGACACTATACAAGGTGTTACAAAAGTACCTAACTCTTTTTACAGGGTGTAACCTACTGGTCAACAGGGTGTCAAATCTGTAAAAAAAAGTTGAAAAAAACAATTTTTATTTTATAACCTCAAAATTAAAAAAAAAAAAAAAATTTTTTTGTTTTTCTTATTAGATCAAATTTAAAAATATGTTTGTGCGTGTAGGTGCATTTACATAGCTTTGAGTTGTTAAAACTTTGTGAAAGTCAATAAAAACAATATTTAAAAAATACTTTTCTCCCGCCACAGCGTTCACATTTTATTAATTTAAAAATCAACGGAACGTCATAGAGCAAAAAAAAAAATTTAAGTTGTGATCCCTATCACCGGGTGCTATTACCCTGTAAAAACAGTTAGCATCTTTTGTAACACCTTGTATAAGGAGAACAGGGAAAGTCACATTTTTATATATTTCAAAATAATAATTCAATTGACATTTTTAAACATTGAAGAATAAATCAGTGATGAGTTTATAACTTTAACACGAATAATTAAGAAGATATCGCATTTTATATTTATCTTGCTCCATACATTTTTCATTGAGGTCCAAAACTTTAAAGAGCAATATCTCAGTTCAGTGTTTCTGTGACATTCCTTGTTCTTTCCGTGTACCCTTCGTTGAACAAGCGAACGAAGCGAGCGAAGTTCTCCGAGTCTACTGGAACAATCCGGCGTTTGTATGTATGTGTGTATGTATATATGAATGTTCGTTCGACGATAACTTGAGTAAATTTAGTCGGATCGTCATGAAATTTGGTAGGCAGGTAAATGAGTCAAAGGGAATTTTCAAGTTCGAACATGAGCCAAATCGGTCGAGGGGTTACTGAGATATGGGGTCGCGAGTTCATGGTTCGGGGCGAACCACTAGTATGTAATGGAAGTGTCTTTAGCTAAACTAACACCGGCTTAGCAAGTTCTCTCTGAATATCGCCCCGCCCCTGCGGAAAGCAGCGAGTGGGAAGCGGGATGTCTGCGACAAGCGAATGCAGGACGTGTGAAATAAGACATGTAGGTAGGTACAAGTGCACATTGTGCTCGTTATTTCATTATTTGCTACTCTCTTGTTTCTGCGGGTTTCATCACAATATTTTCCTTCACAGTACCGGGTGGCACCTATTGCTACTAAGGGCCTGGGCCCTTAGCCTGTAACGCAATGGCGGGTCAATGGCGTCCCGGCAGAAGGACAAAACCGGGCTCTCCTCGTTTTTCTCCTACAACCAGAGAACTAATCCTCTAGAATTAGAATCAAAATATTCTTTGCTGTACTACAAAAACATTAAAAGGACAGACGGCGTTAGCAAATCGTAATTGAAGTCGTCACCTGACAGCCCATTTTGGCACCATTGTGTTACAGGCTAAGGGCCCTGCTTACATACACAATCTTTAATTAGGTATGTAACTTTGAACATGGACTTTGAGCACCGAACGGTTCAGACTCACTGGATACCTACTTACTTGATTTTCAGAATGATCAAGCAGTACCTACCTAGAAGCCGAACCAAAGCCGCCGCCGCCGCCGCCGCCGCCTGCCCCAAATGCGTGAGGCAGTCGCCGTAATGGGAGCACACGCTTAAAGAGAAGGATGTCCCTTTGGTTGAAAGTGCAAAGCAAGACGTGAAATCCGGTGAGTCGGAACCCTAATTAGCCCCATGAGCCAAAGAGCATCTTTTGGATAGACACTGGAGCCGGGAGCATTGATATAATGCCAGACGTATAACGCGGTCTGTGGCATCAACCTGCTTGAAGCGGGTCCACATGCTGGTACTAGGTAGGTACAGTCTGCCACACGCTGGGATATCCCTTTTTATTGGATTGGCGCCCTTATGCCGCGCGCGGTAAGAGCTACCATGGGGTATCCTAGACTGGCCGACCGTACCTACATCTTGTACGAGATTTTAAGAAGTTGCTTATAATGTAAGTACATAGACGTTCCCTCAATATAAGAAACCTTTCTGTATGTAACAACCTGTACCTACCTAAGTATGTTTAGTCATACTTAAGTTGTTATAAACTTGTTGGACAAGCTTGTTACATCTAGGTAAGGCAGATGATTAATACAGCAGCTTCTATGAGTATGGCACTTTCCTTTTAGGGATCTACCTACCTAATACGTGAACCGAGTCTAAAGCCAAGCTTCTTCAAAGAATATTGCACCCTAAAGCTACGTCGACAGTAACACCACCTACTCGCCAAGTACCCGTGAAGAAAACATCGTGAGGAAACTACTGGCTGTGTAATAATAATGTCTGTCCATAAAATGTTTTCTAGTACAATAAAGAATATTCTAATCTAATCTAATCTGTGTTGGCTCCGCACATATTGATCTTGCGAAGTAAGTGAGTGAGTGCAATACAGCAAAGTAAGTATTGAACGCATACACTACCTGCTCTTATAAACTCTCACGCGAGCAACATCCGTCTGCCGAGGATAATTAAATACTTTCACCGGGAGCTTTATTGTACGGGCACTCGCACATGCATGTACAATAGGCACTTGCCAAGTACACCTGTGAGTGTTGTGTCTGAGTCGGCTGCCTGTTCGTACGGTTCTAATCTAACATTTATGTCGCTTTATAGTGGCTAACCATGTTATGCGTGCCATGTTAGGCCTCCGACTCATAGATCGAGTACCGAACGAAGTCATCCGACGTCAGACGAAGGTCGATGATGTTGGTGACAGAGTTTCGAAGCTTAGGTGGAGATGGGCGGGGCACTTGGCGAGGCGAGAGGATGGCAGGTGGACCAGGGCAGTGACGGAGTGGCGGCCAAGAACGGGACGAAGGTCAGTAGGCAGACCAGCAGCCCGGTGGACAGACGACATCTCTAAGACGACAGAGGGTCCGTGGATGCGTGCCGCTAGAGACCGAGGAGGATGGCGTGAGGGGGAAAAGGCCTATATCCAGCAGTGGGCAAATGTGGGCTGAAAATGATGATGACAGAAAATTAGGGCCCATCTAAGCAGCGCCAGTGATCAATTCTATGATCAGGGATCGGGATGATCTAGAATCTCGCATTCGAGACATCTCGACAGAAAAATCTCATTTCGCGGCAAATGTCACATCTCCTATTCTCACGAAGTCATCCTCGACTTAAGGCACGAGATTTCTGCGAGATGTTTGCCTATTTCGCTCGACATAACTCGAGTGGTCGGGAGCAGTCGAGATCGAAATGACATGAGATTTTTCCTTCGAGATGTTTCGAATGCGAGATTCCCAAGAATTAGCCCCCATATCATAGAATTGATCACTTCATGATGTGAACGACCATTTCATGAAATGATTGCATTTAAATTTTCATGAAATGGAAAAAACCCGCTGTCCACATCGTGATTTGGCCGGTTAGATCAATAAATAATCAGCGTTTGACGATATGAATGCATGGCAACTTCATAATGTGGCCAAACATTTTGAGATCATAATATATCGTAAAATATTTAAATTGTTCACCTTTAGAGGCGTGGTGAGATTGTTAGCAAAGTCAGCAGGATATATTTCTTTACATTTTTGTTGCACGCCTTTCGTTGCTTGTCGTACTTTGTAGAGTTTGATGTGTCATCGAAGGGTCTTTATTGAAAAATTGTTTAGTTTAGACTTAAGATTGTTTTTGTGTTGCCTGCATAGTGGGGACACTATGCACTATGCATTTTGCTATACTTACTAACTTTACTATTGAAACCTTTTACATAAAACGGTGAATTACTTTTTGCCACGTATCTTATAACCTAATATTTAGGGCATTTAACCATTAATCCAATCACTACCACCGCAGAGCTTATAAATGTTAAGAAAAAAGTTGCAGAGCCCTAATACATAATGTAGAGCACTCAATTTATGCAGAGACGTCGTCGCAAATTTTCCGAGTAAATGTGCCTAGGCTCCATAAGTTAGAATCTTACGCAAGGCAAGTTGTAGGGCAATAATGCGGTTCTTTACATAACTAGGTATTGCGAATTTATCGATATTTAATAAATGTCACCAAGACTCCCTGGGACTCCGTAAACATCTCCTATAACACAATTTTCGCAAACTTACGTAAAAAAACGCATGGGAAGACCTCAAAACTTAGGGAGTTTTCCTGTAAATTATGTTATATTGTCGCTAATTTGGAGATAAGTCTTGTGCTAATTTATTCTAACGGCAACTTGGAAATATGTTTATGGCCTGATTTTATGTAGAGCCTTTGACAGTATATTGAAAGATTATGTAAGAACCTACGATACTATCTTAAAAAGTTTTTGTAACTTATAAACAGTCAGTCGTAAATGTCTAGACCTAAGTAATAAAAGAAGTCTAAATAAAATGTCTCTGATTCTTACGAGATGTATCAAAATGTAGAGTAGCTGATCAAATAGTCGGAAATTTACATAAATGTCATCGATTTAAGTATAACGGATTATATCATGTGTTCTAAAACTAACGGTGTATGCCACGAGCCAAATCAGACTTGTTTATACAATAATACCTAAATAGCTGGAAAGATAGAAAAAGTATTTTCCGCAATGAGTACCTACCTAAATTATAAACCAAGCAAGCGGAATACATTATATTAATAGAACCATCCAAGCATTAACATGTAGCTTTGCAAAACAACCAACAATCATGCCACTTCCTTCCTTCCTATTGTAAAAAGTGTAAAAAGATGATGCTTCGCGTGCATGTCGCACCTGTTTGGCAAAAAGATATAATAAGGTAAGAGAAAACTCTAATTAGGTAGGCAATTTAGGCATCTCTTAAACCTTGTGATGTGACAATATACGAGCTGTAAGCTTGGAACATACCAAGCGGGACACAAAATACTTGACTTTACGACTTATACGACTCAACTTGGCCAATCTTGCTAAACATGTCCAAAGCACTAGGTACTGTGTGTGAGCGCTGGCCGCTGACTCCACCGCTTCATAAAACAAATAAGTATTTTACCTAATATTTTCTTAGGTTTGCACGAGCACTATACATAATTTAAACACAGATTTTATTAGACCTTATAATTTAGACCACGAGCCCTGCAAAGGTCTCGAAACGTTGGAAAATGTAAAAAGTTAATAAAACGAGTGTTAAATCCGTTAAAATCTGTGTTTAAAGTATTTTACCTTTTAATGCCGTGGGCAAGCGCGATTATCTACTAAGACCTATTCAGTGTTTTCGTGACCTTCCATCCTTGAAGCCAACTGGCTCTTGGTGTAGATTCCGCTTAAGATGCATTGTTGATAGCATGTTGATAGCTACTTGACAGATGGAAAGTAATTAGACCGAAGAATAATAATCTCGCGGAACCAAGCAGAACTGGATCAGCGGATTTTCTCATTTGAGTATTTTGAGAGCAATTACCAGGGTATGATAGGCTGTGACGTTGCGATCGGGGTCAGATATTTTGAGTTATTATTTATGAGTACTTACTTAGAGAACCGTGAATCACCTGGCGATCGAAGTTTATTGCGGCAGGCACTGGTAATGGAAAAATCTTTCAGTGAAATCATTACCTTATACGGTTTTGAAATTCAATTCGGTGGATCGAAGTGTCTTCAAGTACTTTTTACTACAATGAAGTCTGGTAAGTAGTAGTAGTTAAGGTAGTGTAGTGATTTGGTGTCTTTCTGTTATATTACACTACTTGGAAAATAAATATATATATAAATATCTACAATCAGCTTATAAGAGTCTGAATACGCGAAAACATATCAGCTACTACTTATGAATTTCGACTTTTTTTGTAGTTACGACATTTTTGTAAATTTTGAAAGTCAATGGGATGCTATTACACGTTTATTGATGAATTTGTACTACTTATTGCAAATTGCTTAACAGATAACGACCAGTGAAGGCTGTCGCATCATCCGTAATCCGATAGGTATCTGCACCTGCGATGAAAGATGCTGAAGAATAGAAGGGTTTGCCCCGATCTGCGCCGGCGCAGCTTCAGCCGTCAGTGTTTCCCTGGCTGGGGTACCGAGCGCACGCTCCCACGAGCCCGCATAGCCCGTCTCACGCGTCACAGTGTTCGAACGCACGCGATAGAAAGTGCGACGACGCGCCAATCTAGTGCAATTTGTTTCTTTTCACAACATCTTAGTTATTGGACATTATAAGTACTCGTACCATCGGTGGATGTGTTGTTGGATGTCGAGTGTTTTTATGGTATTTTGAGGTTTATTTTATTTTTGGTTTGGTACTCAGAGATATTCTTGGGAGCGACGACGTTGGGCGCCAACTTTTGCGACTACATATACCTAATTTGAATTTCCATTTGAAACACTAGACTTCCTGTACGAAATAAGAAAAAAACAAAATCTTAGGGGCTGAAAAAGATCAATCTTCCGAGGCTATAAAAAATATGAAACACCCTAACTAGGGATTTTCAAGTATTTATTTCCTGGTGTACCTCATCCCTAATTTATTAAGACAATTTAAACTTCGTTTAAGAAGATGTTAAGATCGATAGATAGAAGATAGAATACCACTATCTTAACATCTTTTTAAACAAAGCTACATCTAAATTGTACACCAGACCAACCCGATCTATTCGTTGCTTTACTTACGCCATAAAGTGGTGTGATGGATGCCGGGTATCCTGGCGGCCTAGCTATATCAATGTTTGTCTTACTCGATTCACATCACTTGATAAATGTTAATGTTTAGTGGAATTTATCCAGCCCATAAGTAAAGCCCACTGCTGGGCAAATAAGGCCACTTTCTTTTCGTGGGTAATCCGACAAATAGCGCCAACAATGAAAAAAAAAGACATTTCTTTGTGGATGCGTTTTTTGCTAAAAACGGGCCGTCAAATGAGAACCCCTAGGTTTAACTATTTTTAGGACATAAGGCCTACATTCCAGATTCTGGAACCTACGAGTAAATCCCGCATGAGAAAAAAACGGCCATTTTTGACTTGTGCGAGATGTACGAAATATGTGTTTTTTCATTGGTGCCGCTAGTGTGCTATAAGACGATTGTGAGCTCTGCCGTG
Organism: Zelleria hepariella; assembly: GCA_949319315.1. NCBI lineage: Eukaryota > Metazoa > Arthropoda > Insecta > Lepidoptera > Yponomeutidae > Zelleria > Zelleria hepariella. Next base: position 16,238,500 of record OX439385.1, read on the forward strand.
CTCACACCCATAATACAAAGAGAAAACGTTTTGCTACCCCTAAATATTATCCGATTTAATTGATTTTGGTGTTTATTCAAAAAATATTTAATTAGAAGGTACTTACCTTATTCTCAAATCGAGGAACAATCCCCTAAAGTACCTAAGTATTTTAATAAATTTTCCTACTTCAACACTTTTGCGTTACTTACAACTTTTAGTGGAAATAAATAAATTTTAGAATTTTGGCAATGTGGACGGAAATGGGCTCTTGGATGTCAAATTCAAGTTTGGACTTCATTTCGCATAATAACTTGTTAGCGACGACGACGTTTAAATCTACTTCTCTGGATTATTTATGTCCTAGCTGGGCATTTCTACACATTCTTAGTATACAACGTGTTACAAATCATCCTAATTATTTTTTACAGGGTGTAAACTAGGTTGTCAATTCTGTAAAAAAAGTTGAAAAAACAAATTATTATTTCATAGCTTTTTTGGTTTTGGTATTAGCTCTTTAAAAATATGTTTGTGTGCGTATGTGAATTTGCATGGACTTGTTAAAAAATTGTGAAAGTCAATGAAAACAATATTAAAAAAATACTTAATCTCCTGCCACAGCGTGAACGTTTTATTAATTAAAAAATCAACGGAGATTAATAGAACAAAACAATATTTAGATTTCGATCCCGGGTGCTATGTATGACTGACCCTGTAAAAAGAGTTAGAAATTTTGTAACACCTTGTATTTTAAAAGCTTTTTAAAATAAATCTGAAGAAAGCCTGTTCAAATACTGAGACTACGTAACTACCTACTTAGTGGGTAACTTACAACAAACAATATGAAAATGCTTATTGAAATAGCTCATTATTTTGTATTTGAAAAGAACACACAGACAGTGGTCTTCAGTACTTAAACATCAGTGAAAGTTAGGAGTCATTACAACTCGCATATTAGACAAGAGTTATGGCTATTAGAGAACATCATTTTTGTAGAGTCCATCTCCGCAAAGAGTCGTTCGAATCGTGCATTTACACAACTGATAGATCTCACAAATTGGTTTTGATTAATGTTTTGTTTTAAATCTCTTGTACGAAGGAGATAAATAAACTCTTCTTTTTTTATTCACCTTTTTATATTTACTAGGGGTAAGCGAGGATACCTATATTATTTTATTAAGACGTCTCGAATATTGCAATAGTTCCTATGCTGTAGAATTCACTCAGTGACGTAAATCTTCCTTTACGCTTGCTCTACCACAGCATTTCGACTATTGCAAACATTACGGTCGTGCGTGTAATACGTCATATCAAACGCGTTACACGACCTCGGCGATGCTTATGATGATAGCGGAGAGAGGCGCCGGGCGCATCTCGCCGATCGCGTTTACTTTCTCCGGTCGAACGTTGCCAAAATACCAGAGCTGTTCAACATTATGTTATCTGCTTTTTTTTTGCTCCAAGGCGCGATTTTAATTGCACAATATATTACAAAAGTGATAGTTGTAAAAGCACTCGAATCAGGTTTGTTACGGACACGGGGTAAAAGGTGCATTTCGAGAATGGTTTCACTTTTTATCTCGAAGCTTACGTTTCATGACCTTTTCGCTGCTTTCGACTGCCGGTCTTCAAGCCACAGATAAAATATTTGATTACTACTGCTATCACCACATCCACCTTGTCCAATAACTAAGCGACAAAATTGCATATTTTATTCTACAAATTAGGGTCAATAAACGGTAGCGGCCGGAGTAAAGTCGCTTGCGGAATAAAAAGCGAAACGGCATTAACTTACAACTACATACGTAAAGTGGACGAAAAATTGTGCAATACACACGTGAACTGTGGCAGTTGTGTTCCAAGTGAAAGTAGATAATTTCCCTCATCGTGTGGGAGCGTCCAGGCCAAGGAAACAAAGAGCCTGAGGAACAATGGACCACCTGTTCCGGCAGCGGCGGATCAGCGTACCCAAGAGGTAAGACCACTATTATTTAAACGCTAATCGTCGTCTCAATGCTTAGTAACTGCCTCTTTTAACAGCCACAAATATGGATGATGATAAGTGATTAGAAAGACGCGTTGAGCACCGTTCTCAATAGCCTTTGCTAATGTCGCGTATGAGCTTATTGCGCCGTATGCAAGCAGGTAACTTATATGGTGCACTTTACTTTTAATGGCGGTTACTTTCGAATCTGTTTTATGTGGTTTTCTCCGCTCGTGGTAGAGATTTTCTTCTTTAAAACACTAGTTTACATTTTCGTTTTTCATTTAGTACACTAGTTTACATTTTCGTTAGACAACAAAGTTATCTATTTGGTCGGATTTTGTAGTCGTAGCGCATGTCAAAAAAACATCTCGCAGTTTCTCAGAAATGAAAGCCTCTTGTCGTTTTTCCGGCGGACGCGCACGACTGCCTGAATCTAATCCGATTACGGATAAACCGTCAATCGAGCGCAGATAGCGACAAAACATGGACCGATTTATTAAACTCACAGATTCATTCATTTGCTCTCTTTTTGGTTGGCAGCACAAGCAGAAAATTTTAAATCCAAGTTATCGTGCGTTTTTAAATACCTACGTACGAGAAAAGCTTTAATTTTTTTCAGCGGTGCTCATAGTAGCTTTGATTCTAGTGTTGGTGGCCTCGGATTCTGAAATAAAGTGTTTAAGGAGACAGCCAACCAAAAAGGCCAGACTAAAACGCAAATCTATGGCAATACGCCTTGATGGTGACAGTTTTTCCCTAATCAGGCTTTTCCGCTGGGAGAAGGCTGCATGGGTACAGGCCTTCTCTTAGAGAGAAAGCTCCTAGCTGGGGTTAGTGAGACGCGTATAAACCACCTCCTACATCCTTCTTATAGGCTTGTCGCCACATTGCATCACTTTGCCTGAGTATCGTCAACCTTTAGCTATGGGCGATATGATACAGTACTAGGTAAATATCTCTGATGCGTCTTCTGCTTGAGCCACTGAGTAGGTATAGTTTAAAAACGAAATCCTGAGATTATTGGTACTATGCGAATGCATTAGATCTGAGACATGACATGTTATTTACTTCGATTTGAACTGAATATCAATACGCGTAAAGATGTTTTAACTGAGCTGAGCTGAGACGTCTCCTTGTCGCCTCCAACCTCCCCTTATAGCGACCCCTTGCCTCGCAACTGAGCTGAGCAATCTGATAGGTACCTGAGAAACTGAGCACTGAGCATGACCCAACGGTCTAGTCTGAGCATGACCAAATGGCCTCTGAGCGTGAACGTGACCAAAGGGTCCTGAGCGTGTACATGGCCAAACGGCCTCTGAGCGTGAGCATGACCAAACGGCCTCTTAGCGTGAACATGACCAAAGGGTCCTGAGCATGTACATGGCCAAACGGCCTCTGAGCGTAAGCATGACCAAACGGCGTCTGAGCGTGAGCGTGACCAAAGGGCCTTAGCGTGTACATGGCCAAACGGCCTCTGAGCGTGAGCATGACCAAACGGCCTCTGAGCGTGAACGTGACCAAAGGGTCCTGAGCGTGTACATGGCCAAACAGCCTCTGAGCGTGAGCATGACCAAACGGCCTCTGAGCGTGAAGGTGACCAAACGGTCCTGAGCGTGTACATGGCCATACGGCCTCTGAGCGTGAGCATGAAGAAACGGTCTCTGAGCATGAACGTGACCAAAGGGTCCTGAGCTTGTATATGGCCAAACGGCCTCTGAGCTTGAGCATGACCAAACGGCCTCTGAGCGTGAACGTGACCAAAGGGTCTTGAGCTTGTACTAACCAAACGGCCTCTGAGCGTAAACGTGGCCAAACGGCCTCTGAGCTTGAGCGTGACCAAAGGGTCCTGAGCTTGTACTGGCCAAACGGCCTCTGAGCGTAAACGTGGCCAAACGGCCTCTGAGCTTGAGCGTGACCAAAGGGTCCTGAGTTTGTACTGGCCAAACGGCCTCTGAGCGTAAACGTGGCCAAACGGCCTCTGAGCTTGAGCGTGACCAAAGGGTCCTGAGCTTGTACTGGCCAAACGGCCTCTGAGCGTAAACGTGGCCAAACGGCCTCTGAGCTTGAGCGTGACCAAAGGGTCCTGAGTTTGTACTGGCCAAACGGCCTCTGAGCGTAAACGTGGCCAAACGGCCTCTGAGCTTGAGCGTGACCAAAGGGTCCTGAGTTTGTACTGGCCAAACGGCCTCTGAGCGTAAAAGTGGCCAAACGGCCTCTGAGCTTGAGCGTGACCAAAGGGTCCTGAGTTTGTACTGGCCAAACGGCCTCTGAGCGTAAACGTGGCCAAACGGCCTCTGAGCTTGAGCGTGACCAAAGGGTCCTGAGTTTGTACTGGCCAAACGGCCTCTGAGCGTAAACGTGGCCAAACGGCCTCTGAGCTTGAGCGTGACCAAAGGGTCCTGAGCTTGTATTGGCCAAACGGCCTCTGAGCGTAAACGTGGCCAAACGGCCTCTGAGCTTGAGCGTGACCAAAGGGTCCTGAGCTTGTACTGGCCAAACGGCCACTGAGCGTAAACGTGGCCAAACGGCCTCTGAGCTTGAGCGTGACCAAAAGGTCCTGAGTTTGTACTGGCCAAACGGCCTCTGAGCGTGAGCTCCACTGTTACCTTTTATACCTTGGCTCTCGGCCTAAACTGAAGATGAGCCTGAGCTCCACTGTTATACCTTGGCCCCCGGCCTAAACTGAAGATGAGCCTGAGCTCCACTGTTATTCCTTGGCCCTCGGCCTAAACTGAAGATGAGCCTGAGCTCCACTGTTACACCTTGGCCCCCGGCCTAAACTGAAGATGAGCCTGAGCTCCACTGAACACTACACACTCGGTCAGTTGCTCGCTTGCAAGTGTCTGCCGCGCGCCGCGCCGCCGACTCCCGCCGCCGGCCGGCTATATAAAAACTGTGCGTTCTACCCACATTCACTATGATAAAATACATGAATCGCGATCATTCGCGACACTCCCCACAACAAAAAAATATATAATTATGCATGTTGTATGTGTTATAAATAAAACACAAGAAATAATATTGATTATAATAATCTCATAAGTTAATCAATCAAATGGAGGATCTATGTAGGTACTTCAAAATAGTTGCGCTGTCCATTCTTGCATCTTCTCCTTTGCTCTTAGAGCTGATGCTCGCGTCGGTCTGAGCTGGTGGTCGTTCGATCGGGTTGATGCGGGAACCTGGTCGTAGTCGTTCGATCGAGTTGGCATGGGACCTTACCTTACCTTACCGTACCTGCGTACTGTCCGACCGAGTTTCAAACTGGTCTTTGGAATCTGAGTTTGAGTCTGAGTTTGAATCTGAGTTTGAGTCTGAGATGGAATTTGAGTTTGAATCTGAGTTCGAATCTGAGTTTGAGTCTGAGATGGAATTTGCGTTTGAATCTGAGTTCGAATCTGAGTTTGAGTCTGAAATGGAATTTGAGTTTGAATCTGAGTTTGAGTCTGAGATGTAATCTGAGTTTGAGCACCTAGGTATGTAAACTTTTAAAAGTAGGTAAAACACTGTGAGAAAATCCGCGCTGTTGTGGACGGTAAGTCACTCAAAACATGTCAATAGTGTCCGTGCACTGAGACTAGACGTTCGACACACTGACACGAATATACTAAAAACATAATCAATCTGTAACCCTGCACGCCCCCTTCGATGTTCTGCGCGTGAAGGTACTTGACTATTGTCAAATATGTCATTAAAAAAAATAAGACAAAAATAATGCAGTATATCCGTCCGTATATCTGTATTAGTATCTCGAAAGAACCATTATTAATTTCCTTTATCGAGCAATTTCCTTTTGTCTATTTGTCACAAAGTTGATATTTTCACCTTTTCTACTCAGGACCAATATCCATCAATTGATTTACCAAGTTCTTAGTGACTAATAAATAAGGTTCACCTTTGCACATCATTAATTTATTCTGTTTGGTGGGTAATATTGAATTTAGGTCAAGCCGGTCTGGACTTCAAATACAAACTACGGAATGAATAAAAGGACAGAAGTTTGTGCTTCTGGCTAAAATTGAACCGCTTTAAATATCAGGGTAAATATTATTAGCAATGAATTACATATACTTATGTCAACCTAAACATGAACTGAGATTATTACTATAACAAACAATACATTGTATAGTTTCTAACGACAATGTGTCGTGATACTCTGAGCTTGCCTTCTGTTTTATTGTAAGTTTGGGTAAACTGAGAGTGGAAAAAACATGATGGGAAAAAATAATGTGGAAATTATTTCTTTTTAATGAGGAAGGATCCCAGCTCCTCCACCATGTCGCCACATTGCATCACTTTGCCTGAGTATCGTCAACCTTTAGCTATGGGCGATATGATACAGTACTAGGTAAATATCTCTGATGCGTCTTCTGCTTGAGCCACTGAGTAGGTATAGTTTAAAAACGAAATCCTGAGATTATTGGTACTATGCGAATGCATTAGATCTGAGACATGACATGTTATTTACTTCGATTTGAACTGAATATCAATACGCGTAAAGATGTTTTAACTGAGCTGAGCTGAGACGTCTCCTTGTCGCCTCCAACCTCCCCTTATAGCGACCCCTTGCCTCGCAACTGAGCTGAGCAATCTGATAGGTACCTGAGAAACTGAGCACTGAGCATGACCCAACGGTCTAGTCTGAGCATGACCAAATGGCCTCTGAGCGTGAACGTGACCAAAGGGTCCTGAGCGTGTACATGGCCAAACGGCCTCTGAGCGTGAGCATGACCAAACGGCCTCTTAGCGTGAACATGACCAAAGGGTCCTGAGCATGTACATGGCCAAACGGCCTCTGAGCGTAAGCATGACCAAACGGCGTCTGAGCGTGAGCGTGACCAAAGGGCCTTAGCGTGTACATGGCCAAACGGCCTCTGAGCGTGAGCATGACCAAACGGCCTCTGAGCGTGAACGTGACCAAAGGGTCCTGAGCGTGTACATGGCCAAACAGCCTCTGAGCGTGAGCATGACCAAACGGCCTCTGAGCGTGAAGGTGACCAAACGGTCCTGAGCGTGTACATGGCCATACGACCTCTGAGCGTGAGCATGAAGAAACGGTCTCTGAGCATGAACGTGACCAAAGGGTCCTGAGCTTGTATATGGCCAAACGGCCTCTGAGCTTGAGCATGACCAAACGGCCTCTGAGCGTGAACGTGACCAAAGGGTCTTGAGCTTGTACTAACCAAACGGCCTCTGAGCGTAAACGTGGCCAAACGGCCTCTGAGCTTGAGCGTGACCAAAGGGTCCTGAGCTTGTACTGGCCAAACGGCCTCTGAGCGTAAACGTGGCCAAACGGCCTCTGAGCTTGAGCGTGACCAAAGGGTCCTGAGTTTGTACTGGCCAAACGGCCTCTGAGCGTAAACGTGGCCAAACGGCCTCTGAGCTTGAGCGTGACCAAAGGGTCCTGAGCTTGTACTGGCCAAACGGCCTCTGAGCGTAAACGTGGCCAAACGGCCTCTGAGCTTGAGCGTGACCAAAGGGTCCTGAGTTTGTACTGGCCAAACGGCCTCTGAGCGTAAACGTGGCCAAACGGCCTCTGAGCTTGAGCGTGACCAAAGGGTCCTGAGTTTGTACTGGCCAAACGGCCTCTGAGCGTAAAAGTGGCCAAACGGCCTCTGAGCTTGAGCGTGACCAAAGGGTCCTGAGTTTGTACTGGCCAAACGGCCTCTGAGCGTAAACGTGGCCAAACGGCCTCTGAGCTTGAGCGTGACCAAAGGGTCCTGAGTTTGTACTGGCCAAACGGCCTCTGAGCGTAAACGTGGCCAAACGGCCTCTGAGCTTGAGCGTGACCAAAGGGTCCTGAGCTTGTATTGGCCAAACGGCCTCTGAGCGTAAACGTGGCCAAACGGCCTCTGAGCTTGAGCGTGACCAAAGGGTCCTGAGCTTGTACTGGCCAAACGGCCACTGAGCGTAAACGTGGCCAAACGGCCTCTGAGCTTGAGCGTGACCAAAAGGTCCTGAGTTTGTACTGGCCAAACGGCCTCTGAGCGTGAGCTCCACTGTTACCTTTTATACCTTGGCTCTCGGCCTAAACTGAAGATGAGCCTGAGCTCCACTGTTATACCTTGGCCCCCGGCCTAAACTGAAGATGAGCCTGAGCTCCACTGTTATTCCTTGGCCCTCGGCCTAAACTGAAGATGAGCCTGAGCTCCACTGTTACACCTTGGCCCCCGGCCTAAACTGAAGATGAGCCTGAGCTCCACTGAACACTACACACTCGGTCAGTTGCTCGCTTGCAAGTGTCTGCCGCGCGCCGCGCCGCCGACTCCCGCCGCCGGCCGGCTATATAAAAACTGTGCGTTCTACCCACATTCACTATGATAAAATACATGAATCGCGATCATTCGCGACAAGGCTATCATTAACTAAATTAAAACAAAGCCTAGGTATTTCGGGTATTGATCAGGCTTCCATCGAAGGAGCTCAATTCTGACACCGAACTTACATATTAATTTATCTATCTAAAAACAGCCTAATAGATTTACAAGGCTTGTAATCAAGCCTCGGTGAGAATCTTCGATTAATTACCCTCACAAAATGCTTCTCAAGTCAATTCCTACTCCCTTCACGTTCCGGGATGCGACAAGGTGAATGACACCGGCGAATGACTGATAGAAGAAACATAGCGATGTAAAGTGGAGCGGACGTTTTTTCGCGAAACTATCTCTCGGCGTTAGGCATTGTTTACGTAAAGTCTATTGACACTGGCTGCTTCTTGGTACAGTCGAGTGCACGATGCGTCTTGCTTGTTCGACATCCGACACGCTGGTAAAAAACTGTTTCTCTTTTCACGAATTTTTAACTAAGTATGCAACAAAAGTTGCAATTTTGGGAAGTGGTGCAGAGACTGGGCGCCTGGGTGGGACATTGTGTGAGTGAAGGCGCCATGGACTCTGTATAAATCAGCTCATTACATAGATACCTAGGTTGAGTCTACACATTAAATTTTTGCCAAATTGCCAGAATATTTTTTAACCCTCGACCAAAAAAGAGGGGTTTTATAAGTTTGACCTCTGTGAGGGTGTGTCTGTCTGTGTGTGTGTCTGTCTCCGTGTCTGTCTGTGGCACCGTAGCAGCTCTTAAACGGGTGAACCGATTTGAATGCGGTTTTTATTTTTAAATTTGAAAGAAGGTTTTCTAGCGAGTGTTCTTAGATAGCTTTTATCAAAATCGGTTCAGCCGTTTATGAGATATGCTTATTTGAAGCTTAAATGTGGGTATTTAAACATTTTAATTTAGTAGTTATCTATCAAGCACTTGCCCAGCTAGTGGGACATGTACAATTGTACAGGCTACATCTTACTCTTTTCTATCAAGCATTTGTACTATGTATGAGGATGATGGATGGTAGTGCTTAGGGTGATAGGGCTCACACGATTTGCATGCATGTTTATTTAAGAGTTCAATGCGTATAAATTAACTGAACAATCATAAACAAGTACCCAATAAGTATTAATGAACATGTCTAACGACGCTTCACAAATTATAAATGCATAAGAGGTAGATAACATTTGCATACATTTGTCTGAAATGCGTGTGCTGTTTACGTAACGAAACTAGCTAGCCAAGTTTGTGCCTACTTGCTTTTTTACGTCTGGTGATGTATGAGTTTTCCGGGAGAAAAATAGCATACTTATAAATTATAGTTTATAAAAAATCGAGAGAAGTTTCGATTAAGCTATCTCATACTTTGATGTATAATTTCACTAAGACTCTTACTTTAAGGGGCTTCGTAAAGGTCTCTGCATGTATTGTATCGCAAACTTGTGTCAGTGAAACAAATTACAAAATTGTGTATGGAGATTGTTACGGACTTCCTTAAAGTTAGAGTCTTGGTGAAATTATGTGATATTAACTATGTGATATGTGATCTGTAAATAGGTAAAATTAAGGTGAGTCTATTCAGTCCTATGAATTAAACATTATCGTAAACTTCGCACTTTTATGCGTGACGCTACAATGCTCGTGTCAAAGTCGTAGAGCAAATTTACACATTTTTTCAGATGAGAAAGGCACCACTATTATCTCATGGCGCGAGGCCGTGTGCTGTGCAGTGATAATTATTGACATTAAAGTAGTAAAACAAAACACGACCGCCTTTCGCGGAATGATTTCTCAATATTTTTTTCCGTTTAATGTTGATTCAAACTTTTTCCCGTGTTTAAACGTTAATTAATCCAATCAAAGAAACTCTTCCTATTGTTTGTGCTTTGGTCTTGCTTCACACACGTGTATTTCTTAGCTGTTCACTTCGATAATTTGTCTGACTGTGTGTGGAATCTACATCTACACTAATATTACGAGTATAAAGAGGAAAGATTTGATTGTTTGTTTGTTTGTTTGTATTGAATAGGCTTCGAAACTACTGGACCGATTTGAAAAATTATTTTACTATTAGAAGCCGACATTATCCCCGATGACCAAAGGCTACTTTTTACCGCGGAAAAACGCTTTATTTCTACAGGAAAACGGGAAATAGGACAACGGGTAGCAAGAATTTTATTATCCTTCCGTTCATCCTTTCCACATAACTTCTAAACGGCTGAACCGATTGGGTTGAAATTTTATATGGGTATTTCGATCGTTTTCTGGATGATTATAAATACAATTGGACCCGGTAGGTGGCGCTGCTGTCGGTATATCAACTACTAAACGGCTTGACGGATTGGGTTGAAATGTTGTTTGTGTATTTCCATGGTTTCACAGACACGAATGTATTATGCAAGAGGTTGCGGGTTCAAATATAAAGAAATTTTTGAAATCCACCCCTAAGAGGGTAAAACGGGCTACCAAACTTTGTAGAGAAAAAATATTTTTTTGTGGATTGCTAGCTTTTTCCCTGACTGACGGGGGAAAAATAGAGCTGCAACCATTTATCTCAGTCACCGCGGACGAAGTTGCGGGCGAAAAGCTAGTCCCATATAAAGATATTTGATCCCGGCAGCAAAAAACTATGATACGGCTTCAAGGATCGTAGTTGAAAAGGTCAGGAAACAGTTATAGCATTCCATGCTTTAACTGCTTTACCCTCTACGAAAACGCAATGACTTTACAGGCAAAAGAAAACAATAGTACCTTAAACACAGACCATTACACGATGTTACGACTGTCGTAATGCCAAAAATTTTCACGTAACTATCGTTGTGCGTGCGAGGGGAAAGTGTGAATTCGAGCAATTTTTCGTGAGCGCCCGCGCGAGACGCGTCGCCGTTGTTTTGACAACCCACGCACCTGCTGACTTCTTATCAAGATCCAGAAAAATGATCTATCTATTCAGTCCGTAGGTAATGAAGAGCTTAAACTAAGTGCCCGCTAACCATAGTCTAATTTCAACGCTAGTAAAGCAATGCTAGTGTTTCTATACCTATATCTTGTACAATGTGTACGTGGCTGTTTTGGTCAGGTCAGGTCAACATAGGCGTAAACCTGAAATCCGCGAAACAAAACAGCTGTGTAGGTCTGAAGTTCACCAACGACTACAAGAAATGTAAGTTCAGAAAGACTCTATCAGAGTTATCATTGAACCGTCTTCATACTTCTTGACCGAATACGTACCACAAAACTCTCCAAAACCGATTCGCGACTCTACTTGAGCCACCGAACTTTACCGAAGTGTAAACCAGCCATTAGAGCATGAAGGCAGCAATATTGTGCGATTATGAATTGCTGCTCATCGCTGGCCGTGACATTAGAATGCGATGCGGTTTGATTGACGAATAATAGTTTGTTTCACTGTATCAGCGCGTGACGAGAAGCCATCCATCCAATATTCAGAAAGGTAGGTATTTGTCCTCAAAACTTCGTTGTAAATTGATTGTGTTAACAACACCTAGTAATTTTGTACATAATCCCCGAAATATGGCCAGTATTTGAGGCCACTGCAACGATCAGTGTGGGAACATTCTACTGAGCCCTTGACGTAGATTATTTTGTTAGGTCTTTACCTACGTCTATTGTTATCTGCTAGTACCACCGACGTGGTTATCTACTAGTACCACGGATGAAGGTGCAGTCTTGTCGCTAAAAGTACGGTACTTTTGCACCTACTCAGGAAACTGTGGCGTGCCTACTTACAAGCCTAGAACATGGGATAATAGGTTTACTTGCGAGATTTAAGCGTCCTATTTAGCATACTTAGCAAGAATGTATTCGCGTTTAATTCAGTGTGTCGGTGAGCGATTTTAATGGTAATGAGAAAGGTCTGGGTCGGCGTTAGACTATCAGACTGTTAGGGCTGACAGGGACGTCTGCAGTGAAGTTGCGGAACCCCTGACCAGAGGGTCCCCTTGCAGTTGGTCAATTTATTAAGTTCTGGAATTTATGAAATTAAGTTATGGTTGGACGATGGCAACGTGGCGGAAAATTATACATTTTCACAATTTTTTAAAATAATTTTGAAGCTTAACTGAGCTATTTTTGTTCAGCGATTTTTCGTTCGCGGCAATAACATAGTATTCTTTTCATTATTGTTAATAACAGAGCAACCACAATTCAGCCGATTATGTGTTGTCGACAAAGCAGTGGCACTGCCCTAAAAACTAGTTTAAGAAAAATCGCTAAACAAAAATAGCTCAGTTTAAGTAGGTTTTTATTGTTGTCGATTGATGGATTCAGTTTCTGTGGTTTGGCCGTGGACACAGCCATTTTTAGGACACAATTAGCAACTTTTCCTACAAAAAAAATGCTTTGACACTGCTTTGAAAATTGCAGAAGTACAGTGAAACAAAAAGGTACCAGACTAACTGGGCATATTTTTCTGCTCTGTGCTCTACTTTAGTCCCCCAAAACAAACTACTGGATACGTCACTGGCCCGCTACTTTACGCCTCACTTCCTATCACTGCACAGCCGCTGCCGCCGCCTAATTACAAGCCCGCTGTGTAGGAAGTGCATCTAATGCCGTACGATGTATGCTACACATACTGACATACCCTGTGTGTTTGCGCTGGCCAATATAATGAGCTGCTTTTTCTCATAAGACTTGGGCGGAATGCCTTTTTTTTGTTAGCGCAGAGTATTATTTAGATACCCTAGACACACTGAGATGCCCATTTTTGTTTGATTAACGCACTTATGCCGCGCACCGTAAGAGCTACCATAAAGATATTCGGCCATAGAATTGACTCACAACAAAACACATCTTCACATTTTATAAAACTTTAGTACATTTATGTTCGAAACGTTAGCTAAACCTACCTAATGATTGGTATGAATGTGTGAAGTTAAAAGTGTAGGTAGGTATGTAAGTAGAAAGACCTCGGTCCATCAATTTCGTCCAACAGTATTTTTTATCAGCATAAGTACGAGGCGAGTCCATCATCAATATTGCGATGTAAATTGAGATATTTAATTGGTAAACGACAGCTTTACAGCCATTTATATCGTCGGTTAAAAATAATTGTCCCATAACTGTTCCAAACCAGTATACAATTTAATGACGTGCTAAATACAAGTAAATTAATGACAGGATTCAAAGTGACCCCAATAAAAATCCGAGGACCTTAGCATGCCAAACATGCCATTTAAGAACCCTATTAGAAAGGGGGCGTCCAGGCTTTTAGGGGGGAGGGGGTCAAGACAAATTTCACCCAATCTCACGTGGGGGAAAGGGAGGGGAGGGTCCCGGCAAATATCCCGTTTTTTTATTTATTGTATAAACATAATTTCGACCATACGTCTAATATTCGAATGTCAACCTTATTGCATTAGTGTACAGTTTTACTTTAATTGCATAGACTACGAGCAAATAAGCTCCCAAAGGCAATTTGGGCATCTATTTTTCCAGACACATTTCAGAGTTCTATGTTGTATCTAGTTTTATCCTTGATCGAAGAATATAATCGCAAAATTCAGGCTCGGAAAGTACCTATGCCTTTACTAGTATCAATGAGACAAAAGTATTAAATAATAATAGCATAATTGAAATTTAAATAATCGCCAAAATCACCTCACGGAATTAACACACGCCCCCAAAGTATAAGAAAAAACCCGACAGTAGTAAACGGATAGCGCAACTATATCAAGGAACAGGGAGACGCATCATATATGAGGGTAGAAGTTTGGGCTAAAATGTTCTGATATGGAGACGTAGGTGGAGCGTAGGATAATAGAGAAGTGTAGACAAACCAGCTGAGCGATGGTCCTCAAAAAAATATATAGGTTTTGTGGAAAAACATGAAGACGCATTTGAGGCATACGTAGACAGATATTATGCTGAAAAAGAAGAACAATCCATTCAAAGAACTTCAGTTTTCGTACTGTGTTTTCTTAATTCATGATGCTATTTCTGAATTTCACAAAAATAGGAAAAATAGGAACTGCGTTATTCATTGTCTGGTAACAATAACATACACCAGTAGTATTTGCACACAGCAGAATGACGATCATTTCTTTGTTCACGCTTAAGTAATATGAGGAGCTTAATTCGTTCAAGTCATTGTTATACTACGACTGTTACGGCTGTATTTTCAATGCATTTTGCTGTTTTATAACGTTGCGACTGTGAAGATAAACAATAGAATTGCTCTATTGATTTCCTTAATCAATGTATTGCTTGCCGAGACGAGTTCCGGCAGCTAGCCACTGGCAGTTCCCCATCGCGACTGCAATAACCTGAGTTAATGCAACTATTGTACACCCGCGGACGTGTAAGGTGTTCCCAAATTGTGTTAAGACGAACAGTTAGATAATTTTGTTAGAGGCTGCATCAATTGAATTTTTTGTCAGACGTTTACCGTTTGAAATTCGAACGTTGTCGGCGCCTGCGACGCGAGGTGTGCGAGCCGAGTAATTGTTCCTGCACCTCGTTGTCTAGATCTCGGTTAATAGGTCACGCGAGTTTTTATCACAAGTTAAAACAAATTAGGTCTCGTTTTATGTACTTTATTTAGTTTTTATAAGTGCAAAGAAAGCTGCCAGTAAGCCGCGCTTGACTTTCTAGTTTGGTTGTGTTGCCGTCCGAGTCATTCACAATAATGACGCGTATGGTAATGTTGATACCCTGTCGAACGTTCGTGGATGCAGAGCGCGTGCGCCGGTATAGCGGTTGCCACGAGCCGGCTTCGAAAGCGACCGGTTTGTAAACAAATGAGAATATCTAATAGGTAACCATAATTTGCGCCGCTACCGCTCGTCACTGCGCTCCTGGCCTCCGCCGTCAAGTTCGGCAATGCGGGTCAGTACGGGTATTGTTCGTTCACATAAACGTTTTCACACCGATTAACGAAATCCAATTTCAAGTAGTCCGTTTAGAAAGTGGTGCGTCTTGGTTCCTACGCGAATTCGTCAGGGCCGCCAAGAAGTGGGTTAAAAGGCGATCGATTTTCCGCGAAAGTACGTTTAGGGTATGCGTGTAAATCGCCTTGCTTGACTGAGGCCCATTGCTAATTGGAGTAGCGGTACATTTCGACTAAGAAGTGCAACGTTAACCCTTATAGAAGTTATTTGAAGTAGTAGACGTTCAGCAAACGGACCCGCGATTAGCCCAATTAATAAGTACCTATTATTCAATTAAGGAGATTTGTAATAGTGACTACACGAGCTGTTGCAAACAACCTGTGGGAAGTGGAAGTAACGGGTTCTCGACCTATCTCTCACACTGACTATAAATAAACTCCCTCTTCCTTGCTGATAACTCGAGCCTAGACTGGGTTAACAAGCGGAATATATGAAGACAAAAGAACATTATTTCATCGCTGGACTGAAATTACATTCGAGATATTTGCGATTGATGATAGATATCGTTTACCCGTCCGACCCCTGAGTTATGTTTTTTTTTAGATACGATGTTCGGTTTACACACAATCATACTCGTAGAAAAGAATTCGTCAAAACGAATGATGATCAAGTAATTTTCGGGCCGAAATCTAGTTAATAAGTACCTATTCTTCTTAGCATTGGATTGTCGTGTTGCAGAATATAGGTACTTTTTTTGCACAATATAATCTAGCAATTTTCTTGGCTTTAACACGGTTTTACTCCAGCCATCAATTACTCACATACTTAGCGCTAACATTGGCAAGCGCGAAGTAGAGCTGAGCGGTCGGATGTGTGCTGCGTAACAGTGACATATATCTGAGATAAGAGAGTGCGCGCAACACAATGGCACGCCGCGGAAACCGCAACCCCGCCGTTGCGCCTGCGCACCTCCGCACGCAATACTGTTCCGCACCAACCAACTTCACTCCTTTGGCCATAAACCTTTCTTCTTTTTCACACGAAGGAGCTTTAGAAACGTCGCTGGCACTTGCGACAGTGCTAAGTCCAAGAGTTGCCGCGCATTCTTTCATTGCAACGATGGTATGAACTTTGGGACATTTTTTCTGTTATCATCAACCGAAGTTTTTATCTAATATTTAGTCCCTTCTACTCGTTATAAGGCGTAAAAGGTGCTAAATATACACGAAATATAGGGCGTTATCAGGATTCCCGACGAGTTATCAGGCAGGAAAGTATAGAAGTGTTACACATTTTAGATCCTTAGCTATACCTTCTATAATAGCCATCACACCTCCTCATCACACCATTATAACGCGACGACCATAACCTCCTAGCTCTGATCTGCACTCCAGATCCAGTTTTAGAAATCTTACACCGGTTCTTCAGCAGCTATCGCCCATCTTTGTCGAAGTTCACATTTACGTGGTCGAGCTCTAGCACCCTGATTTACGCATCTAGAACTGTGACAGGCAGCTCATCGCTGATTCTGTAATCTGCGCCTAAATACCTTTGACGATTGAAGACTGAGTGTTGTTCTTATACATTTAGGGAGTATTTTTGTGTGACCTCGTTGAGGCAACATTAATTAACTGCTCTTATAGGACTAATATTTTAAATTAAAAAACATTATCACACGCACGGTATGTAAGAGGTTGCGGGTTCAAGTCCTGTCCCGAGCGAATTTTTAACCTTATAAAAAAAACATTATTATGGTACAAGTAAACTAAAATTAAATTTAAATCTATCTACTAACCTTTGTCCTACTTACTATAATTTTATTTACAGCAACAGTCATAAAAAATACGCACTAAAGTCTGTAATTTTCTTATTGTCTGAAATCCTATGTTTCCACAGCACTTAAACTAGTTTCCAAGGTGTTCTACGCTTATAATTCTTACACACGCTAAGTACCGTTTTTCTCCTGTAAAAAACTCGTTTATTCCTACAAAAAGCTAACTAACAGGATCCGAGACCTTGTTTCTAAGCATTGTTCACCTATGGAATCAAGATGCTGCTTTTCTAAGCAATCTACACCTTGTGGCAATGAATTAGAGATGACAATCCCTTATCGATTTTCAACCCTTGTTAATGGCTAATTGTATTACGCATTATAAGTCTTCAAGTACTATTAATAAGTGGCTATTAGAGCAGTGCAGAGTGTATTAGAGCGATGCAGTTAAATTGGGCAACCGTTTGTGCAAAATGTTGGATTATGAAACGTTTTTTGTACTCTTAAAAAAAAATTATATTAATAACCAACCCAACGAGTGGCGGGAAATGCACAATTTTCACAGTATTTTTCAATTTTGTAACCAAACTGAACTATTTTTGTTCGGCGACGACAAACGACAATAAAACAGTATTATTTTATTGTTCTAAACAACAAAACAACTAAATAGTTCAGCTAATTAAGAGATTTATTTGCTGAAACTACTAGTTTATTTTGGCAGTACCAGAACAATGAAAATAATACAATTATATTGTCGTGAAACAAAAATTGCTGAATAAAAATATCTCAGTTTAGCTACAAAAATGAAAAAAAAAAAAGCTGTAATCCCGCCCGTATTAAAAAGGGTCATAACCTTATGTAATCGTGCCAAGTAACGTATCAAAAATAAACATGCTATTTTAATGTCGCAGAAAGTAGTAAAAATAAACCAAGAGAAATTAATGTAATTTGTTTCCGTAAACTAACTCAATTTGTGTCATGCGATCGCAACGCGCTTGCGCTACGCGTTGATGTCTTTTGTATGCACGAAAGTTCTTTGGACAATTTCAAATGAGGGGCTTGTGTAGCGCGAGGACCAAAACGTCGCGGGTTTTTGGTTCTCGCACTATTAATAATTATGGCAAATACAGGGTGCACTCTAAGTCGATAGCGGAACTTTAAGTAGGCTGTCTACTGATCAATACAAACAACTTGTACTAGGTGGCGAAAAAAATGGAGCGAAAAAAATATCAGCTGTTTCATACATTTGGCGCAGTACTGAGTCGACCTTTTGTATGGAACAGCTGATATTTTTTTCGCTCCATTTTTTTCGCCACCTAGTACAAGTTTTTTGTAGTGATCAGTAGACAGCCTACTTAAAGTTCCTCTATCGACTTAGAGTGCACCCTGTAGTTGTTGTCTCGCTACTAACTACTGCTTTGAAACATTTTTATCTTTTAGAAAATTGTGTTAGATACATTTTTTTCGGTCGAAACGGCTTGCTTGATTAGTACAGTTTTTAGGTTAGGTATTAAATATGATTTCAGCGCAAGTAAACTTTTTTTACGTACTAACTTTAAGAAATATCGAACCTTAAGGGAGGACGATAGCAACCTGGCGGGAAATTCAAAAATTTCACAGTTTTTTACATTTTGTAGCTAAACTGAGCTATTTTCGTTCAGCGATTTTTCGTTCGCGGCAATAAAACAGTATTCTCTTCATTATTGTAAACAACAGAACAACAATAATTCAGCCAATTATGTGTTCTGGTCTACGAAGCAGTGACACTGCCCAAAAAACTTGTCGTAGACCAGAACACATAATCGGCTGAATTATTGTTGTTTTGTTGTTTACAATAATGAAAAGATTACTATGTCATTGCCGCGAACGAAAAATCACTGAACAAAAATAGCTCAGTTTAGCTACAAAATGTAAAAAACTGTGAAAATTTTGAATTTCCCGCCACGCTGCTATCTTTCAGCCTTAAGGCTTCAGCCTTACGACAAATTTTTTGGGCAGTGCCACTGCTTCGTAGACCAGAACACATAACTGTGAAAATTTTGAATTTCCCGCCACGTTGCTATCGTCCACCTTTAATAGCTATGGCCTTACTCGACAGTGGCGCCAACTAGTGAGCACTAAAACATTGTACCGACAAGGTTACGGAATAAAAAATAAAATGTAGCCAGGTTACAAATGGTGCATTGAATTCAAATATTTTCCGATGCCCTGTAATATATTCCCCGCATAGGATCTAGACCACACAAACGACGTATTGTTTGCTAAAGACGATACATGAAGCAGTGGCGGATTTACACATTTGCCGCCAGTAGACTTTTCAAATTTGGCCGCCCTACCGACCGATGAATTCCTAACATTTTCACTCTCGCGTCACCTCTTTGAGCTTCAAGAAAAGCTCACTTTACCCCCCTTCAAAATATTATCCAAGTAAATACAATCATGCAATTACAAATACACTTGTGTGGACCTTATTTACGTATACTTTACGTGCATATTTTTCTTTTTATGTAAGATCTAAATAGATGCCCCCCAAATCTGCCGCCCCTAAAATATGCCGCCCTAGGCTTCAGCCTACTCAGCCTATTGGTAAATCCACCACTGACATGAAGTACGTTTCAAAGCAACAACTTGAGTGAATGTTGATGGCTATATTTTGTACGGACAAACCTCATTAATTTAAGTGTACGTACATTTGCTAAAGTATAACATTACATTCAATTGCGACGCGCAATTTGCATGTTAAACAAACGAAATGGCCAAAAATACTTTGCAAAGAATGCGATTGAAATAAATCCTTAACGGTGAACATCCACGAAAGTATATTTTCTTTTGAAACAAACAGACGTCATCGCGCAAATAGTTGTCACTGATTTTTCAAATTGTTTGTCTTATTTGGGACACGATAAACCCTGCTAAAGTGTGTTATAGAATGGTTCTTAAGGTTTAACGATAGTAGCGTGGCGGTAAGTGCACAAATTTCAAAGGTTTTTCAATTTTGTGGCTAAACTGTGCTATTCAGCGATTTTTGTTTCATGGCAATAAAACAGTAATATTTTCATTATAAAAGAATAAAACAGCAATAAATCTGCTGACATTTGCCTTTTTACTGGTTGACAAACCAGGTTGGTCTGTAAAAGAAATCAGCTTAATCATTGTTGTTCTGTTCTTTAGAATAATTGTATGAATACTGTTTTATAACCGTGAAACAAAAATCGCTGAACAAAAATTGCTCAGTTTAGCAACAAAATATAAAAAAAACTGTTATGGGCTTTCCTAGTACACTACTCACGGAACAAAAAAAAAAATGTTACTATGAAACCAACTGCAAAATTGTAGTCTTATTCATACATTGATGTCGCAGTTACCGACTTCAGTATGGAAGAGCTGTTTAGGTCTCATAATAAAAGTTTCTAGTATCGATGACTTGAAAGACCCCTTTATGGATACAGGACTTTTTTATCACACCCTGTTTTACTCCTAAACTTTACAAAGATACCAATCCAGATTAATTTATAAGACTGCTTACCCCGCGGTGGGTGGCGGCGCAATTATCCACAACGAGCCAATAAAGCTGGCGATTAAGACGGAACGCGGGTAGCCGGCTGCTCCATACAAAAAGTACAAAAAGGGAGACCTGTTTCCTCCCTGGAAAATTATTTTAGAAAAAATATGTTTATGCCATTCAATTTATATGTACCTCTGCCATGTCCCTATGTTTTCCTTTTTTTATTATTTTTATTATTGTAATAAAATTTATTTAAATAATTAAAATAATAAAAAAAGGAAAACATAGGGACATGGCAGAGGTAAATATAGATTGAATGGCATAAACATATTTTTTCTAAAACAATTATCCAGGGAGGAAACAGGTCTCCCCTTTTGTATGGAGTTGAGGTTACCCGCGTTCCCTCGATGTGCATGCGCAAGTCGGACGTGGAAAGTATGTCGCGGTGCGTGCGAGCCGGTCGCGGCTTCTTACTGTGTCTGTCGCTCGGTTAAAATCTACAGAATGAGCGGTCTAAACAGCTCTTGAAATTAATACATCAATTAATTTCAGAGCTGTTAGGTATGTATCACACAATATGTTGTGTTGTCTGCTGTCTCGCAAGTTAATGATTTTTACATGATTTTTTTCACTCCTACCTAGTGTCTTTGCTAGTTCTTCATCTTCTCAAAGTGCCATTTCTTCGGAGGTTCTCAATCAGTCTGGCTATTTTGCCCTTACAAGCTGCCTTGGACCTACATAAAGGGTGGCCCATTTTTAGCGGTATAATTTTTTTTTGCTAGGCGGTATCGTAACTTATCATTTAGAAGAAACTTTTGTTCTACCAATATTTATAGTTTAGAAGCTATGATTCCAAAAAATTCCTTCGAAGGAAGGTCTTGTTTCTAGCTGTTTCGTAGTCGAGATTTTTGTTCCTCCTTTTATTTAGGCCATCAAGATGAGTGGTTCTACTCTAAGTAGAAAATGTATTTGTTGTCTTTCTGTTCTTACAATATTGCTATCCGGAACATCTTCCACAACAGTATCAACTGCCGCTCTGTTTAACATACTGAGCCCTAGGTCCCGAGCCTCTCTAGAGAACTGCCTACTTAGATGCTAAATATGGTGTTTTGTTTCAAGAGCGAGGCTAATGTGAAAATTCAATGCACTATACGATAACGGTTGTGAACTAAACGTTTATAGGGTTCTGTAACCGAAGGGTGCGCGAACGGGACCTCACCTTTAAAAGGCTGACCCAAATTTTTCACCTAGATTTCCTAACTTTGAACAAGGAAGTGTTTTAAAGAGTTTTAAAGAGAGTCAGCATTAAACTGTACCCAAGCTTTTCAAAACCATTAGAGAGTAGTGATTAAATTAATGTTGTATCCTCTAATTTTAATCGAAATATTGTTTTTGAGGAAGTGTGTTTTCAAAGAGGACCCTACAAGTTCGAAACGGAGCCATGTGAGATCAGAGATCTCAGAGATCTTATTTGTCGTATTTGTCCACAAAGACCTCGGTATTTGGTTATTCTCCGTCCGTCCATCTGTAATTTTATCTATTAACGAGCTAAGCGTTCAGTAATTTGGTACACGCATTCGGGCTACAAGCATCTTCTTTGTTTTGTGCTATTAGTTAAAAGCTCTCGAGATGTTTGCGGTGTCTGGTTAGTCTGATGACCGTTCGAAGTAGTACACATTCTGTATCCATTCACTACATTTCTTGGGATAGGAGAAAGACCACTTTGTTAGAAGTAGGTTCACACATCAATTGAAAGTTAATAGCCCTGTAATAGCCCATTTCAAAGAAAAGAGTCTGAAGTGATCTTGGTTGTACATACTACTCATTACACGGCTCTTTGTTATTTTTGTCATATATTTAATTTTAGTTAATTTTATAAGGTATCCGCTGAAAACCAGCGTCGTAGTAGGTAGCTTGCTACCGACTTCGACATAATGCTGAGCGGAGGCCATTTTGGTGCCTTCTGAATTTATAGATGTTAATTAATATTGTATGTACCTATCTAAGAATGTGCCAAATAAACAATTTACTTACTTATTTACTTACTCTTCTGAATTGGAACCCACAACTTCTGTGTCAGTGTGCAAGCAACTTAATAATTATTTTAACATATCAACGAGGTAGGTTTTAATCTTTGCGTAATTGACACGCTAGAGAAATCAAATTATTTCCATTGCTATGATTTTAAAAATACCAGAGTAAGATGATTCTCTTTACATTGATAATCATCCGTATGATAATTAGATATCTTGGCAGCTGATAACAAACTTTGATTACCAACACAAGCTAATTTATTTTGAGCTTTGACTTCGAGCACGATTGTTTCAAGTGCTAGATTTTTTTTTAAATAAATCCTTTTGTGTATAGTCATTCAGGCGAGGCCTTAGGCGCCACACACACCGCCCGGAGTTCTGCGTTCAGCGTTCAGAGTTCCGCGTTCCGAGTTCTTTCTAATGTATGGGTTTGCTTGGAACAATTCACACTGAAGCGGTCAGAACTCGGAGTTCTCGTGAAGCAAATCTGAGAACTCTGAATTCGGAACGCGGAACTCCGGGGCAGTGTGTCCGGCGCCTAACTCCCTGGTTCTATATCATAATTGCATATAACAACTTGTAAATACATGGAATACTTTTCCTGGATGGGTGTTAATTAATAAATAATGATAGTCAATCACCAATTAAGAACAAATAAATTAAAAATGGAATACCGGGAGTAACAATGAGTAATTAAACATTACAAACAGCATAGTTCTGCTTGCACAAGTCGGTTGGTGAACGGCAAGTAAATAATTGTGTTCTAGCACGACAATATGTTGGAGAAAAAAACGTGTTGTAGATATTATGATAATTTTGTTTATTATGTACGATTATATCTGTCCGTAGTAGACGTGTCGCGATTGCGTTTGTTGCTAATGATTATTGATAATTATCTCTTTCTACGAGTCAGTGTAATTTGATTGACACTATCTTGAAGACTTGATTGCAGAAATCAAATTAAACAAGGAAATGCATTTTTATGCAGCATTTTATAGTTAAAAAAGTGAAGAGCTCGCGTAGTACAAACATTTTGTCCCACTCTTGAACTATGTAGTGAGGTACCAATATACAAGGTGTTACAAAAGTACCTAACTCTTTTTAAAGGGTGTAATCTACTGGTCAACAGGATGTAAAATCTGTAAAAAAAGTTGAAAAAAACAATTTTTACCTTATAACCTCAAAATTGAAAGAAACAATATATATTTTTTTGTTTTTGTTATTAGCTCAAATTTAAAAACATGTTTGTGCGTGTAAGTGCATTTACATAGCTATGAGTTGTTAAAACATTGTGAAAGTCAATGAAAATAATATTTAAAAAATACTTTTCTCCCGCCACAGCGTTTACATTATATTAATTTAAAAATCAACGGAAAGTCATATAGCAAAAATAATATTTAGGTGGTAATCCCTATCACCGGATGCTATTACCCTGTAAAAAGAGTTAGGTACTTTTGTAACACCTTGTAGTTGTAAATCAATAGAAGTTCTTTGAAATATTTTATGTAAATCGATTCTGCAAGTTTACAGTTCTCGGGATGAGAGGTAAATCTCGTTTCAGTCGTCGTCAGACACAATGCTCTACTATGATAAATTGACTGTGACTATGGTTCTAGGTGGGTCCACTCCCCACATAGACTTGCACGCGATCGCCGCGTCATCGGAGCGAACTTTCGCCAATATCTCGGTTTGCCTCGCCTCTGCAAATGTCACGCTATTTCAACTATGTCGTGTGATCTAATATGCATAAAGATAATCATCATTAACGTGGCGACAAATGGAGTGCATTCACACAAGTTAAATAAAATATAAGCGCAAAAAACTATTCCTTATTTTATAATAACAGTAGTTAACTACCTTAGATTTATTATTAGTGTAATTAATTATGTGGGTTTTAGTAATGTTTAAACACTATACTCTTCATGTCTACGTCTTCATGTCTCTTTTTTCACATATTTTCTCATAAACTATACTGTTTATTGACATAGTGTAATATGGACTTGAGTTATGTAAAATGTAAACCGCCTTGTTATTCTGAAAGTGGTCGAGAAATAAACATGACCGTTATTGTGTATCGTTGAGAAATACATAGTACACAGGAGAAATTGGCATCAGAGCACCGCTTGTGCTCTATTCCGAATACGGAATGGTTTAGTATGTTTATTTATTGTACTTTTACCGACTACCTTCTCTCTTTATAAGGAAGAAAGTCCACCGCCCGCTCAGACTCCGCGTCGTCATTTATTATTTCATGTTTGCGATTGCACGAACATGGATCTCTTTTAAGAGGCCCCTTCAGGACCGTGGGAACTCAGTGACGGCCAAGCGCGTGAAACACTGTTTTCTATAGCTGTTTCACCCAGGGCGAGACGGGGCGCGGGAAAAGTGAGAGGCAATGCGGCTGTATGAGTCTACGTGTTTTCGTGTCCTTTCGCGAGTATCTAGTTGTAGTTGTAATATTAATGTAATAGATCTATTTTCCCAAAAAATTTCGTAGTTCAGCTGCCATATCTACATTTTATTAGGTATTTCAAAAATCTTTTTTTTTTCTGACAAGTACGACACATTATTGATGTTCCCAAGGTAGTTAGACTCCAATAGACAGTGTAATAATGTAAGTAAATAACAGCTGAAAGTAACCCCTTTTTCGGCGCGAAAAACGCATCGCTCTAATTTCTTTCAGGTTTTTTTTTTATTTTAAAAACTATTTGCAAACCTCCATATTGGTCATCTGATATAAACCAAGTTGGTTACTGATATAAACCAAGTTTCAGCGAAATCCAGCCTGTAGTTTAGAAATTAAACCGGAACTACGTTTGTATGGGAAAATAGGGCTATAACGCCCTCTTAAGGTAAACTTTAGCGATTTCATAAATGGCCCATTCCTTATTTTGTCTATTATAATAGCCATTTCTGTAAACACTCTTTTGTGTACAAAAGAAAAGAGTAAACAGAACACTTTAGAAACGTGTAAGACGATTAGGCGTCGTCGTAGAACAATACAAGTACTTTATTACAGGTGCAAAAACAGCCAAAGATTACTCTTATAAGTACATACATGACAATTAGCTGCAAAATAATGGAAGCATTAGCTTTAAGCTCTTTTCAATAGCCTCAGTGCGTACACCGACACCAAATCACCAGAGTTTATAGCTGTCACTCTTTTGCAAATATTATGACATTATCTTGATTTGCTAGGTGTGATGTGGGGCACTACTCTACCAACCTACTAACTTTAAAGTTCGACGTTGCTAGAATATGGCTGCTTAAGATTATATTGTAACATTCGTCACCCCTCGTATGAGATGATCTCTTTAATGTTTACAATTTTAGTATAGTCCGCGCGTGGTAAGACCTATCATCGAATCAGAATCAGAATCAGAATCAATTTTTTTTTATTCAATATTCCATAAATAAATTATTTACATTGAACGTCAAAATATTATCTAAAGTAAAAAAAAGGTATATAAATCAGATACTTATTACTATCTAATACTAAGTATCTAGCTACTTTTTTTTTCTCCAGCTTCACTAGCTCTGATCGTTCTTGGAGAAGCGGGTATCTGAGCATGTCGTTGACCGACATTCTTGCTTGGTATCATGGTGGAATCGTCCCCAGTACGGGAAGCATGGTAAGCCCGAGATAGGCCCTTCTCTATGCCAAACTGTCAACTTGTCGGTCGGGCTCGAGTTGGCTCTACGCCAACATGGCGATGGAGACAAAAATACAACATTTTTATTAAAATGGAAATAACTACTTTTTGCTCGACATGAACCTAATCTATTGCCATCTCGAATCCCACCTGCCATGCTCGCACCATAGACATGGCACGTATGTCACTCGAGTTCGAGAGAGTGTCAAAACGACCATGCTAAGCATACAGATGGCAATCGTGCGGCGTGTCACTCACTGTCACGCCTCCGATCGGCGCGGGCGCAAAAGATCAGCAACAAAAATCAGAAGTCACTGCTCTTACATCAGCCCGAGTAATGTTCTTTGCACTTAAAAACGTAAGCTCTCATAATGTTGCCGAGTGAAGAAGATAGTAAGTTGTCAGTACAGTCGACAGCACGTATGCCCTTACACGCATGCACTCTATGTAGTTACGTTACGGGTGGCTTTGCAACGAAAGTATAAGGGTCTACGTGCTGTTGACTGTACAGTACACAAAGTATTTGAGTGGTTGCAACGTCTGTGGAGAAGCGCGTAAAATAATAAAATGTAATATAAAGCACGTAAACCTTTACATTTTCGTTGCAAAGTCACCCCCCCGTAACGTTATAGAGTGCACACGTTTAAAGGTCATTGTGCTGTCGACTGTACATCGTTACAACAATATTGACTCAATGTTGTT
This sequence comes from Zelleria hepariella, assembly GCA_949319315.1. Taxonomy (NCBI): domain Eukaryota; kingdom Metazoa; phylum Arthropoda; class Insecta; order Lepidoptera; family Yponomeutidae; genus Zelleria; species Zelleria hepariella. Next base: position 16,265,305 of record OX439385.1, read on the forward strand.
CCCTCACTCACTCACTCAGTTCCCTAAGGTCCGCTTGCGCCACCCAGGGTTAGCCAGTTAACTCTGAGTTAACGTCAAAAAATGTATGGAAATGTCATGTTAACTCAGAGTTAGTTTGCTAACCCTGAGTGACGCAAGCCCGCCTAAGAGAGTACGAAGAGGCAAAAATTTAACTATAACTAGTAGTTCACCCCGAACTGTGAACTCGCGATGTAAACATTTGACTATAACCATTCACGCAGGCGTTGCATATGCATATACATTACAAATTTACAACCCAATATCTCGGCAACCCCTCGACCTATTTGGTCGCATTTGGTTACCCGCCTACCAAATTTCATGAAGTTCTGACCGACGATACCCAAGTAATCGTCGAACGAACATACATACCTACATTTTGTATGATTTGTTCAAGTAGACTCGGAGAACTTCTCGCGCTTCGCTCGCTCGTTCAATAAGTCATTGAACTTTACCTTCACCCTATCTTAGATCTCCCTTATATAGCATATGACTAAAAAGCATTAATAATATCAAGCATTACATTATTTACAGATGTCACAAGTATTATGATTAACACAATGGACTTGTAAAACACACAATTGATAGTCTGGCAATCGATTCAGATTTGTAGATATGAAGAAAGGAACATCATTGTCTCAGTAAAAATATTAAGGCTGGAAGATAGTAGTGTGGCGGGAAATTCAAAATTTTCACAGATTTTTACATTTTGTAGCTAAACTGAACTATTTTTGTTCAGCGATTTTTCGTTCGCGAGAATAAAACCGTATTCTTTTCATTATTGTAAACAACAGAACAACAATAATTCAGCCGATTATGTGTTCTGGTCTACGAAGCAGTGGTACTGCCCAAAAAACTTGTCGTAGACCAGAACACATAATCGGCTGAATTATTGTTGTTATGTTGTTTACAATAATGAAAAGAATACGGTTTTATTCTCGCGAACGAAAAATAGCTGAACAAAAATAGCTCAGTTTAGCTACAAAATGTAAAAAACTGTGAAAATTTTGAATTTCCCGCCACCTTGCTATCGTCTACCCTTAATGGTAAGTATTTGAACTTTACGGTGTTGATGATTCAGAAAACAGGAAACAAAAAAAAGGCCTTTGCATCTAAGTATGAGATGTTTAATACAGCGTCCAGTGGTATGTACCTACCTTCACACACACTAGATGGGTGAAGAGACCAAGGCCGTCTTAAACTATGCTGGGGCCCCTGGGCACACAAGAATTTGGGGCCCTTTTGGAAAAAGGGCCCCAAATTCTTCCGGCGATAAGGGATACTACATAACAGTGCCACGTTTTCTGTCAAATTTAACAATGTCGTACGTTGGCCTATTTTATTACTGCTCACTGTCACTGGGCCCGAAAAAATGTGTTGAGAATAAATGTGAGAGAAAGTGTCGGTCCTTTGGGGCCCCTGAGGTTGGGGGCCCTGGGAACGGGCCCCGTGTGCCCTTATGGTAAAGATGGTATTGGAAGAGACCACTCGGCGCTGCAGACCTAGGACATGTCACAGGAAACAACACACCACACATTTTACCACTTAGTTTGTATTGAAGTCTAAGAAATGGCTCTTTCAATAACTTTCTTCATAAACCTAACAGTCTTTGTATAGCAATTCATCATGATAATTCACTGCTTGTGGTCTTCTCTAGACAGATTTTTAGTATACAGCGTGTTAAAATAAAAGACACATTTATTTTTCAACTTTTTAAAACCATATTCAAAGACTAATTTTAATTACCAATGCATTTAGCACATACATAATAATATGATCTTATGAAATAATCGGATAAGTAATTAATAATCGATACCGTAAGCACAGAGGAAGCCAATAAAAGCCTGTACAGAATATTTTTTTAATAGCTTTATTCCTGAAACACGATGTGATTTCCAATAACTTTAGTTCTACGAATTTTTTGTTGTTTTTCGAGCTATTCGAAAAGTCATAGAACAAAAGTTATTGGAAATCACATTATTAGAAGGTGACGTGTTTCAGGAATAAAACTATTTATAAATCTCCCTGTAAATGCCTGTAACTGCCTTCGGGGTGCACTTTACGGAAAATAACTTATTTTAATCGTTTAGAATAATGTCTGTTTCGAATTGTGTTTTCTTTTCTTCCATCCTGTATCATCTGTTCTTGATAGTATCAACAGGTGAAATTTGCTGAAATCATAGGCAGCAAGACTTTTTTTTTTTCATGCATGCTAGCTAATGCTAGCTTCTCTTCAGACGACCTTTAGCAAGTCATGTTCCTCTCTAGAAACCTATTTCATTATGCAATCATTGTATACGGCAAAAACTGCAAAAATGTCTTCATTATCTCCGAAGACTGGTACATAAACATAGGCTATCTATCAGAACGCGGGGTTCTGGTAAGTGGCCATTAAAAAGGAGCTGCCTTTATCGCGTTGTGTGTAGATCTCTGTTGTACAAAAAAATATTTCGGTCCGACTTGCACCAACAGTGGCTCCAGAGTTTAAGCTCAGCTTTAACTACCTAAATCTTAAGTTGTATTATTAAAATCTTTGTCCAGGTTGTAATAGAGCCAAGTTCAACGTCGTAAAAGTTATAATAGCAAATAATGCTAATGAATTCATACTGACTGAGTTAAAACGTAACCCAATACCTAATGGAAATTTCAATTTAAACGATCCTTGAACCCCGGACCACTCCTCTACCAGGACTTTTTCGGTTACAGTAGATAGAGATAGTAGGAGGGTAACTTGGCACTAAAGTACGTTTTGGTACACACGTCCCTCAATTTTCAACTCTTGATTAATACGAGCTCTTACCAACGATCCGACGGACTTATCGATGAAGATATCAGCACCGCAATCGGCTTCTGATCAAACTCTCCGAAGTACAGTCGCACACAGCCGTTCAAGTCGGAAGTATAGTTGTTTATTGTGGTTGTCGTGGCCATAGCCTGAAATCATTATTTTTGTTTCTTGTTTTGTATTTTCTTACACAACGTCCAATAAAACCATCGGGTCGGGCTGGTGATGGATGACGTCACCTCTTTTTTCATTGTGTATTTTAAAAAGGCATGAAAAATAAAACGCGGAATTTACGGCCTACTACATAATAGTAGAGATAGCGATGTGCGGTTATTATAAGCCAAAGTTATTTGTAGAGCTTCAGTCGAGCTTTAAGCTTTTGGCAGGAGAAGAAAAAGTTTCATTTAATTAATTTAACATGATCTCTAAAAAGGTATTTTGCTTCCGTAATTTTCGAGGTTGTTATCATTTTGTCGGCAGTACTTTTCCGTGTTATTATTAATGACCGTCCAGTTATGCGGTAGTGGTTTTTCGAACTTCTTTAATTGCTTTTTGTGTTTACTTACTTAACACGCGTGATAACATCTTTATAAAAGCCTTCTATTTATTTGCATTAGCTGACGATGACCTGACGATTTATTTGCTTAATCGATCGTTGAACCTTTTCAACCATGCTCAAAGTATGTAATCGCTCCACGTTTGCATCCAGTTGTATGGCTGATTTCAATTGAAGAGTAGCTTTTGATTAAATTGTAATTAAAAGCATCTTATTTCAAGGGGAAAACATTCCTGACAGTAGTTGAACCTCACCGCATGGTGCAGTGATTTTTATGACCTTAGAACCTTGATGCTAGAGCCCGGCATTTGATAGTTTACGTCATAACTCTCTCTCTTTCTTTTTCAGAGAAGACTACTAGTTCTTTTGAGTGGGACGCATAAATATTTATTTTGAATTATACTTATTTATATGCATATATGAAGGTAGGCCGTGGGATTTGTAATCGAACTCAAATTGCGAACTTTCACGATAATTTTTAATCTCACATTTTTTGCGGGTCAATTTTTGCTCGCGACGAAAGAAAGTAAGAGGCCATTTGAAATAAATGCCTTCTCAATATTTAGGTACACATGGCAAAATGTAAGTACCTACACAAAAGATGTAGAGAGAGATGGCTAGACACTGAAACGCAATTGGATTGAGATGACTAGTGAGTGAGTGTAGAGATGTAGACATTGTAGGATTGGTTTGTGACGTTGATAGTACACAAATTGTCTTGAATTGTATAGAGTAACTCTAAAAGGTGCAATCGAATTCGATAGCTATAAACTCTACTGATCACTATAAACCACTTGCAGGTACTTTGCAAGTATGCTAACCTAGCCAACACCTGAGGCTGCAAGATAGGATCTTGTTTATTTCTTATACAGGGTGTTGTTTTGCTCAGTGACACCCGACTCAGGGACGATAGTTGGAGTAACGCTTGAAACAAAAATAAGTAATTTTTTTTGTATAAAAATGTTTTGATGCACAACTTACCTTGTTGTTCTATAATAATCGCGACGTGCGGACACCCCTGCCTTCTCAAAGCACTCGCGCGATGTGGCGCGCGGAGGCCACAATTCGGAAGGCAAAGTTTTTTGTTCGAAAGTCCGTTATTGGCTTAATCTTATCTTTAGACAATATTGAGAAACTAATTTAAATATTTTTTATTTTGGTTCAGTAGTTTTGTTTTTATGCGCTAAAATGTTTTTTTCCTATGACCGCCAACAGTATGCAGACCGTCGCGTGACGTCATAAAACCGAATCTTTGAAATACTGAACCAAAATAAAAAATATTGAAATTAGTTTCTCAATATTGTCTAAAGATAAGATTAAGCCAATAACGGACTTTCGAACAAAAAACTTTGCCTTCCGAATTGAATGATTTTTGGGTATTTTTCATTAACATATTTTTATTTTTCTTAAGTACCGTGTAAATAATCACCTTTCGGTCGGGTGTTACTTTACAAAACAACACCTTATATTTTCAGCAGGCGTCTCTACTATATTGACTCTGCCTTTTCTTTCATTGACGAGCGGTACCTCCGACTGAATCTCTTTCCTGTCTCTGATCCGTCTCGATGCGTGCAGGTAATGATCGGAACACTATTTTAAAACAGCCTTTTTCAAACGATAGAACACATCGCGATAATTTGAAAATAAGTTGATGTTAACGTTTTGTTCTCACATAGACTGAGAGATGCAATCAATTTTAGTTTTTACCATGCTATGTTTTGGAAACTTGTGCCAGATTCAGCGGCGATATGTGTGAATTATGTGCAGTCCGCAACATAATGCGTAGTTTGCTACGTTTTATCGGACTCTAGCTTTTATGTCGTTTGTATTTAGAGTTACCATGATGAGGTGCGTGCTTATAAGTAGGTAATTCTCACTCTATTATACATTCGTAAATGATGTGAAATTAGATAAGCTCCTAAACTTCTTTTTGTTTAATGAATTAAAGGAGTCGTTAAACAAATAATTACCAACAAATTAAGATAACTATTTATACAAACTTTAAATTAACATTAAGACGTTCCATGTCCATATAATATTACCTCCGTAATACAACACAAAACATCTTGATTACATCATGATCAACATCGTCATTGTCAACCCACATTTTTCCCACTTCTGGGTTTTTCACCTTCACGCCATCCTCCTCGGCCTCTCATTGAACACATCCTATAATTTACCAATAATAGCTTAATTAATAGTCGTCAGCTCAAGCTCGACCTCAAGTAGGTGATCTCAGAAAACAAAATCACCGAACTTGAGTAGCTGTCAGCATATTAATAGACACTAGTTTAAGCTTGACATTGACATTAGGCAAGGTCTCAAGTCGGTGATTTTGTTTTCTGATATCACCTACTTGAGCTCGAGCTTGAGCTGACGACTATTAATGCCACTCTTAATTACTGAGCTCCATGCCAAAACAGACCACAATACTCGTCACAGACAAATGTATCAACTGACAAGTCAGTGTCGTGCCGTGCATTTTGAAAAACACAGCAACACACGCACAAAGACGTCATCAAACTCGCGCCGCGCAACCTTTGACATAACCTGCGCAAGCGCACAATGCGACAGGCCGGATGGACGGCAACGGCGCAGAACGGAGCGGATGTATGACGGAGACTCCACTGCCATTGTAATTTGTACTTTGTCTCTATGACTCAAATTATAGTGCATCTTGGAAGAGTGGCTAAAGTAGAGCGCGAACTTTGTTTCGCTTCGTGGGGTTGACCTAAATGTGAATAATTCATGTTCATGTACTGTAATACAAAGAGGATCTTTGTCGTCTCGAGAGCTGTCCAGCAACCACTTGATTGAGAATAAATAATTGTCTGCTGAACCCACTGTAGATAGGAACGTATGTACCTAGAGGTGAATAAGGAAGGATTTCATGAAAACCATCCCCTAAGAATGTTCGCCCCTCCCCATCCGCAAATTTTATGAGAAGTGTTCACAATAATGAAGTGACGGGAGAATTAAGGGTAGACGATAGCAAGGTGGCGGGAAATTCAAAATTTTCACAGACTTTTACATTTTGTAGCTAAACTGAACTATTTTTGTTCAGCGAATTTTCGTTCGCGAGAATAAAACCGTATTCTTTTCATTATTGTAAACAACAGAACAACAATAATTCAGCCGATTATGTGTTCTGGTCTACGACAAGTTTTTGGGCAGTACCACTGCTTCGTAGACCAGCCCCTCTACCCTTGACGCGCTTTTCCAATGCGGCCGCAATATGGCGCAATTTACAAAATTTAATATTTTACAAATTAAGACGAATTTTGTGTTTTTATTGAATAAAACAGCCTTACCTTTGAATAAACATTACAAAGTATTTAAAATCAAAGCATTACTATGCGAATTCAAAGAGAAATTAATTTTTAAACTTTTTCAATTGGATCGCAATAGCGTCAAGGGTAGAGGGGCAGAACACATAATCGGCTGAATTATTGTTGTTCTGTTGTTTACAATAATGAAAAGAATACGGTTTTATTCTCGCGAACGAAAAATAGTTCAGTTTAGCTACAAAATGTAAAAGTCTGTGAAAATTTTGAATTTCCCGCCACCTTGCTATCGTCTACCCTTAAGGCTATACTCACCCTATACAGCGTATTAAATATCATGTCATGCATGATACTTGTCATAAACTTGTTCCACTCACAATACAAAAAAAAACAAATGTACGTATGGAGCAGCTTTATAGCAATATTTTTCGATATTTCGAAGTTAGTCCTATAGGAAAATATATTTACGAGTTTAGCAACTCCCTCGAGTACGACAAAACCTTTCTTTAACACCATGTAAGCTATGTAGCCTTAAAAGGTAGGTACTTTAGTCTAGTCCACATGCAAATAAATAATTCTAATTACGGCATCGTCTCACTCGCGTACGAGTTAAAAACGTGCACGTATTAATACCGTATCGCTTTAATGAAAATTAATGGCGTCCATCAGTCTCTGAACAGTTATTACAAACAGTGCCGGATCTAGGATTTGACATTGGCGCCAAGCTTGACATTGATGATGATGATGATGATAACATTATTTTATTCCTTATCGGGGACATAGGGCTCGAAGAAGAGATCTCCATTTTTCGCGGTCTTGCGCGGCAGTCTCTAGCTCCTTCCAGCCGAGTCCAGGGCCCTTAGCCTGTAACGCAATGGCGGGTCAATGGCGTCCCGGCAGAAGGACAAAACCGGGCTCTTCTCGTTTTTCTCCTACAACCAGAGAACTAATCCTCTAGAAGTAGAAGCAAAATATTCTCTGCTGTACTACAAAAACATTAAAATGACAGACAGCGTTAGCAAATCGTAATTGAAGTCGTCACCTGACAGCCCATTTTGGCACCATTGTGTTACAGGCTAAGGGCCCAGTTGATGCATCCTCTTTCTCAACTGAGCGCCTCCAGGTAGTGCGGGGGCGTCCCGGCCGTCTCTTGCCAGTAGCTTGCCACGTTAGTCCTTGTTTGGACAGGTAACTGTCTCGCTTGACATTGGCGCTATATTAAAATATTATTTTGTTGTCCCCTTCAGCACCCTCTTAAGTTGCCTCCAGAGGCGAATACCGCGAACGTCTAGCTCTGGGCGCTTTGTGATTGTGATAAATACATTTTCTTCAAACACATGAATTTGGCGCCCCTGAAGCTTAGGAAGTTGTAACCGGCTGCCCACCCCCTAGATCCGGCCCTGATTGCGAATATCCGTTATCGGCTCGTGTAGGTCCGTGTTATTAATGTGCTCGGGGTGACAAAGTTGCCTTAGTTATAATACACTACATTCATCATTCCGGGTATAAAGTGATTTTTAAGTATCCCTAACTCGGTTAGACAAAAAACAAAGTGCTTTTAGTTAAATTCGATATGGCTAGTTGGTCAGTAAGTTCATCTTTCAGCTCACTGCCGGGTGAATCTATTAAATATCCTAACTAACAGACATTTTTATTTTGGACGAGTTATTACAGGAAATATAAAAAAATGTTAAATCTTGAAAAGTATCTTAACTCTGTTGCGCAATGAAAGCCTAAATAGGTGTAGGTACCCATATATGTTAGAGGGTTCATAACTAACTGCGCACCATGAGTGACAGGTAGGTAAATGTTTGGACGGCTTCTTATTTTTACTGCCCACTTTTTACAGTAAACGATGTTATACGAAACCACACGTGTAGAGTTACACATTGGGTTAATCGTTGCATCACGCCTGTACACTTGTACAGTACAGGCGACCACAAAAGTCTCGTTAGTCTTGCCCACTAAACGGTAACTAGCTACCGGTATGATGAGACACAAAAAGGAAAAAAATATCATGTGTGTCAATCTTAACCTGGTTTGCAAAAATATAATATGTAGATCCTTTCAAAATTTGTCTAATATAAATAAAGAGAAAACATCAAAGCGAAGCTAAAATACTGCTAACTAATAATCCAAAAATGCTTTAGAAAAAATAAATAGTGGCTATAATAGTCCGTTGCCGCACAGAGCATAGAGCTAGTAAGACGCGCAGATATTTGAAACGGTTTGTCAATCACAAAGCAGTTTGTCATTCACTGTACCACACGTCCATTCAATAGACGATACATCATAGCGAGAACCATCCTGTCACTCGAATGGGCTTAAAAGTAAGAGTGATTGGGCAACACAACAACACACTAAACATGCCTTTTTCCGCGATATTGACAATACAATGGCGTAGCAGCAGACTACACTTTGGAAAGCTCTCGGACAATCCCATCCCACGGCAAGAAAGTGAGAGGCTGCCGGTGATAAAAGTCAATGGTACAATTAATTTACATTTGTGTTAGGTCACTGTAGTCTTTTAGCAGGGCGATGAAATCCTAGTCTTTATTTCATTAGGCGTTAAGATTAGACCGGGTGATTTGTGATGTTTGTAATAAGTCACCACATTATGGATTTTCACGAGTAGGTATTTCCTAGCAGGTTTCCTACGCCACCGCACGCGTCAGATTTTGTATAAATACTGCATGCTGTAAAAAATAATATTCAGTTTTTGTTCTTGATTTGTTTTTGATAATTTTGTATCGGCTATCATAAGTACAGTCGGCCACACGCCAGGATAACCATTTTTGTTCGATTCACGCCCTTATGTCGCGCGCGGCAAGACCTGCCGAGGGGTATCCTTCATTGTGGCTGACCGTACCTAAGTGTTTTTAAATCAGTCTACTATTTCCAAATGGAGATACCTAGGTTAGGTAGGTATACATTTTGATCGAGATATTGCAAAATCGCCGGCGCGATTCGCATAAATAAAGTCACGAGGTTTATTTTATGTAAAGCACTGTCACTGTCACCGAGTGCATCATCTCCGTTCACTTCGACACGTAATATCCAGCCGCGATTATGTAAACAACAATATCTTGCGGATTGCGGATGATCCACTTTCGGTAACTTATGAATACTGTATTTGAGCGAAAATGCGAAATGTTCTCGTCGCCGAAAGTAGAACAGCATCAGCGTCAACTACTGAACTGAGTATTTTCTCAAAGCAAACTGCAGATAAGAAGTATACATGAAATAATAATAGATAGGCTACAGAGATAAATGCTCAATTCAGAAATCGGTTACTGTTATAAAGTTGTTTGTTAAGGCGTAGAAAAAAGATGTATTTATAGGAATGTCAAGAAAATAGCACCACACTACTCAAGTCAACGAGCATCTTCATCAAGTACTTAGGTATTTGCAAGGTGCACATTAGCTACCCTTGCATTGCGGCTTTGCGGTCAAGTTTCTAATTAGCCGCGATACTGCGCGGGCTCAGCCTTCTGTCTACTTCACTCAAGTTTTGAGTTTTGAGATTATGTTGCAGATGACGCGCAACTTGTTGTTTGTCTCAGTTGACTATGCCCTTGAGCATCAATTTGGCGCTCATCAACCTTTTGTAGCAACAATATCGCAGCTGAGGTCAACAATAGCACAAATCACACGTGTTCCACATTGGAAAACCGACAGTTTACAGAGTAGGTACCTATATGTACAAGGGGTGTTGAAGTGGGAAGTGGGAAGAAGTGGGAGCGCGCAATCGTGTTATGGTATGGTATTATGGTAACGTACCTCCACTGATGTCATCCACACAACCCCATTTTTTCGTGAAGAATATCTGAAAAGCTAAATGTACTTACTCGTACAGTCATGACAAATGTCACTATCCTATGCAATACAAAACAGGGAGACTAGAGGGGGGTTACCCTTGACGCTATTGCGATCAAAATGAAAAAGTTTAAAAATAAATTTCTCTTTGAATTCGCATATTAATGCTTTAATTTTAAACAATTTGTAATTTTTATTCAAAGGTAAGGCTGTTTTATTCAATAAAAACACAAAATGCGTCTTAATTTATAAAATATTGAATTTTGTAAATTGCGCCATATTGCGGCCGTATTGGAAAAAGGCGTCAAGGGTAGAGGGGCCTGGTGCCTGTTTCATATAAATACAATTCATAGTTTATTATGACAATTCGATATAGATTGCGTAGTCGATTTGACATGAGGTTACAAAAAAGGTTTGTTTACAAACCGACCTATCAATGAACATTGAATTGTCATAATAAAATATTTATGTCAGTTATATGAAACGCGGGCCAGGGGGGTTACCCTTGACACTATTGCGATCAAAAAGTTTTAAAATTAATTTCTCTTGGAATTCGCATAGTAATGCTTTGATTTTAAATACTTTGTAATGTTTATTCAAAGGCTGTTTTATTCAATAAAAACACAAAATGCGTCTTAATTGGTAAAATATTACATTTTGTAAATTTCGCCGTATTGCGGCCGTATTGGAAAAATGCGTCAAGGGTAGAGCGGTAGTTTTCTTTCATCAGTAAAGTTATTTTCACAAGACGACCCGACATTAGCTAGACGGAATGATTATAATAATATCGCAAAGCTCGCTCGCTTGTTACAGCACAAGCTGTAAATTGGTGTTTTTACAACAGGCTCTGTTAAACACTTTAATCGGCGCTTAGTGGAGATTATAGCTCTACTAACTGTTGCCCGCAGCTTCGCTCGTTGTATAGGAGGTGATTGTTTGGATTGCCCACTGAGTGGTTTTTACATAATATTAATATGTCTGCTAATTAATTATCGTAATGCCTATTTCAGCTTTACCGCTATAAAATCTTAGTTCAACAGGACGAGCAAGACAGAATAAAAAAAACGTAGTTCATAGTAGATGGAGCCCATTTCTTAAAATAACTATGTGCCAAATAAGTACCTAGTACCTGGGCGACCGAGCTTCGCTCGAATGCTAAGAGATGGCGCCTCTAGTATATTTTTTATGCAAAACAGCGTACGAATAAAATATCAAAATTAATCATATGAAAATAAACTTTAAAAGTACAATATTTTTTTGTTAATTATTCTTGTTCTGTTGTTTACAAAAATGAAAAGAATAATATTAATTGTCGTGAAACAAAATTGCTGTGCAAGAATATCTCGGTTTAGTTACAAAGTTAAAAAAACTGTGAAAAGGGCTCTCCCGCCACGATATTTTAGTTGAACCTTAAATGAAAATTTAAGTAGTACCCAGCTACGAGTAAGTCACAGACAGACAATACTACATTATTGTGGTAAGTACCTACTTACATTAGTTTACAAGCACGATTATAGGTGTGACTCGGTGTGAGTAAACGAAATGACTATCACAAGTAGATATCTATTTTACACGCATAGATAGATAGCTGATTGCTGCTATAAATCAAGCATTTTTTAGACATAATGGACGATCATAAAGATCACTCATCTCAAATAATAAAAACTAATAACCAGCTAATATTTAAGGTGGACTGTTTGCTTCTTCAGTACTAGTACAGGTATTAGTAGGTAGGTACTTTGTATATAAGTACTAAATAAAAATAAAAAAGTACCACCTACATTTTAGCTTCAAATTAGCGTAAATCTTATAAACGGCTGAACCGATTTTGATAAAACATATCTAAGAACACTTGCGAGAAAACCTGCTTTCAAATTAAAAAAAACCGCATCCAAATCGGTTCACCCATTTAAAAGCTACTGTGTCACAGACAGACACACATACTTAGCGGTCAAACTTATAACAGCCCTCTTTTTGGGCGGGGGTTAAAAAGCAGAGAAAAGGAAGGACGTCAGTCGCGAATGCATATAACCCGTGACATTAAAGAAAACATTTAGGATGGACTTCAAAACGCTCGCCCTCTCGCTCTAATTAATACACTCAAAGCGAGACAACGCTAGGTTTTTAACTCCGTCCTAAATGTTTTCTTTATTGACAAGGGTTATACCTAATTATTATGACACGTGTGGTATTCATCCAATCAATCTGATTATGTGAATATGTTACAGACATTTTATTATATACGGGTTCTTTTTCATTTCTTAGGGTGGTATTAATAGTCGTCGACTCAAGATCGAACTTAAGTGATCTCAGAAAAGTCAAATGCTAATGTCAAGCCTTGGCTAATGTCAATGTCAATCTCAAGATAGTGTGACAATAGCCAAGGCTTGACATTAGCATTTGACTTTTCTGAGTTCACCTACTTGAGATCGATATCAAGTAGGTGATCTCAGACGACTATTAATACCACCCTAAGGCTCAATCACACCGAGAGAGTTTTTCGAATACGAGAAGGAAGAATTTCCGTCTCTAAAATCGATAGTTTTTTTTTTCAAGCAATTCCATGTCAGCAACTCTCTTTGACTGGCCACTAAGCAACTCGCTCCGTGGAATAATCTATTTGCAAAATTAAATTCCAATCTTATGTATGACAGCGATCTAGACGTGGTCCAATTTCGCGTCTCAAAACCGTCAGGCAAGAAAAAAAGCCGAAATAGTAATAACTCACGTATCTAGTGCAGATGGAGGAACGATCGAACAATTCGATTTACGATGTTTCTATTCGAATCATTGGTGCCAAGGCCCAGTGACCGATTGGAGATTCACGCGTGATCCGGCACCACGATTTTTCGTGATAACTCCATCTCTCACACTCTCTCGTATTTTACTACGTAGGTACCGACATGTGTGAATCTTCTTCACAGATTGGAAACGTGTTGGACTACAACAAATTAACAAATTAAATTACAGGCACAACAAGCGCAAGAAAAAAAAAACATATCTTCTGTTTTGATGCGTTTTTTGCTAAAAACTCTTCATTAGGTTATCAATTTTTAAGACCCAAGGCTTAGATTCCAGATCCTAGAACCTAGGAATAAATCCCTTTTCTGCCAAAAGTGGCCACTTTTGGCGATAAAAGATTTTATTCGTAGTTGGGCCTATATACCTTTATTCACCTTAAGGTGAAAACCTAGCGCCGCCAATGATTAAAAAAATCATATGTTATTTTTAGATGCGTTTTTTGTTAAATACGAGGCGTAAAATGAGAATCTACTATTTATTTTAGGACCTAAGGCATAGGTAGATTCCAGAGTCTAAAACATACGAATAGTCCATATGCGTCCATAACTGGGAATGCTTTGGAATTTTAGTGGTTTTAAAGCCGAAGGTATTTTGTTGCACTGGTGATTCTGAGCCAAATTACAAAATTTCATTCCAAAACGCGCGAAAAAGAAAATCACTTCTCCTGGATACAAATGGTGTCGATTGGCAATAGCCGTTAGTATTGGGAAGTGTTTTTTTATTTCGCTCGTTTTAAAGTAAAATTTTGGAAATTGGCTCAGAATCACGAGTGCAACTGAATACCTTCGGTTTTAAAACCACTGAGATTCCACGGTGTAGATATGTAAGTAGAAATTTATTTAATTGCATGGTTCCCTTCATATACAAAGTAACAGCGAAGATGTGCTAAGCATACAATTATCTGTTACGAAAACCTTTACGAGCATTTATAAGTAGTATTAAAAGCTAAATAAGTCAATAAAATATTGATTGCTCGCTGTTAATGTTACGTGAACAACGAACATCCTATTGTATAGATATTGTGTTGTATATCTACTATTTAAGTGCGTCACTCACAACAACCGAGTCTGACGAAAATAATTTAATCGATCTTTATATATCTATAAATTAATAGGTATAAGTCTTGATGACTGAACTCATTAAATCTATCTAGATTTTTGCCATCCCGGATGACCTAGAAACAGCGATCGGGAAACCCTTTGGTACAGAAACGTGTAAGGACCTACCTACCTATCTACTTAAGTTACTCTATATTTATAGAGAGAGCCCTTACTGTACTATAGAAAATTGCGGTTGTGTGTCATTAAGAAATGAAATAAATAAACATTAAACACACGTAACTTTTTCACAAGCTGCGGCGACGCTCAGTTGTTTTAATGGCCTGTCAACGCGTGCGTAATTTTAAAGAGAACGTAAGTGAAGGAAGGAAATGTCCAATATTTTACCCAATTTGATATCAGAAAGTGCATGGGAGGTGGAAAGTGCATCGAGAACCAGTTAGCCGACCGGCTTGCACCGACTTTCCAATCTGCCTAGGCGCAGGCTCAAGTTCTGCCTTTATTCCTTCTAAGGGGACCAGAGCTTTCTACTCTTCATCGTCGCCTACTTTAAGGCTAATCCGCTCATGGTGCTGTTTTATTCATCCACTTACAATAAATTTAATTGTTTTTGTGCCAGTACAGTCAGTACGGGTACGGGAGTCAAAATGTATGTCGAGAAGCCGACCGCAAAAGAACAGTGGACTAGTTCCTACTACGAGCCCTGGACTATTACGTACGTTTGGAAACGTCCGTTCCATTCTGTTCCGTTCTATCGGTCGGCAGGGCTAGATTTATCGCCTATGGAACTGGGAATCTTGATGAGAGCCAATGCGCCAATGTTTTTATTAGGGAAATAAACATAACCCCTATTAGCTGAAGATTTTATTGATAAAATTAATCAATGACTCCTTCCATTACTGCATTATTTATTGGATACACTAAGCTATTGCATTAGCTAAAACACAATTTTACTAACTAGAATTCCGCGGTGTTCTTAAACAAACTCCAGAGAAATAACCGCGGCTTCATGACGATGATTTAATTCATTACTGTGAAACTTGAGAATGGGCATACTTGCATCTGATAGTCCCAGTAAGTACTGACATAGATTCAAGGTACTGACCCTTTGGTTGGTCTTTTCTTTTTAATTTACGAACTTTTTAAATAGATCTCTCTCCCGATATCTCTCATCTTCATCTTCCAGCATCTAACCTTAGATAAACCTATTCGTGTACAGTGTTTTGTATTCCTATGTTATTGATCTACAATGTCTTTGTCACGTGTCAATAAATTCGCGATTGGTCAGATAATGTTTCTAGAGTTCAATGAGTTAAGGAGGGACGCAATTTTGAAGTGTAGATACCCGAGTTAAGGAGGGACGCAATTCTGAAGTGTTATATAGATACCCTGATATAGTACAGAGAAGCGTTCTCACAGATGAAGAGTAAAACCACACAACGGAGAAAAAGAATCTTCATGTCGTTGTCATGCACCTCAACGGCTTTATACAATACACTTCTAGTATAGATTAAGTTGTGCCCAAGCACTCTACCATGATCATGTAACCTCACGGTTAAACCTGCGGAGGAAAATGACCGAGAGAGAAGCTAAATTCACCATTAATCGCGGAACCATTTCTTTAGTTCACATTTCCAGGAAGTGAGCGAGAAGTGCTAAGCTAACTTCCTAGCAAACTGAGCTAAACACATCCGTGTAAAGTGACATAGGTAATCTCCCATCTACTAGGATGTACCGATCGACTTACTAGCGATACGCGCATCAGTGAGCAAGCAAGCTCGCGCTGCTTATCGGAAACCTTGAGAAAGCGTAAATTGAAACATAATATACACGCGTGATTAATTTTCACCTGTGAGAAATGCACCCACTCGATTTATTATCGGCAGGCAAGTGGTAATAAATAGCGTGTACGGGACAGCAACATTACCGCTTCTGGCAGTAGTCTAAGGGCAAGCAGCTAGCATTTGTTTTTGTCTTTGCTTGTGGGTTTTTAAGGCCCAATAGTAGGCACAACTAGCGCCGCCAATGAAAAAAGATATATATCTTCTTTTTGGATGCGTTTTTTGTTAAAATCTTAGGTTCTCAACGCGAGGCTTAACTATTTTAGGACCTAAGGTTTAGATTCCAGATCCTAGAACCTACGAATAAAATTCTTTATCACCAAAAGTGGTCAATACTGGAAAAAATAAGTGTCAAAATAATGCTCTAATAAGGGATTTTCTGACAGCTAAAAAAAATAAAAATAAAGTTCTAAAAGCTGTGACAGATGGCGTTGGTACGACATGTTTTCTATCACAAAGTAAATTAGTGCTTACTACAGCGAAAATACTTCTTCACTTCATTGCTCTGTGACTTCATCTTTCATCGTCGCAGCCGTCATTACATTTTAAAGTACATGAAAAAGTGCACGACTTTGTTAATGTTCTTGTATGAGTGAATGGTAAATCCGGAAACACTTCATTTTGCTCCACAACTAATACCTAAATGTGTTTGGACGTATATACGAAGGCAAACGAGCGCGAATTGGCATAAAAAAAGAACATGTCTCGTCAGCGACATCTAGTTACAAATTTTGAACTACAACTTATGAGCTGTCAGAAAATCCCCTATTGTGATCCCTACTATTTCCATCTTTTTTTTACTTCTTAGTTCTTACTTCTATGGCTCTACAACTTAAGTAGCATCTCTCTTCTAAGAAGTTATTGATTATTCCATGAAGTTATTCATTGTTTTCTTGTTCTGCGATTAAGTTTACCTTTCATTGGCCTACCACACAACCACATCATCACGGTAAAATAACTCTCGAATAAAAATTGTGGAAGTGTAAAAAACATACAGACGGACAGACAAATCGACTTTCTCAGTAATCACTAATCATATTAGTGTGGATAACGGATGCATCTATTGCATGCGAGTTATTCGGGTTACGCGGGAGATTTATGACCCATCGCAGCGTCGATTTAACAATGATTTTTCACATTATTCAACGTCAGCTACAGAATATACTTAACAGAAGATTAAATCAGCAGTTACTTAATACCTACTAATAATATTTTCCGTAATTTTCTTGTCAAGTGAAAAGCACCTTTTGTATTTTCTAAAGCACTAACCCGTGCTAGGGAAAGAGCGCGAGTTCCGTGTGAGGTTAGAAAATTCGCATCGACAGTTACTCGACTCGGTAGATCAATTGGTAGAGCGCCTGCACGGAATGCAAGAGGTTGCGGGTTCAAATCCTGTTCCGAGCGATTTTTTTCGCCTTATATTTTTTTTATTAAGTGAAAAATGTAATGTAATGTAATGGAATGTAATGGAATGTAATGGAATGTAATGGAATGTAATGGAATGTAATGGAATGTAATGGAATGTAATGGAATGTAATGGAAAATGTAATTATGTATATCATAATTATCTTCAAGTTTTTGTCTAAAAAGTACTCAGAATTGATAAATGAAATGAATATAACCTATAATATAACCTATTAGAATTTAGTATTAGCAAAATTACTTTATTAATAATAATTAGTGGTATTCTGTTATTGGCTTTAGTTTGTAAAATTAAGATCTATATTATTTACCTGTAAAAAAGCTGTTGATTACCCGAATAAACACATATAAACATATAAAGAAAAGCAAGTCGGCAGTTGTGAAAATGATTTTTAGCAATGGCCGTCACATTTATGTCACTACTATTCAGCTGAAAACACCTCACTCCCACCGATGCAGAGTGCAGCTGGCTTACATGAGCCACCATATCGAGGTTCTGAGCTGTACCGCTCTATGTAAATCAAAAGAGTGGGATAGACATATCATGTAGATATGGCGCTCTAGCTCATACTTACTAAGCCATCAGAAAAACAAGATTTTCTACCGCGACCACGAGCCCTGCAAAGGTCTGGACACATTTGTTTTTTTTTTTTAGAAATCCTACATAATTGTTGTTTAATTACTAGTGGTTCGCCCCGAACTTTGAACTCGCGACCCCATATCTCAGCAACCCCTCGACCGATTTGGCTCATGTTCGAACTTAAAAATTCTCTTTACCTTATTTACCTGCCTACCAAATTTCGTGACGATCCGACTAAATTTACTCAAGTTATCGTCGAACGAACATTCATACATACATACATACATACATACATACATACATACATACATACATACATACATACATACATACAAACGCCGGATTGTTCCAGTAGACTCGGAGAACTTCGCTCGCTTCGCTCGCTCGTTCAATTATGTATAGTGCTCGTGCAAACGTAAGACAAAAATACGTTTTTTTTACACTAAAAGCAAAACACGGAATAATGATGTGGTAGACCCTCTGTAGTGAATATTTTGTGTGTCAGAGGTGCGAGGCTTTTATTAGTGTCTCACTCATCTGCTTTTTTATTGTTAATAATAACTCATTCGTTTCGCTGCAGAGAGATAATTTGATGACAACCAGCGAATCGATGGCCGTCATACTTTTATGACTCTATCTAGAGTCTAAAGTGCTCCTGCGTTATTGAATGTGGACAGGTTTCTCTCCTGCGCAATCTACAGGATGTCGAGGGTGGCAGATTTTTGTCATACCGTAGATAACGATAAAGTAGCGTTGTGAGCATGTTTTTTTTTTCCACTAAGCAATAAAAGCTCCCGCAAGCAACTATTTACCCGTTCAAATACTTTTACGCCCTGAAACACCGTGTATACATATTTCATTTTATTTTTACTTTTATTTTCATCTGCACTGTGGAGTGAAATTGTTATTATATTATTTTCATGCTTCTCGCTGCGGGGGCGTTACCATATTTTTAATGGACATAATAACAATAAGGTATAATGCAAAAACGCAATCATCTGTTTACGAGCCTTTTACGAGCTGATTTCCGCGGCGATTTCAATGAAATACAATTAAAACAATATAAAGCGTTTCCTTTCCCATAAGATAATGCTCCACAATGTTCTCATCAAATTGCGTGGAGATACTAATGGACCAACTTTTCTTTGACCAGTTAAAAACCGAGAGGTTTTAATAGAGTGCAGCAGATTCAGCGCAAAAGTCGGCAAATTCAGCCCACAATGTTCAGTGACGAAGAATTCTTCTCAGATATGCAGTATTTCTGACAATGGTCTCACAAATCCTGATAAATCATGCGCAACGTTTATGACTTACACCTATGTACAATAATACATCATTGAATTGTTTCACGAGAAAGCTGGTTTCGAGAGATACTTACGAGGCGCTACCGAGCATCGAAATTGGACCCCATGACTGAGAGTGCGAGCTATAACCGCGAATACTTCACAATGCGCTTATCAAGTTGGTTAAAGATAAGAATGGGTCAGCCTTCACATAGTGCCTAAAAAAAACGGTTCTCGACATCCCTATTGACTCGAAGTGGTTTTACGCTGTTTGCTCTGCATCTTTGCTTGCCATGGTCCGTTACCTGTTGCGTAAGTAGAGTGTGAGAAAAATTGTCTTTTGAAGGGATCAAGTTCTTTTATAGCCCAATTTTTCAGGTGAAATTGAACACATTCGAAAGAATTAAAGCATTGGAAAAAAAAAACTTATTGTTAAATTCTGAATATTAAGATATTAATTGGATAAGTTGTCCAATTCGGGCGCGTCCAGGACAACGCGCCTGGGTCACCCCACGCATGAGTATTTTTTTCTAAACATAACTTTACTGTCTCTATGTACACATTGTACAGTACACGCAACTGAAGAGCAAAAGGTTATTGCGTGAATTTAAACGATCATCAACCCCCGTCTAGGTAACTGCGGCCCTGTCTGTGGCATCGCAGCTGGAGGATCCAAAAGGATGAACCTATTTTGATTTTTATTAGAGGATTTTCGTATGATTCAAGCATGTTATTTTATTCCCCAAAAGCATAAGGCGAACCATCGTGAGTTCGAAATCCAGTTCTGAGGTAAAAAGTGAATTATAGATTTATGTTAATTGTGTTAATTACATCGTGTTGCCATCTATTTGCTCATTCATTCAAAGAAAGTCCGTGGCGAACTGGCGAAGCACAAATTATGCATGTGTTACTTTTTAGTCGGGTAAACAAGCGGCGATTATGCAAAGTACGCCGGCCGCGACCTCAAATTCATTCCATCGTAAAATAAACACAGAAGAACAACGGTTTCGATTTCGTTTGT
Organism: Zelleria hepariella; assembly: GCA_949319315.1. Lineage (NCBI taxonomy): Eukaryota > Metazoa > Arthropoda > Insecta > Lepidoptera > Yponomeutidae > Zelleria > Zelleria hepariella. The sequence goes on from OX439385.1 coordinate 16,285,771, forward strand.
ATTAAATTATTTATACCTCGATACCTATCTATCTATCTCTATCTAGCCTATGAATTTCGTCCACTGTTGGGCATAGGACACGCAAACCTCTTCGGTCCCTTTCTAGTCGTTTCCACTGATTTCAACCTATGGGTCGGCGTCTACTGGCCTACATTGCTACGTGTGATGAATCCCTAACTCTCCTCCTAGTGGTAGAGAGTACTCTATCAACTTCGACATCTCGATATACAGGGTGTTACAGAAAGGTCCTGTGACACTAAAAGGGGTCGCTTAATTCATCAATACAAGCAACTTTGACTATGGAGAAAAGTACAAAAAAATCTACTCCTACGGTCTACTGTACTAAATGTATGGAGCAGCTGTTTTTTTTTTCGAGATTTCTTATAGAATTGGTCTTTTTAAGGCTCTGCACTATTTACTACTTACTTACGTACCTACGTAGTCAGTTACTTCAATAACTACATTTATAGGTTGTTACTCTATTACCCCGAGGCATTAGCCTATGCTGCGTACTTCTGCCTACAATTATTTAGTGATTCAAGCGCCGTCCCATGATCCCATCGTCGTCTTTACGGAATTGATTACGCACATTAACGCGAACAACCATATGTTTCGGTGAAAACAATTACAGGTTTCATTCCGCGCACAATCCGGGTTATTTGGGTGGTCTACTTTACGCCAAACGTCGATGGTTTTAAAGTCTTTCTTACACTTGGCATAGTTTGGTGTTTACGATGTTTTTATGGCTTTTAACGCTAATGCACTCGTGAGTATGGAATCTCCCGCCTTCATGCTAACCTAGATTCCGGAGGCTTTTTTTGCTAGATACCGTGCGGTTTGCAGCGGATACTACAGGGTGCACTCTAAGTCGATAGCGGAATTTTAAGTAGGCTGTCTGCTGATCAATACAAACAACTTGTACTAGGTGGCGAAAAAAATGGAGCGAAAAAATTATCTGCTGTTTCATACATTTGGCGCAGTACTAAGTCGACCTCTTGTATGGAACGGCAGAAAATTTTTTTGCTCCATTTTTTTAGCCACCTAGTACAAGTTGTTTCTATTGATCAGTAGACAGCCTACTTAAAGTTCCGCTACTGACTTAGAGTGCACCCTGTAGTTTTGGGGTTGAAGAACTTCAGACGGATCTAGAAATCTGTCTGGAAATGTTAATAAACGCATACCACACAAGTAAAATGCCTAGAAATGCCTAGAGACTGCCCAAAAATTTAATATACTTACACCTCGTAGAAGGTAATCCAAATCAATAGTTAACAAAAATATTCAATAAACACCAGCTGCCAACCATAATACTGCCTCTCTAGAAAGTTTGATTCCTTGCTGTTGGGACACCCATGCAATATGGACCAGTGGCGCCGCCTAGCTCGTCGCGCAAGAACTAATTATCACGTCATCACCAGCAAATAGGCTTCAAGATCGGGTGACGTGATCTCGCGCGCTATTGGTTGATTTATGTTCCCTCACCCCCCGTTCCCCGCAATTTGGTCTGTTGAATACAATCGCAATTTGTCCTGCAAACACGCAACATTTGTTTTTACTTCCACCCCTAAAGACTCCAAAAACCTGAGCCACATCCTGAGCTATCGAACCCCCGTGGAAATTCACGCATCCACAAACATATGTGGACCTTCAGCACCGGGTTATACGCGAAGATACGGTGATTAGCGACCCATCGACCTTTGGACTACGAACGACGCAATTCGTGCCAATCAAGAGGAGTCTTCTGGGAGACGCAACTTGGAAGGAATACAAAGCAGAGACTAACCAGGAGAAGAGGATACATCTACGCTTCATTGTTGAGGACCAGGACAAGTGGAATAGACGAAGTTGAGCTCGGTACGATCAACCATCCACGCCTTTCCCCAACCCTCTCCTCTTCTCTTGTCTAATACCGTGCTTGTGAACGTGGTTTCAGTATATACGCGCAAAGGAGTTCCGGTGTAATTGACCTGCAGAGTTGCATGGTGCCGTTGCTAGCACCTGCCCTCTTCGTAGCCTGTCGCTTGCACGTGAGTACTCCACTTCTTACTTGCCACCAAAATGAGTACGGACAAAGTAGCCACTGATAAAGTAGTGTCAGACGCAGCCTCAGCTTCGACCTCAATGTCGACCTCAGGCTTAGCCCCAACCCGCGATAATTCGCCTCTGAAATATTCTAGTAACGAAACTGTAGAAAAGTTGATTCGCGAACTTGTCAGAAAGCGGGGCATTGTCAAGGGTCGATTGAGTAAATTCGCGAGTTATTTAAATTCATTTCATAGTGAAGGAGATCTGACCGTTCAAAACAGAATTGATATAAAGTTGCGCACTCAGGGGGCCGCGGATTTGTTCAAGCAATTCGATGAAATTCAATCCAAAATCGAAGAAAATGTCCGCGACTGTGATTTAGACGAACTATCGAAACAGCGGGATCTGTTCGAAGACGCTTATTATAAAACGGTGGCCAAGGCTGAGCTTATGCTCAGAAGTGAGGTTACTAAGGGTTCCGACAGTTCTAATCCTAGTTGCAGTCCTAAGTTGCAGTCAGTCAAGTTGCCCTCAATATCAATGCCTTCCTTTGACGGCACGTACGAGCATTGGCTAGAGTTTAGGGATACTTTCCTGTCGCTAGTTCACAATTCCACACAGATAAGTAGTATAGAAAAGTTCCACTATCTGAAACTCTCACTTAAGGGTAGTGCCGCGTTAGTGATTGAGTCATTAGAATTTTCAGCAAATAATTACTCTGTTGCGTGGGAACTATTGCTAAACCGCTATAACAATAGCCGCTTGTTAGTACACAATCATGTAAGGGCTTTATTTAGCCTCCCGGTTTTGGCTAAAGAGTCTCCTGACTTAATCCGAAAGTTAATTGACACTGTCCTGAAAAATATTCGCGCTTTGAAAATTCTCGGCGAGCCCACGGACTCCTGGGATACACTGATTATTTTCATGATGGTGTCAAAATTAGACAAAACCACAGAACGCGAATGGGAGCAATTTAAAGGCACCTTACTCTCAAACACAGACTCCAAACTATACCTGAAGGTGGGTGACATCATTTCATTCCTGAAAAACAGGGCTGACATGTTGGAAACATTGTTAGTTTCGCACGCAAAAGATAAACAAAACACTTCGCACAATAATCGTAGTCAGACGTTATCCCACTGCAATGTTTCCACCAACAAGCCGCAAGAAAGTCAGGCCCGTTTTGTCAAAAAGGGCTGCATGATGTGTAACGCAAATCATCCTCTTTATGCTTGCCAAAAGTTTCTCGACGCAAACTTAGAATCTAGGCTCAAAATCGCAATTGACAACAAACTGTGCACTAATTGTTTACGCGCCGGGCATTCGTTGTCCAACTGTAGGTTCGGGCCGTGCAGGAAATGCGATAAAAAGCACAATTCGCTTCTTCACGGCACCGAAACAGCTGATCTTTCAGTTACCATGCACTCATCAGTAGGCAATAGCGAACCGGTTCCAACTAAAGTAAACAACTCGTCCGCCGTAGATACCGCCTCAAGTTGCGCAATCGATGCGACATCGATTCATGTCAATAAAGCACACACGCACACTCAACGCGCATACATAGAAGGCGGTCCTGTTTTGTTGTCCACTGCCATCGTCGAAATCTTAGATAGGCACGGGAATTATCACACGGCTCGGGCTCTTCTCGACAATGGGAGCCAGCGTTGTTTTATTTCAAAGTCACTATGCGAAAAAATTGGCGCGCAAACTTTACAGTCCACTCATGAAATTCGCGGTGTAGGCGACTCGATAACGCAGTGCTCGCAAATCTGTGATATCGAGATAAAATCGCGCTTCAGTACCTACACTTCTTGTTTACGGTGCTTCGTATTACCGCACATTACGACACCGCTGCCAGCTGTTTGTATATCACGCGCATTGTTCTGTATTCCAGACAACATTCAGCTGGCCGATCCGCATTTTCTTGATTCTAAAGCTATCGACCTCCTAATAGGGGCCGATATGTTTTGGGATCTTCTTGGTCAGGGTAAAATGAGGCTTCCTAACGGACCCATTTTACAAAATACAAAACTAGGTTGGATTATCTCGGGACCCATCAATTACAAAGCGCACAATAATGGGAAAATCCAGTGCAACTTCACACAATCGATAGAAAACCAACTTAGAATGTTCTGGGAGCTTGAGGAGCTACCTAAGGAGAGGGACACGCGCACAGATGAAGAGCTTTTCTGCGAAGACCATTTCGTTCGTACTACGAGTCGCGATGACGACGGAAGGTTCATAGTAAGCATGCCTCTCAATCAACCTGCCGACTCCTTAGGGGAGACGATCCCACAAGCTGAACGTAGGTTCTTATCACTAGAAAAGCGCCTACAACGATCACAAAGCTATAAAAAGTTATACGAAGACTTCATACACGAATATGAAGACTTAGGTCACATGACTCGCGTCACCACTTACGGAAATCCTCACTACTTCATGCCGCACCACGGAGTCCTCCAAGAGCATAGTACCTCGACGCGTTTGCGTGTGGTTTTCGACGGAAGCGCTGCATCAAGCTCAGGAAAATCTTTGAATGACCTTCAGTCAGTTGGCGAACCAATACAAGGTGACCTACTTGCCATTTTACTGCGCTTCAGGCAGCACAGGTTCGTTGCATGTGCCGACGTCGAAAAAATGTATAGACAGGTCTTGATAGACCAGCAGCAGCGCGACTTGCAGTTGATTCTCTGGAGGGATGAGCCGTCGCAGCCGATAAGTATTTATAAATTAAATACAGTCACTTACGGCACTGCATCCGCGCCTTTCCTAAGTGTAAGGTGTTTAAAACAATTAGCGACCGACTGTACTAACCTTGAAGTCCAACGAATAATCAGGGAGGATTTCTACGTGGATGATATGATCACGGGGTTCGATGACAAAGACACACTTTTACAGCTTTGTGACCAAACTGCAGCGGTATTGCGTTCCGGCTGCTTTCCACTCCGCAAGTGGATATTTAATTTTTCACGCAATGACGCAACAAGCTCCGCTAATGAGCCAAAACCGTTATCTCTAGGCGAAAACACTCACTCAAAAACTTTAGGTCTGGGCTGGTTCCATTTATCGGACGAATTTAATTTTGACACGCAATTTGAAGATGACACTGAGGAAGTTACTAAGCGTAAAATACTTTCTAAAGTGTCACAAATATTCGATCCGTTGGGTTTACTTAGCCCGACTATAATGATTGCAAAGGTTTTGTTACAGCAGCTGTGGTTATTAAAAACTGGCTGGGACGATGCACTGCCTAGCGACGTCACGCGTACTTGGAACCGGTTTGTTAAGTCGCTATCAATGCTGAAAACAATTCGTGTTCCGCGACATGTCATAGGTACCCACGCTAGGTATTTCGACTGGCATGTTTTTTGTGACGCAAGCCAAACCGGGTACGGGTGTTGTATTTACGCACGCACTGTTAATGATGATGGGTCAATCGTAGTACGATTACTTTGTTCCAAGGGCAAAGTCGCGCCCTTGAAACCGGTGAGCATACCGCGCCTCGAATTGTGCGGCGCTCAGCTGGCAGCTAGACTGTACGACAAAGTACGTAGCTCATTGCGCTGTCAGCTTACGAACGTTACTTTTTGGACGGATTCGACGATAGTGTTAGGGTGGTTGAAGATGGCACCTAACTTACTGAAAACTTTCGTTCAGAATAGAACTGCTGAAATTCATGAACTCACCAAAGAACTTCCATGGCATCATGTGAGTGGAAAGGATAATCCAGCTGACTTAGTTTCGCGAGGTGTCAGCTTGGAAGACCTTTCTAATTCCGCTTTATGGTGGGAAGGCCCAGCCTTTCTTCATGATCCTGATTTCAGCAGTGCTAATATTCAGCCCGGCACTAATTTCGCCGAAAATTTACCAGAAATAAAGCAAAATGCTGTGGCCCTTATAGCCACTAGCGATGACACACAAGATTTATTCTTTCCTTTCAGCAGGTTCTCCCAGCTCATGCGCATGATTCGCGCCGTTGCTTATATGAAACGTTTTATACATAACGCGCAAAAGAAAAACAATCGGCACACCGGCGTTCTCAGTTTGGATGAGCTGAGAGAATCTGAGAAAACTTTAATACGACTCACGCAGTCAGAATCATTTTCGGACGAGTATAAGGTATTGGAGGGTGACAATAAATTAAAACGCAAACACAATCTTTCAAATTTAAATTTATTTATCGATGACGATAAAATCATACGCGTCGGTGGACGTTTAGAAAATTCCCTTGAATTTCACTACGACAAAAAGCACCCGGTGCTTTTGTCAAACAAACACCACTTTTCCGCTTTATTGTTTCGACATGAGCATCAGCAAATGCTCCACGCCGGCCCGCAGGCGTTGCTATTCCACCTTCGTGAGTCATGGTGGCCTATAGGGGGTCGAAGTTTGGCCAGAAAGATGGTACACGAGTGTGTTACTTGCAAGCGCATTAAAGGCAAAACTTTGACACCCTTGATGGGAAACTTACCCAAGGAGCGAGTTACTCCATGTTTTCCGTTTCAACGTTGCGGGGTCGATTACGCGGGGCCGATGCTTGTACTTAACCGTAAGGGTAGGGGTGCAAAAACAGTCAAGAGCTACATTTGTATTTTTATATGCTTTGTCACGCGAGCAGTACACTTGGAGCTCTGTAGTGATCTCACTTCTGACGCATACTTCTTAGCGCTCAAGCGCTTCATCTCTCGTCGCGGAAAACCCTCAGAAATTTATTCGGACAACGGTAGGAATTTCGTTGGATTGATGAACGAATTCGCTGACTTCCTAACCAAATGTGGGCCAGACATTATAGAATTCGCTACCAGTCAACAAATTAAATTCAAATTCATTCCTCCGTATTCCCCTCATTTTGGTGGCCTGTGGGAGGCAGGGGTAAAATCGTGCAAGTACCACCTTCGCAGAGTGGTAGGTAACGCACACCTTACTTTTGAAGAGTATAGCACGGTATTGGCGCAGGTGGAAGCCGTCTTAAACTCCCGACCTTTAACCCCTCTCTCCTCAGATCCCTGTGATTTCATACCACTGAGTCCAGCTCACTTCTTAATCGGCCGACCATTGACCGCTCCTGCATGTGGTGACCTGCAAGACACGCCCACGCATCGCCTGTCCAGGTACCAGCATCTGGAGCAGATACGCCAACATTTTTGGTCGCGCTGGGCAAAAGAATATGTTTCCGAGCTGCAAACCCGAGCTAAGTGGAGGGAAAACACAACAGATCTGAAACCGAACACCCTGGTGCTGCTCAAGGACAGTAATCTTCCTCCACTCAAGTGGCAGTTGGGTCGGATTGTGAACACCATCCCTGGCAAGGATGGCATATCTCGAGTCGCCGATATCCAGACACCTACAGGCATCACAAGGCGAGTTTACGCAAAGATATGCCCGCTTGTTGCACCAGAGGAACCAGAGGTTACCCAGACACAGAGACATTGAAAGCCGCTACTTCCAAGGCCGGGGGCATGTTGGGACACCCATGCAATATGGACCAGTGGCGCCGCCTAGCTCGTCGCGCAAGAACTAATTATCACGTCATCACCAGCAAATAGGCTTCAAGATCGGGTGACGTGATCTCGCGCGCTATTGGTTGATTTATGTTCCCTCACCCCCCGTTCCCCGCAATTTGGTCTGTTGAATACAATCGCAATTTGTCCTGCAAACACGCAACATTTGTTTTTACTTCCACCCCTAAAGACTCCAAAAACCTGAGCCACATCCTGAGCTATCGAACCCCCGTGGAAATTCACGCATCCACAAACACTTGCACCTTCTCTACAGTAAATTATTCATTTTTTGTTGCTCACATTCCTGCATCCATACATCTCTAACAATCAGCACACGCGAAGCACGAAGTTTCTGAGAGGATACATCATTAATGTTTTGCTGACTGGAATTTGGACAAAGAACTTATGCATTTATGTGTACAAGTATCTGCGTCAGGAACTCAAGATGACAAGAATTTAAGCCAACACACGACTGTTCGTCAGACTGTACATTTTTCTTGTAAAGTCACCCGTAACGTAACCGAGTAGAGTGCTAGCGTATAAGGGTCGACGTGCTGTCTTGTGTACAAGGAAATATAACGTAATTTTAAACATACATTTAAACAGACTCGAATCTTCCTGTATTAAACACGTACCCACATATATGCAGAATGCAGAAAAGTAAGCTTTCTCATGCGACCTAGCGTCGCACATCGGGGGAAATTGCAGTCGACTCTTATCATTAAGCTCGCACTGACTCGTTATCTGAAAGAAATCGTTCTTATCAATAAGCCCGCACAGACTCGTTACCTGAAAGATATCGTTTTTATCGATAAGCCTGGACCACTTGTACCACTACCCAGTAAACATTAGGTAAATTGTTCTGTCACGCTCTTTTTTGAGAAATCTGCAGAGACAGGACGATACTTACCCATTTGCTTAGTGAATTTCTCAACTCAGAAACCGGGCCTCAGTGTGACAACATCTTTTAATACTTAATTTTATATAGAAGGGATCCTGATGAACCGATGAGTTCACTGGGATCCCCCGGGGGATCGGGCTAGGGGATCCTGGTGGACTCAATGCAACATTTACTGTGTATTTCCCGCCTTCCAACAACTATATTGATGTAAACACAAAGCTTGCTTCTCTTCAACAAACCTATAGATAGAGACAGTTTGCCAGCATTGAAATGCAGCAGGAACTTTGATAGGCATCTCATAACTAGCATTCGCATGGGCATATTATTACTTACTTAAAATCCATTTTCTGGAGACCCCTTAGTTCTTACAATAGGCATCAGTTTAGGCAGCCAGAGGCGTAAGAGGGGCGTCATGTGGGACGTTGTATATGTATATCGCACTTTGTCTGCTAAGCCACGTCCCGGCTATACAAAACAAAGATTTAAATACAAACAGAGGAACGTATTTTCGATTTTTTGCTGGCGGCATGTCGCTAAGAATAATTCTTATGCAATACAGGCGTGCTATACTACATTCTCAAGAAATTACATTCGCTGAAGCACTTTATATGCAGGCATACAGACTAAAGGGTCCTGAACGTTCTGACATGGACTGGACATCATGACTGAGGGTTTTGGTAGCTAGTAGAAGAGAAGAATACGATAATGTGGCATCCGTCTGTAAGCAGTGGGACTTAAGGCGCCGTGCATAGTGAATCGCCCGCGCGCAAAGAAAAATGCACAAAATCGATTCCTGTATCAGATACACTAAACAAATTGAAAATGTTCACATATCAAACCCTAGAATTAGGTGAGACCTATCTAATACAGCCAGTTTCGTGTTGACATTCATAAATGTTTTGAAGATATTTTGCTTGAAAAAAAAAATAGGCGGCGCACTTGATTTCAAGCAAAATATCTTAAAAACGTTTATGAATGTCAACACGAAACTGGCTGTTTTAGATAGGTCTCACCTAATTCTAGGGTTTGATATGTGAAAATTTTCGATTTGTTTACACTGTTATTTTAAGTTGTTTTAAGGTGCAGTGATGCACCGCGCCATAAACCTTTGAAATATCGCACATGAATAGTCAGAGGGTATTATCTCGGAAAATGCAATTATGAATGTCAACACGAAACTGGCTGTTTTAGATAGGTCTCACCTAATTCTAGGGTTTGATATGTGAAAATTTTCGATTTGTTTACGCTGTTATTTTAAGTTGTTTTAAGGTGCAGCAGTGATGCACCGCGCCATAAACCTTTGAAATATGTTTGAGGGAATACATTCACTCATCTGCAGATGCCCTTCTGTGGATATTTGCCCATTTTGCGCAAACACTAACCGACTATTTGCATATAATTTACTTTCTATTTTGTTTGCTCGTGTTTGATACGGTGCAGATTGCGCGCCTCGGACAGGGCATGTTATTAGGTTCTATTCTCGCGGGAATTTGTGAGGCTGACTCATCTTTCCCAGGTTTGTGTTTTTTATCGGCTCAAGGGGGCGTTTTCTTCAGGTTTGTTCTCTTCTCTACATAGTCGACAACCTACAAGTGGGCTATCCGACATGGTTACCTATTATAGTTAGAGAGCTGGTGACCAATCGAGATATTTTTTCGTACAAGGCTAGGAGTTGGTAGGCTGATAGAGTAGACTTCGCTGAGTCTGGGAAAAATATTTTTTTGGCACGGTCGCGGTTGATAGTTTGATTTTTTCGACTTTGAAAGTTTAAATGTATGGGTTCAGTATATTTTTTTTGTCGTACAAGGCTAGAAAACTTCTAGGTTAGTTGTTGAGACTCCGTTGAACAAGAAAATATTTGTTTTTTTGGCCGAGCGTGGTTGAAAGTTTGATTTTTATAACCCAAAAATTCACACTTTCTAGGTTATAAAAAACAATATTTCTACCGCGTTTGGCTAGTAATAAATAGTGATTTCGTGATCAGCGGAGACTAAAAAGGCAGCCTAAAAACTCCCAGCCTTGTAGACAAAAAAGAAATGACTCAACCCATCCATTTAAACTTTCAAAGTCGAAAAAATCTAACTTTCAACCGCGACCGGACCAAAAAAATATTTTTCCCAGACTCAGCGAAGTCTACTCTATCAGCCTACCAACTCCCAGCCTTGTACGAAAAAATATCTCGATTGGTCACCAGCTCTCCAACTATTAGAAATAATTACCTATATTAGTATTGAGTTGCAATATGTGACTGAAAGAAAGGTTTTGTTTTGTCAGTTGGATCTCTTATTTTTATTTCACCACCAACCCATATACTAGGTACATAAATAGGTAAATATGTAACAGACTGATGATAGTAATAGATTAGTAATAGATAGCTAATAATGAGCAGAGCACGTTAATTATAATTTGATGGGTTTTTGTGCTATTAGGATTATTCATAGATAGTTTTTCACAGATAGGCTTTGGATCTAAAAATACATGAAGGTAAGTTGATTGTTGCGTTGGTTCATAAATCAAGATACATGCATTTAATTTGATGTGCCTATACAGGGTGTTAAAAGTCCGCCAACAAAGCGGGAAACCACGTATTGTCCTCATCATAAGTAACATTTTTGCCCAAGGAACTGTGCCTGGGAAATCAACGGTTTCCGAGATAATTAGGTTCAAAGTCGGACTTTTCAAAACTTTTTTTTTGCAGAAATGTATTCAGTATCTAGTTCTTAACATACCTTCTCAAGAAGCCATATCAAAATTATTAATATTTCCTTCAAAAAACGACGTTGAAATTGTAACCCGCAATGTATTCTAAACATCGGCACCTCAAGCTTAAGTAACATAAACTGATACCTACGCTTGCTTAATATGACTTCTGTGCGTTACTCGTCCATTGCGTGATAAAATATTTTTCAAAATTATAACCTAAAAAACCAAAATCATTTCCCAGCAATAATTTATCGAAAAAGTACTTTGTTTTGGTGTCTAGTATGCGTAGCTTTCGGGTCTGTTGGCGGTCTTTTAACACCCTGTATAGTTTATTATCAATTATCAATTCCCCCGAATAATGTAAGTCTCCATTAAACACTCTAGATAATATAATAATATGACGAAAAGTGAAGGCATCGTGCTATATGACTTTGAAAGGTCTGCCTCGATAAGTGAAAGTGCTATAATATGGTTTTACTACCGTTTGCTCAACGCAAGTGAAAACGAAATCCTCTTGTAGTACAGTCGGCGACATCCCTCGCCTTATGCCTTATGTCTCACGCAATAAGAGCTGATGTGGTGTACCGCCACATCAGCCGCTGAGTGTCGTCCACCCTAGGTAGTAAATAACAGACATTTAAGACTCGCGTAAACGTGGGAACTGTTTTGAATACTGGAATTACCAGTCGTTATTAACCATTTCCACTAGGTACATGCTCTGAATGCGAAGGTGCAAAAGGTCTTCTCAAAATGAAGTAGGTAATGTTAAGTTTTTTGAAAATTTCTAGATGCTATCCTCATTTTCTCGGGATGAGGAAATCGCCAAATTGGGACAGTATTTTTTTACCATGATTGTATAGTTATTTTAATGAAGAGTAACTTTGAGAACCATTTTAAGTGACCATAATAATTGTGAAAAAGGATCGCCGCCATTTTTTTAAGAACTTCGAATAGGCATCGACTTTTTTATCATTTTATTTTCTTATCCTTCTGTTGTTCGTTAACCAGTATCTCAGAGAATCCTTACTCCACTTTTAGTGCTTGTAGGCCATAGCTAAATGGAAATTAATGTGTCAATCGCGTACGTGTTTCATAATGTGTAGTTTCTTTGTAAGAAAATGTTGCTCTATAAAGCCTCTCCATATCTACCGTGTTAAAACCATGGCAATCACTAAATACAGCTTTGTGTTGAATTCATATTGGATTATTTAATCCATCATTATATTCATACACCAAAAAAGTATACTGCGCTGAACGAACAAACTCACTGGCACAGAAAGAAGATAATTTAAACTTTAGAGTTAGACCATCATCTCGGAAATACGGGACCCTGACGAAGAACGGACAATATTCTCTTAAATCTTCGGATGTATTCTATTCGAAAAATATGTAAAAATGGATCTAAGTCCTAACCGAAGTAAATATTATGCAGATTATTGCCCAATCAAATCAGAACAAACGCTCATTCATTTAGTACTCTAACTGATTATCCGCAAAAGTTGCCAATCTAAACCCACCCCAACTGCCCACTGACCAAGGTCTCTTCTTGCCCGCAGGACGAGCGAGCTGGTGGCCCTCGTGGCAGTCTCCTGCACACTGTTCCTGTTCCTCCACACGCGGGACCTGAGCACCAAGCTGCGGCGCATGGAGGGGCGGCTCAACGATGACGTCACCGCCTTCAACCACAACACTGACCGTGAGTTGTTTTGTTCTTTTTAAGGCTCGGTATATGGCTAACTAGCGCCACCAATGTTGAAAAAATCATATGTCCCTTCAGAAGAAGTTTCTGACAAAATCCTAAGATGAGCTCATGCGCCATGCTTTTCTAGATTTTTAAGTGTATTTTACCCAACTCAATTTCTAGTCTTAAGCTAAAAAAATTTCGATAACCGCCAGAAACGGCCGCTATTGGCGGTTATCGAAAAGTTTTTAGCTTAAAAGTAAATTTCGAAGAGGGTATCCACACTTAAAAATCTAGAAAAGCATGGCGCATAGGCTCATCTTACGATTTTTTCAGAAACTTCTTCTAAAGGAAGATATGATTTTTTTAACATTGGTGGCGCTAGTTAGCCTTATACCGAGCCTTAAAGGCTGGCCAAAAAATGAGTATATCTGTCTGTGTGTCTCTCTGTGGCTTGGTAATTCTTAAACGAGCCAACCGATTTGGATGCGGTTTTTTTATTTGAATTTTTATTTTTTAGCAAGTGTTTTAAGATATGTTTTATCAACATCGGTTCAGCCGTTTATAAGATTTACTACCGATAAGCAATTCGATTTATAAGATTTATGCTAATTTGAAGCTAAAATGTCGGGGGTACCTATTTTTTTTTTTATTTAGTACTTATTTAAGCTTTTGTTATGCAGCTTCAAAGGGCGAAGTAGCCAAACTTTCCGAGTGCAATATTCTACCACTAAACCACCACCGCTTCTGTAGTGTATCAATAGTCTCCAAATAAAGACTAATCCAAATACCGGTGTTCAGACAAATAAAGCCTCATCATAATGCATACCGTACCTATATGGCATGGGCGTTACCATTTCGCGTTCATCTGACAGTTCGGGGTTCGAGTATTCTCGTTATTTCTCAATTTAAAAATACCGTTTACATCTCGGAAGTGTGATTATTTAAGGGAACACGCTCCACTTTTGGTGAAATTTAAATTCTACGTAAATCATCACAGGAAGTAATCAATTGACATAAATAAAATAAAAACTTCGCCAATAGTAGGGTTTATTATAACAGTATTTTATGTAAATTACGCCTGATACCTAACCTAATAGTACACAAGGCAGCACGTAGACGCTTACACGCGTGTACGCTATTCAATTACGTTACGGGACCTACGGGCGACTTTGCATCGAAAATGTAAAGGTTTATGTGATTTTGACTGAACCTAAGGCTAATACATACTTGCCATTTTTCAATAAGATTCCAGAAGCCAATTTTTGCGGGGAACGTGCTCTTAAAGGGTTTACCTACAAAACTTCTTTACCTCAGGACATCGTCGGTAGAACAGCTATTTAAGATTGTCATCTTTGTGAACCCTGCTTCCATACAAACAATACTGATTATATGGTCGTCATTCCACGAATACGTGAATATGTAACCTAGAATAAAGCAGAAAGCAATCTACTTACATCTCCTTACCTCGAAGACATAAAGTGAGCCATAAAATTTTCCATCGCGTTACCTTAGCTCTTTCCCCGTGACATCTGATGGGAGATCTACCTCTAGACAATTTCGAGGCTGGAAAACCTGTTTCTGAGTGCAGTTTATTGTGACATTTATAGCAGCGGCAATGGCAAACTTTAACACTAGGGCTCACTAGGGGGTGAATTTTAATTAATTAATAGAATGTTTGATACGTTAGGTAGAGGCAGTAGGTACCTACTGATACTGATCTAGAAAGATCTTTTAAACTCTTAGGCCCGGTTTCTGAGTTGAGAATTTTGCTAAGCAAATGGGTAAGTATCGTCCTGTCTCTGCAGATTTCTCACAAAAGAGCGTGACAGAGCGATACGTAAGTATGTGCTTAGTAAAATTCTCAATTCAGAAACCGGGCCTTAGTTATCTACGTAGCGATAGCAAAAATACTTTTTATATAGTGATGGCAGATAGGCCTCATAATACCTCATATTCCCAAAAATTATAAACATAAATACCACTGTTAGCGACGTGCTCAGACATTTTATATGTTTTGGATACCTTCATGTTTGTCAGCCTTTTTGTACTTGGCGCGCGTGTGGGACCCGCTAATTGATGTGAACTGACCGTGTAGTTTGGGTCTCACTCGCAAACTCTTTTGTCAAGTAAATTATTTTAAATCCCTTTTGAACCTTCCAATCCAAATGTGAATCAGTCCAGTCCAGCCGATCGCTCACGAGGTCCCACGCGCGGGCGCGCCCGCAAGTGCTTTTTTTTTTCTCATTCCATGCGCTAGTTAGCTAAATATATCAAGCTCATCACCAGAGCATAGTTTTATTCAGCTCCGCACCTAATAACCACACTAGTACACCATGCACACACAAATGACATTCATGTTTGACAACAACTGTTAGCTATCTTGAAATTTTTGGTTTTATTACGGCCATAGCGGCGGTCAAAGATCGGCCATCAGCAGCTGCACAGTCACTGAGCTCGTTAAAGTTTCTAAGAAAAAAAAAACAAACGCCTAGCACGAAACGACCATAACATTCGCCACACCACTTCTGCGCTCGAAAAGTAATTACTTTCCTAAACGCGGATTTGGCCGGCGGAAAAAAACAAACAATGCCGAAATGTGTATTATGAAGTCGTTGCCAGCGACGGGCGTGAAATGAGGATGAGAAACAACTGCTAATCGAATGTGTTTATTAAAACTAGCAGTACATTTGCATAAAAAGTTAACAATGGTTTAGTACCTACCTACATGTCTTTTGTCTAGAGGTAAACTTTTCTTCTTTGCGCGTAGGTATACGACCGAACAACTGTGACCCTATCGCAATCTACTGCCTTCCAGAATAAGGGCCCAGGGTAGGAAAATTTGGAAGAAAACATAAATTGTCTGTCACATTAATTTGTAGCCGTCCAACGCACACAAATTCAAAGGTCACTTTACTGCAAACGACCTATTCATAATATTGTATGAATGAGAAGCAAGCTTTAAAGTACTCAGGTATCTAAATAAATACTGCGCGCTTAGTGAAACAATCAATTTATTTTGAAGTAAATCTGTAAGCTTTGATTGTTCTTTGTTGCATTGGATAAAGTTGAATAATGAAACAATCACAATAGCTTATTTGGTTTTTGGCGTCTTCATTGATAAAAATTAAGAAGCTCAATGTCTGTGAATTCTATAGCCGCAAACATTGTCTTGGTCTTGAAAGAACGTAAATCCGCATCAAATCTATGGGTAAATCCACACACAATATTATTTTGAATTCACCACTCAAGAGATTGTACCAGCCTAATGATAAAAAGTGGTTAAAACTGTTTTGTTTCTATCCAATTTCTGCCGGTAGAGCACTGCTGTATCTCTCTTTATCGAACTTGATATGGGTCTCGATGCTAGACAAACAGCCAATGGTAAAGAAAGACTTCTGCATCAACGTATCTACAAAAAGCATGAATTGATGTATCGAATTGCTTATCGGTAGCAAATTCGTCTGACACACACACCTATTTACATTACACTAATGAAACGAATAAATCGAAATACCGATTTATAGCCTGAGTCTAGAACGTTTAGCAGCATTACTGATTAGGCGTTAACTGCTGGACTAGAGTAATTAATTACCTCTGCAGTCGTTGTTGGAGAAATCTACAGAGTTTGCTTGTTTTTATTTAAAAAAACGCTAATTACTTGAGTGGAGCCATTTCATCGCTTTCACTTCGATTTTATGGGATCAACTTTCTTCAATTCGCTGTACTTAATGGGAGCAGCAATGATAGTTACTTCAATTATTTTTAAAGGCCATATCAATTACGCCTCATTATCTATTATTTGCGACTAGCTTTTGCCCGCGACTTCGTCCGCGCAGGCTTAGTTTTTTTTCCGTTATCACAATAAAAAATAGCCTATAGCACTCAGCGATAACGTAGCTACACATTAGTGAAAGAATTTTTAAAATCGCATGAGTAGTTTTGGAGACTACACCCTACAAACCTACATACATACAAACATACTTACAAACTTTTCCTCTTTAGTGTAGATTAGTGTAGATTGCCGCAGCAATTAATCTGTTTCCCAATTTGCGTGATGCTTGTGCAGTTGGTTCGCAGAAATATTGGCATGAGAGCATGAGAGTCTACTCCTCAGATATTTTGTTTACTTAGATCGGCATTTATTAATATTGTAAGTGACAGCTACTCTGTATTTGTACACACCACGTAGAAGTGTCGTAAATGTGTTAACTAACTGGATTTAGCTGTGCAGATATCTAAGATGTTCTATACATTACACTGAAATAATACCTGGCGACTGTTGATAGAGACCGTGAGTGTCTTCTTGCAACTCGACCCATCCACCTAGGTTGGTACGCCAGAGACTCACAATAACATACATGTACGGCCAGCGATACGCTATCGCTATGGAACCCCATGGTAGGTAGCTCTTGTCACGCGTGGTATAAGTGCTTTAACCAATTGGTATTACTTCGGCTCATAGACGCCCTGAGGGTACTGGACAATTTTTTACGCCAATCAAGCGGTTAATCCACCAAAAAGAGGTATCCTGTCTGAAACTACTCAGATTCAAGGCGATGGATGGATAACTTCAAATTTAAACCGTCGAAAAAAAAGTAAGAGAGGATGCCTGTAAGCTAAGTAAGTGAGCCAGAGTAGAGCCACTATTTTTCCGCAACAGGCAGCTGCGGTGGACAACGCGCCGCACGCGCACGTCCCATCGAGCCACTTCCTTATTGACTGCCCCGCATCGCTCCTGATTGCAAATGCCAATACCAGCCGTGTCCAACTTGATTAAAGTCTCTATAGACAGGAGCGGCAGCGGCTCTGTTAGCGGACGGAGGTCGCCCGTGGCTTGCGCATTTCAGAGTTCTAAAACAATCAATAATCAATCGAGTAACTTTGGATGTGTTTTTTCTCATCTCTAGCTTTCAGTGCTATTTTGGCTGTTCGCAAAATACTATGAATTAAAGTAAAAAACCAAACGGCCAAGTGCGAGTCGGAATCGCGCACTGAGGGTTCCGTACCACCGTACAATTAAAAAAAATGGTTATACGGACTCCCGAGTTTGATGTTTATATCTATTATCGTTTTTGCGATGGAGCAAAAAGTATAAAAACACGTTTGTTGTTTGGGGACCCCCTTATTATTTATTTTTTATTATCTGTTGGGTAATCCGCTAAATTTAAACATTAATTATTTGTGAACATTTCAACTAGCTAGGTAGCTAGTTGAAATTTTCACAGATTACGGTTCCAAAGCCCTTTGAAGTTAGGACAGTCAGACAGTGTAGGCAGAGTAATAGGGTCTTTGGCACGCTTCGGGTACGTAAACCTAAATGGTTGTAAACAATTTTCTCGAAAGCTTTATTTTGTGCACTATCAATGTCGCGTATATGTAGGTATGGTATATATTCTAAACTACTAAAACAGTGCGCTCCTCCGCCGCATTTTCGCTCATCAACCAGTCAAGTTACGCGAATAGTTGCCACTTGGCGGCGGATAAATAATCGGCAATTTAGGTTGTTAAGTTTTTCTGTCTTGTTTGTAACCGCCTAACCGGTGAACGGAGAAAAACCATCGATCGCCGCCGCAAAACGGCAAAACGCTTCCGCTTCTTCCAGTGAGAGAGAGGCTTCCTTGAAAATGCAAGGGACGTTGTCTCGATATCAAATGTCATTAAACTAATAGTCGTGGGCAGATAGAATGCAGAGAATTTCTTCGGCCTTCGGTAATGTAATTGGATCTTGATGACTTTCTTGTGCGACCATCCTTTGTAACATAATTATTATGTACCAGCTTTTGCCCGCGACTTCGTCCGCGTGAACTACAGAAAAAAGATATGTGGTTTACATTGCCCCTAAGTGTAATAGCGTGATAATATGTAGCCTATGTGTTATAATGATGTCTAAGCTATCTTCATTCCAAATTTCATCCAAATCAGTCAAGCCGTTTGAGCGTGAAAGAGTAACAAACATCCATCCATCCATCCATCTTAAAAACTTTCGCGTTTATAATAGGAGTAGGATTTATATGAGATTATTTATTGTAGGTATTGAATTATTATGGTACAGCTAATATTATTATTTGCAATCAGGAATAAGTCACTTTGTACGTCAATTCTTGTGTTTTCTTCCGCTCGCCCCGGGGAGCTGGGAGCTTATCCCAATATCTAAGCGCTTTTGTATGGAAATCAGTGTAACGGCGTGTTGATGACATTTTAGCATAAACTAACACCGTTTATTGTAGTTTTAGCTCGAAATATTACATCGGTCCGATACTTTTCAATAAATTTGCAATTCATAATGTGACGACGATGATATACAAATGGTAGGTGGTCTGAAGATTACGGACTATATCTATCTGTGATCCACATAAAAGTATTTTGCAATTGTATCACTTTTATAAGAGTGCCAATAGTTTTCCAGAAAAGTTATTAAAATCCTATCGTTGAATACAATCTCAAAAGTTCGTAATAAATGAAGAAAATCATTTTTTTAAAACTGCCAATACGATTAAGTTATGTATGAATCAAACAAAGAAAATTAAATAATCAACGAACTTGCGATCATAATTAATTTATTAAATTAACGAAAGGCGTAACTAATTTTCGCAAAATTTATTTATTTTAAGCCGAGCAGTTTTGAGTTGCGGCCGGATAAGTTGTGATTGTGACATTAAAATTTTTAGACATAGGCCCGGTTTCTGAATTGAGAATTTTACTAAGTAAGTACTTAAGTATCATTCTGTCACGCTCTTTTGTGAGAAATCTGTAGAGACAGAACGATACTTACGTATTTGCTTAGTGAATTTCTCAATTCAGAAATCGGCAGTTAGCCTGATAAAGTTCTAAGTAACGCGCGACACAGTGCCCAGAGGGCTGCGCATCGATATGACAATTTTTAGCTGCGGAGAAGTTCCGACAGTTATGTCGCTTGTACCTAGTTTGTGAATAATTGTGTGTCCATGTTCTGTCTTAATTTGTTTTATCATTGTACCTATTTCCGTGGCTATTAATAAACGTCTTTCTATCTTCTAATAATTCTAGCGCGAGATACAGCATTTATAGCGCGTTATGAACCTCCATCATGCTACATCTTTAGGACTGTAAATGTTAAATTGGTAAACTTTACGTTCAAATACGTTTTGCGTTTAAAGGTACAAGATACCTACTTAACTTCTCCAATCAAAAAGTTCTTTGTTGCTTCCAACGTTTTATTTTACTTATCGGTTAATTTTATTACGAGTAGGTATACTGTGTGCAAAAAAATAGTACAAATAAAAACTACATCAAAGGGGCCGGCTGAACAATTAATAATTTCGAATGCAGTCGTGTGAGACCGAACCCTTAATGGACGCAAGCTGTGGCACTTAAATGTACTTTATTATGTCTACATTAGAGAAGGTCCCTGCATTATTATCAACTATTACTTACATGCATAAAAGGTTACAAACGGATAGTCCGACTCCGTTCACCCTAATGTCATCTTGTGGGTTTATAGGTACTTTTATTGGGGGTCCTTAACGAAATGTCCGACAAAAGGCTTGGTATAACAGTAAGATGTAGCCTGTACAATTGTACATGTCCCACTAGCTGGGCAAAGGCCTTATCTCAGAGAGAGAGTTCGAGCTTAATCACCACGCGGGCTCAATGCGGGTTGGCGATTTTTGCGTTGAGGGTATAATGTCTCATACGCTCAGGTTTCCTTACGATGTTTTCCTTCACAGTCAGCGAGTGGTATTGCTACTACAAATTCACAAATGTACGTAACTTTGAAATTAAACAAAGTCATAGATACATGCCCGCACCGGGAATCGAACCTAGGACCTTTCGCTTCAGAGTCCACAGTTCTACCCACTAGACCACCACCGCCATAACAGTTTCTTACGGCATAACAGTATCCTTCATAATTCTCGTATGATGAGATATGTACGCTTCGATAAAAAAAGTAGAAACACATTGAGCGATAATTGTTTCCCTCCTTTTCCCCCCTTTTTCTGTCACGTATTTAATAAACGGACTAAGGGCTGTATGCAAATAAACCTTAGCCCACACTATAGCTTATTACGAAGCAAGATCAAGACAAAGGGAGAAACAAACAATGGAATGGGAAATGGCCATAGAGTCGAACGAACATAAAGCGCGATACCACCGCCCGCTTGGCACCAGCCTAAGGCTGTACCTTGCCATTGAACCAGCGCAGCCTTTGAAACGTAATCTGTGACTTAATACCTTGCAGCGGAATATAGTTAAACACCGCAGAAGTACCATCAACAAAAAAAATTACAGAGTAGGCTTTGTGTACGGAACTTTTCACTGACATCTGTTTCACTCACGTTGTTTATATTTATACCACACCGCCAATTTTGATCAAGATTTCCTTTAAAAAAAAACTGTAAAATTTGGGAGGTCCTAGTGAAAATTAAAATAAAAACAGTATAAGATGGCTTCCTAGTCCACTACAGCCAAAGAAACCAATATGGCCCATCCCAACATATTGTATTATACCCTATCTGTCGATTAATTTTCATACAAAATACGAGGTTTAATCTATGGTCTGAGTTTTAACTGTGATTGTTATTACGGGCCTTAAGTAATTAATTAAAAATACATACCACCTGTAAACAACCTGTTACACGATACACAATAAATGTATACGAATATGAACATGCTATTTGCCGATTTCGTTTTTTTTTGTAAGTGTAACGCACCCGTTGATGTCTTTTGTTCTAGTAGGACTTTCGTACGCGCGTGGATGACTTACCCCCGATTCCTCGTACACTAACGGGCTGTTAATCGACTGTTAACGGCAGTCAGTTGCATTTTGAATGCACTTTTGACAACTGGCGTTAAAAGTCGTTTGATAATCCGTTTGGGAGATACACACAGGAACATGGGCTAGCATACGAAACTGGCAATTCGGAACCCAAAGTTTTTTGTTCGAAAGTCCGTTATTGGCTTAATCTTATCTTTAGACAATATTATTATTGAAAAAATAATTTAAATATTTTTTATTTTGGTCTAGTAGTTTTGTTTTATGCGCCAAAATGTTTTGTTCCTATGACCGCCAACAGTATGCAGACCGTCGCGTGACGTCATTAAACTGTATCTTTGAAACGTTGTAAAATCCAAACCAACGAACCAACGAACCAAAATAAAAAATATTGAAATTAGTTTCTTATAATAGCCAAAAGTTTTGAATTAGCCAATAACGGACTTTCGAACCAAAAACTATGGGTTGCGAATTATAAAAAAAACAGATTTACATAACAAAACAAAGCTGATCTTCTATATCTTCAGAAAATAAGATGCCTGCAGGCTCTCTTTGAGATAATGTCGAGCCAACGTAGCCGTTATAAAGTAGAGCAAATAATATTAATGCCTACACTGAACGCCTGCGGCGATTAGATCCTACAACATTAAAGTCTATCTAAAGGGATAGCATTTCACGGGCCGCGGTGAATTAGAAAATCGTCAGTGTTCCAAGACTGCCCTTCAATCAGGTCAATAACTAAAAGGAAAGCTAACAAATGGAGCGTACCTTGGACTTTCTAAGTGAACGGAGAAAATCTCTCTATTATATTTAACAACCCCGTATTTATTGCGGAAAACGGTTATATCTACAAGTGTATATCTACAAGTGTAATTGTAGCTTAGCAGATGTTATAGATCAGATAGGGCCTGCTTACGTTGTTCTAGTTAAAATCGATACAAACAACTTGTATCATAGAACCCCCAAATTCTAGCTAAAGTAGACAAAACGTAGTTGAAAATAGAGACATTTCGATAATGAATTCGAAAGTGATTGGCCCGGTGGTCATGTGATCCTCTTCACAGACAACGTATGACTGCGTAATCCATCAGTATTATAATACGTACGTTAGCAATTATGTAAATAGGGAAAGCTGATCCGATCAATAAGTGAATCATCACACTTTATACGCCAACACAAATGGCATTAAGAGCGATGACAAACAGAAATTGCCAATCGCAGCGACAGCATTATGAGTAGCCTTAAATCCCAATATGTCCAATGCAAAATGCAACTTAAGCACCTCATAAATAAGCTGGACATTAAAGTGGTGCTACGAAAGGGGATAGATCTCGGAAATACCCGTTGGAACAAGGAATGTTCTCGTGACTGCGATATCGGGCTGCATTGCAATGACCTTTGTTGTGACGACAAGAGTGCGCATAAAATATATCAAGTCTCATGATGGCAGCTGGTGGTGTTACTATTGCTATCTAACAGATGCATAAAGTTCTAGTGGTCGTCGCATTGTTCGTATGGGTTGGCAGTCTGAGATATAGATCCCTTCATAATTTTATCACCTTCATAATTTTATAAAGTCTTCAGGAATTACTCAGAATTAGCAACTAAAGTCTAAACGTGATTCTTGAAAATATTTGTTTTATGTGTAAACAGAGATACGAGTATGTACATTATAAGCTTTCAAACAATAAAACTCTAAAAGCTAAGACCACTTGACTCTATGGAGAACACACTCACTTTGTTGTGTAAATAAGAGTAAGACGTTCAAGAGACTTATGTAAGAGGTTCCGAGATCAATTTTATTGTTAGTGTTGTCAGTCAGTACCTATGACGTTATTTCTATGTTGCCATTGTATAAGTCCATAGTAAACCCACAGTTAAGATTGATTCGAATGCGCATTTGTGGTCTATTGTGTATTTGCTAAGCGACTGTGTCGAACCTTAGGGCTATAGCCACGCTGATTGGTACGGATTTGTTAACCAACGATGTCTTTGCTTGAGGTCATTGCTATGACTCCGGAAACCTACCGCTGAATGAAATATTATCTAATCGATTTGCCCTTCTTCTAAGCTATATGCAATGATGGATTTTCAAGGCCTTTACTGCCTATGTGACTGAAATAGTGTCCAAATAATTGAACATTTTGCAGAAGATATGAATGAAGAGGATTTTTTTTAATAGAATGTGCGTGATTGATGATGTGTTGTGTCAAATTAAGCCTAGTTGCAAATGGTAAACCTAGTCTCTGCCAAACCCTCTGCAATACAGGCGTGAGTGTAACTGACAACCAATAGTTCCATGATAAAGAGTTACAGGGATAAAAAAATTATGCCGTCGCTACTACTTGGACGACCAATGAATTGTAGCAGGTAACTATGTAATAAAGGCTAAACACCGATGTACAGCCACGTTCCACGCGGAGCCTCCCTAAGATGCCCTTTAAACGGACCCGGAAGGCCGCACCTCGTGACTGCTTTATCGTACCGCTTTGCATCGGGGCCCCATTGTGACGACAATCCGGCTCGAAGGACCATGTTGGCCGGCGCCATGTTGGTTTCTATAGAGACGTGGGGTGATTGTTTGCTCTACGTGACGGTTGCAGGCTTGGCGATTTGTGGGAATAGATTGGTGTGGTGATGTCTATCTACCTAACAAATGGAGCCTTAATAAAGCCTTATTGATAGTACAATTCTAACTGGTTTATATGGTAACTGGTCGTTTCTCATCCTTGTAGATTTAGCCAGATTACAGAGCTCCTACCAAATACAGGTTTATAGAGCAGCATCTATTGTGGTCTCAGTTCAACGCAATTTGCCAATTTTACAGATTTCGTAACCTGAAAAACTGGCAAAGAAAGGAAGGTATGTTATTTGCTTCAGCTAGTATCTTTAGTTTATCTAGTTGAGGCTCTAGTCTTTTCACACATTATCTATCATCGGTGTGCTCTTCCAAGTAACTCTACTTTAATAAATTTATGAAGTGGGACTTTATCTTTATCTTTATTTGTATTATAAATACATCTTTAGTTTTCCAATACTGAGTTACTGACTCAAAAAAATCGCATTATTCTATAAAACACTGCAACACGAACCATAATGCCATATAACACAAAACTACCCAAGTAGTGATTCTAACAAAGATATTAACCCGTAGCCTGTAGCGTGGCGGTGACATTTTCCCACCGCGCACATTACCGGCGGGCTGCGGTCGTTTTACGGTACAGCACTCGGAGTCACGCCCCGATGTCATTACCACGGCCACGGTCCACTACGCCGCCGGGGAGGATTCTGGTGACGATCAATGGCTCGAACGGTAGATAGGTGATTGATAAATCTATAGAACTACACCGCGTGACCGCGTGATAAATCTTTAGAACTACACAATACGACAAGTATGTCGTAGTATCTGTATCATTCATTCGTTTTGTTTGAAAGGTGACAAGTCTAGAGTATTTATGAATGTTTCAAGAAAATCTGTTACGTTGTTTGAAGAGTTTTAGAAAATAGGATTCGATCCTATTGAAATATAAACAGCTATAGTCCGTTTCCAGGGCAGGCGGAAAAGCGATCATTAACCTTTGAGCGGATCACAGAAATAAACAACATTTTTTATGCCAAAGGTTTTTTGAATTTTTGACAAGTTTAGTACGAACTGGCACATTAATGAGCGATGAGGTTTAGTAATTATTAAACAATTATGTTAAGGTGAAACGACACCAAAGTGGCGGAAAAAATAAACAGGTTGGTATGAGTATACATCAAGTATATTAAACAGGGATGTCACGTTCATCAGTGTCAGTTTCACAATCGTTTTCTGATGATGAGGATGTGCGATTGTACACACTTACGCAGAAATCCCCACCAGTTTCGTCGAGCGCTCATAACTCGTGACGCTACCTGTAGCATGTTGAAACAGGTTTTTTATCTCTGACTGACCAGAACTCTCACCCCACCCCGTACCTAAAAACACGCTTCGATATCCAAACGATACAGAAATGCAAGGAGAGTGACGGAGTGCCACACGAATCGTTATATTTTCACGGTAACATAGTACTTCGTATCAATGATCGCTTTACCGCCTGCCCTGGAAACGTACTGAGTCAATATTAAGGCGCGGTGCATAGTAAATCGCCCACGCGTAAAAAAAATGCACAAAATGGATACCTGTATCAAATACACTACACAAATCGAAAATGTTCACATATCAAACCCTAGAATTAGGTGAGACCTATCTAAAACAGCCGTGATGACATTCATAAACGTTTTGAAGATATTTTGCTTGAAAGAAAATAGGCGGCGCACTTTTTTTCAAGCAAAATATCTTGCAATCTGTTATGGATATCAACACAAAACTGGCTGTTTTAGATAGGTCTCACCTAATTCTAGGGTTTGATGTGTGAACATTTTCGATTTGTGTAAGTAGTGTATTTGATACAGGAATCGATTTTGTGCATTTTTCTTTGCGCGCGGGCTAATTCACTATGCCCAGCGCCTTAAGGATAATGTTTGACAATGCTTCCATGCGACACATTAACCTCAGTAAGGTTAAAAACGTCTGTTTGCTAACCTTACTAGCAAATAATCACCGAGGTACCGAATATTAAATTTAGATACGGTCTGTAGGCAACGTCCGACTCTAGCTGTTTATATTATAACAGAATCGGGGCTCTCGAAATTTGCTTATGATTTTGAGTGCGGACGGAGACGTGAGAATTAAGCTTTTTGTCCTCATCTTGATTAAAAACTATAATATTTTATCGCGTCGCAGATTACTGTACCCACTGTACTGGGTCAGACGTTTCTATGGCCCAAGATTAAGGCTTTGTTTCTGTGAAAAGCTTTAAAAGAACCGTTTTGTGATCTAATGGAACACCATTGTTCAATTAGGTCTTAAAACTGTTCCGCATGATAAAATAACTGTGTATAGCTGAGTATGAATCTCGCATAAAGATATGCTATAAAACTAAGGCCTTTGCATCTACGTAATGAGATGATTTATACAGCGTCCAGTGGCACCTTCACTCACACTAGATGGGTGAAGATACCACTGGGCGCTGCAGTGCCTGGTTTTAGATGGAGTAGGCTTAAAGCTATACTATAAACGTAAATCTTGTAAACTCTTACGACGCGCGGTATAAGAGCTTCAATCAAACAAAAAGGGGTATCTCAGCGGGTCTTCTTACCCCATCTAAAATCATTACCTGGACACACTTACATTATTGTACTCGCTTCACTCATTTATAAACGATCATCTATTTTATTCTAACACTTCTCTTAGCCAAAGCTATTTCTTCGGTAACAATAAATCGTGTGGACACGAACAGTCCCGCTATTACAATTAGGTTCCATTGCAATAGGTGCAGTATCGCCGTCCAGCCTGTTGTATTGCTTTAGCGGCGCTAGCGCAGAACAACGATGGAAAGAGGTGCACTTTGCTTGTCATTCTAGTCCTGTCCCTCCAAATGTTGTCCATTAGAGATCGCTCATCGATCATTTCAGGACTGCCATATTATGTGATTTTAATTGAATTTTTGAACAGAATTTCAACATATTTTTTGGGTACAATACAAAGTTCTCTATCAATATAATAATTGTTCGCGATTCTCACATTACAAAAAGTTAGGTCACCAACGCTGAACTGAAAGTTCTGAAGTTAATATTTTTGAGAGCTTTTTCACGTAGCTTTGGCCAGATACTGCTGAACATGTATAGTATTTCCTATATCTGTACCGATAATTTGATAGAGTTTTAGGAATAACTCGATTACTTCCTACTTGTTTTTGCCTAAAATAAAGGCCTTTACGTAATGAGATGGTTTATACAGCGTCCAGTGGTACCTTCACTCACACTAGATGGGTGAATACACCACTCAGCGCTGCAGTGCCTGCCCCTCTACCCTTGACGCATGTTTCCAATGCGGCCGCAATATGGCGCAATTTACAAATTTTAATATTTTACAAATTAAGACGCATTTTGTGTTTTTATTGAATAAAGCAGCCTTACCTTTGAATAAACATTACAAAGTATTTAAAATCAAAGCATTACTATGCGAATTCAAAGAGAAATAAATTTTTAAACTTTTTCAATTGGTTCGCAATAGCGTCAAGGGTAACCCCACTGGGATAGTGTTTTAGATGGAGTAGGACTTTTGCCTAACCGGTTGAGAAACTGAATTTTTTGAACATCACAAGACGTTTATTCTCGGCCATATACAGTTGGACGATTGCTTACCAATTTAAGGCCTGGATGCGAGTATTGCTGATTCGCCATAGAGTTCAATCTCTGTATGTCAGTATAGTTTGTGGTAGGGGCCGTGGTCGGTGCATGCTCTGCTAGTAGGCGTTAGAGCTTGTCTCTCGTTAGCTGGCCGTGTATTACCTAGGAGACTTCCGCAACCACGATACTTTATTAAATTGGACACAACACTATGTGCGTAATTTTAATCCACACAGGTTAGATCGACGGTTCGGTTAGCGACAGACTAGGATAAGAATAAAAGGAGTATCCTAGCGTAATCTCTGACTGTACACAAGGGATAGGGTGATTCGCAATACTGAGTTTTATATTGTTGTTTCTTTTCACACTTTTTCAATTTTTTCTACAACCCTAACCCATGCTAAGAAAATACAAAGATCTTTATGCTGCGTGCAAGAAAAGTCTTTAAGCTGCATGGAAAATGTTTTTACTGGGATTACATTTTTAGTAAGCAAAACCAGGAAGTCAGCTTTTGTTCGATACTCGCGCTTCTGTTGTGTCAGATAAGAACTGCCATGATTCTGCTGTTTACGGATTTACATAATGGCTATGTGTGTAAGGGCTAGATAGATTAGCACAAAAAACTTTGCAGTCTACCGTGCGTAAAATAATTCACAAGTCGTGATTTGGATAAGTGTTGTTGTAGGTGAGTAACTACGACTAAATGTAATGTCGGTATCCTTGCGAGCTATTTTTAAGGCCATTATAATGTCATTATTACCTTAATTTGTAATATAAAAAATCATGGTGCTGAATTTATGACCATAATGTGAGTCTGAATGAGATTTGTGAGTCTACGTTGTGGTAAAGAAAATCGAAACTCGATTTTAGTCTAAAAATACAACACAGGTACTTCGTAACTTATTTATATCACGAAGTTTTTTGGTCAGTCCATTGCTTAGTCCAAAGATCTAGATCTAGAGCTCTATACCTATAGAGCGTGATCTGTACAAACCAAACGGTATAACATTATTTGGGCTGAAATAAATTATTATTATAATTAAACCAAACTATGTTAATTAGAGGACGCCGTAAATTATGCTCGAACAGAAAACGAGAGTACAATGCTAACTATGCAATAAAACTCACTCTCATATAATTATCAACATCTTTTGCGCGCAATTACGCAACTGACTTCGGACAAGAAATATTGAGAATATTTGTCCACTTAAAAGTACAGTTGGCACAACAATTTACGAATCAATATGGTAAGTGACGTCGTTCATTCCCATCTCCTTCCCTCATTACTAAATCAATATGCTGAAATGTGTCTCACTTCAGAAGAATGGGGGAAAGTAGTTCCATCCTTCATACCACCGCAAATATGTGTGCACAAATATTTTGTGGTCTTACAATGTAAGTCCCAGAGAAGTTTCGCCAACCCCTTTATGTTAATAAATGTCCAGCCTCATCGTTTGTTTGCCACAAACAGTCTACTCAACCCATGATATGTGGCGCTGAATTTATTTGCTAACAGTACAAAAGATGTAGCGACTAGCGAGACATGTGCAAAATGCCCGCTCTTACGGCATCCACCGAGGCTTAGAAAACTGGACACATTAACCACATTTTATTGCTCACAATTCTATTAATAACAGGAGAAATCACTCGCATTCAGTTACATTAGAGTTTAGAGCCATCTTTATGTAACCTGCCTGTTGCTTACTTACATTGAAGAGACGCAAAAAGAAAAGCTGAAAAAGCTCGCGCCCTTTTTGCCTCCAAACAGATTTTTTTTTAATATTTTCTGGTTGCTAGTTTCTAGTAGGAATTGGTTTAATTATTGTTTTTGCTGTTTATCTAGCCTCTTTATATCCCTCACAAAACTAGAATGCCATAAACATAATGGGTCTGTAATCGCCGGCAATAACCTGAAAATTAGTAAGGCGCTGGGCATAGTGAATTAGCCCGCGCGCAAAGAAAAATGAACAAAATCGATTCCTGTATAAAATACACTAAAAAAAAAACAAATTCTTCACATATCAAACCCTAGAATTAGTTGAGACGTATCTAACACAGCCAGTTTCATGTTGATATCGATAACAGATTGCAAGATATTTTGCGTGAAAAAAAGTGCGCCGCCTATTTTTTTTCAAGAAAAATTTGTTCAAAACGTATATGAATGGCAACACGAAACCGGCTGTTTTAGATAGGTCTCACCTAATTCTAGAGTTTGATATGTGAACATTTTCGATTTTTTTAGTGTATTTGATACAGGACTCGATTTTGTGCATTTTTCTTGGCGCGCGGGCTATTCACTATGCACGGCGCCTCAATTTGATTCTTTGCGAAATTGCGCTTATATTAATGCTGATTGCTATAGGTTACAACAAAGGGCGAAAAAATTAACTCTACCGCGTGGTTTATAGCTGCGGCGGCAGATGCTACATATTTTATTAATACTAACCTACAATTACCAACAAATGCATAAATAAATGTAACATATCGTATTAAAAATGTTCTAACCCAAGACATAAACTGATAAAAACAAAACGTCTAGCGACACGAGTAAACTTGCCTCTCTTTGTCTTGAATTGACACAATCTTTAAGGAGCGCGATTTGTTTTTCATACTCTACTTGATTAAGTTGCATTCATAATTAAACAAAAACTTTGTGGCGAAAATAACTATTAAATCGGGCTTTTTGTCTTAACTTTTGATAATATGCTCACAGCTGCCTACTTTTATAAGATACTCCTACTGCCGACTGTACTAACATCGGTTGTATTTATTCTATGCGGCAGTCTACCTGCGCTGTGCATGTGCTGTAAAGAAGGTTTGCACGGTCTTTTTTTATTCGTCCGCTTCACTAAGCTTTAGGGGACTTCCATTCTACACAATAAAACTGCAAAATTACAATTTCACTGCGAAGAATTCTGTGGTTTATTGTTGGCTTTATGAGCCCAGTTTATTTTTTAATCCAAAGAAAATTATTATAATTATGCCATAAGGCAGCCGTTCTCATGTTTTCGGCCTGTTTCTATTGTGTTTCAATGATTTTATTATGATGACCAAGTTTTTAAAATATTCTGAATAAGATTCCTCATAAAAAAGACATCAACGCGCTAGAAGTGCTTGCAATTTCGATCGGCCAGGAATAGACCGGGAGATTATTTTTATATTAATTTCATAGCATGCATGTCAGTAAAATGAGCCCA
Organism: Zelleria hepariella; assembly: GCA_949319315.1. Taxonomy (NCBI): domain Eukaryota; kingdom Metazoa; phylum Arthropoda; class Insecta; order Lepidoptera; family Yponomeutidae; genus Zelleria; species Zelleria hepariella. The sequence goes on from OX439385.1 coordinate 16,316,750, forward strand.
GTCTAAGCTTGCATATAAAAAGTAATAAACCTCGACCATCAGCTTATTCTTCTACGGTTATTAATAGCTGTATAAAAAAACCCTGAAAATTCCTCTCTCACAGGGATTATTATTTATTTGTGCACACGTTTTGCAGACCACTTAGGCTGGTATTAATAGTCCTCTGAGATCACCTACTTGAGATCGGTCTCAAGTAGGTGAACTCAGAAAACAAAAATCACCGACTTGAGACATTGGCTTATTAATAAACCTATCTTAGGCGCGAACTTGAGTCCTCGATTTGAGTAAAGAATGAACTATTTGAACGAATGATACCATTTAAGGTTCAAAATGTGGTCAAAAAGCTTAAACCCAACTCAAAAGTACTAGGCGCCCATACATTATAAAGAGACTATTCGAAAAGGCACAACCTGAGTTTGGCCTCCTTTTGGTCCATAAAATTGTCCATGGTCCGGTGTTATTCAGTTGGCAACTTGTCATTTCTATAATAGTCCAGGATTCCACAAACATAAAAGTGATGTTACAAGATATAACACGAACTCTACTCCAAATAGATACTCGATTATAATAACTAGTGGTTCACCCCGAACTGTGAACTCAGGATGACTAACTTTTTGCTAACCCCATATCCACTCTTCGTCCGATTTGGATTTGGATATTAGAATTTTAAAATTCTTTTAATTCCATTAAGCCGCCTTTATATTTTTATGACGACACAATCATTCATACATACAAACATACTTCGATCGCTCGTTCAATATGACGACACAATTTTGTAGCGGCACCCTGGTCTAGACAAAAAGGATCAGATCTGACTCGCTTCAGCCATTTTTATTCAGCATTGTTATTCGTTACTTTGGCAACAAAGAGCTTGATCTTGAGTGAGTAACTCAGCATATTAATAAAGCAGCGCTTACTTGAGACCGATCTCAAGTCCTCGACTTGAGTCAAGAATGAACTTTTTCAACGACTTGAGTAAAGAATGTACTAGGCTACCATACATTAGAAAGAGGCTAGCCACAACCTCAGTTTGACCTTCAAAGAGGTTCGTAAGGTGAACAACTTTTTTCACGGTTTTCAGAACTGTCGAATAAAAGAAAAAACTTTTTCTACTGTCAAACATCAGTCAAACTAAGAAAATAATTATTATAAAAATGTCTCGTAAATTCTTGTGATTTTCAGTATATTGAACGTTTTAGTCGGTTATGGATAATAAGTGGCGCCAGAGAGGTTATTTTCAATATTTTGGCCGAAAAATATCATGCCGGAAACTTCCAACAGAGAGCTTCAGTTCATTCGAGCCTCCGTTATTCGAGCTTCCGTTTTTCGAGCTTCAGTACCTAGCGGACCCAGTTGGATGACCTCTACAAACGAGTTGCTGACCAGACAGGTATTTATTCACTATAATTGTATAAAATATACATAGTTCACGATACAAGTTACAGATATCGTCTGGTTCACGATACAAGTTACAGATATCGTCAGTTAGGTCTTTAAAATACCCCATCATCAACGTTTTTTGCGCATTTAATATAACTTTAGAGGTTATGTTTACGTAGAGAAAGTAGTAATTTGCCAAGCGAATTTGTAATAAATTATAGAGCGACTGCAAACCTAACGTTTGATCGTTGCACACATCATTCTACTACATTAATGTTTTATTTTGATTACAGGAAAATCAGAAAGTACCTACTGTCCGACGCATAATCGACGAAGTTAGGGCGTTATGATAAGAGGGATAAAAACCAAGGCATTTTAGAACACCAGCTTTGGTCCCGAAACCTGGAATAATGTGTGGAGAATGAACACATAAAATAAGGGGAAGAATACTCGACTCAGCGCAAATTCATGTCAGGTGTGGAAATTTTAGATGATGATTAGGAAACAATATTGTATTAATAAATATGTTACAACTCTCCCAGGCTTGTTTATTTACCAATTAGAAAAAAAAAAAAGATAATTATGTAACATTAAATTTAATGAAGGTCTTCCCTATTCAGATTTATCTTCAAGTATCAATTTACTGAATACCTACTACTCGTATGAATGATACCACACCCTCAAGTTTTCCCTACTATATCCGCTTTATATTTTATGCATGCCTAGTAACCTCTATGGTCCAACTGGGCTTTGTAGGCCGGCAAATTGTCTTAAAAAAACTAGGTACGAGTAAAGAGGTTTGAATTGTATGTTGTGGTGCCATCTACATGATATGTATCATACTACATGAAACTTTCTGTCACCAATCACCATATAAGAGATTCCGGATGTTTATGCACGCCTAATACCTTCAGACCATTGACATGACGTCATTCACGTTACAGCACTCAAATTCTATTGTACACACGACAGCACGTCAAAGTGTACACTTTTGTTGTAAAGTCGCCCGTAACGTAAACCGAGCGTGTAAAGGTCGACGTGTTGTCGTGTGTACGTGCGTTTCACGAAATAATTCCCTTGGATTGTACAAAAATAGTCCCTATTACATCGTAATAAGAGTTTCGTCAAGGGAACTCTTTCGTGAAACGCATTTTGCCCGGATTTTCAGTAAGGAAAGAGTTGAAATATACTTTCTGCCTTTTTATTAGGGTGTGGTGTAGTTTATTACAAGATTATGGGAGCCTGCAAATAGTAGTTTTTCTTTGAAATTAAAACTTAATTTTGACAACACTTCTGTATTTGGCCAAGTACAAGCTCGTAGCTTCTGATTCTACCATGCCTTTATAGGTAGTATTTGAGTTTTAGATGGTGACGCGGTGGTGGCATAATGGGTAGAACAATGGACTCGGAATCGAGGGATCCTGGTTCGAGTCCCGATGAGGGCATGTATCCTACCCATGACATTAATTTATTTCAAAGTCGCATACATACCACTCCCTGACTGTGAAGGAAAACATCGTGAGGAAACCGGAGCGTCTGAGGCTATATACCAAACTAAACTCAAACTTAGTACCAGCTTATTTTTTTAAACCTCATCTCCTCGGAGTTCTTTCTCGGTAATATGACTGTGGGGCTCTGAACTGCTGGAGTTTTGCAGCTCGAAGAACTCGGGCTGGTAGAAACACTTTTCTGGCTAGTCATAGCGATGTGGTAGAGGTGCCGGTCGAATGACGACGACAAATTATTTCACACCACAAGGTCCCTTTCCACGTAACTTCCGATGTCGACGATGGTCCTAAGTATATTGTTAAGCTGCAACTTCTTGCGGTAGGTTCGCTTTGGATGCGCGCTGACTAAACATCATTTTTGTATAATAATTATCAAAGAAAATAACTCCCCTTCTTGCTTTGCGTAGTCGGGTAATGAAAAACACGAACTTGAGTCGGCTATCGCCTGCACTTGGAAATGACAGTCGCAAGTCTGGTCTCAAGTAGGTGAACTCACGTAAGATTGTGTCTATTAATATGCCAGCGACTCCGGTCTCAAGTAAGTGATCTTACAGCTTCTTAACATTTTATGCATGCCTAGTACTCTAAACCACGTTGTATTGAAATTGAGACGTCACGGACTGTCAAAAGATGAATGACTCACTCAATTCCGAGCTCAAGTCGGCTCTATTAATATGGCGTCGACTCAAGTAAGTCGACTCACTCAAGCAAGTCGGCTAATGTCAATGTCAATCTCAAGATCGTGTCTATTAATAAGCAAACAGCTACTCAAGTTTGACATTACCCAAGGCTTGACATTTACCTCCTTGAGATCGATCTCAAGTAGGTGAACTCAGACGACTATTAATACCACCCTAATTAGACTACGGCGCCTAGAGACGAGCTCAGAGACGGGCAGGTAAAATTGAAATGTCAAATTGTCGCCGTAAGCAAATGAAGTTCTTAGAGAGTCTTCGAAGACTGACAGGACACAGAACTTTAAGTGTACACAGGGCGGCGGCTCTTTGAATAGGGTGCTTGAAATTAAACACTGAAGAACAAATTGGCTTACAACCAACTGTGTTTTTGTGACAAATATCTGCTGTGAGAATCAATCCTATGCTCCATGGAGGTAAAAAAAATCTACTGTCAAAATCATAAAAATCGATAAAACCTCGATCCTTATCAATAAGAAAACTTGGCAGAGAGTGGGACGAACTCACAATTATTTTCAGTGTACCGTTTGTCTTCAGTAGGTATTACAAGACAAATCTTCAGGACCTTCAGTCAAAAAAATGTTATTTGATCTCATCGCAACTATTAAAAAAAAAAACAAAGCAATGCTGGACCTGGCTCACATCCCTATTGCATCCATCAGAATAACTCACTATGCAACACGAGTTTCCATAACAAGACATGAACATGGATATATTTACCATACTTAGGAAAGAATAGGAGAACAAACAAGCCATTTCTGTACAAGTATAGAATTTATCATTATATGGTCTGCTTCATCATTATAAGTTAATAGATATCTGGCAGCTTTTACTGCTTGCGAAATAAGTGCGAGTTTCAAGCAAAATGTTCACTTTACAATGTACTCCATTTTCCTTACAGCGTGTAGAGCATGTATAAAGAAGAGTACCTATAACTTTAAGCATTATTCATTCAATCCACTGTGTTTGAATCTGTACAATGCATTGTATTTGGTATCATAACAACAGGGAAGTAAGGTAAGGGTAAGGCATTCTGAGGTCAGACCATATCTCATAGCTCGGTTGGTTGTGGGTAGCGGCTGGGAAGAATGCTCAGATATTTCGAATTAGATATTGTTCCTGTTTGCTGTCTGTGTAATTGAAAAAGCAAACCTTAGTAGGAAATGTCGCTTTGAACCCTCGCGAATTCTTTTGCTTGATTTATCTTAGCTACAATAATTTGTAGGTAGGTAAGTTGTTTTGGATGAAAACTGTTATTATACGCAAAGGCAGCAGGCATATGAAAGGTATGTATTAAACGGTACGTGACTTGTCAACTTTCACAATAGAACACATTACGGTAAGATATGCAATAGTGTGCATGAGTGCATATTATTCGTTATTTGAACTTGTGCGTATAAAACCGTTACAGATTGATGGAACGTTTGCTAATTATCCGTCCACTGTAATGGCAAGAGGAGCTACTTTTTGTGGTATAGTTTTTTAATAATTTCCTTATATATCTAATTAAGCTAGCTACACGAGCTACCGAGCTGCTATCGAAATGTCAATAGCTACTAATCGCACGTTGTGAGCGAACATGTGCATTAATCACTTAGCTATCATCGGGAGTAATTTTATAGGCTTTTTACAATAATTACAGTACAGGCCACAAGGGCACAAAGTGATCTTAGTTCTTATCCACCATCATCGGCTGTAATGTCAACGTTATCATAAAACGGTTTTCAGTAATTAAAAATAATTTGCATACCTTTAAATAATTATGAAGATATAATACGATCGCGATCATCGTGTTATTTCAATTAAAACTCTAATTTTTAAATCGAGTCCACGGAATGACAGTTGTTACAAAGGCTTTATCTGTCAGTACCATACTAGCAACTGTCATTCCGTGGACTCGAATTCAAAATTTGAGTTCTCAAATTTTTTATTCGAGTCCACAGAATGACAGTTGTTACAAAGGCTTTATCTGTCAGTAGCATACTAGCAACTGTCATTCCGTGGACTCGAATTAAAAATTAGAGTTTACAAACGTTAATATTGGATCTTCGTGTCTCGAATTCTCTGAGAATTAAATCTGATAATAAATTAAGGTGCCTAAGAAGTTTCATCCTTTTAAAACAGATTGGTTTTCATCCATCTGCCTCAGAAAAAAACGTAAGCCGTTCTAGACCAGAGTACTCGAATGTAGTTGGGAATGCTTTCATAAACACCCGAGCGTTCCCTCTTCAATTACAAGAAATAGCGGTGAGCCAATTAAAAAGTTTTAATAAAAACTGGTCTGAGGACATCCTGAGCCTCGACTTAGTACACGTAAAGGCAGTTTTACACTAAGTTAAGTATCCATTAATCTGTCACTCGCATCGAAACCTACCTCGATTTTTTTACACTTGTAGGTAGGTCATAAATTCAAAATAGTTAGCTTTACTGCCGAAAATATCATGAAAAGTACTGTTTTACCTCAGTTTTGGCCAACCCATTTCATGTGATGTGAATTTTATAATGTTTTTCATAATGATAATATTTATAAAGTTTGGGCAATAGCTTTAAATTTCTACCACAAGACAGCAAGTAGACACTTACAAGCATGGACTCTATTCATTCGCACGAGCTGAAACATATTTTAAATACATTTTACGATCTATAGTTTTCAATTTATGACGAAAAAATAAATACCTATACCATTTCCCGCTTACAACTTTGTACGGAACCCTGGGAGCGCGAGTCCGACTCGCACCTGATACGGTCCAATGTCTAAGCATTTTCCTATTTTATAAATTCGTAAAAGATAAGTATCTAATGAAAAAAAAAACGATTGACACCAAAATCAACGAAATCGGATAATATTTAGGGGTAGCAAAACGACTTCTTCGTTTACTCCATTTGTATGGGCGAGAGCGCGGCAGAGCGCTTGAAAACGATGTGTTTCATTGAACCAGCCCTAAGCTCACGTGAGTGAGTCGAGTCCATCGTGGGCTAGACAGGTATTTTTCCCGGAAACCATACCTACATGTGTATCGATAGAAGACAGCATAATACAGTGGTAACTTAACAGTGTAAAAAGATGATTTATTTGCCGCGGAAGTAGCTATCATATTGTTTGAGTGAAGTAAACGCGGGTTTTCAGTAAAGAAGTGACCATTATTCGTCCTTTATTGTAAGGTGAAACATGGAACATACAGTTACACATATACTATTTATACCCCTTTCTTAGGAAATAAATACAGAACATGATCTACACTGTCAATAGTGCTACAACACAGTATATTATTTAAACTGTGCTATTAAGGCTCAAAAGCTATGATTAAAATTAGCATGCTAAGATCTAATAAATTCGAGTTGCCATACAATCACGCATGGGTAATGCCTATTGAAGCACTAAGCGAGCTGGGCTACACCGTAAGGTACCCGGCAATAGCTCTTATAAGCCGGATATAAGAGCGCATTTCGAGCAGGTTTTTATCTTCCCGTTGTAACTGACTGTATGAACGGAGTATGTTAATATCAGTCAATTTTCTGCGCTAACACAGCGGCGGCGTGGTAATCATAGATGTTTGCTCTCGCTCCAGCTGCGGTAATGATGTCTCCCGTGTATGTTTAAAATAAATCGTTTTATTCGTAGTTTTGAAGCGTTGCCGCGTGGATATATGTACCTTCATGCATAAAATATGGATCTAGAGACAACAGAAGCTTCGACATGAACAAGATGATTCTGGGCAAAAAAAGGGGGGCCGAGGCGTGCGTTATTTTTAAATTTGAAGTAAAGGTTGACGACGGCTGAGTTTAACTCAAGCTTTACTGAACTTTGGTGATAGTGTGGGTTAGCTTTTCGTAAGACACTAGTTTCTAGTTTTTGCTCCGAAAGTCCATTTACCGATTACCTCATGGTACCTTACCTTGTATGTCTAAAGTTTCAAGCCGGGCAAAGGCGGTCTTCTGCGTCTCCTATTGGCTAATGTAACATGCGCGCGCGCGGAAAACCGAACGCGTTTCGTACGATCTCAAAATGAACTGGCTTTAGTGGCATTAGTGGGGTCACGCGATGAATCACTTGGGAGCAATTTACTCAGTCATTGGCGTTTAATGTCTCTATCTTTTATGCTTTTAATATCCCGCCATTGCTTGGCTTGGGTTGGGTTTGCGAAGTTCTCCATTATGTTCGCTATAAATAGTGTTTTTGGTTATCTAGTTCCTTTGATGGGTTAAAAAAACAAGAGTAGTTCGGCGTCAGCTCCTGACTCCTGTATTCTTTCAAAATCCACTGAGTAGATCCAGCAGATATCACTTGTCATTGTCGCTTTCGATACGAGCTTTTAAAAAAATACTGTTGTGGGAGTTGACAACAGGTGCACGTTTCATATCGCACCCCCCGGCGAATAAACCCGTAACATCAAAAACGTAATTGTTCAGGAAAAAATAAAAACTGTTTTTTCGTCACAACTCACTAAGTACCTATGGTAGAAAAGTCATTTAGGTATCAATTTACAGGTTTTTTTTTTTGTTCACTACATATTGAAACATTATTAATCTATAGATAACACTACGGAAGTTATTAAACAAAATATATGATACCAATATTAAAATCTTGTTTTATTACTGCAAAGTGATATTACGGTTTTATTCGTTGTAAAATCGAAACCGAACATTTACAGCATCATAGTATTATAGGAATATTCGCTGATATTTTGCATAGATACTCTTTTCGGTAAGAGCACATTATGGCTTTATTCTCGGCATATGTAAAGTGACTGTGTTAGATAATGGCTCATTATCTTTTTATTCTGGTACAAATTTCTAAGAATATGAAATGCAAGTGTACATTACAATTTTTCTTATACATTTTAATTCTCCATAAGTGTCCCTTGTAGCAATGATTTGTATAAAATAAGTAGGTAAAGGAGTCCAGGAAATTTTGAATACCTACCCAAAGTACAAATCGTATTAAGAGGGAACGCGGGTAACCTCAACTCCATACAAAAGGGGAGACCTGTTTCCTCCCTGGATAATTGTTTAAGAAAAAATATGTTTATGCCATTCACTCTATATTTATCTCTGCCATGTCCCTATGTTTTCCTTTTTTTATTATTTTAATTATTTAAATTAATTTTATCAAAATAGTTAAAATAATAAAAAAACGAAAACATAGGGACATGGCAGAGGTACATATGAATTGAATGGCATAAACATATTTTTTCTAAAATAATTATCCAGGGAGGAAACAGGTCTCCCTTTTTGTATTTTTTGTATGGAGCAGCCAGCTACCCGCGTTCAGTCTTAAAAATCGAAAGTATAATGGAAGAAAAACACAATGAAATTAAAAACTTCCAAAAACAAAGGCAAAAAAGTTAGCAAAAAGTGAATTTTTCAACTTTTTATGCCTTTGTTTTTGGAAGTGTTTGAATCATTAAATAACAATTTAATTAAAACTTCTTCTTCTTCTGGTGCCTCTCCACTATTGGAGGTTGGCAGTCGGCTGTTCATTATGTCATTCTGTCCTTAGCTAGACTAAAGAGATCTTATATGGTGACCACTCCTGTTCATTCTTTGACGTTTTTCAGCAAACTCTTTCTTCTTCTGCCGACGCTTTTTCCTTCCTCAATCTTTGCCTATCAGGATAATTGGAGAAGTCTATCGTATCTAATCACATTAATTACTTATCTATTTCTATTGCGTGTTTTAAATGAGTTCTCTTTTGTATGACATATCCTTATCCTTTTACTTAAGATACCACTAATTTTCGAAAGCTTCAATTTTCCTATTTATTTGATCTTTACGATCCATTTTTCATATACATTCACAACCGTCGTACATTTCTAAAGGCTAGATGTAACATTGAAGCCTCCTGATCTGGATCTGGAGGTTATGATCGCTTAGCAAATGGATAGAAGATAAACCTTTATTTGCTTCATAAACAAACGTAGGTAAAAACCAAAGTCAACTTAAACCTTATTAAAACAGAAGAAAAATACAAACTTGGTTACCTTAGAGCCTGTGAGTTTTACCAGTTTGATTGGCTTCTTCACAGACGATTATCACTGTTAGTCTGGTTCCAGTAAAGGTTCTGAATTATTCGCTTATCTCTGCTATCAATTCTAACGTCTTGTAGACGACGCATTAGTACCTATAACCGGGCTTAGCATCATCAAAGGCCTTCTTGTATTCAATCAAGCAAATTAAAACGTCAGTTTGCAAGTCTCTGGACTTGTCGTCTAGGTAGGTGCAAAGAAGACTTATCTGGTTCTTAGCCCTGACCTGAAACTGAAATAACTATTGGCAATACCTATGCTCATTGGACTTCACTCTGATCCTCTCATGAAGAATGAAGAGAAACATACCTGGCGTAACAAACTTATTGTGCGGTATTCGTAGTATTTCTTCATGTCAGTAGAGTGACAAAGGTTGAAATTTAAAAATGTTGTGGTAATATCCCAGTGCTGTAAAAGGTTTTGAAAGACCTGGAGAGCGCATAATTATTAGAGTATGTTTTTAATGGGCTTGAATTAATCTGGTCTTAGTGATTTACCAGTTTTGGCTCTTTTTAGAGCCTTAACTAGTTACTTTTGATCAAAGGATTGAAGGACCAGTTTCATAGATCAGTATATTGGCAAACAGGGTTTTCACGCGGATTTTTATACTTCCTGCGTACAGAATTAAATGTATGCAGAAACCTGGGTGTTACTTAAGCCTTATAAGATCATTTATACATCGTCTAGTGGCAATTACTTACAAAGGCGTTACTAAGTTCAAGTACCTAGGTTTTACGGTAACTGATCCAAACACCCGAGAAGGCGAGATAGAGATCAGAATTAAAAATGCATTCCGATACTCAGCGGCTCTCCACAAAGTGATCACGTCCAAGCACCTAACAAGAAGAACGAAAATACGCATTTATAAGAACCATTTTTATGTACGGATGTGAAACTTAGACACTGACGCAAAAAGAAAAGATCAAACTCCTGGTCGCGGAAAGGAAAAATCCTGTGAAAAATATTTGGACCCACCAAGGGAGAAGACGGCACCTCTAGGATCCGGTAAAATGCCGGACACATGGCCGAGTCCAACATAATCGGAGAGACTAAAACTGCAAGACTCCGCTGGCTTGGTCACGTATAAAGAATGGGAGAGGATCGGGCAGCTAAAACAGCATACGAACGGCAACCTTGTGCACGTCTACCAGTTGGACGTCCCAAGTATCGCTGTATTGACGAAGTCTCAAAGGACTTGCGCGAATTCCAAGTGGAAGATTAGAAAGAAGTGATGCAGGACGGAGAGAGATGGCGTCTTTTGGTTGCGGAGGCCAAGATCCACTTCGAGTAGCTGAGCCAGCGTAGTAAGTAAGTGGCAACTTCACTCACACCACATGGGTGCAGTGACCACTTGCTGCAGTGACTGGGAAATCAGTCAATGAATTCCGGTTTTATCCTTTACGCAACCCAGCCATCTCCTTTGTCTCCAAATTCCTCCATATCATGGTTGTTCCAATCTTTATAGAACTTCGAGCCCACCACTCGTATTTTACACAAGTTTTTTTTTCTTGTACAATATTGTCCGGTTGTGAGAGTTTGTGTAGCCGTTTTCTCTCCATAAGGTTTACTACATCATACGAGATATAAACTTAAGACATCTTCGTCTATCTATAGCTGTTTCTTGTTCTTTATTCCTCGCAAAATCGTCCTTTCATAGTGACTACCACATCGATGACATATTGTTAGATTTACTATTACATCATTACTGGAATAAATATATTACAACAAAAAGCTAAACGGTTTTACAGATATAGCAAAACCGGTTCCTATTTTGTAAACATGCATTACAGTCATGGTGATCAAAATATTTCACGAGAATAAAGCCGTAAAGGCTTTTGTAATTTCTGCATACAATAAATGTATCAGTAAGGGATGACTGCGGTTTTATTCTTCGTTCATATTGTTGAGTATGGTCAGACGAATAAAGCCATATTTTTTAATATCTCCTTAAATATGGTATTTCAGGGTCTGAAAAAAATTACACTTATGTATTCGGCATCGGAGATGACGTTTCTGCAATAACAATAAAAAAGCCGTAATAGCACTTTACGGGTTTATTCTGCGGGGGGTGCGATATACCTGACATAAATATTTTATTATGACAATTCGATATACATTGCGTAGTCGATTTGACATGAGGTTACAAAAAAGGTTTGTTTACAAACCGACCTATCAATGAACATCGAATTGTCATAATAAAATATTTATGTCAGTTATATGAAACGCGGGCCAGGAGTTGATTTTTAGCGAATAGGTGCCCTGGGGCTTAATTGTCTAACTTTTGAATCTATCGCGACCCCTTTCAGTGGTGTCGGGATTATGATCGTGATTGCGACTTTAGAATGGAATTGTCTAAGTTTTAAAACACAATCTCTAACAGAACAGATGATTCAAAACGCCATACAAATTGAATGATATTGATTGAACGATTTTGCTATTTTCTTCACTCAATATCGTTCAAAATCAAGTCGCAATCCCTATCCCCATCCCAATCACTTTCAATGATAGTTTGTGTCAAATAAATGTAGTCTGAAGTTCTTCAGCACCCTTCAAACGTCAATTTGAAAGGGATCGCGATGGACTTTTTTGAATATTTTGGCTAAAACATTTTTATGTGGTGTCCCGTATTAATTTATCCGTCAAAATTGATACATACACTCCATATCCACTGGCTCTCATGGCTATAAAATTAATCAACATTGGTCGATTTTAGTTCTGGCTTGTTAATTATACCGAGAAATGCATATTACTCGTCTTGATTGTAGAGAGCACAATAGAGCTCATTGCCCTGACGTTCCACGCGTTATATTTGTTATTGTAAGCGCCCCGCTTCAAATATAAATAAAACAGAAGGCTTAGGCCCGGTTTCTGAATTGAGAATTTTACTAAGCAAATACTTAAGTATCGTTCTGTCACGCTCTTTTATGATAAATCTGCAGAGACAGGACGACACTTACGTATTTGCTTCGTGAATTTCTCAATAATTCAGAAACCGGCAGTTACTTCTTGAGCGGCTAAGTTACGTGTTTATTATATATTTTTCAGGTCTCCATAAGTCTGTCTATCTACCATTATTTTTGTAACTTTGTTCTACAAGAACGTGTGTGATGCATATTGATGATAGGGGGCTATGAATAACGTCAGGCTTATCAGGCTACACTTACTACTTACTTACCACCTGTAAAGATTTGACTAGCATAAGTCGTAAAAGCATAAAGGGCAATATCGATAGGCAGACACGAGTGGTAGAGAGCATCGTAACCACTGCTAAGCTCGATATGTTGGTTTTGCTAAGGATGCTTGGTTCTTGTTTTTGTTTTTTTTTTCCCCTTAATGGCAACGCAATCAGTCTTGTCCGACGATTATTTCTGCCAGTGTCAAGTCAGTCATGGGAGTGATTGTTAACAACTTAGGAAATTTTACCAGGTCGGTTTTGATTGCCCCAAAAAAACTTTGAACCAGAGCTGGAAAACTTCCTCTGTGTTATTTAGTTTGTCCCTCTACGCACCCGATTCGATATAGGTTTTTTTCGTCGTCAATGTCATTATTACATTTATCAAAGCGTACCGTCTCATTTATTATTCGATCGTTACCACTCGAGATGAAGATGTACCTATTATACTTTTTTTATGTACTCTCCATTCGAGAATAGCTTATTACAGCTTGATTCGCAATCTAATGGTACCTATAACTAGATGAAACAAAGTTGGTGGTAGTTTTTATCTCTGTTTGATATTATAGCCTGCAGTTTTATTCATCTCTACATAGATAGATAGATAAATTATTTACATGTTACTACAGACAAATATTTTTTCATTCTATTCATTAATTCCTAGTAAATGGGGACTCAGATGAATAAAAGATCTGAAGAGACCGCCATTTGTTTATATTTTTAATTGTTTGAATTTCTCTAAAAAATTTTTTTTGTTTCGGCTTTGAAAATATTATTAAGTCAGCGTTCAGCATCTATGAGTCTGCGTATTTATTTGAACCCATTTCTAACGCAACAAAAGCTTTTGTGTGGGTAATTGCGCTAATTGGAGTTTAGCCAGACGAGAATTGTACAGACGCTTCAGATAACAATCAGTTCGGAAATAAGATCAGATCTTCTAAAAGACGCCTACTTAGGTATCCACTAAATAAATAAAATTATTAGTTACCTTTCATCTCACAGACACAATGGCTTTATCAGATCAAAGCATTGTATCTACCGCGTAATCCATGATCGTCTAAGCTCTCTACGAGAGCGCCTACACTCATATAATAGCTCTTCGACAGGTCTTGTCCCACTTATAAACAATTTTATTACAGTCTTTCCACTATTAATTACGGAGATTTACAACTGATACGAGCCGAAAGTGTTCCCACTGCAGCTATTCAATTTGAAATTCGGCTTGTCACTGTCAGATTTTGAATTCAGAACGAAGGTCTTCGATTATTATCCTCATTTTTAAAAAATCACTGGCATTTTAACCAAGGCAAAGGATATGGGTTTTAGGTAATAAATTACATTGAGATTTTTGTTCTTCAACCTTACATGCCAAACCATTCACTGAAAAACTGGGCCAGTATTTTTTTTATTTGGAACGCGTGGCATCTGACCCTAGGCCCGTGTACAGCTAGCATGCCAGCACGAAATGCCGCGTCACATTCACAGCGTATCGAAGGGGATCATCGGGATAGGGCACGGTGCGCAAGCGCCGCCGGTGAAAGCGCCAGATCTGACAGACGATAATCGCCGCCGTCTTCCTCACGTAGCGATTGAGCTGCGGTCTGATTGTCTAACTTCAATAGCAATCGTGGTAGCTTTCAATTTGGCAGTTGAAAGATGTTGATCAAACTATAGACAGCATTTATTTGTCACGACCTATAATTTAAAGCGATCGTGATGGTGATTGCTCCCCGTTTGTGAAGCATCCTTCCTTGTATGTGCCGAACTCTTGAGCCAGTTCACTCAAATCTCAATATCCTTTAATTTGTATTGTGTTTTATTTGACCTATTCGTTCTCTTAGTGGTTTAAAACAGATATTGCGTATATTCTCGATCACGCGACCATAATCAATCAGTATACCTTTGAAATGGATCGTCACAGACATTAAAGTTAGACATTCAAACCCCGTGTCGCGTGCAGCGACAATTACTCGCACATATATGAGACATCCGGTTCCGGTGCTTTGCGACAGACTTGCCGAGATTTTTAATCTATAAAGAGCAGTTTGCAAAATATTTTAATGCTAAGTCGATAAGATCGCGCGCACGGGTGTCCCGATTCTGATTCACGAAAGCGGAGATTTGCGTCTCCATCGCGCGAGAAGGAATCTTGGTTTTTCCAACCGATTTGCGATTGGAAAACATCCGGCTATAGCTTGCGTGTGGCCGATACTTAGAGAAAATTCTTAGTGGCAAGAGAGAAACATGGCAGTAACTTAAACATCCTCTTCTTGCCAAAATAATTCATAGCCAGACTTCTTTTACTATGATATATCACTTTTATTATGAAGCAATAAATCTAGAAAAAAAATGCTGGTCCATAAGCATTACAGTACTGTCAGCGACACACTAGGATACCTGGGTCATTCCTGAGAAAAGCGTTCTTCGCTGAGATCGGTGGCTTTTTTTTATAAGGCACACCTGTAGCCACCGATCTCAGCAAAAAGGCCACGGATCTCAGATAGTGTCGAAAATTTTTATACCTGGGCCCTTAGCCTGTAAGACAATGGTGCCAAAATGGGCTGTCAGGTGACGACTTCAATTACGATCTGCTAACGCTGTCTGTCCTTTTAGTGTTTTTGTAGTACAGCAAAGAATATTTTGATTCTAATTCTAGAGGATTAGTTCTCTGGTTGTAGGAGAAAAACGAGGAGAGCCCGGTTTTGTCCTTCTGCCGGAACGCCATTGACCCGCCATTGCGTTACAGGCTAAGGGCCCTGTTTGTCCGACACGTGACATGAGCTGTGTCGCTGAGCGTTTATAAGGTGCCTACAGCACCAAATAGTAGTAGATAGTCAAACGCGAACTAACATCAGTCATGAAGTCAAATGATAACAGCAGGAAATTTTGAAGAGCAGCTGAAAAATACGATAATCAGAAACAATCTTTCCTAGGTCGGTGGTTAGGAGGGATTGATCCATAAAATTTAAAATGTTGATTGATGTCCGCGAAGCGAACCGCGGATCAGCGGAGCGCGGAGCGTGTCCAAGGTACCGTTCCCCGGTCGTACCCTATTCAGACTAGAATCACCGTATCGCACGTTCGACAGCCCAAGGGGGCTGTTCTTGGAAATGAGAGACTCAAATATTGAAGAAAAGGAGCATTTTCTTTCTTAATCGGCAGATTTGTTTATCTGGTCGAAAAACCAGTGGTACCTGTCATGATATCAATAGAGAAAGAATGCTTGTTGTGGGGTTACAGGGTAATAATACCAAATAATATTAGAGAGGAGGTTATGTGCGAGTTACACGCTTCACATTTGGGGACAACCCGAATGAAGGAAATATCAAGGTCTTATTTTTGGTGGCCAGACATGAATCAAGAAGTAGAGAATGTAACCAAAAATTGCATGATTTGTTTGCAAAATCACAAAAATCCCGAAAAAACGAAATTAACTGTGTGGCCTCAGCCACCCACAGTTTGGCACAGGTTACATGCCGATTTTTTGGGTCCTCTGTATAACAAAATGTATTTGGTTATTGTAGATGCCTATTCAAAATGGCCAGAGGCATTTGTCATGAATAACATTACAGCACAAAAAACAATTGAAGTGTTAAAAAGTATTTTTATACGCTATGGATATCCTTTACATCTCGTAACGGATAATGGTCCGACATGGACTAGTGAAGAATTTAGAAATTTTTGTAAGTTAGTTGGGGTTAAACAAAGCTTTTCGCCACCCTATTACCCAGCGACAAATGGTTTGGCTGAACGATTTGTAGAGTCATTTAAGTCACATGTAGTTAAAATTGTACAAAGCGGCCGTACAGTAGAATATGCTTGTAATTTATTCCTTTTTGATTATAGAAGTACAGTACATAAAACTACTGGTGAAAGTCCAGCTAAACTAATGTTAGGTAGAGAGTTGAGATGTCGATTCTCATTGCTAAGACCAAGTCCAGTAAGTAATAAAATTGATTTTGAACATGTAAAACAAACCATAAATAGTAAAGATGTATTTAAAACATTCTTGGTAGGGGAAAAAGTTATGGTAAGGGATCAAAGAAAAACTAAAAAGAAATGGTCTCTAGGTATAATTGTAGAAATTCTGGTACCGGGACTGTCTTATACAGTGGAGGTGGACGGTCTACAATGGAAGCGACATTCCAACCAACTACTTAAATGCGGACAAACTTTAGATTAAGATGTTATGTAGAAATAATAAGCTAGTTAAGAAGTTGAATTTTGTTTTTGTTTTTTAGTTTCTCTAGTAAGAGGGGGGAGATAAGAAGTTGATTTTTGTTTTTGTTTTTAGTTTCTCTAGTAAGAGGGGAGAGAGTGTAAGATAGTTTAAAAGGGAGAGTGTTGTCTGTGGCCATAGGCCAATACTTTGACAGCCTGATCTGTAAATACTCTGTGTAAAATTACCGCTAATAAAAACGTGTTCTCGTATCAAAATAGAATCTATTAATTAATTAGATAACCCAGCCCTCTTAATAATTGAGGATATAACATTACCTACTGCCCAAAAAACTAGTAGTTAGAGCAAATCTCATGATCAGCTGAATTATGGTTGTTTTGTTGTTTATAATAATTAAAATAATACCATTTTACTGTCGTGAAACCAAAATCGCTGAACAAAAATTAAGCACCCCCGACATTTTAATTTTAAATTAGAACTTATGTATTTTTAGATTTTGATATAATATCTCATCACTTTGAAGTGCACTGTTTCGCGCATGTCACTCTACGTCGATAGCGGAACTTTAAGTAGGCTGTCTACTGATCAATACAAACAACTTGTACTAGGTGGAGAAAAAAATGGAGCGAAAAAATTATCAGCTGTTCCATGAAAAGGTCGACTCAATACTGCGCCAAATGTATGAAACAGCAGATTTTTTTTGCTCCATTTTTTTCGCCACTTAGTAGAAGTTGTTTGTATTGATCAGTAGACAGCTTACTTACTTAAAGTTCCGCTATCGACTTAGAGTGCACCCTGTAGTTGTTACTACTGCAGAATGTCAAGTTTCTCTATGCACAACATTAACTTGTCGTGATACCATATAATCGCACCGTAGCGGTTAAATGGTCAGAAACACTGTGACTGTTTAATTTGTATGATTATTTCTTGTCAATGTACCAAAGGGGCCCGCTACACTTCGGCTGGCCGCTCCAGTTGGCAGTCGTGTAGCAAAGTTTAAAAAAAAAGTTAGAAGGGAAGTAAAATTGTATTATTATTTTATTTTGACCTCACGCAAGTTAAACGTGCCATAAACTAATATTTTATTATTTGTTGATTTTACAAAGTAATAACTGTGATTAAACTTTGTCGTCAAATAATCTCATTAGTAATTAGTAATTACTATACATAATGTGCAAAGGCATTAACTTGTCTATGAGTCTCCGCAGTCCAACAATGCGAATTAATGCGATGCAAAACCCTACGAGGCTCCGGTCGCGTATTACCGATTCGTGCAAGACAATTTCCACCTAGAGTTCAGTTTACCTTCAGCGTGGTTCGGCGCCGTGTGACGGGAGGTTTCGCTGAACGAGTTAACCGGGTGGAATATCAAAATCAACGGAGTGCGAGTCGGACTCGCGAGGATTTCGTACTACCACCCTATTATGGTTTCTATGCAGCAAAAAAAAACTTGTCAGTGGTTTTTTTAGCCTGAGGAACACGCAAATAGACAGCAGCATGAACGAAAACGATTCTGTTTTGACTTTCAAGTCTAGAACCACAAAACAGAAATAATCCTGTTAAGATTCCGTTTTGACCTCGAGAAGTCCAGAAAAGTTTCAAATTCTGAAACATTCATTGTATCCAGATATTGCTTCTTCGTTTCCACTTTATATCTGCTACGAAATTGGCCGGGCATATTGCAAACTCACGCCCGTAATGATACATCCTTTCGGAAAAAAACAAAAGTTAGTTAGCAATTTTTCGGCATGTGTGATTGCGGGGTTCACCCACTACAACTCCAATTTGGCATTGCGGTTAATGCTGAGAGCAGCCGTGGTAATTGAATAGGTAGCATTAATGGAAGAACAAAATGCCACAAAATCCCGTTCAGTTAGCGTAATTGGTTACATACATAACTACTACACCGTTCATGACCGTTAAAACTCTACATATCATGCTTATTGGCGCGCACAATGTGTAACCATGCAAAAATTCTTAATAAAACAATTACTTACAACGGGGTTCTTATCACGCGAGTGATGTTCTCTTCGTAAGCGAAGAGAACATCACTTGCGTGCAAAGCATTCGTCACGGCAAGATCGCGGAATCCTGAAGATTGAATGAACTGAAAGAGAAAAACACACAACGAGAACATGCAAAGAAAAGAGCGATAATTTTCCAGTTGGATTCTCACGAACTGTCAACGCACCAAGGTTGCAGATGACACAATATTGTATCATAATTTCAAGGCCGATGACTCACGGAGAGTTGGTCGTTTGCGGCAGATGAACCTTACCAATGAGATGAACTTCCATTGTAAATGAGATTCGTTCTTTGCCATTCACTATGAAACTCATCACTCTCTATTTGTGAGTTTAAAAACAGAATAAAGTGTCAGGTAAAAACTTATTTGAAAAGTGCCCGAACCGAAGCTGAGCCACCCAGTGTGAAAATTCTCAGTAAAAACTCAGCGTGTATAATCGAACAGTATCAACCCGCCTATTATCGCTGAATAACGGACGTTGCCAACCAATACTAGTTTTTCAACAAAATTGACTTTAATTCCTTCCATTTGTAGCTTTTTTCGCGTTCTTTTCCCTCAATAGGTACTGCATTGTCGATACGTCTGAGCTACGACGGGTGTCATCATAAGCAACAACAAACCGCGTTGGCAATCCATCGATCATTATTACGAAGGTAGAGAGTGCGTAGATACGACCGTAACAGCGCATTTCTTCGCAACATAGGGAAAATACTTATACAGGGTGGTTTTTGAGACGGGGCAGTAAGGTACCTTCATAGTCACAGGAAAAAGTTCCAAGTATTTGTATTTTGTATTTGTATTTCACTGATGTTATGAATATGCAACAGAATTTGCATTTTAAATTAATTGTGGTCTATTATTTAATTGAAATACAGGAATTCGTGTTTCCTTTCTTTGTATGATTGTAACGAAGTTGATAAAAATATACCGTTAGCATATAATTTTATCGTTATGCAACCACAACATTGTATGGGACCTTTCGATTACGAAAATAATGGTCTTAAAATTTGGAACTGGGCGGGGCTAACCCTACATCACGTAATCTTCAATTACTATCACCATAGCAACACGGAATTTTCGACTGTTATTCAATAACCTCACAGGAAATTACACACAATTGACCTCTTTCGCAAGATCGAATTGAACTTTTTGATGCTCCATCGAAAAAAATACTTTCTTATTTCTTCTCTGACAGTTCATCAGTGAAATTCAAGAAATAAGTTTTATGTTTTACTAGACCTCCTTGAATAGACCAAAAAATGCGATAGTCTTTACCAAAAAATATGATTTCCATAAACCTCTTTGGTAGGGCACAAGAGAAAAAAAAATGCCAACGAAGGCCATTTAGATCTCCTTGGAAGGTGAATACTGGTTGTTTTCTGTTAAGGCGCTGTACATAGTGAATAGCCCGCGCGCCAAGAAAAATGCACAAAATCGAGTCCTGTATCAAATACACTAAAAAAATCGAAAATTTTCACATATCAAACCCTAGAATTAGATGAGACCTATCTAAAACAGCCAGTTTCGTGTTGACATTCATAAACGTTTTGAAGATATTTTTGATGAAAAAAAATAGGCGGCGCACTTTTTTTCAAACAAAATATCTTGCAATCTGTTATGGATATCATCACAAAACTGGCTGTTTTAGATAGCTCTCACCTAATTCTAGGGTTTGATATGTGAACATTTTCGTTTTTTTTAGTGTATTTGATACAGGAATCGTTATTGTGCATTTTTTTTGCGCGCGGGCTAATTCACTATGCCCAGCGCCTTAATTATTATTATGTTGATATTTTTCACAACTTGACAGCTATTTTTCTTTTGCTTCAGGAGGGCAGACGGAGCGCACGGCACACGGCTATGCGTCGGCGCAGGAATACAAGGAAGCGCTGGAGGCGATACGTAGGGAGACCAATCTGGGCGCGGTAAGGCTTTTCATGCTTTTTACACCATATTACGTCACTGAGAATACACACCTGGCGAACTTACACGAATCGGGCGAGGATAACAAT
This sequence comes from Zelleria hepariella, assembly GCA_949319315.1. Classification (NCBI taxonomy): domain Eukaryota; kingdom Metazoa; phylum Arthropoda; class Insecta; order Lepidoptera; family Yponomeutidae; genus Zelleria; species Zelleria hepariella. Next base: position 16,337,749 of record OX439385.1, read on the forward strand.
ATAATATGTAGACGTAAGAAGATTAAAAAAAAAGTTTTGTCAATGATTTTAACAAAAACAAAAATGGATTTTAGCAAAGACGAGATACTCGTAGATCCTCCATGGTTTTAGTACAAAATGGGTAATGCTCATCTGAAGCTGGTTATTACGAAATAAGTACAGGCTTTTTTTGTATTTTTTTTGTTTATTGCAATATTGTAAGGAAATCGTGAAACTCTGTTACCCGTCAACGAGAAAATCGCCACTCCGCAGTCTCTTCTGAAAGGAGTGACCATCCAGTGGGACATTGTTTTGGCTTGTGGTGCACACGACAGCACGTCAGAGTGTACACTTTAGTAGTAAAGTTGCCCGTATCGTAACCGAGTGCAGAGTGTTAGCCTTATGTTTAATATTTTTTTGTTATTTTCTAAAGGACTAACCCGCAATTTTTTTAACCTAAATAAATCTTTAGCTTTTTGTTGTTCGATTTGTTACTAATAGTATTCGTTCGCCCGCTCGCTTCGTCGGTTTCCTCGACGGAGTTCGTGTGGCTTGTAAACCTGTCAGAGTTTTGACGGCTTTGTGGTGCGAACGTGTGAACACTTGGTGGTAGCCCGAGGGGTTTTAGCATCGTCTCTTAGAAGAAAACATGCAGCCTATTAGATTAGATGCGCTCGTCGCTTTTTGTTTTCATGTTCAAAGGGAGAAAATAAAGATTTGCCAGATAGCTCGGACCTAGTTATCCTGCCTGAGGGCGTTAGATTGTATACCTGCATGTGCATATGTAACTAACTGGTCGGAATCACAGGATTGTAATATAAAACATGTCAGCTGCTATTGGTGCAGTTCATACAACATTGAGTCAAACTTTGAGAGGTTGTTCTACCGATATACTCGTACAAACAAATTGGGGGAAAATACAGGGTGTTAAAAGACCGCCAACAGACCCGAAAGCCACGCATACTAGAGACCAAAACAAAGTACTTTTTCGATAAATTATTGCTGGGAAATGATTTTGATTTTTTAGGTTAAAATTTTGAAAAATATTTTATTACGCAATGGACGTGTAACGCACAGAAGCCATATTTCGCAAGCGTAGGTATAAGTTTATGTTACTTAAGCTTGAAGTGCAGATGTTTAGAATACATTGCGAGTTAAAATTTTACCGTCGATTTTTGTGAGAATTATTCATAATTTTGATATAGCTTCTTGAGAAGGTATGTAAAGAACTAAATACTGAACACATTTCTGAAAATAAAAGTTTTGATAAGTCCAACTTTGAACCCCATTATCTCGGAAACCGTTGATTTCCCAGGCATAGTTCCTTGGGCAAAAATGTTCATTATGATGAGGACAATACGTGGTTTCCCGCTTTGTTGGCGGTCTTTTAACACCCTGTATAATCAGCTGTTCCACCTTGCCACTGCATTAGTAGGGAACACTGACTTATTTTTTGTTCCGATTCATTTCCAAGGCTGTCGAACTAACAGTCCCTCCCTACAATCTCCATCAGGAGCGAGCCAAGCCGCAGCGGACTCTTGAAGCCAAATCCGAGGAGGAGCAAGAGATAGAGATCCAGCTGCTAGACGAGCCGCAGCTCCCGGAGGCATGGGAGCTGAACAACACCGCGCGGGCCGGAGTGGACCTGCTGTTCTTCAACCGAGTACCCAAAGTGGGCAGCCAGACCTTCATGGAACTGCTGCGGCGGCTGGCCCTGAGGAATAAGTTCGGTGAGATGAGATTATCTGACATTTCACTACCGTCATATGGGCGAAAGGTGAAAAATGTATTCACTGTTCATTGCTTTCTGTTATTAGTTTATTACAAGTTCTTTTAGTAACGAAACGGCCAAGCCGCATATTTTGACGAAAGGTGTAGATTTCGTGAAGTTAGGGATTATAGAGTTAGGGCGTGTAGAGTAAGAAGCTTGACTCTACGTGAAATCTGATAGCTTTTTGACAGTGCGAGGTGTATGGTCTCGTCTTGGCAACATTTTTTACATGATATTTTTTTTGTTGGGATTTTATATTCATTGAGATATTGTGAAAATGGGATAGTTGGTTCCTGCGGTTTTCCCTGTGAAGTTTAGCATGGCGGCTACATTGCCGATGGTGCTCCATGATTCTCGGATCTTAAACACTCTTTCAAGAGTTAGATGACGAAGAAGAAGCCTACTAAGCTGGAAAGATGGTATTATACAGGTGCTGGTCAAGCATACTCAATTTAAACATTTCCCCGACCCTACAAAATTATCACTTCAGCTACTTACCTAGTGTGAGTGAATATCAAAACTCAATGATAGTTAATTAATCACGTGCTTGTAGATCACCTTGTCTTATTATGTGACATAAGTAATGAAATAGGTACCTAAGGAACAAAGTGATCATGTAAATAATTAGGTCAACACAATCACATGCGTCGAGGTAATCACGTGAAATTAGCCGCACGCAGCTGACCCCTGGCCTATTGCGTGGTTGACATATCGTTGATAGTGAGTAAGCATAACGCGAATCATCATTACACCAACGCATGAATGGCACAAATATAAACAAACATCTGTGAAGTGATATAAATAGCTGATGCACAGATAGAGTAAGTTTCGCTGTAGGAATACGCCGCATACGCATGTCTAGAGGTGCGGCCAAAGGTCAGCTATCAGTATAATTAGTATCAGACGATGATCTCTCTACGTATACCCAGTGGTTGTAGATAGTGGGGGGCGTTAGCTCGCGACTGATAATTTCGCTCCGCAATGACAAGTCAGGATGGCCGAGCGGTCTAAGGCGCTGCGTTCAGGTCGCAGTCCACTTCTGTGGGCGTGGGTTCGAATCCCACTTCTGACAAATTGCCTTTTGTCTTTTGGAAACAAAAGCGATTGTCTTTTGTTATTTAGTGATATGCGATTTTGAAAGTCATCTTGCTATTCTCGGTTTCTTTTATTTTATTTGTCATCCCTTCACTTGTTTCTTACAACTTAGAACTATGCGTTTAGTACTAATAAATTAATGTATGCATGCGTACGAGTACGAGCTGCTTCCAGGCTGCTTCACTCCATAGGCTAAACTCCAATCCTACTTTAGTTTCACTTTTTATATTTTCTAAAGCACTAACCCGTGCTAGGGAAGATTATAAAGGTGCGGGTTCAATTAATATAACGTACGTAAGTATACAATCTATTCATATTGCAATACATATTGCTGCTTAATTCAAGTGAAATAAAGGGTATCAAAAACCTATAGAATACTTTCCGTTGATCTAGAATCATGAATAAAATCTGGCAAGAAGCGTTCCCTTATAGCACAAAATTAAATAAAGGAATAAATCCGAAAGCCGCAAATTTATAATTAACTACGTCACAACATATGTCCGGAAATGGGAAGTCCAAATTGTAAAGCGCGGCTACCATATCATAAGGGGTATCGTATGAAAAGGCTTCATTAGCACAAGCTAAAATATATTTTCAAATATTTTCACGATGTAGGTATAAGTAGTTTTCGATTTATGAGGAAAAATGTAAAAAAAATCCCTCTTACAAATATGTACGGGTGCGCGAGTCCGACTCGCACTAGGCCGGTTTTTTTTAAATACAAGATCTGTTTGCAACAAACATGTATAATGTCCTCACGCTGCTGAAATATCGTCCTCAGGCCACTAACCACAGGGTCCATTTTCCAGGTTTCCACCGCGACATGGTGCAGCGAGTGGAGACCATCCGCCTGGCTCCAGTAGACCAGCAGGTCCTCGTGAGCTTGGTCTCGGCACACCCGCCTCCCGGCTCCTACATCAAACACGTCTGCTATACCAACTTTACCCGGTAAGTACTAGGTACCTAGTTAGGTCTATATTCTTCTGGCCCATTAGGTACCTATTGGTGCCATCCTGCTTCTGATTTACACTACACACTATTAGATCGATATTAGTGGTGTCGTTTCGTTAGCACGCATCAAAAATACGATATCTCGCATTTGGCCATTCTTGTGCAACGGCATCCGATACAAACCGTGCAGAAACGTGCATTTATTTTCTCGATATCCCAAATTCTTTTTAAGGTACCTACTCGGGGTGATCTGCTTGAGTTAGGTATGGTTCAAATAAACAACACAAAAATATTGTGTTCCTCGGTTCGCCAGTCAGGTTTCTTGAATGTTTTACAACTGCTTGTCCTTGTTTTTTCCGGAATCCTCGACTACCTACCTATGTTTTGACCCCTTGTATTGGATATCAAGTAATACCAAACGGTACTCGCTGTTTCTATAAACCTAGATATTGGAAATACAATGGAAATCACTTATGTATTCGGCACGCATTATCTGCAGTGGTGAAGCAAAGATTGACATTTCAATTTCTGAGAGTGACAGTCGTAGGCGCATGATGTATTTACATTTTTAGACACGGTCGGTACAATTCAATTGCGATTTCCATTAGCAATCCATATTCTCTTTATTCACGCACGGTATCGAGACCGAATGGACTAGCAAATCCTACTGTAACTGTATTTTACTGCTGCGGGAATCATGCTTTACAATATCTGTGTAAAGGCAACAAAAAAATATTCTTCGAAATAAGCAACAAACAAAATGAAAATGTGGAATATAGGGTGAAAGAATTTCCGGCGTCTCATTGTCGTATACTTTTTACCTTATCGTATATTTTCTTATACTTTGGTTTGTCTTTATAATACTTACCTTTCTGTCAAATACCTTCAGGCTGTACCTGATATTGTACCTACCTATATGAGGTGCACACCAGAACCTCAGCTAGACAGCAAACATGGCATTAGTATTATTTTTTTAGCTTTTCCTTGGCATCAATTTGGGCTTCATTGAAGACTAGGTAACATACTGGTTTCGACCTCAATCGGAAGCCTTTTCATGCACTTGGATTTTGCACCAAACCGCACGCGCGTGCGGTACGTACACAAGACAGCACGTCGACGCTTACACGCTAGCTCTCTACTCGGTTTAGTTACAGACGACTTTACAAAAAAAAAACTATGCTCTGACGTGCTGTCGTGTGTACGTACGTACCTATTAATAAAAGATGTGTTCAGTGTTAATTTATTAGTATCAACGACTAATTACTGCCCATGTGGAAATCGGTCAAATTGGTCGTAATTGTAAAATATAGATCAGTAGGTAGCGGCTACACTGTAAGTAAGTAAGATGTAGCCTGTACAATTGTACATGTCCCACTAGCTGGGCAAAGGCCTTCTCTCAGAGAGAGAGTTCGAGCTTAACCACCACGCGTGCTCAATGCGGGTTGGCGATTTTTGCGTTGAGGGTATAATGCCTCATACACTCAGGTTTCCTTACGATGTTTTCCTTCGCCGTCAGCGAGTGGTATTGCTACTACAAATTCACAAATGTACGTAACTTTGAAATTAAACAAAGTCATAGATACATGCCCGCACCGGGAATCGAACCTAGGACCTTTCGCTTCAGAGTCCACAGTTCTACCCACTAGATCACCACCGCCAGCGGCTACACTGAGAGGAGTAAATCTAGTACCTATCTAAATGTAAATAGGGGTTAATAGAGCTTAAAAATATGAGCCGACACACGCTAACCCATCAATCACATAGACACTGCATCAGAAGATTGGAACGTCTGCTTACCAGGTAACACAGTAAAATAGCACCTAATGCTTTCTATTAGGAATTAATGGGAGTTTAATGTCTCGCTCCATGTAGTGTGATTAATGTTGAAGAAACAGACGTTAATTGTGATGGCGGTTTGATTAGCGGATGGAGAGCACGTATTAATTGTGTAATTAGGGAAACGCAAAAAGTATCGATAATCTGCTACGTAGTATCGATACTTTCCTTACTATACCGAGTATCTCAGAGTCAATACTTTTGTAAGTATGTAGGAAGGTAACCCGATATTTTACAAGCCCTAAAAGCACAGAGCAAAATTCTTCTTGGTGAAACTTACCAAAGTGAGAAAAAAAAAACAGATTTTCTTAAACTCTCTATGCAAATGTATGGGTACTCCACATGGATACTTTGAGAAAGATACTCTGCCGGTTTCTGAGTTGAGAAATTCGCTAAGCAAATGGGTAAGTATCGTCCTGTCTCTGCAGATTTCTCACAAAAGAGCGCGACAGAACGATACGTAAGTATATGCTTAGTAAAATTCCCAACTCAGAAACCGGGCCATAAGTATTGTCTGTACTCGATATTTCGGCGTAGTTAAAAACTATCGATACGAAAAGTAGAGTATCGATAGATACTTTTGTATTTATGCAGTGCGTATCCCTATTGATTGGAAGTAGAGCCAGTATTAATGGTAATTATGGCACGTGCACATCGACAGCTATTTAGACACGTCTATTGTTGTGACTGTGTGAAGCTAATTAGTAATTAGAGAGGATCGGAGGAACTGGCTCCTAGACTATAATTTCATTGACGTATGATTGTTATTATTATCAAGATTATTACCCCGGTCGCCTGTCACGTTATTTAGATCGCTGTTTTTTATATTCTTTAGTTTCATAACACCTGCAACAAATTACGATAAAGAATTAATTAGACAACGACATAAATAACGTTGTTTTATTACTTTTCTTCTGAGTCAATGATTAATATGCTTAATATTGATTAATATTCATGATCATTGCATTATTTTTATCATCGTTTCCATATTCGCTTGTCCACCCATATTGGATGTAGTCCTAAAAAATAACTAGACGCAAAATAGAGCAAGTAGAGACGTTCAGTTGCGGAAAACCGCCCGTTTAACCATTACCATTGAACTAAGGGTACCTAGCTAGTCACGAAAAAATCTATTCGGCTAATACACCAATTAATTATCGACTGTAAAAAAACATTGTTGCATTGAACTAGTGGTTCGCCCCGAACTATGAACCCGCGACCCCATATCTCAGCAACCCCTCAACCGATTTGGCTCATGTTCAAACTTAAAAATTCTCTTGGCCTCATTTACCTGCCTACCAAATTTCATAACGATCCGACTAAATTTACTCAAGTTATCGTCGAACGAACATTCATACATACATACAAACGCCGGATTGTTCCAGTAGACTCGGAGAACTTCGCTCGCTTTGCTCGCTCGTTCAACTACGCCACGGCCTGAATCGTATCGTATTGTAACCGTAACCTCAACGCATCTCAACCTACGCTACGGCCAAGGCTGACTTATTTATCGCCAACTCTTACTCTTAAGACCTCCTAGTTACCCATATCTATTGTGTTGATTTTCTTATCTGCGAACCATTGCACCGCGCCGTAAAACGCCCATAAAACAAGAGGTTTTGATTAACGTCTCTGCTCGCGTAGCATGAGGCGGTGTTAGAGAGTATCTTTGGGTTTAAAACTATATGTAACTCACTATTTTGTTTGAAGTACAGCGGGATGGACAGAGTCCTAACACTCTAACACCTATCTAACACCGCCTCATGCTACGCGAGCTGGTTTTATGGACGTGCGCGCCGCTTTTCCAGACCACGTCTATAATTTACGAAACCGTATAAAATGACAACTTTTGAAATAAGAAATTTTTTTTATGTTGTATGGAACGATATACAGGATAATTCAGAAAGGTCATGTGAAACTTACTAATACAAGCATTATGGGGCCAAATGCGAAATTTCGAAAAAAATATCAGGTTCTCCATACATTTGCTGCAGTAATTTTAGTATGGAACAGCCTAGCTCCAGTCCACTTGCCCACCGCAAGTCTGTTACTGCTGTTGTACATCGGCCATCATCTCGCCCCGTCAGAATTATTTCGACAGCCTAGACTCGGCTGTAGAGACGATGTATGAAAATGTAGAGCCGTGGTAACCTGTAATTCGCAATTTAATTTTTCGTTTTAAGGTTTCCCAAATAAATGAAAATTAAATAGACAAAAGAGACTGCGGCTGCCATTTTAGTTAATCCAATCAATTTCACTTGAGACCCCAAAATCCAGCAACTTCACCCGCGCAGATTAGTTAAAAAAGATGCTTATATGTATGTACGAGTATATGTATAGATTTTGGTGTATCTGTCGTCCAAACTAGTCCAGCCGTTTCATCGTGAAAGAGTAACAAACACTCACTCGCTCACAAACTTTCGCGTTTATAATATTAGTGGGATATTTTTTATTACCCTGCCTCCCTCTCCCCGCAGATACGGTTACCCGTCTCCAGTGTACGTGAACGTGGTCCGAGACCCGGTGGAACGAGTGATCTCGTGGTACTACTATGTGCGAGCGCCGTGGTACTACGTGGAGAGGAAGCGGGCCTTCCCTGACCTACCGCTGCCCGACCCGGCTTGGCTCAAAAAGGTAACTTATTTACACTAGTTGTTCGCCCTGGAAGCATTTCTTCAAGCTAACCCATTCTCTAAAATCGGCACACGCATCTACTCGCGCAGACAGCTTTGTTGAAAATATTTTAAACCAAGAAACTCCGTCATTGGTGGATAGTTGTCGCGCTATTGATGTTATTGGACGTATTAGGCGTGAAGTATACAGAAACGGCATAAGGCGTAAGGCGTAAGGCGTAAGGCATACGGCGCAGAGCAGGCGTGGAGCAGATAAGGCATGAATTATACAGAAACGGCATAAGGCGTAAGGCGCGGCGCTCTGCTCTCTCTTTCTCTCCAATACATACTGGGATGAGTTTGTTTTATTTCAAAGTTACGTACATTTGTGAATTTGTAGTAGCAATACCACTCGCTAACGGTGAAGGAAAATATCGTGAGGAAACCCGCGGCTTAATTGGCTCCACACGTATGACTTGTCTTTCCTGTGGGCTAGGCCGACTAAGCTCTTAGCATAGTATAGGTGCTGGGCAAGCCTACTCCATATAAAACAACTGCAGCGCCGAGTGGTCTCTTCACCCATCTTCTGTGAATGAAGGTGCCACTGGACGCTGGATAAATCATCTCATTATGTAGACGCAAAGACCTTAGTTTTTTTTAGTACACTCTGACGTGCTGTCGTGTGTACATAAAATTCACTATCGTCACGTATTTTCTGCTCCTACTGTATAACAAACGGCGTGCCGCTTGCGCACCTCTCCGGTCGCGCCTGCTAGCGACGCGGAACAGGCGACGAAACGGCATGCCTTCGCCACGCCGCTTCAGTATAATTCAAAACGTGTCGCCTGCATACATTTTGTATTGAAATGTTTTGAAGCGGCAAGATGCCTGCGCCGCGCCTTCACCTTACGCCTTTTCTGTGTGGTTCAGGCCTTATACTGACATCGTCAAACTGACGTCTTCTCTAAGTCACGTCTATCCAACTACTAAAATCGTGAGAGGAACCTAGACTCCGCCCATACGAGAACCATATGCACTAGGTCAGTTCTCAGGGCTAGTGAGATCTACATGTTTTCTTCCGTTCGCCGTTCGCCCCGAACTGCTTAATGTAAGTGCGAATAAAGCGAATGACTCTACATTTATTATTATACCTTCTTACAAAGACTTGATTCCTTTTCTGTGAGCCTTAACCTAATTTAACGAGCGTGAGAAGCGAGAGAAGTTCTCCAAGTCGACTTGAACAATCCGCCGTTAGTATGTATGTATAAATGAACGAATGATCGTCGTCTTTCGTATCGTTGGTCGGATCGTCATGAAATTTTGTAGGCGGATAAATATTTTTTATGTTCAAACTTGAGCCAAATCGGTCAAAGGGTTGCCGAGATTTGGGGTTCTAAAGTTTATATGCATGCAATTCTCTCGCTTGGCTCGCTCTTTCAATCGTTCAATTACAAAATAATTAGTCACATTTTAATACCTACGAGTCGGCTCCTTTGAGTCCGTTCAGTCTGAGTTAATGGTAGAGGTAATGATTTACTTACAAACAAAAATGATTTCTATATGTTATCAACACATTCAGCGTAAACTAGCATGATGGATCGTTTCCTTTTACGAGGAGATACTTTATAGCGTTAATTGGTTACATACAGCCAGTTAAACTCTATGAAGAGTACCTATAAGACTTTCATTCACTCGCGCGAGAGAGACGGTAGTATTCAATATACTCGTAAAAGCTCGTAAATTATAGGCTCGTTCTGTGAGTTTTATTTCCATTTTTCGTGTACATTAAATAAAGTAAGTACTCAAAGTCAAGTGATTATTTCTGTAGAAACGTAGGTACTAAATGATGTTTTTAGAAATACCGTACGTAATTAATATTAGAGGCCGGGCTGCTGATATTCACTCATAAGAATCATTTTATGTTATGCTAAGCTAATCAGACAACTTCTCGTAATTTCAAATAAGTTTCAGCTAGAGAACGAAAAAAAAATGATACGCACTTCAAACTTACTCCATAACACCCCTCTTTTTGCGTCGGGGGTAAAAAAAATATTCAAGAATAGGCAGAGGCCCCTAGCTTCTGTGCTTTCATATCGAATGCGTGAAACCATCCTCAACGGCGGCGGCCATTCATCAAGTCATCAGGCTCAGCACGACTCTTTCACACGTGTTATTTGTCGGCTCTTTATCGATGCGATGATTCTTGCGCGCTTTTATTTTTCACGAGCACCTCAAGGTGCTGCGTATTGTTAAATTATAGCTTCGGAAAGGGACTTTTGCGAAGGTTCACTTTTAAGCCATTTTGTAGAAATGCAACTTCTTTAGAGTGCTTCCGAAGTTACCTACCTATGAGCCTGTGTATAAGTGCCCATTGAAAAGCAATGATCGAAGTTGACATAACTCATGGTTTATGTGAGAAATAAGAGGTTATACCTATCCGACAGTACCTAGACCACACGTTAATTGTACTACAGGGTGCACTCTAAGTCGATAGCGGAACTTTAAGTAGGCGGTCTACTGATCAATACAAACAACTTGTACTAGGTGGCGACAAAAAAAAAAAATCAGCTGTTTCATACATTTGGCGCAGTACTGAGTCGACTTTTTGTATGGAATAGCTGATATTTTTTTCACTCCATTTTTTTCACCATCTAGTACAAGTTGTTTGTATTGATCAGTAGATCTATCGATTTAGAGTGCACCCTGTAGATAGATAGATAGATACCATACAGTACAAGAGCCATACCACATACTGAAAAGTAGCACATTGTTTACCAATAAGTATTTCCCTATTCCGTTGGTTGTGTCTCTAGAAACGCCACCACTTTTGCGGTGGCCGGGACCATAAGTCAATTTAGTGGGCAATCAGCCCTCAATGGAGCACGTGCCGGAACCGTTAGAAGTTATAGCAGGTTCATGATGGGTTGCGTTGCAAATCAAGGGAAACATGAGAACGCGATAAAAAAACTTTGCAATCGCGAGATTGCCCTATTTCCCGCATAAAGTCAATGTAGAGAAAGGCGTCATAATTTTCGTGCTATAGAATTAAATACGTAGTCGTAGACTAAGTAGTCGAAACTGCTAGTATTGTTATTGATTGCATTACAAACTGTAGTTACGAGCACGAATCGTGACGCGACGGGAGGTGTAAGGCATTATGATGTAAATTAGCTCAATTTGTTTACAATATCAGTCCGGTGGCCAATAAACAGATCGCCAAACAGCCATTGTAAAGTTCTTAGCCAGATTCTATGGAAGCATTCTGTATCAATATCGGAGTTCAGAGCCCCGTTAGGTCGAGCGAAGTGATCTGTCACGACCCGCGATTGCAACTCTATTTCTAATGACCGCTGACAGGAATCGATGATAGGCGAAAAAATCGACAATCACGATCGAACCAAGAGCTAGTTCTGATGAGTTATTTCCTTCTCAAATGAGGACAATGCCGGTAATGGCTTTCTTTATTGACAGCTTGTTTCACATTATAAATTGATGGTGGAGGAAATTGAATTAAAATGCTCTGAAAGTAGGCGATGCGATAATCACCTACTTTGCGGTGTAATTTGTTTAAGAGATACGGAAATCAGACGTGTAAGGATTTCCGTAATAAATTATTGGTTTGGCGTCAGATTGGTGCTCAATTAACATGTCTTTTGAAGAGCGAAACGGTACTTTTGTCGTTTGAAATAACAATCGATTTATACAGAGCTGTTTAGCCCCGAGGTGATCTGTCGGCGGACTTATTGCAAAAATAATTAATAGCCTTATAAATAACTCTATGGACGTGGACGCCTATCCTCATAATTAGCCTGCTATTGTTGAAACATGGCCGGGCAAAGGTGAGAAATGAAACTCTACAGTCTACAGAGCACGCAGGGAATTGCGGATAGATATTCGTCGTAAATAATACATGAGACAGTCATTGTTTAATTTCTGAATCTTTACACTTACTTACATTAACTGACTCTGTGGCCCGGTTTCTGAGTTGAGAATTTTGCTAAGCACAGTCTTACGTATCGCTCTGTCACGCTCTTTTGTGAGAAATCTGCAGAGACAGGACGATACTTACCCATTTGCTTAGCAAAATTCTCAACTCAGAAACCGGGCCTCAGAGCTAATTTTCACGCATCTCAATACGAAAACCCATGTCTTAGATACCCAGAGGACTAGATTCAGTCTGGCTGCATAGGTATTTAGTAGAGAGTACACTAACTTACTATTGTGCTACTAAATTCATACTTATGAATATTAAAAATACACCAATAATCATATCTATGTCTATGTAGACAGCATTGGTGTAGTAGAGTCGCAGTAGAGTACGAAATAAAACATATTGTAGAGTACTCGGACCTGGTACACACGACAGCACGTCGACCTTTACACGCTAGCACTCTACTCAGTTACGTTACGGGCGACTTTACAACAAAAGTGTACAGTCTGACATGATGTCGTGTGTACAGTGGTATGCTGGTTGACTCGGTTACTCTAGGAAAAATAGACGTAAAGACCTAAGTTTTTCATGTACAGTTGACAATCTGTTAGAATTCAGTCTGGTACCTGTAGTTTCTATCTGTTTTCTATTCACGTTTTACCGTACCTACGATTTTATTTTTTCAGGACTTCGAGACGTGCGTGCTGAGCGGCGACCGCGAATGCCGCTACTTGCAGGGCGAGACTCACGAGGGCATCGGCGACCACCGGCGGCAGACACTGTTCTTCTGCGGCCACGAGCCAGAATGCACGTGAGTATACAGGGTGTCAAAAGACCGCCAACAAAGCGGAAAACCACGCATTGTCCTCATCATACTGAACATTTTTGCCCATGGAACTATACCTGCAACGGTTTCCGGGATATTGAGGTTCAAAGTCGGACTTTCAAACTTTTTTTATTGCAGAAATTTAGTCAGTATCTTGATACTTAACTTAACATTTCTTCTCAAGAAGCCATATCAAAATTTTGAATATGTCTTGCTTAAAACAACGATAAAATTGCAACCCGCAATGTATTTTAAACATCGGCACTTCGAGCGTAAGTAACCCAACTTTATGTCAACACTTGTGCAATATGACTTCTGTGCGTTATTCCATTGCGTGATAAAATATTTTCCATAAAAACCTAACCCTAACCTAACCAAAAAACCTAAAAAAACAAAATCATTTCCCGGCAATAATTTATCGAAAAAGTACTTTGTTTTAGTGTCTAGTATGCGTACTTTTCGGGTCTGTCGGCGGTCTTTTAACACCCTGTAGAGCACCACTGCTTTCCGGCCGCCTTTTGCCCACATGAAAAGACCTATGCCCAACAGTGGGCATCATTCATGGGCTGGATAGATAGATGACCGTTGCGCCTTTACCTAGTCTCACCAACCCCCAAGGCGACGAAGGCAATGAAGGACATAAACACTTCAAACACGATAGAAGAAGAAGAATCTCACAACAGTACTCATAACAACACAACAACTTTTATATTAATTTAACGGTTTCACTTACTTTTATTATTTGTCGGAATAGCCGACATGTTTTGACCTCGTTCGGTCTTATTCATGAAGGACACAACAACTTACTTCACTACAACCCTTTGTAGGTCTTGGCCTCCTCGACAGTAGATTTCCATCTGTCTCCGGCCCCTGCCTCTCTTTGCTAGTAGATGTATTTGATGTCCATCTTTATAAGATCTTCTTCAATACAGTCATCCAAGGCCTTTTAGGCCTTTCTTTTGGTCTCTGTACTTGGTCCATTTGCTACGTTACAAATATTAATAAAAAACATAATTATTAATTGATGGAAACAAGGGACCACGAAGAAGCTATTAAGACCAAATGAAAGAGAAGGTGGATGACGTGGCGTACCAAGCTGAGATAGAGCTGCCCTGTGGCTAGAGTGTGTGGAGAGTGCTGCACAATGATTATGATGATAATAACTTTACTGTTTCCTCACCATGTTTCCAGGCCGTTCAACAGCTTGGAAGCGCTGCAGCGAGCAAAGCGGGTGGTGGACCAGCAGTACGCCGTCGTCGGTGTTCTAGAGGACATGAATTCAACGCTCTTGGCTTTCGAGCGCTACGTCCCCCGTTTCTTTGAAGGCGCTTCTAAACTGTACCGAGGTGAGTTTTGTTGCTAGCTTGTTGGCTCGTCCATATAGAGCCACATGAGCCTACTTCGGAATAGAGACACATGTGTCCTTAGCCCGATACCATTATGTTGCTCTAATTTTGTGGGCGATAACTAGCGAGTGCAACGGATCCGAACAAATTTTCCGAATTTTCCGAAAAAAATGTGTCCGTACGAATTAGTCCGGATTCCGAGCGAGAAGGCTAGGGAGCTCCGTTATTGCTCGTTATTTTAAAAGTCGTGTCCAGGTATGTTACATCATTCAACATTGGCCGCCACAACACATTATTGTTTCAATGGCCGACTTTGACTACCGAACCTAGACCAGCGCCTCTATTACCTAAAAAAAAACACCCAACCGTCGAGCGTAAAAACACTTAAAAATAGCCCTTATTGAAATGAACAATCATTTTTTTACGTTGTTATATTTACGATGGATATTTTAGAGAATATAGGGGCTGCATAGGGTTGGTAACCTTTTATTCTCAGCTCTAACAAACATTTAAATACTTAAGACCTACACTTACCAACTACACTGCCGGTTTCTGAATTGAGAAGTTCGCTAAGCAAATGGGTAAGTATCGTCCTGTCTCTGCAGATTTATACATAGAGGCAGTGCCTGTTAATTTTCAACGAGCTACAGTGGCGTTTTGCAACTCCGCTATGCAAGAAAGTTAGGTGATAGGTTAAATCAGCCCAGCTCAATGTTCTTTTCATACATAACCTTCATAGATACGGAAGCCTGGTATTGATTCTCGTTTTTTTGAGCACCATTTTCCCACTATAGACGTCAAATTTGTGGCTAACAATTAATTTTAGCAGCGTATGACAGGCATATAAAAATTGTAGAGTTCTACAACTTTTTGCCTCGCCAGCTGGGTTATCCTAAGGTTGGGTTAGAGCATATCCATGGGTTTATCTCTATCTATCCCACTCTGTGTCAAACAAAACAGCATAGATTACTATAAAACAGTGAGGCATATATTTTTATAACCCATGCAGCCGCGTAAGGACTACGTGCAACGTAACATGTAATGCAACATGCAACATTTTTCGCGCGCAGTGCGCTCGCGAACATGTTAAAATCTATGGAAAATGTTGCATTGCATGTTGCATTACATGTTACGTTGCACCTAGTCTGTACGCGGCTTAAGGAAAGGGTAGTATACTATAAATACTGCCTAACCCAGCCTTATGCCTCGCCTGCTGGTAGCTTCCCCATTTCCATTTTCGGCCTAAGATTCGATCACCAACATAGTCAAACTTTGTCAGAAAACATCAGCCCTCTCCTCTCATTCCAGAGGAGCTAAACACCTTCAACCGCATCAACCGCAACGCGTTCAAGCCTCCAGTCTCGGAAGCTGTCAAGGAGATTGTGCGGGCGAACTTCACACGTGAAATTGAGTTCTACGAGTTTTGCAAACAACGCTTGCACCTACAGCTTAGGGCCCTGAGAGACCCCACAATAACCCTGCCAGTGGACACCACGCGGCGACTCAGGAAACGTCAGGCGTTCAGGAGACGTGGGGTGTAACGGTTGTCATGGCAACCGAGTGTTTGTTCGTTTTTTAGTGGACAGTGTGATTGTGACTGGCTGGAGAGGTGAAATGCGGATGTTGAAGGTTTTTATCATATTTTGTTTCTTTTTGCAGCTCTGTGTGGTGTGGCATTTTTCGCATAAATTGTAGAGCTTCAGGCCTACGTACGATCTCTCTCCCGCTCTTATGATCTACAATAATCACAGAAAAAAGTAGAAATAAAATGTTCTATGATCTACAGCTGATCTGTGAGCGGTACAGACTGGGGGCGGTCTGTACCGCTCACAGATCAGCTGTACGTACGATTGACGATGCTTCCAAATGGAAAGCGTCCTGGCGGACGGACGCATGCCCCATAGAACATAAATGTCATTTTCCACACTGACGAGTGGATTGTTGGAATGCTACCACGCCATTTGGAGTGTTGGACGCATCGTATACGCTTGGTGTATTAAATTGATCGTATAGTGTGTTGATAAGCATATAATAAGTAGGTACAGTCGGCCACAGTATCAGATACCCCTTTTTGTTCGATTGGCGCCCTTATGCCGCGCGCGTTAAGAGCTGCCATGGGGTATCTGCGATTGTGGCCGACCGTACATACTTTGGCACTGGTGACTGGTGGCTGACTGATTGTTTGACTTCTTTTAACTGCATTGTTTACCTAATAGCGTGCAATACGTCAAATAATAAAAAACTTTTGATTTAAAAGAATTTTACGTTTGACGCTCAAAATTTAATGCAAACCGAGAAGAAAAATAATACCTGCATCATAACATTTTCATTTTTGAAACCCATGAGGAGTAATGAATCATGTTTTTCAAGTTTGATTCAAATAAGGCTTTTGGAATATTTCGATCGAAATGTTCACAAATTGGATATCTATTTGCCTTCAAAGTAATGATTGTTTGAAGTTTTAGTTATGTTGTTTGTATTATTAAGTTGAACAACCCCTAATGGATGGAAACAACTTCCTGTAAGGCCCTGTCGATACTTATCTACAGGGCGTCCCACGGCTATGCCACATGGAGGGAAAGTACCTTAAATATTGTAGATGGAACATTTTACTGAAAGAAGACATTATTTTAATTTTAAAAACAATTTAAACTGCATTCATAGATATTGAAATTATTACATGGTTTCATGATCTTCCTTTTATTTCTGACACTATGTTATTTAGCAAAAAATAATCCTTATGATGAAGCCTTTCGATCAGTAAGTATGATAAAACTACAGGTTAATTATTTTTCTCATGTAACGGGTTCAATTCCCGGTTCAACCATGTAATTATTTAGATATCTATGAATGCAGTTTAAATTGTTTTTTAAATTAAAATAATGTCTTCTTTCAGTAAAATGTTCCATCTACAATATTCAAGGTACTTTCCCTCCATGTGGCATAGCCGTGGGACGCCCTGTATAGGTCCTATAGATAAGTACTACTAATAATAACGATGTTTTCAATATTTATTCATGAAGTGAAGGAAGGAAGGAAAATGTACTAAAAGGATTTTTTATCATTCCATGAAAATGTGATATGCGTTGCCTTTTGTAAATATTGTAATTAATTTTAGACGTCTAAGATAGTTTTAGTAGCATAGGTAAGAAACAGTTCAGTTTTTATAACTTTTGTACATGACTTTATAGTTATTTAAGCAATATGACACTAATTTATTATAATTGCAATACTTTCTGCTTACAATAAGTATCTGTCTTGTTTGCTTTGGTAAGGAAAAGCCCAATTTGAAATTTCGACCCCTCCTACCTAAGCCACATAATAGGGTTGATTTGAGAGTGAAGCAAAGAAAATCATCGCTTAATTTTATTATGCACATAATTTATTATGTAATTAATTTGATAAAAATTTCTGTCAAATAATAAAATTCGTTAAAAGGACATACAACTCTTTCATTTTTCATTAATTTTAATATAATATGGCCACTATTTTTTTCAGACTTCAGGTACTTACACAATTAATATAAAATTGATGATTTTAAAATATTCAGTATTGCTAACATGATATCTAATAGGTAAAATAGATTTCATAGTTTTATTTTTTCTAATAAAAACAGAAATCATAATAAATTACAACGAATATCTAATAATTATGTTATCAGTTCTTTCGTAACTAAGAAAATAATATGTCATGACTTTAACTTTCACGTACAAAAATAGAAATAGTTATAAATATTATTAGAAATAACATCGATAAAAATATTAATTGAATTGCTTATTTAACAGATTGATTAGATGTTATATTTACTTAATATTTTAGTAGTAACTGGCTCTATGCCTTAAAATATTAATTTAAGGAACATGATATTATGTCACCAAAATATAATCTATTTATTCATCTCAATCTCAACCATCTGGAGTAAAACATTGTTCTATCTATAGGAGCTTTGCTTTCAACTCTATTAATGAGTGACTTATCTCTATGTATGTGTAAAATTCTATAAAATCATTGATATCATTCATCTCATTTTTCAAACCTTATTTACAAGATCAATATGGCTGTAGTGCGGCTCGAGCGTCACCTGGCTTCACTCAGACAACTCAGTACTCTACCACGCATGTAAGCTGCACAATATACAAACAATTTTATTGTTCTCTGGACGCTACCCTAAAAGACACGTTGCTAATCGAGAAATTAAACACTAATCGACAAGTCGTTATTGCAATGGCACTCGGGACGAGTCGCACACTCGTTTCATTATAATATCTACGGACCTACGCTAAATTTCATATCACAAAAACGCTTACGACTTGAAGCCTCGTTTGATAACGCCGCGTTCGCCGCGCGGGGCCCCGCGGATGTTCCGACTCAGGAATGTGACTAGTCGTCCGGCCCGGGCTTCACCCGCCGGCCCCTCGGCCGCGCGTCCATCGGAAGACTCGAATCTGGTAGCAGCGTCGCACCGATGCCGCAGTCTATCGTCTATCAGCGCTCACCGCGTCAGTAGAACGAGGGGTGCCAGTCCACCGTCGGGTGCAGCGGCCCACTCAGCGATGTAGGGGCGGTCGCGCCGAGTGCCAGGCAGTCGAAGCAGTAGTTGGCCCCACTGTTGTTGTCCCAAAACTGCTGGCCCTTGCACTGGAAGCGCACGGCGATCTCCAGCCGCTGACCGGAGCTTATGCAGGGCACGTACAAGACAAACTGGAAGCGGTCGGAGAATCCGTCGCAGGAGCCCGGCACGTATGTGGTCTGCAGGTCTGTGTAGGTCCTCCAGCGGTTCATTGTGTAGCGGATGTGTACTGTCTTATGGAAGTCGAGGTTGCGGACGCGCACTGAGCCGCACACGTTGATGTGTAGGCCGTCGCCGACCCTCGCACTCTCGAGGCACACGTTCTGCTTCTCCAGTGTATCGGTAAGGTCACGTGGTACTTGGAACAGAGGGACAAGGGTCAGGGCGCCAATACGTGGCGCCGCCCGAACGGGAGGAGAGTTCTGCACGTCGCAGCCGGTGAGATCGTCGTATGCCGACTTTGGAATAACAGGAATTTCGTCCATGAACGTTTTGACATCAGCCAGATCGAGCCCCAGTACGTCCGCGAAGCGAACTATCTTCTTCCTCCCTGGAGTGCCAGGTGGAGTTTTGCCAGTTTTAAGTGAGGAGCAGCGTCGCACGCGCTGCGGCCTGTCGTCCTCTTCTTCATCATTCTCTTGTGTTTTGGTTTCAGTTTCTTCTTCGCACAAAACTGACTCGTCCACTTCAGCTAATGGGGAAGGTTCTGTCTCGGTGTGTTTCACTTCAACCTCGCTGGTTACTATTTCTAAAGACGGTGTATCTATCAGACTGAGCTCTGGTTTCTCTTCAGATTCTATGCATATTTCTGCGGACGATGTATCTATCTGACTAAGCTCGGGTTTCTCTTCACATTCTATGCATACCTCTGTGCATATCTCTACAGGCACTTCTTCAATTGGCAATTCAGTTTCATCTATTGATAAGTTTTCTAGCACTTCCGCGACGTCTTGTATCTTCTCAATCTCGAAGCTCTCGTCGATGCCTTCTGCCTCCGACGGGTCGCTCTTTGCCGACTCGAATTCTGAATCACTATCGATGGTGGACGTCGATTGTATCGGTAGGCTAACTCGACCGAAGTCCAGAGGCGCAGGTTTCGTGATAAAGTCGATTTCATCGAGGCTGTTATGTCGTGCGCATCCCTCGAACGTGATTGGAGAGTACAAGTTCTTTTCAGCGTGTCCGTTCTCTCGCGGTGCTGGCTGTGACTTGACCGGTGAGCTGTCCGTGTAGAAGGAGGTTGCGAATCTGAATCCATTGGTCTTGGTTTTGTCGGGCTGCTGTAGCTTGAGTTTGGTGGTGTCCTTGAGGTCGGTTTCCGAATCGAAGTCGTAGAAAGGGGGGTCCTGATCATCGGTGGGCGATCGGTCGGAGAAGGGGGCGTCGAACTCGTCGACGGGGCTGGAGGGGCTCTCGCACTCTAGTTCGAAGTCGTAGAAGGTGTCGTGATCTTGAGCGGCGGCGGGGCGCGGCGGAGTGGCGGTGGCGAGCCAGCTCTCCTCGTCGTCGTGCGCGCCGAGGCTGCGCAGGCGCGTGTGCAGGTCGCGCGCGAAGGCGGCAGCACGGCCACGGCACGACATCGGCAGCAGAGACGTCAGACCGCACTGCGGGCCTGCGTGCTCGCCGTTCATCTGCGTCTGGAAACGAAAGAAAGGGTGACCGTTAAAATCTTGTCCTTTAGGAAATCTATATCTATCTATACTTATAATAAAACTCTAGCGAAGTCAATTCTGTACATTGAATATTTTTAGAAAAAAACTAGCAGGGCTTACTAAGTAAACTATACTGAATACAAAAATGCAAAAAAATCGGTCTATGTCTGTCTGTCTGTCTGTCTGTCTGTCTGTCTGTCTGTCTGTCTGTGTGTTACCTCATCACGCGAATACCGCTGAATAGTTTTCAGTCAAATTTAGAACCGTGATAAGACCTGGTTCTGGGAACAATCTAGGCTATCCGATGTTCAGAATACATTGCGGGTTGCAATTTTAACTTTGTTTTTTGTGAGAAATATTCATAATTTTAATATAGCTTCTTGAGAAGATATGTTAATAACGTGATACGGAACACATTTCCGAAAAAAAAAAAGAATTTCCGGAAAAAAAAATCCGACTTGGAACCTCATTATCTCGGAAACCGTTGATTTCCTAGGCATAGTTCCGTGGGCAAAAATGTTCGTTTCGATGAGGACTATACAGGGTGTTAAAAGACCGCCAACAGACCCGAAAGCCACTAGACACCAAAACAAAGTACTTTTTCGATAAATTATTGTTGGGAAATGATTTTGGTTTTTTAGATTATAATTTTGAAAAATTTTTTTTCACGCAATGGACGTGTAACGCACAGAAGTCATATTGCGCAAGCGTAGGTATCAGATTATGTTACTTAAGCTTGAAGTGCCGATGTTTAGAATACATTGCGGGTTGCAACTTTAACGTCGTTTTTTGTAACCTAATTATCTCGGAAACCGTTGATTTCCCAGGCATAGTTCCTTGGGCAAAAATGTTTCTTATGATGAGGACAATACGTGTTTTCCCGCTTTGTTGGCGGTCTTTTAACACCCTGTATGTGGTCTCCCACTTTGTTGGCGGTCTTTTAACACCGCTCGGTATTCAATACAAGCACTCGCCGCAAACAATAATTTTACATTCTTGCATAACAAATAACTATTGTTTACCGTTGAGCTGGATAGACAGAGTTATTAGCCGTATGCTTTGCTTGATGGCTTAGCATGAGAATAAGTAAGACCTTATCTATGGGCTTATAACTTTATCTATCCCACTCTACGTCGAGGGAGATACATATAAACCCTTTTACTTCCTAAGCAATTCTTCTGCTAAGCTTCCTGGTATCTTATCACGGGCGATACCTTAACCCACTTGTTACTACGGGCCTTTACAACGCCCGAAAAAATAGCATGATTCTACCTTCACATTTTTGATATTTTTTCGTGTAGAAGAATCTGACATTCTACGTTCGTTGCTGCTTGAAGTATTGTTTTATTGTAAAACTTAACTGTTATTGCATTAGGAAACGTAGGTAAAAGAATAATTATAATTTAGTACGTGTGGTGCTCGAGTTACTAAATATGTCCTCAAAAAGGTAAGTGTTTAGGAAAATTTTTTGTTATTCACATACTTAAATTACCACTTTTGTACACTTTATAATGTACTTCAAACAGGCACAGTAGAAAAACCTAGATTTTTATGTATTTTAGTGTAATTTTTCAATATCAAAGTCAATGGGTGCTAAAACGCCCCGTAGTAATACAAACATCTAATTTTACTAATATATGGATTTTAGATACCGCCCGCCTAGACCTCTGAATTTGAACCAACTATTGCAAGAGCTTGAAAATTATGCCGTGGATGATGATTATGTAATCATACCGAGTACAATTACGATTCTACCCCCGGAAAATGCAAATGCTGACGTAACTGATGAGGATTCTGGCGATGAAGAGCGCGTCACTTTGCAAAATCTCCCAGGTTCTCAATTACGTGCGTTAGCCGAGGTTATTTTTCCTCACATAAACAGTGATGAAAGTGAAGAAGATACACCATTGTCAACATTAGCCAAGAGAAGGCGTGTACATATCCAGCCTACGACCATGCCAGGCACAGCTATTCATGGGCATAGTTCCGCTACCGAACCTGACAACGAACGGCAAGCAAGTGCGCGAGCCTCCTACTGATCGTACTTCTCCCTATCCTATGACGATGCCAAGCGTTCCAAGAGATCAAACTTATTCCTGGAGGAACCGCCGCAATCCAAAAAGTTTTCCTGATTGGCAAAGTATGCTAGGGCCCATAAATATACAATCCTATCATTGCATGTTTGGCGAATATAATTTAGAACTCCTGGTGTGGTACCTACACTAACTTATATACAAAAAATCTCAAAAACCTGGTGCATGTTCTGCCTACTCCAAGAAATTATCGCGACTGTTACGACGGAAAGGATCATATAGTGAAATATAAAGAAACCCAGCTAAGATATTTTATTTAAAAAAGAAATGACTTTTTTATATGACTGTATAAAATGTTTGATTCATCTTCATCCTACAGCATGTTTGAAAAACTACCATGTAAAAGTAATTTTACAATAAATAATTGTAATTTTCTTTAAAAAATAAACATTTCCTTATTTATTGTCATAAGAAATGTAAGTTTGTTTTTGTATGCAAATATACCTCCGCTGGTTACGACGGGCCGTTGTAACACCCCGCATTTTCCAGCTTTTCCAGATGACCCATATTTTTTTACTTATTTTTTATATGCTTTATAATGCTTTCTTATAAACATACAGAAAAATCATTTGAATCCCATGTGTTTGATAGTTTCAGTAACAAGTGGGTTAATGTAAACAATACATATTTATTATTAAATTTATAAATGTATTGTTTAGATTAGGGTTTTTATTCTATTTTATTCTATTGCTTTCTTTTCAGCCCTGCTACCGCAAGTTAAGAAATAATAACTATTAAAATACCCCCGACATTTTAGCTTCGAATAAGCATATTTAATAAATAGCTGTACCAATTTTGACAAAACATAACTAAGAAAATTTGCTAGAAAACCTGCTTCCAAATCGTTCACCCATTTAAGAACTACGGTGCCACAGACAGACACACCCTCATAAACACTTATACAGACACACTCACAAAGCTGTCAAACTTATAACACCCCTCTTTTTTGGTCGGGGGTTAAAAAAAACCTTCCTTTTGAGTTTTCCTCCACAGTCGAATTTAAATTAAATGTCAAATGTGTAAAAACGCATACGAAGTCGCGGGCACAACTAGTACTTATAATAAAATTCTAGCGAAGTCAATTCTGTACATTGAATATTTTTAGAAAAAAACTAGCAGGGGTTACTAAGTAAACTATACTGAATACAAAAATGCAAAAAAATCGGTCTATGTCTGTCTGTCTGTCTGTCTGTCTGTCTGTCTGTCTGTCTGTGTGTTACCTCATCACGCGAATACCGCTGAATAGTTTTCAGTCAAATTTAGGACCGTGATAAGTCCTGGTTCTGGGAACAATCTAGGCTATCCGATGTTCAGAATACATTGCGGGTTGCAATTTTAACTTCGTTTTTTGTAAGAAATATTCATAATTTTGATATAGCTTCTTGAGAAAATATATTAATAACGTGATACTGAACACATTTCCGAAAAAAAATATTGAATTTCCGGAAAAAAAAATCCGACTTGGAACCTCATTATCTCGGAAACCGTTGATTTCCTAGGCATAGTTTCTTAGGCAAAAATTTTCGTTATGATGAGGACTATTATACAGTGTGTTAAAAGACCGCCAACAGACCCGAAAGCCATTAGACACCAAAACAAAGTACTTTTTCGATAAATTATTGTTGGGAAATTATTTTGGTTTTTTAGGTTATAATTTTAAAAAATATTTTTTCACGTAATGGACGTGTAACGCACAGAAGTCATATTGCGCAAGCGTAGGTATCAGATTATGTTACTTAAGCTTGAAGTGCCGATGTTTAGAATACATTGCGGGTTGCAACTTTAACGTCGTTTTTTGTAAGAAATATTCATAATTTTGATATGGCTTCTTGAAAATGTATGTTAAGAATCGACATGTAGACATACTTTAAATTTCACATTTATAGTTTAAAAAATAAATATTACTGAACTACTACTTTTAACCGAAGTTCTGTGATATTTTTTTATTAGTAGGAATATGAAATCAAAAGTGTGTCCACATGTCGATAGCTTTATTATCTATGTCCGCAACTATATTTTATCGTCAAAAGTTAAATCATTCTCTTACAATCAATTGAAATATTGAAAAGTGCGAGCGAGAGGGCTGCAGAGCTTCAGGGGATTCTTAAGAACTAGATACTGAATAAATTTCTGCAAAAGAAAAGTTTTGAAAAATCCGACTTTGAACCTCATTATCTCGGAAACTGTTGATTTCCCAGGCATAGTTCCTTGGGTAAAAATGTTCCTTCTGATAAGGACAATACGTGGTTTCCCGCTTTGTTGGCGGTCTTTTAACACCCTGTATGTGGTCTCCCACTTTGTTGGCGGTCTTTTAACACCGCTCGGTATTCAATACAAGCACTCGCCGCAAACAATAATTTTGCATTCTTGCATAACAAATAACTATTGTTTACCGTTGAGCTGGATAGACAGAGTTATTAGCCGTATGCTTTGCTTGCTGGCTTAGCATGAGAATGAGTAAGACCTTATCTATGGGCTTATAACTTTATCTATCCCACTCTACGTCGAGGGAGATAGATATAAACCCTTTTACTTCCTAAGCAATTCTTATGCTAAGCTTCCTGGTATCTTATTACGGGCGATACCTTAATGTAAACAATACATATTTATTATTAAATTTATAAATGTATTGTTTAGATTAGGGTTTTTATTCTATTTTATTCTATTGCTTTCTTTTGAGCCCTGCTACCGCAAGTTAAGAAATAATAACTATTAAAATACCCCCGACATTTTAGCTTCAAATAAGCATATTTAATAAATAGCTGAACAATTTTGACAAAACATAACTAAGAACATTCGCTAGAAAACCTGCTTTCAAATTTAAAAAAAACCTAAAGCTTCCAAATCGTTCACCCATTTAAGAGCTACGGTGCCACAGACAGACACACCTTCATAAACACTTATACAGACACACTCACAAAGCTGTCAAACTTATAACACCCCTCTTTTTTGGTCGGGGGTTAAAAAAACCTTCCTTTTGAGTTTTCTTCCACAGTCGAATTTAAATTAAATATCAAATGTGTAAAAAAAAACGCATACGAAGTCGCGGGCACAACTACAGGGTGCACTCGAATTCGATAGCGAAAGTTTAAGGGGACATTCCAATCATGATTATGAAAACCACAGTAGTGGTCTTAAAGCATCCCGGTGAGATGACTTTTTTTTTTCTGATACCAAAAACTACCTTAGTCAATCATAAAGAAACGATATCAGTACTAAAAGCTACAAAAATCGCATCAAAAAATATTTAAAATAAAACGATTATTAACTAACCCCATTATGAACGCGACTGTACTACGCGTATAGCTCTTATCAACGCGCGCTTTGACCTGCGGTGACCCGCCTACAAAATGACCTATAATCACGGGCGAGCGAGAGGCGCGCACGCGCCGCCGCTCAATATTTTTACGTAGTAGTGTGCGTTTCACGCAAGAGAGTTCCCTTGACGAAACTCTTATTGCAATGTAATAGGGACTATTTTTGTTCATCCAAGGGAATTATTTCGTGAAACGCACTGTAGGCACTTAAATCAAAATTCCCCAGTGTTGCCATGTGGCGCCGTTATTACATTTTAAAATCCGTATGTAGGTATGTAATGTATTGTTATTTAAAGTGAATTATAAATTCCATATAAAAGTGAATTAAATCGTCTTTGAAACGCCTCAACGGAGCCAGGGTGTGTTTTGTTCTTCGTCCATATTTTCAGGCTTATCTGGGGCTTATCCGGGCCTATCGGCGTGCCTTACATTATTACATAGGTAGGTACGGTCGGCCACAATCTCAGATACCCTATGGCAGCTCTTACCGCGCGCGGCATAAGGGCGCCAATCGAACAAAAAGGGGTATCTGAGACTGTGGCCGACTGTACCTATATTCTACGCTTTTGGCTAAAATCGAACACATACTTAAGTCCTCAGTACTGGACTACCTACGATAACGATCGAAGTTACATCTACGAAAATACGGGTTTAAATTAGGTAGGTATCTTAAAAAAGACTGCAAGTCCGTATAAAAATACTTACTTAATAAGCTAATTTTACATTTACAT
Organism: Zelleria hepariella; assembly: GCA_949319315.1. Classification (NCBI taxonomy): domain Eukaryota; kingdom Metazoa; phylum Arthropoda; class Insecta; order Lepidoptera; family Yponomeutidae; genus Zelleria; species Zelleria hepariella. The sequence continues at coordinate 16,364,459 of OX439385.1, forward strand.
TAAATTAATACATTAAAGACTACCCAAATCCGTACAAATACGGAAAACCCCATATTTGTGGCAACACTGGAGGTCCTTCGTCCTTCTCTTACCTTTCGGCGCTCGCACTTTTAGCTTTGAATACGTAGGGAGGGATGGATCGTCCTTCGGTCTTTGTAATAGGGGGGACTTTTAAAAAGCATTGCATTACTCTCTTGCGAATTTTTGCTCGGAAGTTACCTACAGGGGCCTACCGACAGTGCGTGTTTTATAATTTTGGAACTTATGTTGATCCCTTTAAGAGTGGTTTCTCTTTTGGTCGATTATTGCATTTCCAACTTGTCGACCGGAAAAGTGAACATATGATCGAAAGTGTGTCGTTGCGTTGAAAAGTGATTTATTTAAATTTAATCGATTAATTTTGAATATTTTTTGATATGATTTTTGTAGCTTTTAGTACTGATATCGTTTCTTTATGATTGACTAAGGTAGTTTTTGGTATCAGAAAAAAATAAAAAGTCATCTCACCGGGATGCTTTAAGACCACTACTGTGGTTTTCATAATCATGATTGGAATGTCCCCTTAAAGTTTCGCTATCGAATTCGAGTGCACCCTGTAGTATTCTAATAAATGCAAAGGAAAGCACTTTTAGGTCGGGTTTCCGTTATATTTGTTCATCTTCCCTGAGCATAGAAGACATCGTAATAATGTGATAAAACTCCAAGTCTATTTATTGATTAGATACTTTTTCAGGGCTAATACTCGTATTATGTAAGCTGAAACATAATATACCTAAGTTATAAATATTAGATATTGTTATGATCTCCAGGGTTTGAGCACTGACATGAATGAAGATATATTTATAGGTACTATCCTGGTTACCAATCTAAAATTAGGTTAATCGTTGTGTGTTTGTTTACTTTTATTTACGTGTGATCAAAGACAAAAACTCCTGTTTGACAAACATAAGAAACAGGTTTGCATGTATTTTTACGTAGGTGCCATTGATCTATTAAAACCTTGTAGGTACCTGACCTATACCTATCGTGTAAAGGCCTTGTCTAGGGCCAACACAGAGGCCTACTCGGTCATGTCTCTGAGCTTCATTAATATTCATTTATTTAGCGCCAGGTACGTTGACCGACACATCGTATGATCGTACGATAGAAAACAAGTTATTTTACAGCCTTTTTAATACGTACACACGACAGCACGTCGACCTTTACACGCTAGCACTCTACTCTGTTACGTTACGGGCGACTTTGCAACAAAAGTGTACAGTCTGATGTGCTGTCGTGTGTACCTATTCTGAACACCAAATCGTTTCCTCTTCCACCTACCCACCTACCTACCTATTTATGAAACAAATGCTTTTAAACAAAATATACCTACTTAGGTATTGAAAATCCTTCGATCAAGGATAAAACTAGATACAACATAGAACTCTGAAATGTGTCTGGAAAAATAGATGTCCAAACTGCCTTTGGGAGCTTATTTGCTCGTAGTCTATGCAATTAAAGTAAAACTGTACACTAATGCAATAAGGTTGACATTCGAATATTAGACGTATGGTCGAAATGATGTTTCGTATTGTTCTATTGCTGATATCATTTGTTTCTGTGGGGACAAGTTTTTATTGTGATTTTATACGTAATGCGGATTCTATGGGATTTAGTTCGGTGTGAAAATCATCAAACAAATCTTGTCCGCTGTTAATTCCAATACAGTTCGTCCTTCTTCTTGTAGTGCCGTGTCCTAGCGGGGGTTGGTAATCTAATCACCTTGGCTATTTCTTGTAGTGCCGTGTCCTAGCGGGGGTTGGTAATCTAATCACCTTGGCTATTTCTTCTTTTCAGGCTGGTGATTCGTAATTGAGTGTTTTTTTTAGACTGAGGTAGGCTGTAATATTCCGAGCGTCTTAGGTACATAGCTGGTTCTTCTATTTCGTACTTATTTTGACAAGGAGATACTTAATTGTTTACGTGTATTTCGTAGAAGTTCAATGTCAAGACAGTGTGAACGCCCTGTGCTTGATAAGAATTTTCAAGGTTTCAGTGAAGAAACGTGACAAATACCGTGAACGACTTAGTTGACAATCAGCGGAACGAACCAAACACATTCCATGACTTGAATGATAAAAACTATATTATCACACTTAAAAGTGTGGAGTGTTTGGCAAGACGAATTTTGATGTTTGGAATAAAAATAGCTTACACACCAAAAACAGGCTATAAATTCCTAGTTTCTTCCCACGACTACGTCCGCTGATAGGGGAAGAATATGCGCAACTTTATACGGACGAAGTCGCGGGCAAACGCTACGCAGTATCTATAAAATACATCATGAAGGCATGAAACACCCTCACGGCCAATGGGTCTCCAATGGCTAAATTGAAGTACTTATCTTTTGGCGCAGGTATTTATGTTCAGCCCCGATAAAACACGACTAGCCATTTATCATATAGGACGGTCATATCGAAGAAAAAAATCGCGTAAAAACGGCTAGTTAGACTGGTAGTTGATTTTGTGGTTATTAAATCCAGTGCTGCAAAGTTAGCACAGGTCTTTCGAAGGTGCAAACTTCAATATACGTTACATACAATATAAAAAGCCGTTAGTTTGTGATTTTCGCGATTCCTAGTGTTAGTTAAGACTGTTCTAATACTAATCAATCCATATCAACAGTCGATAGCTAGGTACCAGGTAAATCAAGAAAGTCAGACAGTGCACTGTATCGCGCGATTCGCGCGGTATCGAGCTAGAAGACCTGCCCGAGAGTACGTGACACGCCAGCAAAATGAAATTACATTATGTTTTATTTTATTATCACTTTAATGACGCTTTTACTGACAATGGAAGTGGTTAGGTATGTACTTATAACAGAAAGGTATGTAAGTAAGACTCGGCAAACAAGGTAAAAAGAAACAAAGCAATTAACCTACAGTTAAAGATAGGCAGTTTATCATAAAGTAAACGAAGAGAAAAGCACTTGCATTTGCTGATTCATGTTTGTTAGAGTAGCATGCTTAGTATGAGCCTATAAATCTCGACCGTATATGAATATTCAAAGAATGGGATAGAGTGGAGATATCGTATCCATGTTGAAACGGCGCTCATGCTACGCCGGCAGTAAAGAAGCAGTACTTAGGCCGTCTTGCACCACTTTCTTAAATGTGGTTTAAACAGCATTTAACTTAAATCTTCATAAAAACGTCGATTTAAATGGCGACTTAAGTGGCATTTAAGAAGTGGAGCAAGACGGCCTTAGTATTGCTTTTCAACTAAAAAAAAAAAGACAACTTTCCGACATAAATAGACCGCCTTCGCGTTTCAGACGTTTTATAATGGCAATACGCTGTAGCATGTGTCTGAGACGTGTCTCTAAAAGCATCCCGTGGCGTCACTACAGCATAATAATATGATGATGCTATAGGTAATGAAACAGCGCTGTACATCCGGCACTGCTGCCCACAGATCTATCACGCTGAACTGAAACGACTGCCGCGTGCGCAAGAAAATGAATGAAATGTTAAACACTTAGAGATTCAGCAACCCGTTACAATAATTTCGAGATTTCATAACAACTTGGTAGATCTAAGCCTCAATTTCATCAAACTCCCTTACCTTAGGGTATCCTAATACTCAAAAACATTAGGAGAGACCCTAATAGCAAGAGGGGCCCGGTGAAATCTATACCGACTCTACAAATCCATTGAAAATTATTTGCCAATGAGCCGTTTTCACGGCTGTCAAATTTAGATTTTTCTGAAGATATTATTAATCTGTGTGAGCGAAATTTGACAGCCACATCCCGGTTCGGCCAAGCTTATGAGCGCCATCTACCAAGGGCTTTGAATTCAGCTTTTAACTGTCAGTTGAAAACGGGCCATTCAAAACCACAGTTTTTTGTATCAATTGAAGATTGGCCGCCATTTGCAACATTATTTGAATTATGTCCTTGAAAGGGAGTATGGCACTTATTCAATTGACATAACTTGGTGGGGTCAATTATTGAGCCCACTTATGTCTGTAGCAAAACAACCACTAACAAAATCCTGTCTACATAGAATAGCTTCTCTTGTAACTCTTACGGTCTTCATTGTATGTTTGTCCTAAGTGTCTCCATTGTCCTAATAGGTCTACAGAGGTTTGCTGCTGAACATGTTTTTAATGACACCTTTAGACTGATAAAAAATTACAGGGAATTTTCGTTCTCGTCTGCAGGATTTTTTGTCTCTTCAACCAGAAATTGATTATTTTCCATTATTATGTCATCCATTTATTGAAGGAAATAAACGTCAATGTTGACGGTGATCATTTTAGAAGAATACAGGGGATTTTATATGAAGGAATTCTTAGCTCGGAAACAGCAGGGAATGGACAGAATATTTTATGTCGGTAGCGAGAGAATAATAATAATAAATAATAAAATCATTTATTTCGATCACTAGTATCATAGTGGGCGAGTTACAATCTTATGTAATGTTTCGCTTGGCAAGAAGAGTAGATCTATCTATTTCTCCATTTGGAGAGGCAGCGAAGAAATAGAAGACTCATCGTTACGCTTGCCTTGATGGGGACGAGTCTGGCAACCAATAGTGACAATAAAAATAAAAACCAAGTGATAAATTCAAAGACAACCGCGACCTATTTAGACGATAATGACCGTGCGTGCGTCCATTTGGGCCGTGCCATGACCTCCCCTACGTTTGTGTCGCGTGCGCAAGGTCGCCGCGGAAGTCGCCCGAAGCGTCCCATCTGTATGCTTCTTCTGTAATAAAAATCAGCACAGTTGCTATAGTCCTCAAAACTGGTTTATTTGCGGGAAAATAATAGAAAAAATATTGTTTATTTCGAACGATAAATAAAAGAAAAAAATTTTTTTTTTCGATAATAGCAATTTTCCCGTAAATAAACCGGTTTTGAGGACTAGCAACTGTGCGGATTTCTTTTACAGAATAAGTACACAGATCTAAGATTAGCTTGTTAACAGCAGGCCGGAATACACCGTACGTAAGAAGAACAGAGAGATGCCCGGATAACGGCAACTGGGTGAGTATTCTCTAAAAATCGACTCATGCAGTCAAACAAAACGATAAAGCCGGTTCTTTTGGCGGATTTATTTATTGAAATTATTGAAATCTTATTGAAAGTAATAAATATTTTTTTCACAATCGATAATGTGTGGCTTTTTTAAGCAAAAATAGGCTTGCCAGCTTACCTTATAATGTCAGATTGGAGCGGAATAGACCGCGCTCCCGACCAAAATCATCAGTGCACACACAGCATTTAGCTGAGCATCGTCCCATTTATCATTTGTTCTGTTCTGATATTATTTTCAATGTTTATGTATTTAATGTAATAATGTTGATAAAAAAAATCACTTTCACTTTCACTTTCAAAATTGAACCTCATTCAAGTTTATGAGGAAGAGGACATGTTATTAATTAATTAAGGTAAGGTAGTTATCAAATATCAGAGAGGTAAATGTCTGTTAGTATTACCTAAAGGCAAAGCTCAAAGGACGGTTTGACCAAGTCAATGAACCGTGGTAGAAAATAACTACTTACATAAAGGTGAAATGCGTAAAGATAATTTAATACAGTCATATTTAGGTAGGTATAAAGTAATAAGTATGAAGACTTGAAGAGGTAAGTAATTTGTTATTAGGTATCTATTATTGACGCCTAAAAGCTCTAACAACACAAGAACATAAAGGTCACACATTTGTTTACGTATTGTTTACTTAGATACTTACGTGTGCTTCATTCGACACCTAGCTTACTATCACTTAACTGAGTGAGATATGACGATCGAAAAAAGTAGTACCATTTATAGGTTGACCACACTGGGATAAAACATAGGGTATCGTGAGTTGACAACCGCAATCATTCTAACGAAATTGATCTAAATTGAACTCTATATTCAGCATCTGAACTGTACCACGTGATCCTCTGACGCAAACAAAACAAATGTTTCGAGTAATAAAACTGTATTAAAACGCCCGCTGGGAAAATCTCTACCAGCGTTTAATCAGCCAGAATGCAGGGTGACGAGTCTTCCAAACATAAGCGCACCGCCTACGCAAATCGGGGTAAAAATTGTGCCAATAGCAGTGCAGTAGCGACTCAGAAGAACGTAGGTGGAGATCGAGCTACAGGAATAGCCGCGACAGAGATGTTAAAGGGCGAGTCCCGTGATGAAGGCTGGCTGACGTCCAGCCGCCCGCCGCCGCACTGTGAGTCTGTGACAGTTTTGCACTTAGAGGCGTTTTGCACACTGGCGTCCGATCGGAATCTGGGAAAGACACTCCACCGCCACCGTCAGCGTCACCGACCCGTGAATGATTCGTTTGAGATATTCTCGACTTCGGAAAACGAAACTCTGATCTTATAAGCAACTCTTCGCATAGAGTTAATACTCGTAGTACCGGGTGCAATCAGGTGCATAAAATAAATAAATAAATTGTATTTAAATAATTAAAATAATAAAAAAAGGAAAACATAGGGTCATGGCAGAGGTACATATAAATTGATATTTTTTCTAAAATATTTATTCAGGGAGGAAACCGGTCTCCCTTTTTGTATGGAGCAGCCGCTACCCGTGTCGAATGACAATCTTTTCCATTTTCAGCGATTTCATTCAACATTTTCGTGTTTACATTTCCAATCAATTTTATTGGCTCCCTGTGCTACTGTGACTACTTTGCATCAACATGCATGACGGACGTCTCGGATGCGGATCGGATGCATGTGACGCATGCAGTACGTAAACGCTCATACGGCGTCGTATAAGAGGGGCTATTATTCAATAACACCGCTCCGCTTGTCAATCCAACTGTCGTTTGCTGGAATTCTATCTAGCTGGAGATGCTAGTGGTCGAAGTCACAAAACTTTTGTTCAGTCGACGACGGTTTATTTATGTGTATATGTCGTCTGTAAGGGAAAAGTCTGACACCCTTTTGGTTTTCCATTCTTCTTCTTCTTTTGGTGCCATCTCCTATCGGAGGTCGGCTATCATTCATTACGGCCACTTTGGCCCGTGATGTTGCGGCTCGGTAGATTTGTGAGTGGCTTGTGTTGAACCATTCGGCGAGATTTTGTAGCCATGTTAAACTCTACAAATAGGTTTTCCATTAAAGTCTACAAATATCGTCGATGCCACTAATTAGGCCTTCGGAAAATTGCTGGTTTTCCACTCTCGAAAAATAGGAGACAAACACGCTGCGTTTTGCTAGCACGGTACTTATAGCAAAACAGGTAAATGAGCAAAAAACGCTCACCAGGTTGATAATATGTATTTAATAGACAAACATGGACCTGCAGATACAGCTTATCGAAATAATGGGTTTTGTGACTTTATTTTGTAACTCTGCTAAACAAGCTGGCGCGCGAGTTTTTATTGTCAACACTGTAATCTAGTGTTTCACGGATGAGAAGCGTCCAAGGTGAAAATAAGCAAACAAATAATGAAATAGGGCTTGAATCTTCACAATCTACCAATAAAATAAATGCTGGACCGACCTTTTAACATTCATGATTTTTAGAGTTTCAAACGGGAATCTAACTCTGCCTCCGCGGTTTGTCTGTCTGTTTATCCTAACTTTAAAGGGCTGTATCTTAGACAGTTGAAATTCTCACAGATGATATTATGGCGGATTAACCAACAAATATAAATAAAAAATAAGGGTGGTCCCCTTAAAATAACAAACGCGTTTTTATACTTTTTGCTCTGTAAAACATACAAGCATCAAACTATGATTATTTTATTGTACTTAAATTTTTATTATACAACAAATAATAATAAAAATGGTCAAGCGCGAGTCGAACGAGCGAGAGGGTCCGTAAGTGCGCCTCTCACTTGGCCTATTTTTTTAACACGCTTTTATAAGCTTGGCCTGTATGTATGTATGTATGTAACGGAATCTTTGAGCATGATTTTCACCAATTTCCAGAATTCTGATTAATTTGAAACTTTGCATACGTATCAAGGACAATTTTGCAATAATTTGATAACATTTTCCCATTATACAGGGTGGATTTTTGAGACGGGGCAGTTAGGGCAAGTACCTTAACCGTTATAGTTACAGGAAAACGTTCTTAGGAGACCTTCCATAACTTTTTGAGATATTATGAACTGCATTCACAGATTTTGAAAAAAATTACGGTCAGCAAAAAAATGCTAAAATACCTACCATATTTTTTTTTTTATGCCAATCGATTCTTTTTCATGTCGTAGGGATCAAAAGACTCTAAGGAGCCAACTGAGGTTTGAGTGCTAGAACTATCAGAAATTTACAAAAAAAAAAAATTCAAAATCGAACTAAAAAATTAAAAATAAATAACAGTTTAAAAAAAACTAAAAATACACGCTTTTATAGTTAACCGAACTAAAAAGTAGAAAATAATGTTTAATTACAAACAGTTTAAAATTATAATAAAATTTAAGTTTTTATCAGAATAATACAATTCAGAGTTAAAAAAGCGTGGGGTTCATCTCATAGATTGCCAGTATAATGATTGTAACATTTAATATAGTTAGAGAGCTGATGACCAATCGAGATATTTTTTCGTACAAGGCTAGGAGTTGGTAGGCTGATAGAGTAGACTTCGCTGAGTCTGGGAAAAATATTTTTTTGGTCCGGTCGCGGTTGAAAGTTAGATTTTTTCGACTTTGAAAGTTTAAATGTATGGGTTCAGTATATTTTTTTTGTCGTACAAGGCTAGAAACTTCTAGGTTAGTTGTTGAGACTCCGTTGAACAAGAAAATATTTGTTTTTTTGGCCGAGCGTGGTTGAAAGTTTGATTTTTATAACCCAAAAATTCACACTTTTTAGGTTATAAAAAACAATATTTCTACCGCGTTTGGCTAGTAATAAATAGTGATTTCGTGATCAGTGGAGACTAAAAAGGCAGCCTAAAAACTCCCAGCCTTGTAGACAAAAAAGAAATGACTCAACCCATACATTTAAACTTTCAAAGTCGAAAAAATCTAACTTTCAACCGCGACCGGACCAAAAAAATATTTTTCCCAGACTCAGCGAAGTCTACTCTATCAGCCTACTAACTCCCAGCCTTGTACGAAAAAATATCTCGATTGGTCACCAGCTCTCCAACTAATATATCAAGCACCCCACGCTTGAATTGAATTATTCTGTTAACAACTTAAATTTTATTATAATTTTAAACTCTTTGTAATTAAACATTATTTTCTACTTTTTAGTTCGGTTAACCATAAAAGCGTGTTTTTTTAGTTTTTTTAAACTGTTATTTATTTATTAAGAGTCGGTGATCATTCGTAAATGTAGACCGATTAAGGTCCTTAGGGAAGAAAACATTTAAAAGTTTCCGGGAAAATTGCAGAAAAACAGAAAATGGACGAGGTTTACAGCTCTATGAAGATTAAATTCAATGCTGTCAGATAATTTTCAATCATTGAAAAGAGACAATTTAATGCTTAGAAAATATAAGAATATTGTTCAATGCTACGGTTCTATTTAGAAGCCTTTGCTTAGAAGTCTGAACAGTTCCAAGAAAAAACCTAAGTAGTAATATTTAGTTAGCTAATGTCCGTGGGTTAACGACACATAGGATGGATACAAAAACATTATTTTGCTACCAGATAAAATAATCACTTAACTGCCTAATTAGCAGCTCGTTATAGATATTTATTTTACAGTTAAAGTGAAAGCAAAACAAACAGAACCATCAACTTTTCGCATATTTCATAATCACCACAACCATATTGTGAGAAAACCTCACTTTAATAATAATTCTACCTAGAGCGGTAGAGAAAGCTGTATATCGAGCAAACTCGATATGGTCCATCAAGCTAGAAGTAGGTACTGGACCCTGTTAGCTAAACAGCAATTTGAAAGATACAGAAGTTCCACAGCTACTTAAGAGTGTTACGAGCTAGAACATGGCATGACGAGCTGACGAGATGCCTGAAACTCCAGGAAACCCCCTGATATTGTCGACTCGGGGGGTCTTTCTGCCTTCTGGGGCCTTAGCCTGTAACGCAATGGCGTGTCGATGGCGTCCCAGCAGAAGGACAAAACTGGGGTTTCCTCGTTTTTTCTCCTACAACCAGAGAACTAATCCTCTAGAATTAGAATTAGTTTATTATTTGCTGGACTAAAAACACATTAAAAGGACCGACAGCATTAATAAAATCGTAGTTGAAGCTGTCAACTGGGAGCCCATTTTGGCACCATTGCGTTACAGGCTAAGGCCCCTGCTCTGTTGTTGAGGTAACCTTTTTAAATATTTACGTTACGGGTTAATCCACGGAAATCTTAACAATAGGAAACAAAATATTTCGTCCGTACCTATATGGCCGGGCGTGGCTCAATAAGGGTTTTTTCACACAGTGACCATGACAACAAAACCATCAAAACGATATACTAACCGCATTGTCACACTAATATAATTGTCTCATATTATTATTTTTGCAATTTAGCCTAAGTCTTGGAATTGTCCAACACATTTTGTAAATTCTAAATGAATGATCCCACGATACAGGTTCGCCTATTGTGGGATTCGCAAGACAAACTGTATAAATTTTTGATACTCTTTTGGAAATAAACGCTTTTTATCTTTATCTTTAAAACGTCTCTAATACTGTCTTCCTATCTCACTTCCATTCCACAACAATCAGCTCGAGAAAACAATTATTTGTTAACAAACACTTATCGCAACAACGTTTTATAACTTTTTATTACTTCGCAAATTCTTGCCCCATACTTTAACCTATTCTGTGTAGAATCAGAAGTGGATTGACGTCACAAGAGACACATCTTCGTACAGACGAGCTCGATAGTGAGCGGTCGACGAACTCGCAGATAAAAGCAATCGACTCGTATTAATTGATAATTTAATGTTAGCATTATAGGTACGCGAGTTTCTTGCTTAGCTTGGAGTGAAGACAGTTGAAAGTTCCAATTGACAGTTGTTTCATATCATGAAAAAAGTATCGGTAGCCTTATAAGCTAGAGATAGGTTTAGTTTGAATCATCAATCAATCGTAGATGATTGTAGAAAGTTAGGTAATGAGTCATTTACAGGGCTGTCAAATTTCACTTTTTCTGAATATATTATTAATCTGTGTAAGCGAAATTTGACAGGCGTTCTTCTACGGCCATGCCTGTTAGCGCCATCTATCGAGTGCTTTGAATTCAAGCTTTTAACTGTCAGTTGTCGGGACATTGAGATACGTTACAAGCGTAGGCATTTGAATGTACACACGACAGCACGTCAGACTGTACAATTCTGTTGTAAAGTCGCCCGTAACGTAACCGAATAGAGTGCTAGCGTGCAAAGGTCGACGTGCTGTCGTGTGTACACAAGTCAAAACGTCGACGCTTACATGAGAGCACTCTACTCGGTTACGTTGCGGGCGACATTACAACAAAAGTGTACACACTGCCGTGCTGTCGTGTGTACATGTACATACCTATCTGTCAATTTAACCTTTTCGGATCGGACGACTTTGATACCACCAGTACCACCAATTTGAATAACAAATGGAACCTGTCTAAAACAAATAACAAATACTTTGTCATTAGCGACTCAACTAAATATTGTCTTTTTGATTGCAAAAAAAACCCTAATAAAGAAAATCAATTATTTCTGAAAGGCACAAAACGAAGAGAAACAGCACAGCACAGAGCAGCCAAAAATAAACAAAAACAAGGTGACGATCAGCACTGGGACTGAATACAAATGATCTGATCATCATTAAATCCGGAGCGGTTAATTACCGTTTTCACCTCTTTCTGTAAACTCGTTGTACCTACGTAACTTTTCGTAGTCTTTTGCTGTGAAACAAGCTTTACATTTGCCTGTGAGAAAATCTGCCCCTTTACCTACTCTTGCTTGACGCTTTTTTTTTTTAATATGGCATAATATTTCAAGATTTATTTTACAAAATAGCCTTATAAACATTGAAAATTACTAATGAGAAATCGAAGCATGGATTTATAAAGGGGAGAGGTAGAGGGGCTGAAGTTTCCTCACACCTTCTGAAATGAAGAGTCAAACTCACGACAAACTTTTATTCCGGTTAGAGTGTAAACAAGACCATGAGGTGTAGAAACAGAGGACAAGCAGCGGTCGCGTCGATGCCAATAAAGTCAGGATTATTGCCGCAAAATAGATCGACGTCGATACAAAAGGTCCACTCAACAGACAATACAGAAACAAAGCCGATTACAACAGGCGAATCACTTGAGTATATTATTTTAAAAAAAAATACGGGCGCTCTCCTTTTTACCCGACTGCATAAGGAGTGTAGTCTTTTTAGTCCTTGTTCAAGTCGTACTCGTAGTCCATGCGGTTCCAGTCTGGTAGTTTTTTGGTATAGTCGGGCTTTCTTTTTTATAGTCTGGCTTTTTCCAGTAAGTTTTTTGTTTGAAAATAAGTTTGGAACTTTTTTATTTAAGGTTTTGTTGGGTTGACTGACGCTTCTTCGCTTTGTAACAAACACTAGTTGTATTATGGAGCTAATAATGCGAGAAGTGTTGGCAGACTCGAATGTTTGGCTCCGTTTGCATAACAATGGAAAGAGAAGAAAGTCTTGATGTTGTTCATGTGGGTGTGACTGACTACTTTTCTATAGGTGCTTGCTGCTGTTGGAGGTTGTTTAGATCTCAGTAAGATATTAATGTAAATTAGGTACAGTCGACAGCACGTCAACCTTTAAACGTGTGAACTGTACTCAGCTACGTAACGGGCTACTTTACAACCAAACTTTAGTCTCACGTGTTGTGCTCGTACGTCTAAGTTACGTACCAGATAGGTTGCAGTTTGAAACACGTGTCTGAAACAGAAAGATGTTTTTTTCGCGATTTTGCCCCCCTCCCATTTTCGGAAGATAAGAAGATTCTACTGTCTGATAGTAGGTACCTGCAATCCTGCATATCTAATGATAATAACATTTTCGACAAGTTGGTCATTCAAATATCTTGAGATATAAGAATTCGGTACGCAAAGTTTTTTGTTCGAAAGTCCGTTATTGGCTTAATCTTATCTTTAGACAATATTGAGAAACTAATTTCAATATTTTTTATTTTGGTCTCGTAGTTTTGTTTTTATGCGCTAAAATGTTTTGTTCCTATGACCGCCAACAGTATGCAGACCGTCGCGTGACGTCATAAAACCGTATCTTTGAAACATTGTAAAATCCAAACTACTGAACCAAAATAAAAAATATTGAAATTAGTTTCTCAATATTGTCTAAAGATAAGATTAAGCCAATAACGGACTTTCGAACAAAAAACTTTGCGTACCGAATTGTATCTTTACCCATAGGTATGTACCTAGCTATAGCTAGGTACAAAATATCTTACGCACACAAGACAGCACACGCTATCACTCTACTCGGTTACGTTACGGGCGACTTTACTACAAAAGTGTATCTACGCTCTTACTGACGTGCTGTCGTGTGTACAAAATATCCCCGAATAATTCACCCTCAGATAAGAATACGCGTCATCGCGGGGTCATGACTTTCACATTGCCTTCAGGAATAGTGCGCAGACATCCAGACATTCCAACCAACGTATAAATAACCAAAGTGACACGTGCTTGGCACAAGGACTGCACACAACACACACCCACTTGCGTAGAGGCATTAAAACCAATTTTGCGTGACAATGTTGTGTAAAGTACTAACCCTCGTATAGAACGGACAAGACGACCAGCTAAAAAGTATGCAAGAAGTTTGGGGGCTGGCTGTACCGCTGTACCTCACTTAGGTAGGTACTAGAAGTTAATGAATGTGTAACCATTAGGTCTGAGAGTGCAGTGCATAGCTAAGAACTCGGTTAAAAAAAATATAGGTACAAACTCACGCATTCGAAGAAAATTATCGCACATGCAGAATTGCAGACACCTCTAAACACAGCGTATGCAATATTTTAACTAATTATTTTGTTCATATTTCTAAAATCATAACTGCACTAGTACACACGACAGCACGTCGACCTTTACACGCTAGAACTCTACTCGGTCGCGTTACGGGCGACTTTACAACAAAAATTTACAGTCTGACGTGCTGTCGACCTGTCGTGTGTACGAGTACCTACCTACGTTTCACTGTCCCGACTGCCTATATGGCTCAAGAGTTATTCGCCTTGATGTAGGTTGAACCACGCAAACACTCGACTTCTAGTAAATGTTTACCAATGACCGGTTCGCTAAGAACATAAAACTCTCTTGATCCCTGTATTCATTCTTCGCTTTCTACTGGCTTCAATTTATTCGACAGCTCTTGTTGGTTAGTGTTAGTGTACCTATTCCATTGGTATTAACTTTTAAGTCGGTGAGATTGCAGTTTGCGGTCGTGGTTATTTTTGAACGAGCGATCGAAGTTCCCCGAGTCTACTGGAACAATCCGGCGTTTGTATGTATGTATGTATGAATGTTCGTTCGACGATAACTTGAGTAAATTTGGTCGGATCGTTATGAAATTTGGTAGGCGGGTAAAAGAAATTAAAAGAATTTTTAATTTCGAACATGAGCCAAATCGGTCGAGGGGTTGCCGGGATATGGGGTTGTTAAGTTTATATGGGGTCGCGAGTTCACAGTTCGGGGCGAACCACTAGTTAAGTATTTAAAAACAAAGTATTATTAAAGGGCCACAGGTTACGCGTTACTGCATTTTATATGACTTTCACATAAAACAATAGAAATTCAATCAACGCACGAATTCATTTCAGTTTCATGAAGGTAATCAAGCTCAATATATTTCGATGTCGAGGTGAAACTTCACGAGGTGATTGCAATATACAATGAAAGTGAAAGCAAGTAGGTACCTAATTTATGAAAATATAGTTTTAATAGTAACTTATTTGACTAACCCATCAACATATTTTTTTGTACTGAATATGCATAATGTCTGTCTACACAGTTGTTTTCAGTTTAACTGTAAATACATGTACGTATGTTATGTATGTTGATGCAAAACTCTGTAGGTAAACTGTTGCAGCATAAAATGTTACTTTGCTCATGAAGATTTTTTATTGACCATTTAACGATCTCTTTCCTGGCAGTTTCTAGCATTTTGCGTCAATGTTGTTACGACCAGATACAACGCTATGTAATATAATATAGTAGATAGATGCAAAAGGAATTGGATACCTATCCTGAAACAACTTAGGACTCATAAGCTAACATGAAAAGGGCCGGCCTTGTGGCCAAGCCCTTTTCTATAAGAGCCAAGTAGCCAACTAACATGCGCATAAGAAGTGAGGATATTAATTTAACAAACAATTAATTAATTTGAGGCTCGATATCATCTCCTGGCCGCGTGCACAACAAGGCTGTTTACTATCAGCTCTGGTACCTCTGCCCTTGCGATAAAGGCGGTTCTATTTTTATCATGCAGTTTCACTCCAGTCTCAATTAAGGGTATGACGTCAAAATCAATAGCGGTCCAGTCCAAGCAAACGTCGATTGATGTATCTAGGTGAAATTATTTGATGCTTCCAAACCAAGTATGTACAGGATTAGAAAACGCTAGAGGAAAATCTAGTTGTTGAAATTCCTCTTTTCTCTTTTTTTTTCTCTTCTTTTCTCCTCTTTTCTCAGCACACCGAAAGTGAAGTGAGTGGTTAAGAATAGTATATATCATTTTAATATTTGATTTTAGATGTGGACTATTTTAATTTTCATGACATCTTTTATATTTTACAGTTATATAACACTTTGCAATGTAAGCGATACGAACTAACATGGAATTTAATTTTATATATAATTTTACATATTTTATTTTATTAGGATAGTAATTTAATTCACTCATTGTATCTCGCCCAATATGACCGTGTAATTGGTTGAAATAAACGATTTATTATTATTATTATTAACCAACCACCAGTGGTGAAGAGCACAATAAAATCAAAAAGTACCTATTGAACAACAACGATTGCTGGTGTATTATCTGAGAGCATTTACCTACCGAACGAAACCAGTAAGAGGGTGGGTATGCCCTGCCTGCCACCTACTGCATCCCACAGCTCAAGTCCTACTATCAATTTACAAGTTAAATGGCATCCCGTTCTATCCTGTAGGTATAATTTCTCATCTGCAAAGCGGAGTCATCAATCTGCAGACATGATTGCATGCCTCGCTGCCATAACTCCAATAGTTGATGGGACAAAATATTTAAAGGCAGAAGGATTGCGCTATCCAGCGTCCTTCGACACTCTTTTGTCGTAGAGGGAAACAAACTATTCACTTCTTTTACGATTGGTTTTGAGGGTGACCAGCGGCCTTAGCCTGTAACGCAATGGTGCCAAAATGCGCTCCCAGTTGACGGCTTAAATTTGATTTATTAATGCTGTTGGCCCTTTTAATGTTTTTTTCTAAGGCCTGTTAGCGGATACGACTAGCACAGCCTGTCTACCTTCTGGTTTTAGGGTTCATTATGTGGTGGTGGTGGAACTAGACACTTCCCGCGGCGACACCCTGACTCTATAACAACTATCATAAGTAATAAATAACTCCGAGAGCGTAACAAAAACTCACTCGATTGAATAATGGAATCGTAACTTGCTCTTGCTCCTGCTATTTTTTTACTTCAGTCCAGAATAAGTTGTTGGGAAGCAGCTAAAGATTTGGTACTTATGCAAAACTTTACAACCTACTTCTCGCTTGCAACTAAAGATCTCGTTGCGGAAATCTAGGTGATGGCACAAAAATAATGTGAATTATCAATTAAAGTCTAGATTACGAGTCTAAGAAAAGCGGACATTCGGATAATTAAGCGAATGACTAATCAAATCGAGTGACACAATTTAAATCAGAAAATATTCCAGTGTTACACAACAACAATCTCATATTGACACGCATAATGAATACATTGACTACTAATACTTGTCAAGTACTTAGTTGACACGTGGTAGATGAGTGACTTCTAGATCTTCCCACGAACATAATTGGAGGCAATGCGAATAAACTCTTTCAGCCCTTTTTCAGTGGGTTCGGGGGAAAAAAGTAAAAAGCTCTACCTAAACCTAAGAAGTTAATTTCCTGAAATTTTCAATTTTCTGACATTTGTGGTGCCGCCCAGTTTTGACTTGAAAGTTACAAAATAATTTGTATCATGCCTGCTCCATTGAATGTGCTGTTATTTGCATGTTCCCGCCTTCACGTTTGCATTGACTAGAGATTCAAATTGCAAATACAGCGAGCTCGAGACTACATTGAACTAAATTGCTGGACACGAACTGCACTTGGTAAATTATTGTATGCGACAAACACTAAGGTTGTTTGTATACTTACCTGATGCCAACCAATGATATAAGGTAGGTATTTAGGCTATCCTAAACGGCCGTTGACGTCTATCTATAAACCACCCTCTCACCCCAGAAATCAAAAAGATGCACTAAAATTGTAAACCTTTCTCTCGGTTCCGCTATTGTAAACAATAATAATAATTGATGATGACTTGAATAGCTGACACCGAACAAAGATCGTTAAATACAGAAGACAACCTTGTTTAAAATGTCAAGAGAAAAGATAACAAAATGTTTTCTTGACCGTTGCATCATTGAACTTGCATATTGATAGCAAGTTATTTCCGGCAAACCAGCGAACTCCTACCAATATGTTTAAAAAGACTAAATAAAACTAAATAATTTTATGGAAAAGCTTGATTTCTATACTTGCGTGTACCAAAGTCGGCTGATACATAATAGGAATTAGTTTCGAAAAGTCGGCTTAGCAATACTAAACATAACAATAAATTGAAAAGTCGGCATTCAGCGATCTCTGATACTCAAATTTAAGAAAGTTGGGATAGTGCGATAAGTTGTATGAAATTTTATATTAGTAGACGTTTTGCAGAAAGTCGGCATTGAACTACTAAATCATTTATCCAAGAAGAAAGTTGAAAAAATTGACAAAAATTTACCTTCTTCATCAAGACAGGCATTTGATGCTCTAACGACATCTCCAATCCGGGCGAACTCATGGCAAGTTTCTCAGTTCACTGTTGTTATTATGTCACAAATACAAGCACTGTATCACCCAGGGTCCTCAACTCTCTTCTGATTATTAAGAACACACGATAAACTATCACACGTTTTGACGTGCTTTTCACGATTTCAAAATAATTTTCTATTATTGTTATTTGCTTAGTTATTTATTTGACCGTTTGCGTTTGAAACTAAAAATATTTAAGTTTTTTTTTTTTTCAATATTATTTTGCGGCGGGTAGTTTTATTCAAGTGTAACGTCGGACGCGGTGATACGACCGCTCGTCTCCCGCGCAGCATTCGAATGCGAACTCGGCGCAGGCGCACGGCGCCCCAGACGACACCAATAAAATTCCAGACAACTAATCGAGGCGCGTATGATTAACTATGTTTATATTTAAGGTTATGTCAGTTGAGTGGCTGATAATCCGAGGATCCGCTGATAGCGTATTTTCATAGTAATTAGGTGTATTTATTTATATTGTGTTAAGGAGAGCACGGAGGCGCCATGCGACACGCACGCGCAGGCCGCCTGATGGTTGCGTCGGCGCGCGGGAATTCGTTCGACACTATATTATGTGCCTGCCGGTGGCTCGTTCAACATATTGCCAAGTTATGTGTAAAATTGACGTCACCAATGTGTACTAGCAATGAGAATACAATACTAATTTCCCCTACCTTTTTTCCTTCTTTAATCCACTGTTTACGTAGTACTCGTGCGTAAGTAGGCAAACTTCCTTACTTACCAAAACCATAGGCGATAACTTTTCCTGATGAACCTAGACCTGGATAGATTTATTTTTATCTAGGCACTTGAGTAGTTTTATTAGACTAGCTACCAATTTTATCACTCCGAAAAACATATGCTTCTAGACGGTATCTTGTAGATAATTTCCCTGTGCCGATAAAATGCCTAGGTAAGATACCTTCGCTACCATCTCCATGATAGCTATATCAACGCGATATAGCTAAGCTTCTCTGACGTAGGTACCTACTTATAATTATGTGTATGAATGCAAGATAATATTATTTTCAACTCAGCGATTGAAATTTTACCTAAAAATTCTATCCTTTACTGGCTGAATGATGCGCTAACCATTTGTTGCATTTCTTTCATCACAAACATAATCAGTAAAATTATAGGCTTTCAGATATGGTATGGTGATTGGACTCCGGTCATAGATAAAAAAAATGTCATAGATAAAAACTATAATACCTCATTTATTATGCGAATACGAAAAACACGCATCTAAAAATAAATGGTTTAACCGATAACATTAACGTGACAAGTTATCAGAGGCTCAAGAGAGCAAATAGACCACGCACCAACTGCGTTGCAAGACCCGCCCGACTACCTACTATCGATCAACTTAGGACCTGCTTAGATCGGCTGTATAATAAACCTACAGTGACGGATTTGAAGTCTTAGCCGCCCTAGGCCAGGTAGTATACCAGCCGTCCTCTTCTTGACGTTGGTTCTTTCGATAGTTGTAATCTACACCATTGTACATTGTACCTAAGTAGGTAAAACGACCGAAAATTCACCAATTTTACATCATACTTACTTAATATCATGGGCAAGCCTACTCCATATAAAAACGAAGAAGACAATGATGATTACCAATATACCAATTTTACGGTCGGATCTAACTTTTTTTGCAGCAAAATGTTCTGGCAATTGATCATGCATGCACTATGTACACAAGACTTTTGTTAAAAAAATAAATATATTATGGTAAAATTGAAGATAAATCGTCTTTAGTGAAATCCGCCACTGTAAACCCGCCATTCTACGGTCACACAGGGCACTTTACCAACGTGCAAAGTCGACTTTTCATCTAACTAAGGGAAAAACGAGACGTTGACTGATATGATATTGATAAGAGTAGTTCGATGAGATTGTTTATTTTCTTTGAATTGAAACCTCAGCATTGATTTCATAAGCATTTGAAGCTTGTGTTACTAACTTTGATTTACTTTGTATGCCATTTCCCGCACATAGTATCTAAATCGATGTTTAGTAGGTATAGAGTATAAAAAATTTAATGCCTAGGAATAATGTATTGCTAAGTATTTATTGCTGAATTATGCTACCTTTTCATTATTATAAAATAAATAATTTCTTGAAAGACTTGAAAGTATTTACTATTGCAAAATGTTATCACGAAGAAAGCGTTACTGAGAAACGATTAGATAAAGACAACCCAAACACATGTAGAAACATTCTACAGGCAGATGGCTGGGGTAGGTATTTTGTTGTCATTTAGTTAATCACCACCCGAGCTAATGTTATCGGTGATAAGAGCCTATAATAATATTCTCATGACCATTCACAATTAACGAGCTACCATAGGAAAGAAAGATCTAAACCACCCTTTATGGGATGATGATGGAATGATGATGGGATGATGATGAGATGGTAATACATACCTGGGGGCCAATTTTCGGGAATCTCAAATTGTTATTTAGTATTTCTTCAATTTATAATGCGACTAATGACAATAGGACTCCAAAAATTCTCCTAAGTATAAAACTTACTCATAAAATTAACTGCTCCATTGACCTGAAGGTAATTTGTTTGTTTAATTTCTTTCCCACTAGAGCGAAATGCTAGAATACCTTCTTTTGATCGAGTTTCCATCAAATTTCATCGTATTATCGAAGGTCTTTTTGCCGACTGTCGTTTTATCGAAATCGAATCACCAATTATTATTAATACATTTATTTCAAATTATAAAAATTCATACATTTTGTTTGTAGTCTTACGCTATGTGTTAGTAGTTAAAATTAAAATAAATTCGATAAAATTGAGATAACATATTCATTAAATACAATTCAGCTTTAAATGCTGGTTGGAGCTGTGATGCATGTAAGGCGAGTCGTCGCGTTCCGCTATCATTTTCAGGATGCTATTGGAGCTGGCCCGCACCCTGCAGAGCAATGAGTAGCAGCGCTTACGCATTGTAGTGTAGAAGCAGTCCACCCGCGCTTCGGCGAACATGCCAGATGCACTGCAGGAGCGGGACAGCCCCATCAGCACCCTGAATGAGTTATTATACTGCACGCGTAGCACGTCGTACTGTTTTTGGGTATAGTTCGCCCACAGGCTGCTCGTATAAAAAGATGTACAGTATGCTCTGAATATTTTTACATCTCTAGAACAAGAAGCAAACCTGCGTGCGATTATGTTCGCCCTCACAGACAACGCGCGACGTTCCCTCTCAATGTCTGCACCGTCCTTGAGGTCAGAGGTTACTATGTGTCCCAGCGGGGGGAGCATGACTTTTATCGAGGCGGATTTATCCAACAAAATGGCGGTTTATCAGCATACGGTGCCACCTGTTCACTTGAATGGTGTTGCCCTTAAACAGGTGAAGCAATTTAAATATCTGCATGACTTTTATCGAGGCGGATTGTGTAAGTGCATTTACATAGCTTTGAGTTGTTAAAACATTGTGAAAGTCAATGAAAACAATATTTAAAAATACTTTTCTCCCGCCACATCGTTCCCATTTAATTAATTTAAAAATTAACGGAACGTCATAGAGCAAAAAAAATATTTAGGTTGTGATCCCTATCACCGGGTGCTATTACCCTGTAAAAAGAGTTAGGTACTTTCCCGCTTTGTTGGCGGTCTTTCAACACCCTGTATACAATTATGTGATGTGAATTGATGTGATGGCTGAGTCAATGAGTCAGTCAGTGAAATGAGTTTCAAGAAATATTAAGCGTTGTCTGTAGGTATATACCCAATAATAATCCTACCCAATATGCTACTACCGCTCTAGCTCTGACTAACAGTGGGTATTATAAAACGACCCATTCGATAAAGCGTACCTTCGACGAACCGACCATCGGTGATAAGTTGTCGATAAAACGACATTCAGCAAAAATACCTACTTTCGATTACACGATGGGAACCCCTTTTGATCGATTGACGCACGCGGTAACAGTTACGACTTTACGAGTACGGTCGGCCACAGTCACAGATACCCCATAGCAGCTCTTACCGCGTGCGGCATAAGGGCGTCAATCGAACAAAAAGGGGTATCCTAGCGTGTGATAAAAGTCACGTCATGCCACTGTCGCATACGCATTACATCAATCAACATAATTGGGTTGCAAGCACGTGAAAGGGCATCTATCATCATCGTGACCGAAGACAAATGTATGACTGCTGGCGCATCATCATCGATGAGTGATGGCTATGAGGACTCTACAATCACTGCCGAAGAGTTATGATCGCGACAGCTTACTATGACAGTGCACTCTGTCAGAGTGGTGAGATCACTCTACATAGTAAATAGTGGTGCATAGTAAATGCTATGTTCCTATTGGGGGTAACGATGTTGATCAGAGATGTTTTCTAATGGGTTCGTAGTGTGTAGTGTAGTAATAGTACGGAAGCCGACCGCATGATCTTCACGTCACTTGATACAAAGATAAGCTCTATGGCTTCAAATAGAAAAAGTTACGCTGAGCTCGAATCAATCGGTCTTACCACTCTGAATTGGCCGAAAGGTCGAAAAAAAGGGCCACTTCCGGTGCAAAAAAACACCCGATTTTACGTGATCTGATACAAGAATGAAACTGGTGGCTTCAATTAGAACTTCTTTCGGAGAAGCAGAAAAACCAAGTCTGTCAGCTCTGGAGTGGCCGGAAGTACCTGACAGACGCCCTCAAAGATCACGATTTTGCTCCAAATTTACGTGATCTGATACAAGAATATGACTGGTGGCTTCAATTAGAACTTCTTTCGGAGAAGCAGAAAAACCAAGTCTGTCAGCTCTGGAGTGGCCGGAAGTACCTGACAGACGCCCTCAAAGATCATGATTGTGCTCCAAAATTACGTGATCTGATACAAGAATGAGACTGGTGGCTTCAATTAGAACTTCTTTCGGAGAGGCAGAAAAACCAAGTCTGCCAGCGCTGGAGTGGCCGGAAGTACCCGACAGACGCCCTCAAAGATCATGATTTTGCTCCAAATTTACGTCATCTGATACAAGAATGAGACTGGTGGCTTCAAATAGCCCTTGATTAGCAGAAACAGAAAAACCAAGTCTGCCAGCTCTGGAGTGGCCGGAAGTACCCGACAGACGGCCTCAAAGGTTGATGGGGACTACTACATTTACTTCATCTGGTACAAAAATTTAATAAGTTGAAAATGTTCATGTTTAAATAAAGGTTGTCTGGTAGATACACACTGGATCAGTCAGTTAGTAGAGTGGAGACTCGGACCTGGAAGTGTTCGCCAGAAGGATGTTACTTAGAGACCCGACCACAAGGATCGTTTTTGACATTCTCGGATAGAGATGGGCGGTGAGTAAATACTAAATAGTATTTAATGATTCGGTAAAGAAAATATGAGTATTTAGTCGTTATTACTCGTTTTTACTGAGTATATACCCAAAAGCAAGAGTTAATACTTTTGTATGTACTTTTGTTGTTGGTTTACAAGGGCAGCACCATTAACCGTTAAAGCTACAGGAAAACTGTCGGAAAAAAAAGTATTTGAATTGCGGAAATATCATGAATGGCATTTACAGATTTTAAAAAATATATACAGGGTGCAAGTAAATTGGTAAATTTCACCAAACTTATTTTTTCGTGCCATATGATTTTGTTTCTAGTAAATAAGGATCAAAAGCCATGGTCAAAACATTACAAATATAAAAAATCTAAATAAAACTTAAACTTAAACTTTCCATTATACAGGGTGGCGCGTTGAGGCAGCACCATAAACCGTTATAGCTACAGAAAAACTGTCAGAAAATAAAGTCATCAGATTGCAAAAATATTACGAGTGGCATTTACAGATTTTGAAAATTATAGTCAGGGTGCCAAAAAATTTGCGATTTTGAGAAAACTTTTTTTTCGTGCACATTCGATTTTGTTTCTTGTAAGCATCCAAAATAATGGTGAAAACACTGGCAATAATAAAAAAAAAACCATTTCCATTATACAGGATGGCGCGTTGAGGTAGCACCATTAACCGTTATAGCTACAGAAAAACTGTCAGAAGAGAAAGTCATCGGATTGACTTTAATTTTAAATAACGAATAAATTTTAATTTATTAACATCTTTAAAAATTATTAACATTATTATTAATTATACTGTTTAGCATTATGTACTTATAATATGTGCATGCCTTAAATAGGTTGAATGTGCTGAGCTTTTAAATATCAACTATTTTAACATCTGAAATGTAACTACCACGTTCAAAGCAATGTAAAAAATATTTATGATGACACCAGAGTGTAAAAAAAATCGGAGTGTGTGGACTTAGGTCTTTACAGAAATGACAGTCATCAATAAAATTAGTATAGTGCCAACATATTAGATGTTCATCTGTCAATTTGGTGCTGGTTGTCTGTTCCTTGATCGAAAAGAAAAAATGAAAAAATACCCCTTACAATGTGTTTTAGACACGAAGTTCAGAAAAAAGGTAAAAAACGATACAAGTATTTAGCTTTTAATTTTTTTTTCGATTGCATCGACCAGTATAACTGAACCAAAGCAACAAGCACGCAAACTGGGATGCTTTTTGCGCTTTCGTTCCGTGGTCGGTAAGGTACACGGCCACGGAACCCTGTCAAAACAGCCTGACCACGGCGTTGTCTATTTGTCTATACAAAATAGGATTCATGGCCAGGCGGGCCTGTAACTTTAAATTTCTCTAACTTTGTCATTTCGTTCAACCTACCTCAAAACTCACGAATATGACTATACTCATATTCGTGAGTTTTGAGGTAGGTTGCAAGGACAGCCAGCACCATTAACCGTTATAGCTACAGGAAAACTGTGAAAGAAGAAAGTCATCGGAATGCGAAAATATTACGAATGGTATTTACAGATTTTGAAGAATATAGGTAGTTAGGTATAGAGTGAAAGATTTTTTTTAAAACTTAAACTTTCGTGAGCATTGCACATTTTTCTATTAAATCACGGTTTTACTCACGTCGGTGTAGCCGACTAGTGAGTAAAACTGTGATTTAATAGAAAATTGCAAGAAACGTTGTTTTTTTGGCATAATTATTTTTACGTGCCATTCGATTTTGTTTATTGTATTGATCAAAAGTTACTATCAGACCAGCCATGGTCAAAACATGCCAAGTGCGAGTCTTCTTCTTAGCGTATCGATGGCAAAACCGATACTTAAATCTAAACTGTTTTAGCCCAGAATTTGGCAACCTGAATTGCGTCGTCACTAGCCGTCATGAGGTCCTCCTGTGTGCAGTTGTTGGGGCACGCAGGGCATGATGCAAGATGGATCATGGTTTGGGGGGTACCACACAAACAGTCCAAATCGCCGCCATCCGCAAATCCCCACCTGGCCATATTCTCCTTACTACGGCCGACTTGGGTCCTCAGACGATTTAGGGACTTCCACATAGCCCATGGTAGTTTATGTCCAGGCGGAAGACTCTCAGAAGGCGACACAAATGGGACTGGCAGAGAGGCACTCTCACGCCAAAGGTTGCACCTTGCTTGGTGTGGCTCCGTAGTCAGTGGACTGACACACTTCAAAAAACTGCTTCGGCTTGGCAACCTTTGCTGCACTAGGGTAGAGCCATGCATGGGATGGCGTGTGTCAGCGTCCATTTTAGTCCTCTCCAGAGAACTCGCCACAGCCCTGCGAACGTCTGGGGGCGCAATGCCAGCCAGTGGGTACAGCAGTCGAACCGGGGTCGGCTTAAGACAGCCTGTAATGATTCGGCAGGTTTCATTTAAGGCTGTATCCACCAGCTTTGCATGGGCAGATCGGCTCCATACCGGGCACGCGTATTCTCCAGCGGAAAAAGCGAGCGCCAGCCCAGAAGTCCGCATAACACGTGGTGAAGCTCCCCATTTAGTTGTAGTGAGACGTTTTAGTAGGTTGTTGCGGGAGTGCACCTTCTTTTTAACGCTTTCGCAGTTCTTCCTATATGTCAGCGATCTATCCAATATGATGCCCAGGTACTTGGGATAACTGTTATGGGCGATGGGTATTTCTTGCCACTTGATATTGAGCACGCGTCCCGCTTCTTTGTTGCGCAGGTGAAAGGCACAAGACTCAGTTTTGGATGGGTTGGGCTTAAGTGAGTTTTTCTCATAATAGCCGCTCAACGCAGTAAGGGCTTTAGTGAGGCTAGCCTCGACATCCTCAAATTTTGTTTGTTGCGACGTTAACGCGAGGTCGTCTGCGTATAGGAAGCGGGACGTGTTTGGGCTAGATGGTTGGTCGTTGGTGTAGATATTAAATAAGAGCGGGGCCAGGACACTGCCTTGCGGCAGGCCGTTCTTTTGCGATCGCCAACGACTTTGGTCTGAGAGGAGATGGACCTGAAAGCGTCGGTTATGGAGGAGTTCTCGGAGTATGACAGCAAATTTATAGTCACCGGTCATAGTTTCCACCTTCCACAAAAGACGCCTCAGGTTCACTGTGTCGTAGGCCGCTGAGAGGTCAACAAACACAGTTCCAGTTACCTTTCCTAGCTCAAACCCATCTTCTATATGCTGTGTAAGGTTTAGTGTCTGGTTGCAACATGATTTTACTGGTCGGAATCCCGCTTGTTCTGGGATCAGATTCGGGTCTATAAAGCTCGTGAGCCGGGTCAACAGCAATCTTTCAAATAGTTTGTACGTGTGGCACAGAAGAGAGATAGGCCGGAAGTTTTTGGGATTGTCTGTTGATTTCCCTGGCTTGGGAATAGCTATAACCTTTGATTTTCTCCAGAGAGTGGGTATTAAGGCGGATTCCAGACAGTTGTTGAAGAGCTGTAGCAACCATGACACAGCAGCTGGGCCAAGGTGTTTGATTTGCTCTACGGAGATGTTGTCCACGCCCGAGGCTTTACCGCATTTAAGGTATTTGATCGCCGTGATAATGTCCGTTAGGTCAAATGGCTTGCTTACCCGGTCACATGAACTGGCAGCGCTGTTCAGCTTAGGGACCTTCCCAAGACGGCCTGGTGGTTTGCCATTAAGGAGGAGCTGGTGGGCTATCTGGTTCGCTGTGACTTGGCTAGGAGATGCGGGTGGGGGTGGATCACTGGAAAGCTTGCGGATGGTGAGCCAAGCTTTCTTACTGTTATGTGTCATGTCGATGTTGCTAACAGTATCAATCCACCTTTCCTGTCGGGTTTCGCTGATCCGTGATAGCAGCTCCTCACCGATTAATATGGTTTCTTCTGAAAAGGGGTCGTGGCTATATGAGGTCTCGTATTCTTTTAGCAGATCAGCTGAAGCTTTTGACAGCCCTGGAATGTAAGAAGTCCGGCAGCCCCGAGGAATGCACCTACGTGATATCCTTGAGACGATTTTGACAAACCGGTCGTAGTTCTTTGGAGATGGTGGGACGCTTAGCAACTCTTCGTCTATTAATTCCATGAACTGCTCCCAGTTTGCCTTACAGTAGTTGAAGCGGCGCTTTAGGGGGACATTTAAAGGGCGAACAACAGGCTGGATCGTACACATAATTGGCCTATGCTGTGTCCGAGGTATTGGGATGCATACGGTCTTTACGCACTGCGAGCTGATGTTTTCACTGACAAAAATAAGGTCCGGGTTATACCCACGCTTCCATCGGCCACTGTTGAAGGAAGCTGGTTGTTTTGAGCTGTGGATCAGTGACAGGTTATTGGTCTCCGCCCATTCTTCGACAGCCTGTCCAGACGTATCTGTGCTGTTGTAACCCCAGCTTGTGCTGTGGCTGTTGAAATCGCCGATCACAACTTTGACAGGGTGGTTGTTAAAGTTTTCTGGCGGAACGAACTGGAATGGGGTACCAGGCGGCTTGTACAAAGAAGTCACGGTACAGTAGCCCAGATCTATTGTGATCACTTCTATGCCATTCTGGGTTGAGCATTTGGTCGATTTTATGCTTACGCCGGGAGTAACAAACACTGCGTTACCGTGTTTCGGGTGGCAAGTCTCGGCGATAAGCGTGAGTCCAGGAATGTGTGGCCGGCTCTGAGTTTCGCCTCTATGGGTTTCTTGGACGCACATTATGTCACAATGTGTTGTACGGTGTAAGTCAGAAAGGATTTCTGACTTATCCTGAGAGAAACCCTCGATGTTTATAGAGACTACGCTCAGAGCAGGCTCTAGGGCTGGACTATGGTTTGCGAGTTGAACATGGCAATAACAAGTGCGAGTTGAACTCACGCACCGAGGGTCCATGAAACCATTTTTTTTATTGGATGGCTGCACGGAATCTTCGTTTCGTGAGTCCGGCTCGCACTTGGCCGGTTTTTATTTATATTGAAACATAGGATCGATACAAGCGATGCTCTATAATCACCAACTCACAAGAAAATGTAGAAACCAGTCGTTTGGGTATTTCTTCTTCAGCTTATTTAGCTCATCTTTTTTCCTTTGCTTGTCATTGATGTGGTATACAGACCTTATTGTTATTGCCATGTATAAAAAATAAATCAGTTTATGTCGAACCATCTGACGTATTACTACTACATAATGATTTTTACACTCCACACCCCTCGCGCCCTCTACCTGCTAAAGTAGCCATGTGCACCATCATCTACCTACACTATCTACACTAATCTACATCTGCACTATAATATTATAAAGAGGAAAGATTTGATTGTTTGTTTGTTTATTTGTATTGAATAGGCTCCGAAACTACTGGACTGATTTGAAAAAATATTTTACTTTTTACCGCGGGAAAATGCTTCATTTCTACGGGAAAACGCGTTATAGGACAACGGGTAGTAAGAATAATTATCCTTTTTTACATTAACTTCTAAACGGCTGTACAACTGACAGTAAAAATCTTATGACAAGCAAAGGACAAAATATGAGCCACATAGGCTGTGAAGTAAGAACAGACAAACAACTAGTTTCTACATTTTCTTGTGCCCGCGGCACCGCTAGTTCATGACTCCAAAAAAACATAATTATCTTGGCTTGGCTGGAGTTTTTTTTATATGAGCTAAACCAAACAGGGGTTGTAAAATGTTTTACTTTGACATCTGTCACTTGGACTTGTTACCTACTTGTTGAAATTCTGTGTTTTTTTGTTTTGTTTTGGGATTTAACATTTTAGAACATAACGCTGGGCCCATAACTGGGCCTGAAAGTGTTTTTACCCTTGGTGTACCTATCAATATCTTATTAATGATTTTTTTTGTTACTCATTGTGTCCAAAAAATACATTCCGTACAACAGTCCCGAGTAATGGATTAAAGTGGTCATAAAGTCCACAAAAATCCATCAATGGATCTTTTCAATGGATTTTCGTGGACAAAGGGCACTTAACCAGTAAACAAGATAGTGCGGGGGCCAAAACAAATCATTTTGTACAGATATAAAATTACAGTTAAATCTACCGTGTAGGTGCATGACTAGACAGAACAAAAAATTACCATTTTACGTGTTCCAAGTAGTCATACATGGATGTAGAACTAGGCGGTTTTTTTTTTCATAGTAGTCATACCTGTAGAACTAAGTGTAAGTTACGAAGTATCTTTCATAGCCTGAACAGGTAAGATGGTGATACTGTACACCATACACCAAAATCCTGATCTTTGAGGGCGTCTGTCGGGTCCTTCCGGCCACTCCAGAGCTGGCAGACTTAGTTTTTCTGATTCTGCTAATCAAGGGCTATTTGAAGCCACCAGTCTCATTCTTGTATCAGATCACGTAAATTTGGAGCAAAATCGTGATCTTTGAGGGCGTCTGTAGGGTACTTCCGGCCACTCCAGCGCTGGCAGACTTGGTTTTTCTGCCTCTCTGAAAGAAGTTCTAATTGAAGCCACCAGTCTCATTCTTGTATCAGATCACGTAATTTTGGAGCAAAATCATGATCTTTGAGGGCGTCTGTCAGGTACTTCCGGCCACTCCAGCGCTGGCAGACTTGGTTTTTCTGCCTCTCTGAAAGAAGTTCTAATTGAAGCCACCAGTCTCATTCTTGTATCAGATCACGTAATTTTGGAGCAAAATCATGATCTTTGAGGGCGTCTGTCAGGTACTTCCGGCCACTCCAGAGCTGACAGACTTGGTTTTTCTGCTTCTCCGAAAGAAGTTCTAATTGAAGCCACCAATCTCATTCTTGTATCAGATCAATTCAGAACACGTAAATTTGGCCCAAAACCTGATCTTTGAGGGCATCTGGCAGGTACTTCCGGCCACTTTAGAGCTGGCAGACTTGGTTTTTCTGCTTCTGCGAATCAAGGGCTAATTGAAGCCACAAGTCACATTCTTGTATCAGATCACGTAAATTTTGAGTAAAATCATGATCTTTGAGGGCGTCTGTCGGGTACTTCCGGCCACTCCAGCGCTGGCAGACTTGGTTTTTCTGCTTCTCCGAAAGAAGTTCTAATTGAAGCCAACAGTCTCATTCTTGTATCAGATCACGTAAAATCGGGTGTTTTTTTGCACCGGAAGTGGCCCATTTTTTCGACCTTTCGGCCAATTCAGAGTGATAAGACCGATTGATTCGAGCTCAGCGTAACTTTTTCTATTTGAAGCCATAGAGCTTATCTTTGTATCAAGTGACGTGAAGATCATGCGGTCGGCTTCCGTACTATAAGTCAAGTGAATTGATTTTTGTCTTAATCTAAATAAAATTTCCACTTCAAAGTATTATTCTCATTCTCATAATAACTTTGCAATGTAATGGAGTGGCGGTCACCATTTTGCCTCAATGTACATGATCAAGAATCTCTACTTACAATTTTTCAGCAATTTTGTAATTACTTAGCAATACCTAAAGAACACTCAAAATCACAACTTCAGACTCTACCTACTATGTGTATAGTTTTTCGTCTTCTTCACACGATTGTTGGTTACTTTCAAAACGGCATAGCATTTCCATAAAATAAATAGAAACGAAAACATCCTAAACTGTAAACAACGTGATAATCCTTAGGACTACGGTTCAATAATCGCATAATTTTATGTCATTAAGTTTAAGGCAGGATTATTTTAATTCTCATTAGGTCCACAAAAGGCAAAATCCAATAACCATGCATAACTATCTCCCATAACCAGACCTTAATTGCCGTTATCGGTGAGGTAAAGGCGCCGGTTGTTGCCCACGCAGGTATGCTGAAAGCCGCGTAACCAGTCGCGCCCGCCCACTACGCTCTCTCGAAATAGAAAAACACGAAACTTCGCGCAAGCCCTTCACTTAAAACTTGGTGGAAAAGCCTGCGTTAAAATGGAAATGAAAGATGTTTCTGTTTTCTGGTACTTTCTCACCCCACCGCCTACGGGTTCCCACGTAAGGAAAAATAAGACTTGGTTTGCCTTCAAGCTTACGTAAAGGTCAATAGTTATTTGTTATGCAAGAATGCAAAATTATTGTTTGCGGCGAGTGCTTGTATTGAAAACCGAGCTAGCGAAGGTTTCTAAAATTGAGCCACGAGCGTAGCGAGTGGTTCAAAAAAAGAAACCTGAGCGTAGCGAGGTATTCAGAAGCACGAGACGCAAATAATATTGCATTCGTGCGAAACACAAAACTTTTCATCTCACAGAAGCGAGGAAATGACTTTGTTAGCCAAGCGGGAAAAACTCTATAGACAACTACTTACAGGCAAAACAGGTGAGTCAAATAAGTTCCTTTTAAAAGCATATGTTACTGTAGTTACGGCTGCCGCACTAAAGTTTTGAGCTTCGTTGGTATTAAAACCATTCGTTTTATTAATAATTTCCTGAAGTTTATTTATCCAGACACAAAAATAATGTAAATAAAAGAATGTTTTTTTTTTTCGGGTGCATTCTGAACTTTAACCATATAAATTAAAAATTTCTAGGAGATAAAAAATGAAATTAGTAATATCGTTTGAAAAAATGTATTTAACAAACCAAAACATAATTATCTATTTGATAAAACAGAAGCGAAGCATTTTTTTTATTTACTGGTATTATAAAATAAATATGTGTACAAAATATTGAAAAGACTATAAGAAGAAACCGCGTTTCTGAATGTTCTATTCCGTGACTTTACCTTTTTAAAAGATGCTTATGCACCATTTACATTCACAGTTTTGTATAGAGAATGGGCACGAACAATCGCTTTCGCTGAAATACGCGTGTAAACGAACTATGAATGAGGTTTTATTTTCCGTCGGGATCTGGCATCTACTTAAACGGCCAGTGTTTTTTTCTTTTTCAACACCATAGGGCGCGGGAAAGACTGTCCCGGCGTCGCGTTCAAATTTCGAAGCGCATAAAAATTCAGATAGTTTAAATCCGGCCTTTACACGATCGTAAGTTACTAGTAACAGCAAACTTTCCGAGCGTGGGAGATGAAAAAGTATTTTACAAAGTTGATGTAGAAATTGTAGGCAATGTAAAATCTTCGTTCAAGTTTTTTTCAAAAAAGACGAAAGAATTAAAAATTGCCTAGGGATTATCATTGTAACGGCTCTTTATTAGTAAAAAACGCATGATAATGATTTTTTTCAATTGGCGGCGCTAGTTTTGCCTTCCCCGTCGCCTTACTTTCATTCAAGATAGTACACTGACGTTTACGGTGTGACCAGTCTCTGGTGAAAATTAAATAGTGTGGTGACAAAAAGTTTGACATGAATCGAATTGCGTAATCGATATAATCGATTTATAGGCTGATTGATGAAAAGCTTATTATATGAAATTAACTATAAACTTATTAATTAGTAATGAGAAAGTGTGTTTTGGTCCACTTTTTTTGAGGAGTGTTAAATGCGTTAAAAATTGTGTTTTTTAAATGATCTATGGAAATATTGCGTTCCGAACGTTTTTCTTTCCGTCCGGAATTCCTGAAGCACGGGCTACCATGCGGAATTTCGTATTTCGCTTTTTTTTTGTGACTGAGCTGAATCGCACAACGAGTGGAATGCATCACTATTACAATAAATATGTCAACATTATTTTGCAAAGTGACAGTTAGCATCTGTCAGTTTACTATCCTGAATAAAGAATTAGACTTTAAGTCAGTCTATCTCTCTGGAATCACAAGAAAATGCATGCTCCTCAGCACACTACCAATTAATTCAGCAGATATGAGACGACCACGTGCACTTTACGGTGATATCAAGAAACGTTCGCCGTGGACCACGACGAAACAAAGCAAGAAAATGAAAATATTCTGTTTGTACCTAAGTAAAGGTGCAAACTCATGCACGTAAAGGAGAGTGAAATAAGTTAATTAGAAAGAGGAAACTTAGCGCTATAGCGTACCTCGGCCAGAGGATAAGCCTGGCCATCCAAAGAGGCAACGTCGCCAGCGTTCTGGGCTCTCTGCCGTGGGACAGCGACCTGGGGCAGGTCTTTTACTTGTAAATACTATTTTTAGTTTAGCTTCTTTTAATTTTAGTTTTAGTTTAGCTTATTTTAATTTTAGTTAACATATTTATAGTTTGTATTTAATTATCTATACTATTAATAAATAATCCTTTATGTCGCGCTATAAAACAATTGGAAAACAAATTTTCAACCGAAGTTCAACCAAAAGTTAAGAGAGAATCAAAAGTCACGCTCTACATCAAATTTCTCGATATCGAATAGTCAACCTAGCGAATAGGAACGATGTGGATTCGGCTTATGACTGTAATTTTCTAAGGTAACGCTACCTACCTACCTCATGGTAATCGCGCGGCATAGGACACACCTGACAGATATCAGTATCCTAGCTTATTGTTGACCGTACTTAGCTTACACACGCCTTTAATCCTAGATTTGTGCGAGCCGCTGATATCTAATGTTCCAGCTTTGTGAACACGAAGTCCCGCAGTTAGCGACAAGAGCTGCGACTGCCCGGAATGCGCTGAAACCAGTTAGTTCTCGCCAGTGTTGCCATCTTAGTGGAATCACTAAGATCTGGTAATTTGGACCCCCTGTCTGGTAGGCAAAAAAAATCTGGTGGCTTGTGGAATTTGCAACTGCTTTTGACATTCATCAACATACGTTGCTGGTTTGGAAGACTTATTTGCTTTCCTGCTTTGATTTCTATCGTAGAAGTAAAAATATTTGGGTGATTTTTATCGTGCAAAGTACACAGAATGGAAATAGAATTAAAAAACTTTGTGGAATTCTTGTGGTTAGATGGGCTGCGTTAGTAGTAGCGGAAAATACGGTTGGCAACACCTCGGTCTCGGTGCACACCGCATGCGATACTTTATGGCCTGGACCCGATGCATTTATTTAAGCCAAGACCAGACACCAGACCGCGAACTGGAATGCGTATGCCTCAGGCTGCGCAAGATTCGATGGAAACTTGTAGACCTAGATGGCAACTAGCCTATGCAGCAAATACCTGGTGATGATAACTGTTATCATTGAAAATTCCGTAAGGAATCTGAGGGTGAGTAATTCTGCCTCATGCTGGACATTTTCCCATGCTGGCTGTCAGTGGCTTTTTTTATATGCCTAGGTTCCTGCCAACTGCCAACAGTAACTGACAACTTGTTAACTTGAATAACTTTGTATTGTACGGGAAAACCTGCAATTGAAAGTATAATTCCCTACAATTTTACAGGTCATCGAAACTTGTGAATCTACTAAGTAACAGAGACTATACTAAAAATATTGAGGCATAGGCATTATAAGATAGGCAAGATAGCATAATATGAATATGACCATATGAGTTATCCAACAAATTATCTGTGTGCTTATTCTATAAAAAAAAATCGCACAGTTGCCTTGCCAGCTCTCAAAACCGGTTTATGTGTGGGAAAATATTTATTTCGACAAATAATACGTGGATTGTTTATTTTTCGATTAGAGCTATTTTCCCGCATAAAAACCGGTAGAGAATAAACACAGAGGTTCCTATCTAACAACAATAAAGGCTATATTTTTGCCAGCTCCAACCACCACTATTCCTGCAGAGTAATCGATAGCAACGTGGCGGAAAATTTAAAATTTTCACAGTTTTTTACATTTTGTAGCTAAACTGAGCTAACAACAATAATTCAGCCGATTATGTGTTCTGGTCTTCAACAAGTTTTTTGGGCAATGCCACTGCTTTGTAGACCTGATAAGCGGCTGAATTATTGTTGTTCAGTTGTTTACAATAATGAAAATAATACTATGTTATTGCCGCGAACAAAAAATCGCTGAACAAAAATTGCTCAGTTTAGCTACAAAATGTAAAAATCTGTGTTTTTTTTTTAATTTCCCGCCACGTTGCTATCGTCAAACCTTAAATAGTGCCTAGATACCGGCGGAAACAATACACGACCACATAAATCTGTAGTGACAATGTTATAACTTTGGTGATAGTGGCTGGTATCTGAACCTGTTTCTGCGGAAAGGTAGGCAGATATGGTCAGCATAGATAATAGCGGCATGACGATTTCTATGTAGCTCAATTCAAAATTATTTATTGTGCCAGAAAAAACAAAGTTTACAATATCTAACCCCAAACTAAAAGAATTGTATCTTGTGCTACCCTGAAGATAAAGAGTTTCTGTTTTAGTATTTTTATACGACAGACTGCATTTTAGCGCGCTCTATCTTTAGAATTTCAGCAATGAAAAAGCAAATTTCGTATCATTCCTAAAATATGTATAGAGCATAGAACTTTGTTTTGCAAGTATCATTTCGTTTTTATTTACATTTACGAAATTTTTTCAATGTCAATGACGGGTGAAAAATACATGCGCGAGACCCAGAGGACATCCTAGAAACATAAATCTACATCGTAACAAATCCAATAACATCAAATAGGAGTTAAGGAAAATAAACTTTCAGCATGTCTATCATCATCAGTTAACAGAAACATTAAATTAAGGCGAAGTTCAACCGAACACTACCATACCAAGAACATCATATTATAAGTATAAGTTTTCTGATGAGTTTTCTAATGCGGAAGTTTGACCTTCCTCAACGATCCATAGACCGACTGCGCCAGAAGAAGTTTTATGTTTTTATGTATTTGCTGGTAATTCTGAAAGTAGACTAGACCTTAATGATACAGACATGAAAGATGAGTATTAAATGGGGTCGTGCTGCAGTATATCAGTTTCGAGTGAGGTTTATGTTCCGAGATACTTGTGCATTCTCGCTGTAAATAGCTTTGCGCACTGTTATACCCTAGACATGCAAGGGAAGGTGTCACCCCAAAGCTGACTCATGTACTTTGCCTTCATGTTTCGATTCTCTCACGGTAGCTAAGTAAGTAGTGCAGTTCCGTCTCGTCATCCGCGCCGTGCAAACCTAATTCACGCGTCCTGATTAAAGTGTAATTAAATGTAATTAATAATTTGTTTAAATGTAATAAAATCCTTTTTTTAAAAAGTGATTTTTTATTCACGCTATAACATTTTTGGTGGCAGCTTAAGGGATTTCCAAAATCCGGGAAAGCCTCAGTGAAATCAATATCCAGTGAAATCTGTGGAAGAAAACAGTGAAATCAGTGATAAATGCGGAAATATTCAATCTTATTCAATTCGACGGAACTCACCTTCAAGGTCACACAACAGGGTAGCCAGCCCCAAACCGGAGACCGAATCCATCCTACACGGCGATCTAAGTGTTTAAATATCCAGCTAGTATCCAGCAGTATCCTGCAAGGCCATCCAAAGGCCTATTCCAGCAGCGTCCACTGTGCCAGCGCATACGCGCCAGCAGCGCGGTTCCTGACAGGAGTGCCTGTGCCCAGCATCGACGAGCTATCTTCAAGCAGCGGTGAAAGTCACCAACCTGTCATCCGATTCCAGTTCCAGTTCCTGTAAGAAAATGAACGTGTTCCTGATCCTGTGAGTGTATTTAATCCATAACTTTTTCCTGAAAGTGTATCATTATTTCAGTTATCCTATGAACATTCCAATAGCATACATTGTCCATTGTTTAGACTAAGTTTAGCTCAAGCGGAGCCAAGTGTTAGCCTTATCTAAAGTTATTAGTTACATTCATCCGTTCGCCCACTCGCGTACCGCTCTTATCTATCCACTGTACCGAGAATTAGCTCACCGCTTAGCGAACACCTTCGTAAACATCCTCTCGAGTTATTAAATATTATGGCCACTGACGATAAAGTGGAGCCCAAAATGGCTAAAGAGCCTACTACTAGTAAGTCCACTAAGACTTCCGAATTCCGAATAGAAGTTTCCGAAACTCCTTTGAATGTCATCCTGAAATTCATAAAACCCTTTGATGGGTCCAGAGAAAAACTCAATGCATTCCTGAATAATTGCACTAATGCTATCAATTTAGCCTCGGTCCCCCAGGAAAACATCGTCCTTAAATACATCCTTAGCCAACTAGAAGGCAAAGCTGAAATTGCTTGTTCGATAAAAGAATTCGATAACTGGGCGACCCTGAAAGAATTCCTGAAAACCCAATTTGGGGAGCGTAAACATTACGCCCATCTGCTAACTGATTTGCAAGAATGCAGACAGGGTCCTAATGAAACAATTAATCAATTTTCCTTGCGGGTTGAATCCTGCCTTTCCCAACTTCTGACAGAAGTGACAATTTCATGTCCAAAAAATAAAGAACTCCCGGGTCGTGTAGCGGCTATGGAAGACCTGGCGCTAAATGCCTTCACAATGGGGGTTAATCCTAAAATATCCAACATTCTTCGTTGCAAAAGTCCCAAAAACTTGAATGAAGCAATTAACTATGCAATTTCCGAAGAAAAAATCCTGCAATACGCAATAAAGAAAAATCCTGCGGAATTTCACAGGTCCCAGTCCAATTTCGGTAAAAGACCGGAAAATCGTCCCGCTTACAATTTTCCAAGGCCTGGTCCATCTAGACCGGAAGTAAGGCCAAATAATTTTGGAAACAATAACAACGCGAGGCCAAACGATATCGTTTGCCGTTATTGCAAATTTCCCGGGCACACAATAGAGCAGTGCCGCCGAAGGGAATATTTCAATAAACGTTTCCCTAATTCACAAAATTCCTCGCGACCGGTCCACTTCATGGACAATGATCAAGGCGTCGACGAAATCGACGACGCCCAAAATAACGTCGAAGCAGACGATTTAAACGAGAACTAGGTTCGATAAGGTGTCGGTCGGGCCTTTTGCCAAAAATAGACACCAAAAGTAAGACAAAGACCACGCAACCGGGTAACCAGCCCCAAACTGAAGGTCAATCCACTAAATCCTTTACAAAGACCACGCAACCGGGTAACCAGCCCCAAACTGAAGGTCAATCCACTAAATCCTTAACAAAGACCACGCAACAGGGTAACCAGCCCCAAACTGAAGGTCTAATCCGGCAGTACCACACGGGTAACCAGCCCCAAACAAGCGGCTGCCAATCAACTAATTCCTTATCCATGACCACGCAACAGGGTAGCCAGCCCCAAAATGAAGGTCAATCTCAGCAGGACCACACGGGTAACCAGCCCCAAATAAGTGCCTGTTTACAAGAAAATTCGATGAAAACCCCTAAGGAAGTTTTCCAAATAATAACTAAAGAAAGGTACTTACCTTACATCCGTGTCCAAACATCCGTCAATCCTCGACCATTATCCTTGTTAATCGATACAGGGTCATCCATATGTATCCTGAAAAGGTCCTGTGTTCCTGAAAACACTGAAATTCATAAGAGTACAGTCAACATCAAAGGTATTGACTCTAAAAATGAACAGATCAAAAGTCAGGGTCATCTCTTCCCAGAGTTACATCCAAGTGACACTTTGACTTTAACTCATAAATTTCATATCCTTGATGATATCATCCTACCTTACGACGGTATAATCGGCAACGACTTATTCCTGAAATACAAGTGTCAAATCAATTACACAAGTGAATGCTTGGAGGTACAAGATCATAAAATCAAACTAACTTTCAGCGAGCCTACTTATAGAATACCTCCTCGCACAGAAGCCATAATAGAATGCTCTGTCAAAAATCCGCAACTTATGGAAGGAATAATATTCGACCAACATGTTTCAGAATCCTTACTTGTTGCCAATTGTATTGTCAAGGTAAAAGAAAATCAAAGAGTAAACATTTCCGTTCTGAACCTTTCAGACGAATATGTCCCAGTAAATCCGAATTTCCAATTCACGCTATATCCTATTGAAAAACATTGTTATCCAATTGAAAATCAACCCCAAGAATCCAGTGAAAGGACTGAAAAAGCCTTATCACTCCTACGCACTTCTCATTTGAATGTAGAAGAAGAAGAAGCATTAATTGATCTCTGCTCTCAATATTCTGACTTATTCCATCTTCCTGGAGAACCACTCACTACAACTGATGCCATAGAGCATCCAATAAAAACTCACGGTGACACGCCAGTGCATGTTAAATCCTATAGGTTCCCAGAATGTCATAAAAAAGAAGTACAAACCCAAATTGATAAAATGCTTGAGGAAGAAATTATTACACCCTCAACATCCCCGTGGTCAGCGCCCATCTGGGTTGTCCCTAAGAAATTAGATGCTTCCGGAAAACGCAAGTGGCGTATAGTTATCGATTACAGGAAGTTGAATGATCTCACTATAGGAGACACTTACCCCATTCCTAATATCACGGAAATTCTAGACCAACTTGGGAAAAGCCAATATTTTACAACTCTCGACTTAGCATCCGGCTTTCACCAGATCCCAGTTGCTCCTGAAGACGCCCCTAAAACTGCATTTTCCGTACCGCAGGGTCATTTTCAATTTAATAGAATGCCGTTCGGACTTAAAAATGCCCCGGCAACATTCCAAAAACTAATGAATAACTGCTTAGCAGGTCTCCAAGGTTCTCGATGTTTTGTATATCTCGATGATATTGTTGTTTACTCCGCAGACCTTAAGTCCCATATAAAAAACATCGAGGCAGTTTTCCAAAAACTTCGCAATTACAACTTAAAATTGCAACCAGAAAAATGCGAATTCCTTAGACGTGAAGTTGGCTATTTGGGCCACATAATCACAGAAGATGGCGTAAAACCAGATCCAAATAAAGTAAAAGCCGTCAAAGAATTTCCATTGCCCAAATGTCCAAAGGACATTAAATCCTTTCTAGGGCTCATTTCTTACTACAGACGCTTTATCCCAGAATTTTCCAAAACAGCAAAACCCTTGACAACCCTTTTAAAAAAGGATGTTCCTTTTAATTGGGCAAATGAGCAACAACTTGCATTTGAACAGTTAAAACAAAAGCTGATTTCGGCACCGATCCTTATTTATCCTAATTACAGCAATCAATTCAATCTCACATGCGATTCAAGTAATTATGCAATCTCGGCAATTTTATCCCAGGGCGAGATAGGTAAAGATCTGCCAATTGCATTCAGTTCAAGGACATTAAATAAGGCAGAGTCTAACTATTCTGTCACTGAGAAGGAATGTCTAGCCATTATTTATGGTACCAAAATGTTTAGGCCGTATCTGTATGGCCACAAATTCAAAATAATAACAGACCACAGACCACTCAAGTGGCTGTTTAATTGCAAGGATCCAGGTTCCAAGTTAGTGCGATGGCGACTAAAACTTGAAGAATTTGACTACGAAATCGAGTACAAGAAAGGAAAAGTAAATAGTAACGCCGACGCACTCTCTCGCTACCCTGTAAACCCTATCCAACATGAAACTCCAAATCCAAGTCCTGAAACGATAATTGTAAATCCTGAAGAAAATCACACACATGAAAGTGATGCCCAAGGTCCCTCTCAGGACCCTCTGATTGATGTTCCCTCTGAAAACATCCCTTTAAGTAATGACTTACCTGAAAAGATCCCTTCAGCGACGACTCCAAGCGCCGTCACTCCTGAAGTTTCTCCCGAAATTACTCCTGAAGTAATTCCTGAAAATCAGCGCTGTCTTTTAGACCCGCTCAGCTCCCTAGATAATGACGATACTTACCCGAAATTCCTGAAGGCCGTAAATAATAAGTCCTTCTCGTCCAATGTAAAGATCGAAGAACACAATAACAGCATCTGTAAAACAAAAAACAAAATTGTCATTATTCCCACTTCTATTGACCTAGATGAGTCGAATCCCTATATACAAGAAATCATTGGTAATCTACAAAACCCTGATGAGATCACCTCTAAAGAAAGGTCATTACATTCGTTTCTTACCTTTGTTCACGAAGATAAGACATACTATCTGATTTTCACAAAAGTGCATTTCTTTGACACTGGTTCTTATGAAGATATTTACAAGACTCTAATGTCACTCCGAAACGAACTCATTATAAATATACCGAGTGAAGGTCATTCAGTTTCGATTACTGATTTCAAAAACCCCTTTGATATACACCAGTATACTAAAATATACAACATGATACTTTACCTCTTCCATAATACGGGAATCGTCCTCCATATTCATAGAAACACCCTTATTTATCCATCCCCATCGGAAATTAAGAAAATCTTAAAAGAAAACCACGATATCCCCATAGCAGGTCACCTTGGGTCATGTAGAATGTTAAAAAGAATCCAGGAAAAATATTACTGGAAAAATATGCGCAGTGATGTGGAAAACTATGTTAAATCTTGCACACCCTGTCAAACTAACAAAGCTCTAAGAAAAACAAACAGGGCCCCGATGCAGATAACAAGTACTTCCACTCAACCCTTTGAACGTATAGCGCTTGATATTGTTGGACCGTTACCTGAAGCTGGCACCGCCAAGCTGAAATACATTCTCACCTTACAGGACGATTTAACAAAATTTTCAGCAGCTTACCCAATCCGTAGTACTACAGCAGAAGAAACGTCAGAATGTCTTATACATTTTATTTCATTATTTGGCATACCAAAATTGATACTCACTGACCAAGGCACCAACTTTACAGCCGAGCTGTTCAAGCAAACATGTAGCTTCCTGAAAATCAAACAGCTGTGGTCAACACCTTACCACCCACAAACTCAAGGTGCTCTAGAAAGATCACATTCCACCCTTAAGGAATATTTAAAAGCCTACGTTGATGAGAATCAAGCTAATTGGCACAAGTATGTGTACACGGCAATGCTCGCCTATAATACGACCACACATACTACTACAAATTACACCCCATACGAACTTATCTATGGCCATAAACCGATAATTCCTGACTCAATATATGACACAGGGTTAGGCGTAACTTATCCTGACTATGTCCGTCTACTTCAACAACGCCTTTCGTATTCCCGCGAAAAAGCGGTAGAAAACATGCTAAAATCTAAAGGCTTATCAAAGACTTACTATGACCGGAAAACCCGTACTACACAATACAAAGTAGGAGACTATGTATATGTAAAAAACCATTTGAGGCTCAGAAAGGCCCTATCACCGTTATGGAAAGGTCCATACAAGGTCGTTAAAATTCATGGGAATAACACCTTGTCTGTTTTACTTAACCGTCGTCATGTTAAGTATCATTATGACGAACTTAAATTAGCTGAAGTAGATTTAACTAGAATGTAGGTAAAATAGGTAAGAATAAATTTACTTAGTAGTTATTTCTATTATTTTCAGAGTGTCTACAACAAGCCTAACATTGGCCTCTCCAACTCTCGTCGAACCAATTACGAAAAGCCCAGGCATCTATTTCGACCCTCTAGGACCCCTTAAATTTATAACTGATTACTTACATGTCCTAGTACCTATGGACATCTCTTATATAAAACCACATATCGATAATTTAAATAGTGTCTTTGGTACTACGCGATTTATGTGCCAACAGCTTGAAGTTATCGAGGATGCTGAATGTCATAACATGTTACAGCCGCTCAAATCTCGTTATGAAGATATCATAAGAGATTATAACGCTATAGCTCATCTAGTTCCTGCGCAACATAAAAGATCCGCGTGGTTCGCAGGTGTAGGCACAGTTTTCAAGCATATTTTCGGTACTATGGACGAAGACGACGCCACTAAGTACAACAATGCTATTCAAAATTTACAGGATACAAATAAGAAAACTGCTTCTTTAGTTAAGGATAATATTTTGCTGGCCGTTGATGCAATGAATGATTATAAGGAAACCCTAAATTCCATACAAATTAACGAAGCTCGTTTGAACGACGCCATTAATAATCTTACGGTTAATTTTAAGAATGTGTCTTTCATAAGTAATAGAATTAAGGTTTTGACTAAATTTTACGAGGTTTGCAACACATTGTCCTCGAGTTTACTTACCTTATCCTTTAAGTTAGAAGATTTAGTAAACGGGATAGCCTTTGCGAAAAGTAATGTACTGTACCCACCAATAATCACGCCCAATCAATTGTACAACGAACTGGTAAACAACATGCGTTATTTCCCTAAATCAAAATTTCCTTTAGATTTAGATCTGTCTAACATACATATTATTATTAACTTGTGCGAAATAAGTGCATACTTTAGTGACAACAAAATAGTTTTTATTTTAAAAATTCCACTCGTTCATCACGTAGAATACAACCTTTATAAGAATGTGCCATTACCGACACCGCTTAACTCACAGGACCCTAAGTCCTTTGCTTTGATTATCCCGTCTACAGGATATATAGCTGTAAGTAAAGATAAGTCTACTTATAGTAATTTTGATAGTGTAAGCTTATGTAAGGTAACCCCTTATCAAACATATGTCTGTAAGATGACTAATATTCTATCCACTGTCAGAACACCAAGCTGTGAAACTGAAATAATGCTGAAAATGTTATCGGTCATGCCCGAACAATGTTATACTAAACTCATCCATGGTACAGTTGACATTTGGCACAAATTGCAACGAAATCAATGGATATACGTTCAATCAAATTCTGTTAAATTATCAGTAGAATGTGGTAAAGACCTAACTGAAATAAACCTATTAGGTACAGGAATTATCAACCTTCCTACCGACTGTACCGCCTACTGTAGAAACATCGAAATGTATTCACAATCTAATGTCAAAATAAGCACTCGTCAAATTAATTCTGATTTTAACTTGATAAATGATAACTGTTGTAGTAACGATAAATTTGAACCTTCATATTCATACCTAAAACCTGTAAAACTACTGAATCTCGACCTGGATAAATTAAAATCTCTAAATACTGAAAAAATGTTAAAAACAGCTGATAGTATCTTAAACCAGCCAGATGTGCTGATAAATTATAACTCTTCTTACCCTGTTCTGACATATTTGATTCTTATAGTGATTTGTATTTTCTGTGTTTTCCAATGTGTAAGAAAATCTAAGAACTGGGTTCAGATGCGTAGACCTGAAATTCAGGAAAAAGATCCTGAAAGTAATTCTGTAATTGAAGAAGTTCCTATGCCCAGACTTAGGATTTCATAAACTTAGCTTATCACCGCGTAAGTTTAATCTTAACCGGGGGGCTGTTATACCCTAGACATGCAAGGGAAGGTGTCACCCCAAAGCTGACTCATGTACTTTGCCTTCATGTTTCGATTCTCTCACGGTAGCTAAGTAAGTAGTGCAGTTCCGTCTCGTCATCCGCGCCGTGCAAACCTAATTCACGCGTCCTGATTAAAGTGTAATTAAATGTAATTAATAATTTGTTTAAATGTAATAAAATCCTTTTTTTAAAAAGTGATTTTTTATTCACGCTATAACAGCACGCGCACCGGGGTAATTTTCATTATTGCGTTCAGTCACTGCGCTTATTATTTTGCACGATATACCTACATGGTGTGCCAAAACATGAAAAATATTTAGGCTAAGAGGACGTCTACATTTAGCCTTCCGCCTTAACCATACTTTTTGTGATACCCTGTATAGTGCATGTAATAATTTTATCGATAGTTTTAGTGGAACGGTTGTGCGAGGGCGAAAGTGAGATGCGACTACGTTATCC
This sequence comes from Zelleria hepariella, assembly GCA_949319315.1. NCBI lineage: Eukaryota > Metazoa > Arthropoda > Insecta > Lepidoptera > Yponomeutidae > Zelleria > Zelleria hepariella. The sequence continues at coordinate 16,409,066 of OX439385.1, forward strand.
CGATTCAACACGGCGAAGCTTACTTAGCGACATAAGACCTACGACGGGAAATTTTATGCAAAGCCAGTTGTAGGTATTTTTAACCCCCGATCCAAAAAAAAGGTGTTATAAGTTTGACCGTTATTTGCGTGTGTCTGTCTGTCTATCTGTATGTGTGTCTGCTGTGGCACCGTAGCTCTTAAACAATGAACCGATTTGGATTATGTTTTCTTTTTATTTGAAAGCAGGTTTTCTAGCGAGTGATCTGCCCCTGTATTATCTAAAATATCCACCGTAAAAATAACGGTTTTTAAATGTCAAAAAAAGGATTGTTCATTTCAATAAGGGCTATTTTCGAGTGTTTTGACGCTCGTAGGTTGAGTGGAATTTTTAGATAATTGAGGCGCTGAGATATGTTTTATCTAAATCGGTTCAGCCGTTTATGAAATATGATAATTTGAATCTAAAATGTCGGGGTATTTTTTTATTCTGTAGAGACCTATTAGACAATTTTGGAAATACAACTAGTCTGCCTAATCTGCTGATGAATGTTATAATCTGCCAGATGTTGGGCATTAGGTTGATTGTCTGAATTTTTAGAAAACACAACCGATTTGTAGACACCCACATTTTCCACTGAGAAGTTAATCTGAAACATAGCCTTTAAATATAATCTGTCTTTCAAAATGCGTTCCGTCCAAATCTCCGCAGTTTTCTTCGGGTGTTTTTTCCCATTAAACCGCTCGGGTCGTTGCCCTGTAAATGTTCTTGTTTGTGTGAGTCGGTGGGCGGGCGGCGCGCACGCGCCTATAGCCTATCATGAACTGCCCCGTAACGATGACGAATTGACGATATCTAGCGGTTATCTATCACACAACTTAAAATTACTTTTATAAAAGTTAACATAACTTTTTTTAAAGTTAACATAAGTTTTCCCATACATTTTCACAGACAAACTAAAGGTGGTCAGTGTGTAAGTAAGTACTTAAACTTCAAGAAATAAAACAATACCTAATAATTAGCACGAGTTAACTTTTCGTAATTTTTTAAATGTGATATGAGATGTTTAAACAAAAAGGAATCTAGAAATCAACTAAGTACTATTTCGATTTTGCATTGTGATTGCTTGTGATTCATGCTATACGTAGGGCAGGTTTTTCTCCGTTACGCAAGGTATGAAGGTAAGTTTAGATCGTGGTGGGCCTTCAGACAATCGGCACGCACGACCTTCATTAACCAGCAGCGGTTGTCACCGAAATAGCACCCCGAGGGTCTGCTTTCTTTCTATTCATAGCTTTCTTTCTATTTAAATTTTGCAACATATTTCATTCTTGGGCTCGCGGACATCGCAGTTGCGCTTACGTGTTTTGTTTTGACATGTTTATTGTTTCATTCTGTGTTGGTGACGTCATTGACTCAATAGTCTGTTTTATTATGACCTCTACATTCGGCTGAAAATAAATTAATCTGATGCATTCGGGTACTCTATTAGAGACGACGCGACGCTCTACAAAATCGTCCGATAAACCGATTTACATTATTTTCCTCTGGTACGGTCACAGTGTCATAGCTACCTCTTCGTTGTATGAAAGTGTTTGACAAGTGTTGTGTGTAGGTCTGTACCTACTGGCTATTACGTCTCAGTTTCAATCTCTCAAGCAGGAATGATAGAATGCGCATTTTACTGTATACTAAATGGCTCTACCTTGTTTGTGTTTTGAACTACCTGAATATTAATTAAAGCAGGTTACTTTCTCCGTATTACTTTAAGGCTGAAAGATAGCAGCTTGGGGGGAAATTCAAAATTTTCACAGTTTCTTAAATTTTTTAGCTAAACTGAGCTATTTTTGTTCAGCGATTTTCCGTTCGCGGCAATAACATAGTATTCTTTTCATTATTGTTAACAACAATAGTTCAGCCGATTATGTGTACTAGTCTACGACAAGTTTGTTGGGCAGTGCCACTGCTTCGTAGACCAGAACACATAATCGGGTGAATTATTGTTGTTTTGTTGTTTACAATAAGTTTTATTGCCGCGAACGAAAAATCGCTGAACAAAAATAGCTCAGTTTAGCTACAAAATGTAAAAACTGTGAAATTTTTGAATTTCCCGCCACTTTGCTATCGTCCACACTTAATATCATGTAATCCTAATAGTGAATAAGAATACTGTTTAAAAGAATACTGTTTTATTGCCGCGAACGAAAAATCGCTGAACAAAAATAGCTCAGTTTAGCTACAAAATGTAGAAACTGTGAAAATTTTGAATTTCCCGCCACGTTGCTATCGTCCACCCTTAATATCATGAAATCCTAATAGTGAATAGGAATCAATCAATATCACACAAACTAAGCGCGAAGTGACACTTTGACTTCGGTAATCGAAAGAGCCTTTTAAACTTTCCGTGAAACAGAAATCCTATCGGACGATAACATAATGCCTTACAGATTCTAGGTGGGCTTTATAGGATACCCCACGGTAGCTCTTACCGTGCGCAGCATAAGCGCGCCAATAAAACCAAAAGGGGGTATTCTAGTGTGTGGCTGACTGCACCATGCAAGCCTGACGGCGTAGCATCAGTGCTCGGCTAGATCATATCTAGGTGTATCGAGCTGCATGCAAACCTCGATTTATGTATGACCGCTCTTGCACACAACTCTCTAGGTAAACAGTGTTGTAGACAGTACGGCCAGCTACACTCTACGTGGTAATTGTATGGCAGCTCTTATCGTGCTTGGCATAAGTGTTTGAATCAGGCAAAAAGGGGTATCATAGCGTCTCGGTGACCGTACGCGCTTTACCCGTGTTGTGACGTGTCGCCATGCAGCGTGACGGCGCGGACACCGTGACAAAAGAAAGAATGGAGTGAACTCAGCCTCGATGCGTTTATGTGAGGAGTCGGCAGGATTTTTAAGGAAGGGCTGAACGATGACCTTTGGGCTCTACATTGAGTTTTAAAATAACAACCGGCCAATCGACGCACACCTCAAACAACCAATAAAATCCAGCCTCATTGCTCACTTCCCGCAGAAATTATCAAAACTATTGACCGGCCTTAATCGAGATCTACACAAAAAAAATATAGAAGAGATCTACGCAAAAAATGGGTGTACCTGTAAGTAATTCCCACAAGGACGGGGTTTGATTTTTTTAGCTCGTTGTTGGTCCTTTATCATACACAAAGAAAAATCTAAGTGTGGGTAAAACTTAGAGTAGGCGACATCTCGGACAAAATATTTTCGGACACTTTGTCTGAAATGTCGCTTTGTATTTTAAATATTTTTGAGGCGACATCTCGGACACTCTCAAAATATTGAACCTGTATCGTACAGTCAGATAGGTACTAAAGTATACAAATTTAAAAAGAACGTTACCACAGCTGCCTATTTTAGGATAGCCTGAATTTAAGCACTCAGATCGCGTTTGGCTCATTTTTGATGAAAAAGTACTAGGCTTACATAAAGTGCTAGGAGGATTATCACCTCAGTTCTCACATCATTTTGTTCTTAACTAACCCCGCGTTATTATGTGGGAACTGAGGTGGTGATCCTCCTACCACCTTATGTAAGCCTAGTACTTTTTCATCAAACATTATTTGATTTAACATTATTTACACTATCTGCCGGTTTCTGATTTGATAAATTCGCTAAGCAAGCACTTAAATATCATTCTGTCTCTGCGAATTTCTCACAAAAGAAGGTGACAGAACGATAGTTAAGTATTTAGTAAAATTCTCAATTCAGAAACCGGGCCTATAACTAGTGGGACTTTTTGGATGTGCTGAGCCTTTGTTACCTGCGGAGTGACATGAGACGCGAAAGCAGACTGCCAAACGTTGGTACACGAGGCAAAACGTTAAAATATTGTCAACATAATATAGTTAAGATATGCTTACATAAAAATGATGAAATAAAATGTGTGTCGCGAGCGACACACTTGCGGGGGAGAGCAAATGTTGTAGACTGCATGAGTACACAAGATATTATTTGCATGTGGGTTTGTAACATTTTTATTAGTCTCCTCATAAATAAGATCGTAGGGATTTTTTTATCCGACTGTACAAAACAGCTTTATTTGTAAGTGTCCGAGATGTCGCCTCAAAAATATTAAAATAATAAAGCGACATTTCGGACAAAGTGTCCGAAAATATTTTGTCCGAGATGTCGCCTACTCAAAACTTATATCTCCTCTACTATTTAATTTGTATCTGGGGGCATGGCAGTGCCCCCGCCAGGTCGAGCGCGAAGCAAACACTGCCGTACCATCCTTTACTGGAACCATTTCGCCGCATTTTCAGGCCCCTATTTGAGAACCTCTGGATAAGACCAGAACCCAGAAATTTTCGTCATCCAGTAAGCTATAATCACATACTTAAAATCCAAAATTTCAAGTCTGTAGGTCATTTAGTTCCGAAGTTAAGCGAAAGCAAAGTTTCGCATTTATGACACTCACTCACTCACTCATGATCATAAGAATAGAACTAGTACTTCCCATAAACTCAGAGAGCTGAAATTTGGTACAGAGTTAGGGTTTAATGGCCACATAAAGGGAAAACTATAAAAACCAGGATAATAGAAGATCTGGAGTACCTAGTGACCCTGATTAGAGCCCAATCCGTACCCTTCAACGGCCAAGTCACACAACATTAACTATAATAATAAAGAAATCGCAGTAAGGAACCTTAGACTTGGCACGACTTTGTCTAGATTTCATTACTTTTTAGAGATAAACAAGCAGCTCCATCGAGACTTGGCTAGTTTTTTACAGATTTTTTTTGGTGGGATCACTCTAAACCGAACCTCCTTCCTATACTCTATCTATAACACTATCAGTTGACCTAATCTACAGGAAGGAAAGTACGTAAAGCCTATTGGTGAATAAATAAATATTATTTTTTGACCTTAAAAAGTAGGTACTATAGTAATCTAGAGTATCAGTCAGTCAGTATACTGACTGACACTGTAGATTAGACAGTTTAGTCCCCACTCGAAGGATTTTTTTAGTTTCCCGAAACACTAGTTTCTAAATACAAGAAAGTACCTAAGTAGGTAATTAACAATTTACACTTATCTCTCTTTACACACAGCTAGTGACAAACTTAAATCCGGTTAGGCGAAAGGGTCATACAAACAAGTGCCATATCGATAGCCAGCAGCATGACTAGAAATGTTTTATAATTTTATTTAAATTGCTAACCGATCTGGCATGTCCTACAGAACAACTCGTTTGACCTCCGGATTAACACAATGCGGCACCACGTTATTGTCGCATTTATCTCGATAGTAATAAGAGCTCTACCTATACGTATTTATGACGTTGCAAACCATACTTTTCGACTGACGGCTAGGCGTCCAAAGTGCCTTTCGATAGAGAAAACTGGTACTTCCGTGACACTAACTGACCGATAACAACATCAGTTACATGCTGCATGTTGTTTGTCAACTTTTACGAAAGCTATCGATCTCTAGATGTACTTAATTAACAATTATTATTAGTCAGTGTATCTTGGGTCAGGTGAATGGCAAACGTGCCAGAGGAAGGGATGCGATAGAGCGAGAAGCTGGAGGAAGCATTTTTACCGGATGGTCCTTATGATACAAGAGTTCCAAACGAAAGGGAATATCTCAGCCATATGAAATCGATGAAGACACGAGTAAAATATTCTCAGTTCAGTGAATTCCCGGATAACGCGACCTACTTGCCTCCTGAATATGACTGACCTGAGACTATATTTGAAGTCAAGATTTCTTGACGGAAACTCAGACAAAACATAATACGGTTCCTACGGCATAAGCGGCTAACAGAACTTACTACAGGGTGCACTCTAAGTCGATAGCGGAACTTTAAGTGGGCTATCTACTGATCAATACAAACAACTTGTACTAGGTGGCGAAAAAAATGGAGTGAAAAATATATTAGCTGTTCCATACAAAAGGTCGACTCAGTACTGTGCCAAATGTATGAAACAGCTAATATTTTTTTCGCTCCATTTTTGTCGCCACCTAGTACAAGTTGTTTGTATTGATCATTAGACAGCCTACTTAAAGTTTCGCTATCGACTTAGAGTGCACCCTGTAGTTTCATAGTGAGAACCTGAGAGTTTCTTTCATGCCACTCAACCCCAACCTACACTTTTTGTAGCACAGTTATTCCCAGCACAGTTATTCCTTTGCCAATAATAAACATGCAATAAACCACTCATATCCAGTAACAGCCTTCTTATTTCAATAATTGTGCCGTGCCATATCTGGCCACATAAATAAATAACGCTGATAGAACTGGACACAAAGAAGTAGCCTGGTTCTTAGCATAGAGAAGGAAGATTACAGAAGGCCATTCACTGTCACATTTACCTACAGGATATTGTGTGTTCCATAAAAACAATCATTTTACATGATAGCCAGTCACATCCAGCCAGTCACTTTAGGAATTTCTTTTAACCACAAACCATCGTTACTCTTTAGCCGTTATTGTGAGTAGGCGACATCTCGGACAATATATTTTCGGACACTTTGTCCGAAATGTCGCTTTATTATTTTAATATTTTTGAGGCGACATCTCGGACACTAACAAATGAAGCTGTTTTGTACAGTCGGATAAAAAACTCCCTAAGATCTTATTTATGAGGAGACTAATAAAAATGTTACTTAAGCACATGCAAATAATATCTTGTGTACTCATCTTTTGTTTTACTCAGTCTTTAACATTTTCTTTCCCCTTTTTAATGAAAAGTACTAGGCTTACATAAGGTGTTAGGAGGATCACCACCTCAGTTCTCACATAATTACGCAGGGTTAGTTAGAACAAAATGATGTCAGAACTGAGGTAATTATCCTCCTAGCACCTTATGTAAGCCTAGTACTTTTTCATCAAAATTGAGCCGAACGCGATCTGAGTGCTTAAATTCAGGCTTTAACTGTCAAGGAAAACGGCTCATTTAAGCCGCTTTAGCTATCCTAAGATAGGCAGCTGGGCTAACGCTCTTTCTCTGTGCATTATATTTGAATACTTTAGTATCTGACTGTACGATACAGGTTCAATATTTTGAGAGTGTCCGAGATGTCGCCTCAAAAATATTAAAAATAAAAAGCGACATTTCGGACAAAGTGTCCGAAAATATTTTGTCCGAGATGTCGCCTACTCGTTATTGTTGTGACCCATTTTGAAGTGAAATTTTGAGAAGTTAAGAATATTTTATACTGAGTTTCGTACCAAAAAAATCGCTTACCAAACAATAATTCAGCCGACTATGTGTTCTGGTCTACGACAAGTTTTTAGGGCAGTGCCACTGCTTCGTAGACCAGAACACATAATCGGCTGAATTATTGTTGTTCTGTTGTTTACAAAAATTAAGAGAATACTGTTTTATTGCCGCGAACGAAAAATCACTAAACAAAAATAGCTCAGTTCAGCTACAAAATGTAAAAAACTGTGAAAATTTTGAATTTCCCGCCACGTTGCTATCGTCCACCCTTAAGTAGCTACTTATTTGTTTCTGGGGCCTCTGACATTACCCTGTATTGTATAGGAAAGCTTTGCGTGCTAACAGGATAGTAGGGATCGCAACTTCTGTTCCTCGTGTTGTTGTGGTCTCAGGCAGTAAATCAGTGTTAATGAATGGACAATAATCGAACCTCGTGTGATAAGAGCATTTGCTTCAAAATGGAGGTACATACATCATTTTAATAACAACTTTTGTTAGTAAATAAGACTTGCTTCTAAAGGTCAGCAATAGATAAAGTAGGTACCTAAAGTTTGAACATGGGTTCAATTTGAGTGGACTGATGGCTGGTGGCTGGTTATCCCTGAAGATATGGATCGCTGCGTCTTGCTTGCGATTTGTGATAAAATGAAGCTTTTGAACGGTAATAAAAACCATATTTTCTCACGAACGCACTTTTAGCGGCGGTATGTGCAACAGATTCTTGATGTGACTGAAAAAAGGGTATATGTAGAGACTCAAGCAACTTGCTATATGTCGATAACAAAGTAACAAAAATTGCTTCATGAGTTTTATTGCGTAAAGAGCATGTAACGTATTACGTAGGACCTGCTTAAACGAGAATATGAGGATAGGTAAGTACCTAGAATGTTCCTTTACGCCAGAGAGTCGAGTAAAGTAGCCCGTAACGTAAATGAGTAGAGGGAAAATATGTAAAGGCTGACTTGCTGTAGACTGTGACAAAAATGGTACGAATTTCATGTGAAAGGTTGCATTTCAACAAACTAAAAATGATAATGAAGCATTTTAAATTCAAAATCTTACCCGGATATCCATTTCATCCATACCAACACCGAATCACCAACATACTCCACGACTGAACTGTGCTTCCCAACAACTTACTGATTGAATGTCTAAGAACAATTGAACCACACGTTTCAAAGTTACACAGTGAAACCGTATGTGACGAGTTGACGACCGATAGCTAGCGCAAGGAGGCGATGACTGTCGGCCACTCCGGCGCAGGATGAGAAGGATCTAGGGATGTCACAATCTCACTTGGGAGCTCGTATGACTATAGTCCATTATGTAATTTTAGATGTAGGGTCAATAAGTTTAGTATGCGCCAGCGCGTAATTTCTAGGTATAAACTTCGAGAATTCGGTATTTGACTTTGGACGAGAAGAATTCCTACTCTCTATTGCACTCTAGAATAGATCTTGTGTAGGTAGCTTTAATAGTTAATACTAAAACAATTAAGAAATCAAATCAATAACAAAACAGAGTCGATACGTGTGAGTTGTGTGTGACCCATCTAGTACAGTTAATTATTGGCAAAGTCAAGTGTTGGGCCTTCAATATTGGCATAGTTGGCATCTAGGTCTATTTGAACCTTTGTTTTGACGTACTCTTTTCTGATTAACTTCTGGTCAGTCAAATTGGTTGGGGGTTCTATAGGAAAATTACCGCAGGGAAAGGGCTTAAACGGTGTAGGTAACCATTCCCTCACCTTTTTATTTTCATCCTTCTTCTTTCGTTTTACTTTTTGCCTACTTTCGGTTCCTTATATTTGTTAAATTCAAACTCTCATTCCATTCCTTTTTAGGGTTCCGTGCCTCAAAAGAAAAATATATATAAGTATGTCAGTACGAAACCCGTACGCGAGCTCGTACATACTTAGCCGGTTTTTTTAATCATTTTATATACAGGGTGTTAAAAGACTAAAAGTTTAATTTATTTTAATTTTATCCAATATTCAATATTATCGGAGAGCTGGCGCGTACCTCGGCCAGAGACTTAAGTCTGGCCATACAGCGAGGGAACGTCGCCAGCATTCTGGGCTCCCTACCGCGGGGCACCGATCTGGGACAGGTGTTTTATTTGTAAATAGGTAGTAGGTAAGTTTTAGATTATTTATTAGGTTAGTCTTATTTCAATTTAACTTTAATTGTCTTGTAAATCTTGTAAATATCCAAATAAAAATTATAAAACAAAGTCGTGTTAGTTAGATACACCATTTATAACTCGAGAACGAGTGGACCGATTTTTATGATTTTTGATTTGTTGGATTTCTCTCCGCCCCGAATAGCAGAATTAAAACAACGGAAAAACTCACGAGAAAAAAAAAGTCTGCGCGGACGAAGTCGCGGGCAAAAGATAGTTGTAAATAAAAAAGAATAGCTACAGTGTTTTGTGAAGGCTTACCGAAAACATTTCTCCCGATTCGCTCTCAGATTGCCCCTAAGTCCAGTTATTTCAAACTGTGTGTGGCCCTGTGGCCAAGCAAGGCACGAGTTCTCGCTGTTTATCAGAAGAGGTTAACGATTTTCGCGTGGAAATGTACTGGAGTCGAGCGCGATTACAAGCGTCGCGTCGTCGTCGCCGTGTCGTCGCAAATAAAACGATGTCACACCATGACACCACTGTGCAGAAATAAATGTCTGTTTCTTGTAGGTCTCTTAATACAGGGTGCACTCTAAGTCGATAGCGAAACTTTAAGTAGGCTGTCTACTGATCACTACAAACAACTTGTACTAGGTGGCGAAAAAAATGGAGCGAAAAAAATATCAGCTGTTTCATACATTTGGCACAGTACTGAGTCGACCTTTTGTATGGAACAGCTGATATTTTTTTCGCTCCATTTTTTTCGCCACCTGGTACAAGTTGCTCGTAGTGATCAGTAGACAGCCTACTTAAAGTTCCGCTATCGATTTAGAGTGCACCCGTAGTTGTCATCTCAAGGTCGAGCTCAAGTAGCCTACTCAGAAAACAAAAGCACCGACTTGAGACCTTGGCTAATGTCAATGTCAAGCTCAAGCCAGTGCACCTACTTGAGCTCGATCTTGAGCTGGCGACTATATTAATGCCACCTGAAGCACGCGGGTCATTTTGCCTATTCTCAACTGTCACCTTAGCCACTAAGTGCTACTGAGGTGACAGTTAACAGTGGCTAAGGTGACAGTTGAGTAGGCAAAATGGCCCGCGTGCTAAGCCTACAGAGATGTGAGCTGAGCCGTGAGCGCGGCTCAGCTCACATCTCTGTAGGCTTAGCAGATTTCTCACAAAAGAGCATGACAGAACGATAGTTAAGTATTTGCTTAGCAAAATTCTCAACTTAGAAACCGGGCCATAGTCATCGGGGCGGCGGAAAACTGTGCAGGAGGCGAGCAGAAGGGAGGAAATCAGGAAAGTGAGCGTGAAAATTCGTAGAGTTGTCACTTTCACGTGGGCTTCTCAATAAGTGGCACTCACAAAATCTAGTGCGTGACACCAGATCCGACCTACCTAGAACACATCCATGTGCCAGTGCAGCTATTGTTGTATGTAGGTAGACAAAGGGATACTACGACTGAAATCAATCTGAAACACTGCTCACTTATTACAGGTATTCTGTAGTTTTTGTGCAAATGTATCCCATGGTACAGGTAGCGTCACGAGTTATGAGCGCTGACCTTGAATGCGCAGAACTCATTTTTTGGGTCTGTTTGGCGGGGTACGCGGGGGGCGACGGAGAGGCGCGATCGCCGGCCAAAAAAAAGACTGTTCAGAAAGATTCAAAAAAGTTATTGAGAACAATACATATTAGATTGAGATTATTTTTCATTGACTGTACACCCGTTTTATCGTAATGTCCGAATTATTGTATAGAAAACCATTTTAAATATAACGAGTGCAAAATCCGCAAAGAATACTTTCAATCGTTAAGTTTAGTCAGTTTCTCCGATTTTTATAGTATCTCACTTAAGTTCACTCAACTACATATAGTTCAGCTCAGCGTCAGTCTTAGATCCCGCGTGGATATTAGACATTTTGCGCGCGATTGTACACACTTGCGCAGAAATCCCCACCTGTATGCTTAGCATGGTCGTTTTGACACTCTCTCGAACTCGAGTGACAGACGTGCCATGTCTATTGAGCGAGCATGGCAGGCGGGACTCGAGATGGCAATAGATTAGGGTCATGTCGAGCAGAAAGTAGATATTGCCATTTTTAATAAAAATTTTGTATTTTTGTCTCCATCGCCATGTTGGCGTAGAGCCAACTCGAGCCCGACCGACAAGTTGACAGTTTTGCATAGAGAAGGGCCTATCTCGGGCTTACCATGCTGCACGTACAGTTTCGTCGAGCGCTCATAACTCGTGACGCTACCTGTACCTACATAAGTGCGTCAATCGAACCAAAAGGGTATCCTAAAGTGACAATTTTGCTCCAACAAAATTGCGAGGCATGCGAGGAAAAATAAATATTTTTATTAATGAAGTGACAACCATTCCCGAATTCGAAGAAATACTTCGTAGGTATGTGGATTTTGCAAACGCAGATTGCAAAGGACAGACCGACAGGCAAATATAGCAGGGGGACTTCGAGTCACGATCAGAGATGGGTAACGACCCGGGTTATAACCCAATCGGTGGGTTATAACCCACTTGGTACCTATTATCGCCCGGTTAAAACCCATTTTGGTGGGCGATAACTAAAGTCTGTTTGGACTGTTCTACTCGTCCAGTTCTACTGATAAAACTATTCGGTTTTCTTTTCCGTTTAGTTCTCTATTAATAGAATTGATACTGTGAAGGTATTCCGGGAGGTTCTACGATATTTAAAAAATAAAACAGCAACAATAAAATATCCACACTGTCTCAGTTGCAAACAAAAGTATGCCAATGAGTCCTACTCAACATTCTATTTGAAAAGTATCTCTTAGTAATTTTGCGTCAAACTTATATTTACGAAGTTATTTGAGGTTACGTGCTTTTTTGGATGGGTGCGAAAACATTTTATGACATTACTCTTATTCTTCACTTAGCTTCACTTTCTGGTTTTGAAAAACGGAGTAGGTATATTATTTACCACATTTCATCTAAATATACTACATGCCGCAAATTACCGCATTAAAAAATAATTAAATATTTTATGTTTTATTGTGGTTTTTACCTTAAAAACTGTTATTTTTTTACTTTACTTGACAAATTTTTCACCAAAAGTTGTTCAATAATGTAGTTCTGATGTTTTCTTAGGTTTGCACGAGCACTATACTTATTAACTACAGTTTTAAGAGATTAAACGCCCGAAAAAACAAAAATATAACATAACATATTTAATTATTTTCAAATGCGGTACTTGCGGCATGTAGTATGTTTAGATGAAATGTGATAAATAATATACCTACTCCGTTTTTCAAAACGAGAAAGTGAAGCTAAATGAAGAATAAGAGTAATGTCATAAAATGTTTTCGCACCCATACAAAAAATCGCGTAACCTCAAATAACTTCGTAAATATAAGTTTGACGCAAAATTACCAAGAGACACTTTTCAAATAGAATGTTGATTAGAACTCATTGGCATACTTTTGTTTGGAATTCAGAAGTTTTTTTTATAACCTGACATTATTCGTATTTAAGTTTCAACCAGTTAAGTTTCAACCAGCTTTTCTATCTGATGAAAATCGTAGCAAATAAGCAGGTCATCTTCATAATCATACAATTTATGGTGGGAAATAAGTTACTTAAAATTTTACAAAAATGTTTTAATTGTAAAAAAGTAACAAAAAAACACAAATATGTTATTACTCCCAAATGTGGTCCGTTGCGGTGTGTAGTATATTTGGGTGAAATGTAGTAAATAATATACTATATCCATTTTTAAACCCAGAAAGTGAAGCAAGTTGAAGCAAAGAGTAGTTATAAAATGTCTTCGCTCCTATACAAAAAATCACATAAGCTCAAATAACTTAGTAAACATAAGTTTCACACAAAATTACCAAGACGTACTTTTAAAATATAATGTTCATTAGAACTCATTGGCATACTCTTATTTGTAATTCAGAAGTTTTTAAACTACGCGTGTCCGCGCGATTCTATGAGATCGTTTTACTGTGCGCCGCCGCCGGGCGCGGAGCAAAGCAAGACGAGCGGCTCCCTTAAAGTCCATCTACTTAAATGGAGGGTGCCCATACGTTACTGACCGTATGAGCACCCGAAAATCTTTTGTTAGGCTTTATTATAATTGTAATAGTTACCACCCTTCATTTATATGCTTACGAAAGAATCTGTGAATTTTCGGGGCGCACTTTGCGCGCTCATCTGCTCTCACTAAAGACTTCAGATTTCAATATTATGGTGGTTCAGACCGAACATAAAAACCAAAACCTTTGAATGCAAAACTTGCGAATATCTTTTTAAAAAATAAAAAGTGTTTTTACTAAAAAGCAATATGTCACTCTTACGGGACTACTTGTCCGGCTAATCATTAGGGACCTCAGTCAGCTTTCCCATTATTGGGTCTGGCAATGCAAACATAAATAATTGTGGAAACTGAATTATTTTATGTTATACAAACTTATTTGATCAATTTGGTCTGAAATCGACAAATTTTCGAGCGCCGCGCGCGCATTTGTCAATTGTCCTGAGAAATCGTAATTACCATATTGTTTACGGGAAACATTTGTGAAATTACGTGTGTGTGTTTTCGAGAATATCGTAAAAAATCGTAAAAAAAGTTTAAAAAAAGTGAATATTTGAGTGCGCTGCGCGCGCGTTTAAAATTTTATACAAACAAGGTGGCCCAAACAAAACGTCAAGCGAGAAAATCTATTCAGCGGACATCAAGGGCTGCCCCAATTAATGTTATTTTCGAGAAAACATCACTGAAGTTGTATGGGAAAAAAAAGTTGAGGTCGGAAGGACTTTTTATTGACTTCAAAAACTTCCGCAAAGCCTTAGTCCTCAGAATGGTACAAAAATCCTGTCAGTTTAAACAACAAAACCTTACAAAACCTAACAAAAAAAACCGGACAAGTGAGAGTTTAACTCGCGTTGAGAGGTTTCCGTACAATGAGGAAGATCGGACGAACGAACGTAGGAAGATCTTCATACAAAGTCTACTAAGATATATTAATCGAAAATCCGAACCATACCGCGATCCGCGATGTAGGACTGTGGAGCGATATCTGTTGACTGAGTTGAGAAACTAATGCTACTAGAACAAAATTAATATTTTCCTAAGTAATTTTGTACACCATGAACTTCTTATAGGTTTTTTCTGTAATCTATAGAAAAATACCAATTTTCTGTTATTTTTCAAAATTTTAGGAGATAAGGGGGGGAATTTTAAATTTTCGCGTATTAAATAACTTCAAAACTGTTCATTTTACAATTATTACAAAATATCTATTTGAGATCCTTAAAACGAGCCCTTTCATTTGATGTCACACGATATATTTTATAAAACTTTTTAGTGAGTTTCCAATTTACCCCCCAAAAGTGGTTCCCATGTTTAAAATTTATTAATTTACGTTACACGTCCTTATTTGGGTTACCGACTTACACATGTGTACCAAATTTCAACTCAATCGGTCCAGTAGATTGGCTGTGACAGACGGACAGACAGACGCACGAGTGATCCTATAATGGTTCCGTTTTACCCTTTTAAGGTACGGAACCCTAAAAAATGGCTGAACATACATTGGGGTGATTCGGGTAGCTCTTGGTGTCAGGTATCTAGATTTTCTCGCTCGACGTCTATCTTTGGGCCACCCTGTATAATTCCAAACCATAGAATAGGCGGGCGATGCACGCCGAACTGGGTTTTTGATAGTGTTATACGTTTTACCTCTTGTAACAGAGTGTATTTAGTTATCGCCCACCAAAACAGACGTTAATGGGTTATAACTGGGTGATTTGGGTTATAACCCGGTTTTAACCCAACTGGGTCGTTTGGGTTATAACCCACTACCCATCTCTAGTCACGATTGCATTGCAAATATGTGATCAAACTTCAGCTAAGATATCGCATACCTACATACGAGTACGTGCAAAGTGACACGAAAGAGAAATATGGCTAGAAGTCTATAGAAACAGAGAAATGGAATTCAGTTCTGAAAATCTCTACCGTCACCGGTAGACGATAGCAACGTGGCGGGAAATTCAATTTTTTTACAGTTTTTTACATTTTGTAGCTAAACTGAGCTATTTTTGTTCAGCGATTTTTCGTTCGCGAGAATAAAACCGTATTCTTTTCATTATTGTAAACAACAGAACAACAATAATTCAGCCGATTATGTGTTCTGGTCTACGAAGCAGTGGTACTGCCCAAAAAACTTGTCGTAGACCAGAACACATAATCGGCTGAAATTGGCTTAAATTATAAAAAATGTAAGAAACTGTGAAAATTTTGAATTTCCCGTCACACTACTATCTTTCAGCCTTAAGGTGGAAAGATAGCGACTTGGCGAGAAATTCAAAATGTTCACTGTTTTTTTACATTTTGTAGCTAAACTGAACTATTTTTGTTCAGAGATTTTTCGTTCGCGACAATAACATAGTATTCTTTTCATTATTGTAAACAAAAGAACTACAATAATTTCAGCCGATTATGTGTTATGGTCTACGAAGCAGTAGCACTGCCCAAAAAACTGGTCGTAGACCAGAACACATAATCGGCTGAAATTATTGTTGTTCTTTTGTTTACAATAAAGAAAATTTATACTATGTTATTGCCGCAAACGAAAAATCGCTGAACAAACATAGCTCAGTTTAGCTACAAAATGTAAAAAACTGTAAAATTTTTGAATTTCCCGCCACGTTGCTATCGTCTACCCTTAAATAGCTTTTGTTCAGATACTTTTGAAAATGCAGAATGTTTTTGGTCCGGATTGGTCCGTATATGAGTAGATAACGGGTAGGGTAGGTAGGTAGGGCACATTACAGTATAACCACGTTTCGTTTATTTCGCGAATTTCTGAAGCATCGAAACTAAAGTTTTTCAGCGCCAATTTATTCGATTTATTGTGAAAATTCACACATCAAACCTTTAGGTAGAAAATGCAGTATACCTCTTGTGTACATGTACTCCTATGGGACTAAGCAGGGCACTATTTCCCGCACAGCTGACGTCAAAACACGTAAGGGGAATCGAACCCGCGCTTGCGGTCAACCGCACCCGACGACTCGGACCACTGCCAGAGCACGTCAACACTCGATAGGTCTCAATTGACTCGGTAGTTTCTCGTATTTATTCTTATTTATTAAGTAAATAATATGTGTAAGTAACGACTTTTCTTGAATTCCACGCGGACCCCTATGGGTGTGTCATCTGACTGTCTGTCTGTCTGTGTGTCTATCTGTAGCTCTTAAACGGGGGGACTAATTGGGATGCAGTATTTTTTATTTAAAAGCTGTTTTTTTAGTCATAGTGCTTAGATGTTTTATCAAAATCGGTTCAGCCACTTATGACATATTCTAATTTGAAATTAAATGTCGGGGTTTTTTTTTTGTAATTATTTAGTTACTATGAAGTTATGGTGGTCGACTCTCGTATTAAGTTAGTTTACGTATGACAGACCACGTTCATTTGTTATTGATGTGGCACACTCACACCGTATCAATAGACATTCAATATTGACACCGAGATTAGAGACGGTGATCGTGTCAAAATCAATGGATTCTTGGTTTTCGAGACAATCAATAACTTGTCTTGATCAATTACTTTGCATAGACTTGCGAAATCCGGGAAAACCTCATGATATTTTTAAATGTGATTTGATTGACCTCTGAATCAAGACTGTTGTTTTAACAACTAAAAAAATTACACCTTTGACATTTCATTTGAATCCGACTGTGGAAGAAAACTCATAAGGAAGGTTATTCTTATTGCATGACTGGCGGCAGCAGGGCTCAAAAGAAAGCAATTGGTGCGTAAGCCACACAATAAGATACCAATTTGGGTTTAATTGCTACGGCTGACCATCAACCAGACCGTAACATCACACATTTTTTTTTAAATAACTAGATTTAAAAAAAAACTCTACATAGTGTGAGTGAAGGTGCCACTGATCGCAGCATACAATGACATTCCAATGTCATTGGCTGCATAATTAATAATCTCATTACGTTGATGCAAAGGCTTAGTATGATGGTACGGAACGCTCAGTGCGCGAGTCCAACTCGCACTTGGCTGGTTTTTTTCAATTTATTTTTATTTTAATGTTGCGCTGTTAGCGCTGTGGCAACAGAGACGATTTTTTAAAATATTGTACGCACACAATCATTGTGTTTTGAACTAAATCCAAACACAAAAAAAACTTTTTTTTAGGGATAAAAAGAAAAAATTACAACTTTTTTTATAGAAATGACAAGTAGTTGACCAGTAGGTTACACCCTGCAAAAAGAGTTACGACCTTTTGTAACACGACGATGTACACCCCGTTATCTAATGCTCAGTTTGGGGGCAAATAGTGATGTTGCTTCACATTATTAGTCGATTCATATTTATCTATATAGGATTATTTGTCAAAATAAAATTCTTATTTTGTGAATACTCTAGACATTCATTCCAGCCATTGATTACCGCAACTGCCCCATCACTTGCCCCTAAACTGAGCATTAGATAACGGGGTATAAATTAACCAGACGACTGACGAGACAAAATGTGAGAGAGCAAAGGTAGCAGCGTGTATTTGTTATACGATAGTGCTATGCAAGCTTGCAAACACTATCTTAGGGTTAAAACTTCAGCAAAGGTGGTCTGGGTTCAACTCAATTATGTGCTCCCAGATTATAGTAGTTAGACTAGCGACTCCCGCCCGCCCCGGCTTCGTACGGGTGCAAAAAGTAGGTACTGTCGGCCACAATCTCATATACCCCATGGCAGCTCTTACCGCGCGCGCGGCATAAGGGCGCCAATCGAACAAAAAGGGGTATCTGAGACTGTGGCCGACTGTACATACCTACTTATGTAGGGTTGTTCCTTGTTTGCCACAACTCAGTTTATATGCTCTGTCTATACTAATTTTGACCAAATGTTGTATGGGGCAGCTGCTTTGACAAACTAAAGATTCTTCTTCTAGCATTCCGTACGTACACTCTGGACTCTACTATACCGATTGAACACATTAGATAAAACCTGTAAGCATGAGATTATGACACAAAGTTGAACGTATTTAGTGCTTCCGGATCGGAATATTCCGCGGTCAATATTGACTTGTGGCACTTCAATAATAGCAAAACTATCTCCAGTTATTATCTAGTTTAAACACTCCACCAAAATTCACTATTCCATTTTAATTCCAGTATTTCGTAAGACATTACCTAGGTAAGCTACGCAAGTTCCTGCCTACTTCGGTTATATCCTCAATTCAAAACTTTGGTAAATATTATGTTGGGTTCCGTAGGAAGTGCTATTTTAATTAAGTAATGCTAAGTTGCCCATCTTAATCCTAACCTTTCTTGGTATAGAAAGTGGCGCCCGGAAAAATCAGGAACTAATCATCCCTTTCTGCTGCGTACACGTATCTCCACAATACTCTACATCAGCGCTGCACAAACCGCGGCCCGCGGTCGCCTTCTCTGCGGCCCGCCAACGAATATAAAAATTGTGAAAATCAAAGGAAAGAACTGTGAAAATCAAATGAATATTATTAAAGTTTCCTCTGCCAACAAGCTAGCGAGAGAAACAAGATGTATCGAGCTATAGACCTCAATAGGTACCTATAGCGGTTCAATCGGATCATGAGAAGCTAGATGCTGGTATTTTTCTAAGATTCTGCTGGGCACAAGATACGTGCCAGTCAGCCGTATTACCTACCTATACAAACACCTAAAATGATCGTTGCAGGTGATAGGTAGGTGAGCTGACATACTTGGCACCGGTGGGCGCACTCACTGCCAAGGTGCCTGCCGTTCCTTGTTTACCGCGAGATGGGCGTGATAGCTGATGTTCTAATTCGCGATTGCGTAAATCAATTAGTGAAAAATTCTAAGACCTACCTCTCTACCCTTGACCCATTTTTCCAATACGGCGGCAATATGGTGCAATTTTCAAAATTTAATATTTTACAAATTAAGACGCATTTTGTGTTTTTATTGAATAAAACAGCCTTACCTTTGAATAAACATTACAAAGTATTTAAAATCAAAGCATTGCTATGCGAATTCAAAGAGAAATTAATTTTATAACTTTTTCAATTTGATCGCAATAGCGTCAAGGGTAACCCCCCTGTAGCGGGCAAAGTATGACGTGAATAGTTAATTCGCAGCGGGGTGTGCTGCTACGAATGTAACAGCACGTCAGAGTGTACACTTTTGTTGTAAAGTCGCCCATATCGTAAGTCATAACTAGGGCATGGATCCCGGAATTCCGAGATTTCGAAACTCCGGAATTTCGGATGTTTTTTTACAATATTACAATTCCGGAACTGAAGTAAATATCGCAATCCCATATTCATATAATTATTTGTAAAATAAGGTACCACAATAATAAAATTTATATTGCTATTTATATATTATTTTTAAATTTATATTTATATATTAATATTGCGTTACAGGCTAAGGGCTAATATATTATTTTTAAATTTATATTTGTATATTAATATTGCGTTACAGGCTAAGGGCCCAGGGCCCTTAGCCTGTAACGCAATGGCGGGTCATTGGCGTCCCGGCAGAAGGACAAAACCGGGCTCTCCTCGTTTTTCTCCTACAACCAGAGAACTAGGGCATGGATCTCGGAATTCCGAGATTTCGTAACTCCGGAATTTCGGATTTATTTTTACAATATTACAATTCCGGAACTGAAGTAAATATCGCAATCCGATATTCATATAATTATTTGTAAAATAAGGTACCACAATAATAAAATTTACATATTTGTAATACAAATTTTGTACTCTCTTACGAAATACCGTAGGTACCGCGCGCGAAATTTGAATTAAAATCGCCGCCATCGACGCTTGCGTTTCGTTCGTTCACCATTTCGCCAATCAGTCAGCGCCGTTCTCGCTCGGGAGTGCATTCATGCTACACAAAATAAATCAAAACTCTTGGAAAAAATTTAAATAATTGCTTTCGTATTTAATTAATTGGATTTTGTAATAATTTAGAATGATTGAAGTTAAGTTTTATCATGCTACAGTGTACAGATTAAGGGTGGACGATAGCAACGTGGCGGTAAATTCAAATTTTTCACAGTTTTTTACATCCAACGAAAAATCGCTGAACAAAAATAGTTTAGCTACAAAATGTAAAAAAACGGTGAATATTTTGAATGTCCCGCCACGCTGCTATCTTCCAGCCTTAACTTGAATAAGTCAAAGCATGGAACCAACATAATAACCTCACTTTTTTGAGAACATTTGAAAAAATATATTCTGCGTTATTGTTTATTTACAATTATAAATATAGTATAGTTATTGTTATAAAATAATATATAAAATATTATCACGATACTTTTTAGTTGAAAAACCTAATAGAAGGCTGTTTAATTGAACTTAGTCAAGAGTTTTGTTGATTTATTTAGTTTTTATAACAAAGATTGGATTTAACAAAACAATTTAATGCCTATTTATTGTTTTTTTATATTTCCTATTCTTTTTTCTAATTCCGGAATTGGTTCCGGAATTCCGGAATCGAACCAGTAGTGTCGTAACTCAGTTCCGGAATCGGAAATCATCCGATATTACAAGCCCTAGTCATAACCGAGTAGAGTGCTAGCGTGTAAGGGTCAACGTGCTGTCGTGTGCACGACACCGCGCCCCTCCGCCGCCGCCGCCGCCGGCTGCGCTCTACTCGTACGGTCGGCCACAATCTCAGATACCCCATGGCAGCTCTTATCGCGCGCGGCAAAAGGGTGCCAATGGAACAAATGGGGTATCTGAGACTGTGGCCGACTGTACCTATAACTTCCGTTATGGGCGAACTGTAAAGTCTGACGTGCTATCGCCTGTACCTCCTCAATATTCTGTGGTTTTTAGTCTATCAAATAACATAAATACGCTACAAAGTACTAGGAAGTATTTTGAGTTATATGAATTACATGAGTTACATGAGTTAGTATTACAGCCTTCCGTACCAGCGCCTCTATTCTCTGAGAAATCCACTCAACCTTTAAGCGTCAAAACACTCGAAAGTAGCCCTTATTGAAATGAACTTTTGTTTTTGACATTTGAAAACGGTTATTTTTACGGTGGATATTTTAGAGAATACAGGGGCAGGTCCGTAGGTGTAATGTAAACTCGAAGCTCTGAAATTCGGATTCTTCCTACGTAACTTTCCTTAAACTTTCATCAGAATTTAAATTAAACTTCGAATCCGGTCATAAACTGTTGGCAGACGCACAAAATACTGTCCCAGACTGAATCCGACGTGATGCGCGCACGCAAATACATATAAAAAAATAAACTCCTTGATTTGGACTTGTTCCAAGTGAACGATTAAATTCACTAAATATCCAAATTGCAACGAAATTGTTTATAAAACACGGTCATGAGTCATGCCCTTAAAATAGCTGTCATATTTTTCTTTCCGATTAATTTTCAGCGCATCTCTCCGCAATACCTACATAATAATATAGAGTCTGTGTAAGGAGCAATAATGTAACAGAAAAAAATTAAAGTCAGAAATTACAAGCTCTTCTACTTTTAGTAAATATCACTTCACTTTTCAGAGAGTAAAAATGTTTGCCGGTAGAATGGAACCCGACCATACGCGCTTCAATGTCTAGAGAAATACCTAAAGAACTACGTAAATACTCTACCTACCTACCTCTTGGACCTAAATTAGACTCCTAGAGTAAACGGCAGAAGTGAACTAGCCTACAACCTTCTAATCTATTAGTTTTGTTTGTTAGCAACTTTTTAAACTCCTCTCACCCCTGGTGAATCGTGGTTCTTTTTTTAATTTAACACGCTTTTATAAGCTTGGCCTGTATGTATGTATGTATGTATGTATGTATGTAACGGAATCTTTGAGCATATTTTTTACCAATTTCCAGAAGTCTGATTAATTTGAAACTTTGCATACGTGGGTCATTTTCATTTTAAATTTTTGAGTGAGCCATAGTGAAAACAGACATCTTTAGACTGAATTTCATTATTACAACTAGTATAACGGCTAGATTAGTATTTTTATAGTACCGGAAAGCACTTTTCATGCCTTTAAATAGCAATTTAAAAAAACTATGCGTCATTGAAACCCTAAAATGTCACAGTTCGTGGCTGTTCCTTTTCCAGTTTTCATTATTATTTTATTTTTGATAGTCTTATTTTTGCCGGTAGACCTGTAGTGATATGTAACCCACGTTTGTACTTAATATGGCTTTACGAATACAGTTTTGAATCATTTTATGGCTTTGCTTTTGGAGTCCTAGCTTACGGATAGTCTTGTTCCTTTTTTTTTTGTCACAGATGTGGTCCTTAGCATTTCGCACACTATCTCGGTATATTATGAATTTCAAGCTCTGGAAACACTGGCGACAAGAAAAGCGAACATCAGCCATTTTGCTTTTTGCGGCAGCGGAACACACAGGAGTACTGATCCAAGTTGAGAACATGTTTTGTTTTGAATTCTGGAAAACGACAAGCATAACCCGTATTAGATGTGGCCATCAGCATTTATCAGGTGGCTGAGCGATCTTCACGACTTTTATAATTTGATAAGGTTTTGGTGTGTAAATGCCGTCAAATCAGTTTCGCGTTGTTAGTGTAGTTTTTAGGTTAGTTTATAATGGCCATGATGCAAAAATGTCACAGGTGTGGTTTTAAAAAGTTGTCACAGACGTGGTTTTATTCAAATTATGTATACATAATTATAATGAAACTAAGTAAAATCGTAAAAAAATTAACTTTATTTGATCTGAAATAATATCTTAAGTTGATAAATATTGATAATATTTGTTTTGACTTTAATAGAAGGACGAATCTAACACTTTTTTTATTTGCGAATAATATCCCAAAAGCTATGACGTTCATAAAAATTACAATGCTAAGTAGTTGTAGGTGTGTTTTAAGTGCATTTCTAAAGACAAACGTCACAAAACTCACAAACGTGGTCGTGAAATGTACTGAATTTCTGTAGATAAGTCACAGACGTGGTCGTTATGTCACAGACGTGGCCAGATTTTTTTTTCAAAATTAATTTTAAAAAAAATTAAAGGTCATTAAGCTCTGCCAGATATACTGGTTAACTTTTGTGATGGTTGTCCATCGAATTCGGTAAAAAAAACACACATCTGTAAGATAACATGCCAGAACACAACTTTTGATAATGACCCACGTATCAAGGACCAATGACAATGCAGTAATTTGATAACAGTTTCCCATTATACCCCTACAGTGCCATTATACAGGGTGGATTTTTGAGACGGGGCAGTAAGGGCAGGTACCTTAACCGTTATACAGGGTGCACTCTAAGTCGATAGCGGAACTTTAAGTAGGCTGTCTACTGATCAATACAAACAACTTGTACTAGGTGGCGACAAAAATAGAGCGAAAAAAATATCAGCTGTTTCATACATTTGGCGCAGTACTGAGTCGACCTTTTGTATGGAACAGCTGATATTTGTTTAACTCCATTTTTTCGCCACCTAGTACAAGTTGTTTGTATTGATCAGTAGATAGCCTACTTAAAGTTCCGCTATCGACTTAGAGTGCACCCTGTAGTAACAGGAAAACGTTCTTAGGAGACCTTTCATAACTTTTTGAGATGTTATGAACTGCATTCACAAATTTTGGAAAAAAAATGTACGGTCAGCAAAAAAATGCTAAAATACCAAAAAAAAATTTTTTTTTGCCAGTCGATTCTCTTTCATGTTGGGATCAAAAGACTCTAAGGAGCCAACTGAGGTTTGAGTACTAGAAATGTCAGAAATTTCCAAAAAAATGATAAATCGAACTAAAAAATTCAAAATAAACAACAGTTTAAAAAAGCTAAAAAAACACGCTTTTATAGCTAACCGAACTAAAAAGTAGAAAATAATTTTTAATTAAGAACAAAGAGTTTAAAATTATAATAAAATTTAAGTTATTAACAGAATAATACAATTCAGAGTAAAAAAAGCGTGGGGTGCATCTCATAGATATTTTCCAATAGAATGATTGTAACATTTAATATATCAAGCACCCCACGCTTTTTACTCTGAATTGTATTATTCTGTTAATAACTTAAATTTTATTATAATTTTAAACTCTTTGTAATTAAAAATCTAAAAGAATTTCTACTTTTTAGTTCGGTTAGCTATAAAAGCGTGTTTTTTTAGTTTTTTTAAACTGTTATTTATTTGCTCTCTGTACTCTTCTAAAGCTAAAGTTTATAGTGAGTAGTAGATGGCGCTCATAGGCTTGGCCATACAAGAACCGGGTTGTGGCTGTCAAATTTCACAAGACTTAACACAGATTAATAATATCTTCAGAAAAAGCGAAATATAACAGCCGTGAAAACGCCTCATTCTAAAGATAACAGACTCTACTCGTGTATGTAGACGCGGCTAAAGAACGAAAAATACCTTAGTGATTATTAGAAGCCTTAGTTAGCTCCCTGTACCCCCTTAGAAGCAATAAAGTGTCCCCAGCGAACGGGTGTCTCCTTTCCTTTTGATTGTTATTTATAGGCCGGGGCCACTCGACCCCATCCTGCTCTCATAAATACCGCATCGAA
The DNA here is from genome assembly GCA_949319315.1 of Zelleria hepariella. NCBI lineage: Eukaryota > Metazoa > Arthropoda > Insecta > Lepidoptera > Yponomeutidae > Zelleria > Zelleria hepariella. Next base: position 16,433,909 of record OX439385.1, read on the forward strand.
TCTCTACATTACTTGTCATTGGCAAGACATTGACCTCTCACGAGCAAGCCCCGTTTTGTGCGAAAAAAAATTAAACACAATTTTCCAAAAGATAAAACTGTTTCAAAGCAGTAGTTAGGTAGTAGCGGAACAAAAACTATTTGCCATAACTAATCTCAGGTATTCCAAAATATTCAAAATAATATAAATAAACCGGCTTAGCCCATACAAACAGTGACATTTTTGACTTCGCGCTACACTAACATACGCTACAAAAATATTTAAATAGTTTTCCGCGCATTTTTTATTATTATCAGACAGACAGAACCATTAGGGTAGGGACCATTTTTAATTATCTACCATTTCCCGCTTATTAGCGCCTAAACATACGCACCAGAACCATCCTGTATTTATTTACGTAGGATCTCTACATTCCTATGATATGATTTTGCGCCCTCCAAAAACCTCGCTTGGTGGCCCTAAAGCTCCTTCTAATTATTTACAGGCAAAAGAGGCCCCAGGCATGCATTTCCGTTATCTCACGAGAAAATAAACAATGAAACTCCAATGTTATCAATGATAACGCTGTACGTTGACCTACGGCTGAGGGTCAAGGTCGTGACCCCAATCACAACATCCGAAACTGTCACTGAAAATAAGCATCATCACCGCATACTCCTTATCTCTAGCTACTTAGATAAATAAAATCCCTAGCATCTGGCTTTGAAAAGAGTTAAATAAGGGTATTTAACTACGATAACAAAGTATTAAACAATTTATACAAACCTGATAGAACACCGGCAGTCTTCCTTCACCGTTCCTTTTTAGTATCTGGAGCACATCACTCGGTAGCACTTTCCTTCTAGTCCCACTTCGACAAATCGACACAGCAACGTAACTTTACGAGAATGTTTATCGTTTTTTATGTATTGTTCTTCACAGGGCACGTGTGGCAGCGCGGTGCGTGCGGTGGACTGAGCGACAGACAAGCGATCTAAGGTCGAGAAAGGGCACACGTCGCCGCGCAGGCGTCGTTTCGTTGACTCTCTCGCGAAGTTTGGCACTGATTGTGGAAAAACTTAAAATCTACCTAGAATGTTATACCTCCTAGGTGCTGGGCAAACCTACTCCAACTAAAAACAGATCCCAGACACTGTAGTGTTTGAGAGGTCACTTCACCCATCTCGTTTGAGTGGAAGGTGCTGGCCAAATAAGTTTGTTTGACATGAACATGAACAACTGATCAAGTCATGATGTCCAATCCGTGAGGGTGCTCTACATACTTCACATTTTCATCAATCGTCGGGCACATAACTTTTTCACCAGGTAGCACGGTAGGTACATGCTAATTCAGCTGCCTACCAGCTGGAGAAGCACAACTTCGAGATAAGTTTTATCCCACTATCGGGTAGCTGCATCTCGCTTCACGCGGTGAAATAAAGCAAGATGGCGATAGCCGATAATGGGATAAAACTTTTATCGTGACATTGTGCTCACCTAGCTGAAGTAGCAATCTACCGTGAACGCGCAAATAACTACGCCGGTATACTGCATGGCATGACTAGTATTATGCGCATGACTCACACAATGTCCACTTTCATTACAAAGCTATTAATAGAATTCATGTACAGAGATACAGAGTCCTATATCGATACTTCTAGTAAAGCAAGATGGAAAGGAATTATTTATAACAAATCGCGTGAAAATATCCAGATTAATACCTAAACCAATTTCGATTCGCAGATCAACCACAAAAAAAAACACAATCGCATAATATGCTTGAAGGAGTAGATAAGTAGCAAATAAGTATTGCTACTTGTTTGAAAAGCGGAAATAGCAGGTGGCTCTACAACTTTTTATTCTGACAGGGGATTGTGGATTAGAAAAAAAGGTTTCCCACACAAATTCGACAAAACAACATTATACATTTTCAAGATCACAACAAATAAAAAGTTGTTCATCAGATAAAAGGAGCTGGCACATACGCCTAACTAAAACTGCAGAGCAATGCTGGTTTTCTTCATTTTAGTGAGCATTGAGTTCGTACGGTGTCCTAATTCTATGGTACGTATGCTGCTTACAAGTTCGTCGCCAGCATTGCTGCTCAACTATGTATTTGAAATCAAATAAAGCTCCAATAAAAATTGAATCTATCATTTTATTAGCAAGTAACTTTGATTAAGTCTTCACAATCTTACTAATCTATCTAAAAATGGAAGATAAGTTTCTTAGGAGTGGGGTTTTTAAAACCGATTGAAAGTGCCTAATCTAGAATTTGTGCTTAGAAATTAAATTTAAGATATAGATAAAAAAATAAGGAGGTAGTATGTAAATTGAAATACTACAGCAATTCTAAAACTACAATATTTCTAATAGACGATAGAGGTATTAATTTCGGGGATAAAACGCTCGTATGAACTTAACATTAATTCTAATAAATATTTCAATGTCAACTTTTAAAACCCTATCCTAAAACTGATATGACTAGTAAAATTCCACTAAGAACTACTTAACAAATAATATCACTTATATCACAGTTTCTATCAAACTTAGCCTATCTTACGCAAAACTTGCCACCACGGAAAAAAATATTTTAGTAAAATAAGGTCCGGTTTCTGAGTTGAGAATTTTACTAAGCACATACTTACGTATCGCTCTGTCACGCTCTTTTGTGAGAAATCTGCAGAGACAGGACGATACTTACCCATTTGCTTAGCAAAATTCTCAACTTAGAAACCGGGCCTAAGTGTTTTTTTTCCAAAATCTCTCACCATAGAATGTCGGTCAAGCGGGTCAAGGAACCCAGAAATGCCAAGAACATAATTTAGTGGCGCTAGTGAAGAGTAAGAAAGAAGCGTACTAAGGCAGGCTTAGCACTGTTAGAAAGTCAATAAGCCTCTTCAGGGTTTCAGTGGAGGTTGGCGCCCGGACCGTGCCTGACTCCCCCGTAGGGTTGGCGCAACTCTCCAACACTTCAACGAGTTCGTGCGGCGTGTGGGGCCCCAACAACAACCCTGGCACGATCACGCGCCCTGGGACCACCCAACCAAGGAAAATCTTCTCACAAACGATCTGAATATTATTATTAGCAACCCCATACTGACACTTCTTCGTGACTAGATTACAAAACGATCGGCAGTCGAAAAAATCACAATCTTTGTGGTCTTTGCAAGCAGAACCATCACCAGTTATCTTATTCACAATACTAACAGGATGGACTGAGTCTAAATCTATGTACTTCACCTTCTTGAGATCATCAGTTATGCCAAAATGGCTCATTTTAACATCACATATAAATAAAGATTCCGCTGGTCCCTTCTGTAATACATTTAGTAATTCTAATATCTTAACTGCAATTTTTACTCTATTCCGCCACTGCTCTGTGCTGTCATACAGAGTAATTAAATGCCAATATCTCGATATGGACTTCATTTGTTGCACAGCAAACATTGGTCCACATGTTCCCATTAATTTGGGAAAAATATCATACTTTTCATACAATTGTAAAGCCAAGTACTCATTGTCTTGTAACAGAGACCAAACATTCGCCATTTCAATGTGACGATGATATGCATCCTTGTCAATTTGGAAGTAGGACATCTTCCGGGCGTCAACATTGTTTACTGTGACATTGAATTTTAGTTTCACATTTGTTTTAATCATGTTCACAAAGTCGACTTCTGTGGGGACCTTTTTGATTGGGTCATCTAGCCATCTTAAAAACTCTAGCTCCTCTGTTGGCGTTTTCCTGGGTGATTTGAAGACTACACTGCTATTGTCCCAAATGCCTGAGAACACTGCCTCTTTGCCCATGTAGAAGTTGTGGCAAGCTAGCGATGAGACACTGGCACCATCACGATGGCACAGTGCCGGACACAGGTTCCCAACTGAGTGACCTCTAGCGTAGCTTTTACACTGGAAATAGGAGAAATATAACATTTATTAAACTTCAAGTACAAACAAGAATGGGTGAAGAGTAAAATATTGATTGAAAAAAGATTAAAAGATTTTTGTAAGAATGACTCAAATAACAATCTGATCATCTTAGGCAAGACATTATGTTATGTGGCGACTGAAAACCTGGCAATATGTCAGTTGCTCATATTGAGTCTCCAACTTAAAGGAACTAAGTACTTTTTCAGCAAGCAGATTATTAGGCAGCCTCAAAAGTTTCTTAGGGTCATGTTGAAGTGTTAAGAACAAAAAACAAATCATACAAGTCATTGCAAATGTACACTTGTCCAGAAGCCAACTTACAACATTACGAACATGCCACTGTGGCTGCAGACTACTACACATGAGACCCCATCTGAACATCAGCACCAGAAGAGAAAGACACGCGCAGGACAGGGCAGCAACGACCCACCGCCGCTTCAAGGACACAAACAAGCCCGCAGAGACCCATGCACAAAGTAGATTCGCTCTTTTCATGCCGGTTATCTGAAATTTTGGAGAAAGATTGCTTATAAATATTACAGCATTGAAATTAAAACTGAAGATTATGTAGAAAATTCCGTTGACTTGACTTACGCTGTAGCTGATCCCTGTATCGTAAAGGTGTATAAGGTTTTTTAGGGAACAGTATTCTTCCTTTCCTGCACTAAATTTTTTGCTTGCTAAAAACTTTGTTTACTTCATCTTACGCGCTGCAGTTAAATAATTATACTGCGGTAACATTTTAATTCCAAATCCAACGTTTGATAACGTTGCTCCTAGCGCTGAATAAATAAAAAAACGTTGAACAATTATGAAGATTTGGTGGATTATTGACAGCTCTTTCTACCAATGATATGCCAAGAAGCGTTTCAATATTAACCGTTACCGTTATGTTGGCAATAAGTAACCATAGACAATAGAAGGAAACCATAGACAAAACAAAAACACTTGTGAGGCGCTCGAGTTTTGAAACTGAACATCAGCACACGATTCCTGAAAACGGGTCTGAACCGGAAAATCAGCACTTGCGTGAGAGTTGATGAACTAAGAGGATTAATACGAATTCTATATTTTTCTCCTTGCCAAATCCACTCACCATTTTCTTGCATCAGAAAAGGCCCACCACTCCTTGTCGGCACCATTCATAAAAAACGAATAAAAAAAAAAATGCTACCTCTGCTTACCCTCTGCGCGATAATGTATGGGTATGAATCGGTATGATGTGTGTGAGAGGCTTGAATAAATTCTTAGTCTATCTATATATATCTTCTATCTATATCTATCTATCTATATCTATCTATATCTATCTATCTATCTATACTTATAATAAAACTCTAAATTTTTGTCTCTGTCTGACTCTACCTGTCTCTCTCTGTCACACTGTCTGTCCCTATGTCTGTGTGTTACCTCATCACGCGAATACCGCTGAATAGTCTTCAGTCAAACAGTCGTACCGTGATAAGTCCTGTTTCCTGGCACAATCTAGGCTATATTATATCACGCTACGACTTTTGGGATAAATGATAAAAGTTGAAATAAAAAGCATTGTTGAGCGATACCAAGGACCATTCCATTTGCCATGGTAAAAAAAACAATATAAGTTATTCGGAAAACCAATCTAAACTTTCTATGAGATAAGGTTGTGTTTTGCATACATGCGATCGGCATGGCCAACTCGATTATTTCATTTTTCCAGTATTCGAAAAAACGAACTAAGCTAATACGATATAAGGTTGTGTTTTGCATGAATAAAAAAAGCCATGACCAACTGGATTTCCTACCAAAAGTATTGCAAGGAAGTGTTTGCATTTTTCGTCAGGTCCCTATAAGTAACCTTAGCTCAGACGGTACTACCAAAGAGCATATAATACACGTACTACTTTGGCTTCGTAGTCGAAAGGTTCTGGGTTCGAACCTTGGCCTGGATGTGATTGTTTTATTATTTTTTTGTTTCGGTTTAGCGCATTTTTCTTTTTGTATTTTTTTTTGTTGTTTTAAATTGTTAAAAAAACTTAGATTTTGTTACTTATTTTTATATTTTATCTTATTTTTATTAAGACAAACAGCAGTACAAAGTGTTAAATCTAACGCTTAAATACATAAGCTGTGTAATCCACAGATAATAGGGTTTTTTCCTTTAGTTATAATAAAAATTCTAGATGGCGCTGTATTTTAGTAAGAATAAATGTCAAACTAGATCACAGATAACCAAAAAGAAAGCCAGATAAGTCTGCGCGCGTCGGGTGGCGTACCGTGGCGTCGGGTGGTATTTAAGTTGCGATGGAAAATAATCACCCGACCAATCGCTTGACCTGACCCCTAATAATCCTTATTTTCTTGCCATTTCTGTTGTATTATGTTACCGGCCAAACCCGATTTCATGATAAACTAGTTTCGCCTTGGCCAAACCAGTCTAACCTAAGCTCGTATGAACGAACCAGTATAGCCTAGGCCAAACTAGTCTAGCCGAAGCTCATATGGATAAACCGGTATTTCCTAGGCCAAACTAGTCTAGCCAAAGCTCGTATGGAGAAACCAGTTTAGCCTAGGCCAATCCAGTCTGGCCTAGCAAGAATATTGTACGCTCCAGGATAAACTAGTATGGCCTAGCCCGAGCTGATATTGACGAACGATTAGGTATGAATGTTACCATATCTCGTAAACTAAGAGGTTTAGCGCAAAAATAACGAAATTTTCGAACCCCTTAAGAACCCCGAAACCAGGCCTTTTACTTTTATAGGTGTTCTAAAAACCGACATAAAGGGTGTTAAACATACAGGGTATTCCTGGAAGTGTGACGGACAGTCGAAAAAGATTTAAAACAAAGGTTAGGTCAGTAGGTTCGGTTGGCGACACACTGACATACCTACCTACCTCTTTTTGTTTTCGAGCGGTCCTTCAAACCGGACAAAATCAGATATACCGTAGACTTTTTGAATGTAGACTTTTTCAAATTCGGCCCATAAATGCGTCCCCTACTGTTCAGATAATTACGGCGGGTTAGTAATAGGCTAGCATTAATAAGTATAATCTGTATTACCCCTACTCAAATAGGGCTAGACTAGTTTGGCCTAGGCTAAACTGGTTTCTCCATTCAACCCAAAACACAACACTTCCCATACATGACTTGTGCAAGATGTACAAAAGCACTTATAATTTATAGGTAGGTATTATTTTAATGAAAATCCGTGGACGGATACACTTGTCAATTTGTGAAACAAAAATTACGAGCAAGAGCAAGCAAGCGGCGCGCGGCGGGGTAGTTATCTGTGAAAAAACCTCGGCACAGACCAATAGACAGTCTGTGGACTGGACAGACTTTGACATTTTTTCTGGCTAAACTCCATTTTCTATGGTGAGAAGAATAGCGCCATCTAGATACGTCTTCATAAACAACAAAAAAAAAAACCCGAAAAAAGCCTATTGTGTTAATGGCAAGTATACCAAATAAATTTTATAAATTTTAAATTATTAGAATTCAAATATGTTAAAACTTTTTACTTTTTTGTGATGATTGTTTTTTCAGCAGGGTTTGAAATTATCAAGATAAAAATAAATAAGCCCTTTGATAATAAGGGATTTTCTGACAGCTAAAAAAAATAAAAAAAATAGTTCTAAAAGCTGTGACAGATGGCGTTGATACAACATGTTTTCTATCACAAAGTAAATTAGTGCTTAATACAGCGAAAATATTTCTTCACTTCATTGCTCTGTGACTTCATCTTTCATCGTTGTAGCTGTCATTCCATTTTACAGTACATGAAAAAGTGCACGACTTTGTTAATGTTCTTGTATGAGTGAATGGTAAATCCGAAAACACTTCATTTTGCTCCACAACTAATACCTTAATGTGTTTGGACGTATACGAAGGCCAACGAGCGCGAACTGGCATACAAAAAATAACATGTCTCGTCAGCGACATCTAGTTCCAAATTTGGAACTACAACTTATGAGCTGTCAGAAAATCCCTAATTAACACGATAATTTATCAAACAGATATAAACCTAGCAATCCTTTTTTAACTGATATCGGATAGGTAGGGCTCAAAGTGGTGAGGCCTTTGCCCAGCAGTGGGACAGCGTAGAGGCCACAGGTAGAGGCTACATAAAAAAAAATACGAAAAACGAAAAGAAAACGCGACGATGCGGGGAATCCCCGCTATTGACGGTAAGTGGCGCGTTTCACAGAACAATATTGGCGCATTCCGATACACGCAGTCGTTGAATGCAAAAAATTACAAGTGAAAATATTTTCGATTATAGTTATTATCAAGATAATTATCAACCTATATTTATCTTGATAATTATCACTTCGAACCCTGTTTTTCAGCCTGTGCGAGGTTTACTAAGCACAAAATTGCGCTTTAAAAATTATCTTTCGTGAAACCCTCCCAATTTCATAAAGTGTAGCATTTTTAAAACTAGAAACTAACCATTCGTTCGTGAAACTTTGTCTTTTGCAACCCTAAATACTAATACTTACTTAAATCGGAGGTTTGCGATTTGTGGGTACTAACATAGACATAATATTCTATACTTATTGGTTCTCTATCTGCCGGTTTCTGATTTTAGAAATTCACGTTAAAGTGACCCGCAATGATACCCTCTACTGGCTTAGCATAGGAAGGGGTTAGAACTTATCTATGGGCCATGGGCGTACTTATAACTCTATCTGTCCCACTCTACGTCGATCAAAAGAGTGAAATGCATATAAACTCCTTAAGCCATTCTAATGCTAAGCTTTATCACGTCTAAACAATACATATATGAACCCGCCGCGTACGTGGCGAAGTTCCTGCTTTATTATAAAATTTATAAATATGTCGTATTGTTTAGATTAAGGATTTTAAGGCTTAAAAAATGCCTTAAAACAAAAGAATTATTTATTTAACAAAAACTGTATCCTAGATTCATAGCGTTTTACGTACCTACTCTATTTATTGTTCTCTTTTGAGCCTTGCTGCCGCAAGTCATGAAGTAAAAATAGCCTTTCTTTTGAGTTTTCCTTCACAGTCAGATTAAAATTAAATGTCTTTGTAATGTAGTAATTTTGAGTTCTTGACACTCTGAGACTAACCCTAAAAAAAAAACGGGACAAGTGCGAGATATATTCGCGAGGAGAGGGTTCCGTACATTCAAAGTTCATTTACGCACAAATGTTGAGAAACCATACAGCGGTCCGCGATGTAGGACTGTAGAGCGCCATCTGTTGGCTTATATGTTCATTTTCCTATATTATTTTATACACCGTGGACTTCTTATAGATTTTCCTGTAATCTATAGGTAAATAACTATTACATGTATTTTTTTCAAAATTTTAGGCTCTGTAGTTTCTTAAATAACTTCAAAACTTTTTATTTAAAAATTATTGAAAAAATATTTGAGATCCTCACGAGCCCTTTCAACTTACTTATGTGTCCCAAATTTAAACACGATCGGTTCTGTAGTTTCGGAGTAAATTGGCTGTGACCGATGGACAGGCAGAGGCACGAGTGATCCTGTAATGGTTCCGTTTCGCCTTTTGAGGTACGGAACCCTAAAAACGCATACGAAGTCGCGGGCACAGCTAGTTTTTTATAAGTGTTTAGTAGTACCTCCTGGTGGCACTCATACTGGATGGGTGAAGTGACCATTCACACGCTGGGCCACGTTTTTTGAGAGTAGGTGCACCATTTCAATAGAATGAAAAAAAAAAACGATTATTCCAAACTAGGCAAAATACAATCCCTCTTCAAAAGCTTAGTACTTTTCAATGTGTGTGTGCATCCTTCCATGACCTTAGCTTCTCACATTACATTACAGAAGTACCTACAGTACAGGCATACAAAGAGATGGTCGTTCATACTCACAGACTCGTGGTTTGTGTTACCCATCCGACTATGTATTTGTGTAAAAGAATACCTAGCTCCCACCTCAGTCGAGGCCAGCAAGAAGTAACGCAATGGCGTTTCGGTAGGTTCCCAGTAGAAGGACAAAACTGGCTTTTCTCCTACAACCAGCGAACTAATTCTTTAGAATTTTAATCAGAATATTCTTTGCTGTAATAGAAAAACATTAAAAGAATAGACAGCATAAATAAATCGTAATTGAAGCCTACAACTGGTAGCCTATCGAGGCACCATTACGATACACACTCAGACCCCAATGAATACTTGGTAAAATTGATTCCTTCGGTCGCAGGTGGAACTAGTTTTCATTTGTTACGCACGAATCCTGCCTGCCTGTTCCATAATAGCCTATCACCGAAAACGGCTGGCCTAGTCGCTAAATAGGAATGGCCTCATTCAATTTCTAGAAATTTAATTGAGTCTTATTACAAGGTACTAAAGTCTATGTAATTTTTTGTAGGGCTCTACAATAGAAAAGCAGTTTCTAACGCTTCAGACTAAGCATAACTGTACCAAAGTTATTAGGTGTTTTAGATTAAAAGATCCATAATAACAAGCTCGTTTTTAAATTTTATTCATGTAAATTTGCAGGTATAATTATTACAAATTATCGTGTAAATCGGGATTTATGATAACTATTACTGGGTTAGAGGTCTTCCTTATTTAGAGCTGGCTTCAATGTAGTCACTGCCAAACATTGTTAAATTTAGGTGACTCATTCAAAATATATAAAAGGCAGTCTCGGAGGTGTGACTTTACAAATACTGCTTATTCCCTAAGGTTTACACTATGAGATTTTTATTGTGATAGTGATAATTTGATAAAACACAAACTTATACTACATGCAGACATACTATCTGCATGGCTACAGTATGCATGCATGATTGTTTGTTACATAGGGTTTCTCTCACTTACTAGGTGGTATAAGTGCAGCTCTAGTCAACTAATAAATTCCTAAAAGATTAATGTGACGAAACCTATTGTCTACATGTCGTACATCACAATTTTTCCTAAATCTATATCTGTATGTACAGGTTCTGGGAAATCAAAGATGTCAGTATGCATGATAATGGACTGGTAGCCCCTCGACTCATCAAGAAAGTGTATTTTATACAACTACTGAAGTACAGGGCACTGAGTCAAATGCACAAATATGCGTAAGTTTGGTGTTATCATTTGGTGACACAATCTATTAACTCTCATAATTTCAGAGACATTAAGTAGAACTTAAGTAAATTTGTGGATTCAGTTTTCAATCAATTTATCAGCATAATAACGTTTTAAGCACACAATTTTATTTCTCAAATATTGATGAACGAAACAATCTACATGTAGATACATACAAATAAAATTATTCACAAAGAAATCCATAAATATACTTTGATCATAACATAAACACTGTTTGAAATACTTTGAATGCTGCCACTACTGATTTCACCATTATTAGATAAATAACAATTCAAGAGAGCAATGCAACTACTCAGCCTCTGGCTGCTTTTCCTCGGGTGTGGCTACTTTTAGCCATGTGTGCTGAAGGCACTCATAAGCAGTGGCGCGACGATTTGGATCAAAGTCCAACATGGGCTTCAAGAAGTCAGCAAAGTCCTCGGCGTCTTGCTTATTCCATTCATACTTTTCAGTGAGTACGGACACTAGGCCCCATGGTTTCAGACCTGTAATGTTACGCAACTCACCCTTCTTGTTGAAGAAAACTTTAGAGTATTTCCCTGAAGCAGCTATACGCTTAGGAATGTCTCCAAGTAGCTCAATAATGTGGGCCAGGTGGTCTTCATCACGGCTGTAACCATCTCCTGAATGTGGCTCAAAAAGGTAGTCTCCAGTGGCCAGCTCAAACGCCATGCAAGCTGTGCTCCAGATGTCTGCAGATGTTCCATAGCCAGCACTCAGCAGCACTTCCAAGGACCGGTACTGTCTGGTCTGGATGTCTTCAGTGAAGTGCCGATGCACCCAGCAGGCATTTCCCAAGTCAGCAATCTTTACCTCAAGGTCACAGATTTCGAAAGCGGGATCTGGCTTCTTCTCCTGCTTTTGTGTTTGAGAATTAAAAGATGGAGGGGAGTCAGTCTCTCCTTCAGACATTGGCATCCCAATATCATCACCACAACCTTGTTTATGTCGCACTTGCACCGCTTCTGCATCTGTGTCGAAAGCCTCATCATCACCCGGGGTTTCTGCGCAACCGTTCACATTAGGTTCATTGTCGGAGCGTGTTGTATCTATGACACTAGCCTCCTCCGGTGTCTGTGGAGAGTCATCATTGTCCTGTGACATGGGAGCGGAATCACTGACCTCGACCTTCTTCTGTTCCTCAATCTCTTCAATTTGTTCCATTTGTTTCTTGAGCAGCATCGATTGGCGCTTTGCCTTTTTCTTTAATTTCTTCTTCTTGTTTCTACTCATCTTGGCATTCACTACTTGCTCTTGAAATTCCTTGGGGGCAGTACTTATTAACGAATGGGGCAATCTCAAGCCCAAGGAATGTAGTTCAGTAGCTTCAGCAGCCAATTTTCGGATGTAGGACTCGTCGACACAAACCAGAACATTCTCTGGTTTTATGTCGGTGTGAATTATCTTGCACTTGGTGTGTAAGTAATCCAATCCTTCTAACACTTGTCGTATGATGGTTTTGACATTGTCTCGCGGGATGCCGCGGTAGTTGGACCGCAGAATCAGCTTCAGGAGATGGTGTCCGAGCACTTCAAACACCATACACACATGGGTGCCGTTCACACCACTAATTTTGAAATCATTTAGCAGCTGCACCGTTTTGTTCCTCTTGGGGTCGGCTGGGTCGCTGTCGCGAACTGATCTCAGGATTTTGATTTCATCCAAAGCAGTTTCAGTGAAATGTGGCGCTGATTTGACGACTTTGAGGGCAACAAACCGTTTATCGACGAGATCCCAGCAGAGCCAGACGGTGGAGAAGTGGCCCCAGCCCAGCTTCCGCGTGACGTGGTAGCGGTTGAGGAACAAGTCGCCGATCTTGACGGGGTGGTATCCGCCCTTGCAGTAGTCCGCGCTGTCTTCTTGCTCCTCGTCGTCGCTCGCGTACTGCTCGTCCTCGTCCTCTTCGATTGTTTCATTGGAAGAACTATGTGTAGGTTCCAGACGGTTCTGATTCTGATTGCGCTGACCATTTCCTTGTCCACCAGCGCCGTGGTCGTCGTCGCGATTTTTCTTCTTGCCCAGTTTATGGCGCTTCTTTTTCGCCTGTATGGCGAGTACCCTTCTATTTACATCGGATTTAGAACTCATTTAGTAAATTAGTCTTCCAACGATTGGTATTAAATATTTTTTATCTTCTCATCTCAACCTTTTTGTTTGAGTATGGCGGCCGGTCACAAAAGTGAAGTCGCCCGTCCGCACAGAACAAAATGCGTGCGCTCGGCGAACGAACACTCGCGAGCAAACGCGAATCCGAGCGAATGACTCTGTTTTTTTTGTGTTACCATATAAAATAATTTATTTTATTAAATCGATCGACTTGTTTATGAAAACGGTCTACCGCGATCTTTGGTGCAGCGTGCCTCTCTCGGTCGCGGAGCAAGAGTAAAAAATACTTGGGTCATCTGCGTGCGTGGTGTGAGCATGAGGATTTGGTATAGGTATTTATACTGCTCTTTGATGATGATCCTAATTTTGTCCCCTGTTCTATTGGAGGTAAGTTTATTTTAGTACCTACCTAATCAACACTACTTTCCACCATTCATAATGCCCCCATTGGCGATGCGTCCAACACTCGTTAGGCGTCCATTCGCCTTTCACTTGGACGTATCGTAAATGGCTACATTTAGCCCAGGTCCAAGTATTCAAAAATCGCAAAACAAAAGTCGACCCCTTTTCAAAGAATAAATAATTAATTCAAAGCACTTCATAGATATAGTACTCTATGTAGTTTGTGATAGATGGCGCTTAGGACACGACTGTCTTTCGCTTGTAGCACAGATTATTTTTGACAGTCGCGTTCCGGTTCTTCTATAGCCACGCCTGTAACTTCCTGTAAGCGCTATCGATGAACTGCTTTGAATTTGTTCTTTGATAACGGCTCATTATGTATAATTTAACTTAAACTAGAAGTGTTAATTAAAAGATTTAATTTAATATAGGTATGATTACATAATACATACTTAACTACCCTAATCCAAATAAAGTAAGTATTAGAAACAAACACTTCTTAGACTAATTATTATTTCAAGTAACTGAGTAAGTAAGGTCCATTCACTAACTGCCGGTTTCTGAATCGAGAAATTCACTAAGCAAATACGTAAGTATCGTCCTCTCTCTGCAGATTTCTCACAAAAGAGCGTGACAGAACGATATTTAGTATTTGCTTAGTAAAATTCTCAATTCAGAAACCGGGCCTTAGGTACTTTTTTGGACAGCGACAATAACTAAGCGAATGGACTTTAATGACTAAGCTATTGATATTTTTAGAACATCAACTTGCTTAGCATGACCCTGGGTTACCGCAGTACATAAGGGTTATAAAACTATATGCTTCTCACTCTTTTGTTTGACGTAGACCGGGATAGACTGAGTTATAAACCCATAGATATGCTCTGACCCAGGCTCATGCTAACCCAGCAGCAATATGAAAATATATTGGTAGGTACCTAGGTACCTACGATGTTTGACCAATGCCTTTCCCTACCTCTCTACAGCCGGCCACAGTCTCAGATACCCCTTTTTGTTCGATTGGCGCCCTTATGCCGCGTGCGATAAGAGCTGCCATGGGGTATCTGAGATTATGGCCGACCGTACCTACTTGCTCTGAGATCTATGCGCTAGACCTATGGGGCATTACTTTAAATAGTGCCTATTGTAACATTAAGTTTTTTTGGTTTCCGCTCGTCTTTTTTTGTTATATTAACCCCATTTTCTTTTACATGTTCTTCATAGATCATGCCGCTTACAGGTAGTAATAATATTCCACTGAGTACCATAAAACTGCCAGCTACAGTAAATGCTGCTGTGTATCCAAATGAATTCTTGAGAACACCAGCCAAGGGGGTGCTGCAAAGACTGCCGACTCCTTGAAACATCAGCAAAATTCCAGTAGCATTCGTTAACTTATCTAAGCCATATAAGCTTACAATGGCAGTGCTTCGCAGAGATGTTATGCAAGAAATACAAAAGCCATACGTTAGGCAGTAAAAATATTGGTAGTATACATCAAATGACATTGACGATAGGATTGTTGATACCCCAGCTGTTAAACAGGTGCATTGAAATAGCTTTAGTGGGTGTACTTTACCAGTCAAATAACCCAAAACTATTCTTCCAATAGTATTAGCAAAGCCTATGGCACTTACAAATAAGTTACAGTGGACTCTATCAATCCCTTCGTCTAGATTGCGACTTGCTATAAAAACATAGGGAACTAAATATCCCACAAAAAACAATAACCCACTACAGCTTATTAAAATGAAAGATGGTTTTTGTAAAAGAATAGGATCCAACATCGTGGCCAGGACCCTACGAAGAGCTGTAGTGCAAAATCCACGCCGTTCACCCAAATCCTTCGCAGTAGCCGCTCTTGAAACCGCTAACCGATATTCAAGGCCAGTTAAATTCTCTTCTGGAATTCCCATCATACTTTTCTGATAAGTCTGTAAACGTTCGACGTTACCCTCGTAAAAAACGTCATCTCGGTATAGTGGGCGATCATGCGGAACTTGGTCCTCCCAATGAAATATTCGTTTTAGGATACCGGGCTTCTGCTTTTTTAAGGTAGATGCTGGTGGTATAAAATCAACTTTTTCAGACATGTCTGTTTTGGACATCATTGATTTAATTTGTTTTATTTGTCGATGAGAAAACCCTCCTTTAGGCTCTTCTGCTGATATAACAAGCTTTGATGCCATAGCTGCTGTTGAAGGCCCTGCTTGGACCTCGCGACTGTTTGTCTCAAGAGATGTTCCGGCACTGTCCTGTATAATAATTGCTGCTGATGTTGGAAAATGTCCGCTCGAGAGGGCACCAAACAGGCGCTCTGTAGCAGTAGGTTGTAATGGTTCGGCGACATTTGATTTGCTGTAGTTTGATTGATTTGAGGTTGGTGATAGATTAGGCAAATAAGTAACTATACGCGTACCTTGTGTTTCATCAACTGCCGTTCGAACAGTGACCGACAAAAGTGGTTTAAATGTCATTCCCAAGAAGTAAATTAAAGATAATGTGCCCGCGTGTAGTAAAGTTGTGTCACGCCACCCAGCTGCTTGGGCTAGGTTCGTATAAATAGGATATTGTACCATTATACCCATACTTGAACCAGATGCTGCAATAGCTAATGCCACTGATCGCAGTCTTTCAAAATAAAACCCGACGACAAGTGAAGATGACATGTTAATAAGACAATATCCAAAACCAGCTGTGAAACCATAGAATAGACACATATTCTCAAAGCTAGCAACAAAGTAAGAAATGAATAATGAAAATGAAGCTATCATAGAACCAGCCATTACACATGCACGAAACCCATATCGATTAATACAAGCCCCTACAACAGGTCCACAAGTATAATACATAGATACCGCAATTGAATTAATAAGAGCAGCAAGAGAATCGTGAACGGCTAAATCCTTCGCCACATCGGCCATTATGCCTCCATATGTAAAAACGACTCCATCTAAGAGAAAAATATTTATGAATGCAGCTGCAACCACAACCCATCCCCAACCACCTTCTTGTGGGACTGATATTTGGACTGCTATTTCAGTTTCTTCACCACCTTCGAGATTATCTGGTCTAGTTATAACTCTGCTTGTGCCGACTAATATACTTTTGAGTTCTTTGGGTTCACTTTTGGTTTCTGATTCTTTAAGTTTTGACTTCAATGGCATTTTGGCGATATCGTTTAGGCGTTTAATTTATTTGTTAATATTTCATACTGCATTTTGTATGACAGATGCAAGTTGACCGTAGGTTTCTACTTCTCTATGCTGCATTATGTATAACTAGCTTTTGCCCGCGACTTCGTCCGCGCAGACTTAGTTTTTTTCCCGTTATCACAATAAAACATAGCCTATAGCACTTAACAATAACGTAGCTTCTCATTATTGAAGGAATTTTTATAATCGGATTAGCAGTTTTATAGATTACCCCCTACATACGTACATACTTACAAACTTTTCCTCTTTATAATATTAGTGTTGATAGCTAGCTAGTGCCCACGACTTCATTCACGTGGCTAAAAGAAAAAGGATAAACGTGGTGATTTTGCAAATTGTACCTAGCATATTTTTTACCACCTAGTAGGTATGCTGTACCTACTTAAAACACACCCCATGCACTATCAAAGCGTTAGCACGAGATTTCGCTCCCGTGGACCACGCGTTGTTGTCTGCTTCCAAACTGAACGGAGCAAAGATGCAGATACCTACTGTTAAAGGCGTCTAAGGCCCGGTTTCTGAGTTGAGAATTTGGCTAAGCAAATGGGTAAGTATCGTCCTGTCTCTGCAGATTTCTCTCAAAAGAGCGTGACAGAGCGATACGTAAGTATGTGCTTAGTATAATTCTCAACTCAGAAACCGGGCCTAACTGATTTAACGCGGGTAACCTACATTTCAAGAAACACTCAAAGATTATCTTTTCTTTTTAGCCCTATTCTATTATTTTGAGTCCGCTAATCTGCTACTCCTTATTGCAAACTTTCAGTCTGGGTTGTCTCTGTTCAGTTGGTCTCGCCCCAAGTCTTCGTGCCTTTGTGGCCTTTGTGGTCGTTGTGGACACTGCCTCTACCGATATTAGAGAGCCCTAATGCATAGTTTGATACCCAAGTACATCTCGTTTGCTTGCGCTGTTTGGTGAATGAATATTTATCAGCATTCGCTGCAGTACGTCACAGGTCTCAACATCTCTCTGGCGTTCAATAAAACTGTAAAAGATCTCCAACAGAGCTAGTTAGCGTCACCTACTCGTATTATAGCCACAAAGTTACTTAACGGAGAAAAACTTTAAGAAATTTTATTTTATTTTTTATTTTGCATCATACCATTTCAAAGAGAACGATCATAATAATTGGGTTCTGACACCAGAAAATATGAGATAATATCAGGAGATACTTAACCATATTATTTCTATCACATTGAATAGAGTTTTTTTCTATGAGCTGCTCTTCTGAAACACCCAACGCGCCTTCTTAGCATCTACGATACCATAGTCTGAAACAACCGTTTTGAATCGACGGTCTTATTCTTCTTTCGTGTTGAAAGTGTCACACACACACGTCGCGCTGCGGTCGCCTCCAGGAAATCCGATAAGCTGCACTGTGGAGCATCAGGACAGGTATGAAGACGCGAAGTTGTCGGTATCGTTTAAGATTGGCACAAAACACCTCTTCTGGCTCTATTTCTCACATATCTTTCATGCGGGCAACACCACCACGCAGGCGGTTCAGGGATTTTCACATGCTCCAATCTTCTCGTCAGTCTGAAGTATGTGGAAAGCCTATCAGAGTTGTCAACAATGAATAGGCGACTATGATATTATGTAAAAGTGCACCTGTCCAGTGTCCAGTCCTAGGTACTTACTTAATGGAAATAAAGCGATCATGGTACTAATGTTACACCATCAATGGCTGATGTTATGCGCCTATGGTCGCTCGGGACTCTACACTTGCACAGTACTCACAGCAGATTTTTTGGTCAGAACATCGTATCTTCATTTTTCTTCGAGGTCTGGTGCATCCTATTCTTCCCTGAATAACCAGCAATCAGCAATGCACTCAACGGACGTCCCATCTCGTCTGGCCAAAAGATCTCAGGATGCAACCGCAACTTTGTACAGAGCTTTGATAAAACTGCTGGATGCAGAGTTTTTAAAGTAAGGATTTATTGGCTCTTTCAGATTGTAAGTAGCTATCACTGAACTTATGTATTTTGGCCGTTTTGAGTAATTAAACTTGTAGATTTTTCCTTAATTGCTTTGTTGATATACCATTTTTGTGACAGTGACGGATGACAGTGATAATTAAAAACAACTTCTTCACTGTTGTTCATCGTTTGAGTTTTGCGGCACATTCGGGCCTGTTTGGTGCATTAAAATTCACCGTTCTTCAGTTTTCGATGGATTTACGAAAGTAAATAGCTCAACGCTACATGATGACAGAGGGTCTTTGGTAAATGGTTGTGTCGTTCAGTTTTATACAAATAGTCACTATATGATAATCTTTGTGTGTTTATTTTGCTCCTAAGCACCAAAGCGTGATAATATGTAGCCTATATGTTATTCTGATGTCTCAGCTATCTACATTCCAAATTTCATCCAAATCCGTCCAGCGGATTCAGCGTTATAAGGTAACAAACACACTCACTCACTCACTCACTCACTCACTCACAAACTTTCGCATTTATAATATAAGTAGGAAGGATGACATTATTGGAATGTCATTGATGGTAGCCAATGAAATCGTCTAAACTCTAATTTAAAAACCGAGTCCATGGAATGACAGTTGCTACTGTCAGACAAAGCCAAACTGGTCACCCGATCGGCTTTATCTGACAGTAGCAACTGTCACTTCGTGGACTCGGATTTTACATTAGAGTTTAGCTTAGTCGCTTCGTTGCTTCGTTGTATTCAAGTGCTGCTCTCCTTTGAAGGCTAAGTGACGTAGAAAAGTAGGTCGGATACCTTCCGTCCGATAGGTAATAGGTACCAGCATGAAAAAAATAGACTGCAATGAGCGGCAGTTCTAATCCAATGCAGCCAGGGCGCGAGCAGCGAGCAGTGCAGCAGAATGTTAAATAAGTAGCCGCCTATAAGGCTGGTATTTATACTAACAGGTGTTGTAATTTAAGAGTGCGAACGAGTACGCGTGAGTTTGTACTTAAAGTTAACTGTCCGCTGGTTGGCGCGCGCTCGTGAACTGCGAGAACTATACCTACCTTCATGAAAACTCAGTAGAGATGTTTTACATAATTTTATTGTTGTAAATATTAGGTAATACAACAACCACTATAACTACAAACTGTTTCTCACCTGCAAGCGTAGCATAAGACTCCATGGGTATCCATGGGTTTACATAACTCTAGCTATCTCACTCTTTTGTTCCACGTAGAGTGGGATGGCTAGAGTTATAAACCCATGAATACAAGCGTAGGATAAATCTACGCTACGCTTGCTGCTGCGTTTTTGGCATCCGTTGATGAATTATCATTTCTGGGTAGATTCACTAAATTCGATTTTGTGTTTTCTTTAATGACCAAGCTGGCTACAGGAAATATTACGACACAACTCGATAACATAAAACTTCCTGCCACAACAAATGCTACTGGATATCCAAATATATCCTTGATAATCCCAGCTAAGGGTGTACTTAATAGACATCCGAAGCCTTGAAACATTAGCATAATACCAGTAGCATTCGTTAATTTATCTAAACCATACAATGTCACAACGACTGTGCTTCGCAGAGATGCTATGCAAGCTATGCAGAAGCCAAATGTGAAACAATACAAATGTTGGAAATACAAATTGTATGAAATAGAAGAAAATATCGTAGCTATACCAGCTATAGCTAACATACATTGAAATAGCTTTAGGGGGTTAAATTTTGAAGCTAAACATCCCAAAAGTATTCTCCCAAGAGTATTAGAAAATCCAATAACACTTACAAATAAATTACAGTGTGCGCTATCAATCCCTTCTTCTTGATTGCGACTTGCTACATAAACATATGGAACTAAATATCCCACAAAGAATAAAAATCCACAGCAGCACATTAAAAAGAAAGATTTCTTCCGCAGAAGAATGGGATCTAACATTGTGGCAAGGACTCTCCGCAAAGCTGTTGTGCAAACTCCGCGATGCTCTTCCAAATCCTTTTTTGTAGCCGCTCTAGAAACCGCAAGCCGGTATTCAAGGCCAGTTAAGTTCTCTTCTGGAACATCCATCATACTTTTTTGGTAAGTAGGTAAACGTTCGACGTTGCCGTCATAAAAAACGTCATCTCGATATAGTGGACGTGATTCCGGAATATGCTTTTCCCAATGAAATAATCTTCTGAAGCAGTTCTTCTTCCAATTTAAATTTGATGTTGGTTTTGGTAAAACATCTACTCTTTCTGATACACTTGATTTTGACATGATTGATTTAATTTGTTTTAACTGTCGCCGTGAGAACCCCCCTTCGGGTTCGCGTGCAGTTATAACCAGTTTGGATACAGTTGGTGCCGTCGAAGGTCCTGCCAGGGAAAGTGTCTGCTGAAAGCCTCCACCTCCTCCTCCTTCCTCCTTTACGACTGATGCAGCTGTTGGAAAGTTCATGTTGGAGACAGTACTAAACAGACGCTCCGTGGGAGTAGGCTGTAATGTTTCGACCTCTTTCACTCTGCCGGAGGGTGTCCTACTCGAGACAGTGGCGACGCTCGGTAGATATGTAACTGTGCGCATGGCCTGTGTTTCATCAGCTTCCGCTCGAACCGTTACGGATAAAAGGGGTTTAAATGTCATTCCTAAGAAATAAATTGTAGCAATAAGGCCGGCTTGCAGTAAAGTTGTGGTACGCCAACCAGATAATTCAACTAAACTCCTATACACAGGGAATAATACCATAATACCTACACTGGAACCAGAGGCTGCGACAGATAATGCTACTGCTCGCAGCCTTTCAAAGTAGAACCCCACAATAAGTGAAGATGACATATTAATTAATGAATATCCAAAACCAGCAAAGATACCATAGAAGACACATAACGACCCGAAGCTAGGGACAAAGTATGAAATAAATAAAGAAGTGGAAGATATTATAGAGCCTGCTAATATACATGCGCGAAAACCAAATCGATTTATAAATGCAGACGCAATTGGTCCGCAAGTATAATACAAGGATACAGCAATTGAATTGACAAGAGCCGCTAAAGAATCGTCAATATCAAAGTCCTTGGCTATGTCAAGCATTACACCACCAAACGTGAAAACCATTCCATCCAGAAGGAAAATACTAAAAAATGAAGCTGCTACGACGACCCATCCCCAACCACCTTCTCGGGGGACTGATATTTGAACTGTTATTTCGGTTTCTTCACCTCCTTCTAAGTTATCAGGTCTGCTTATTATTCTGCTAGGAGAAACCAAGATACTCTTAATTTCTCTAGGTCTATTCTTTCTGACGTCTGGCTCATGTATTTTAGATTTAAGAGGCATTTCTGACTTCAGCGCTGCCCAGAAGACTTTATATTAATTTGTAAGTATTAAATTTATTATTTTATGATGATAGACAGCAACAGATAGTGATACAATGTTGTGACGGAAAAGACACAAGACAAAGCAAACACAGATTCTCTGACAGAAGTACCTAAATCGGTTTGATAAACCTCATTATTGTCTATGCAAAGCTGATTGCTTAGCTCAAGAAACCTATTCTTGTGCTAAGGGTCTAACCGCTCTATATCTATCTCGCACTTTAATCTACGGTATAGTGGGATGTTCTATCTCGCACTTTTGATCTACGGTGGAGTTAAACCCGTAGATATGTTCTAAGTTTCTAACCCATTCTTGTGCTAACCCAGATGAAGCGAGCGAAGGCTATCCCGTGTGAATTCGCCGCTAGAGGCGTTAGTATAGCGTAAGGTCCAAAATGTCACTGTATGAGATGAGCTGCGCGGGTGTATTTATAATTACTATTAGAATAATGTTGTGAATATTTTGTAATACCTAAGATTATTTATGGCTAAGCAAATAGCTGTTGTCCCGTTACTAACAACTGTTTGGGAGATAGTTTTATGTGTAGGTACTTACTCCTTATTTTCCGAACAAAATGAGTCTGCCCAACACTATTGAATGCTCGATGTGTATTGATTGTATGTACAGTCTTAAGGCTGGAAGATAGCAGCGTGGCGGGAAATTCAAAATTTTCACAGTTTTTACATTTTGTGGCTAAATTGAGCTATTTTTGTTCAGCGATTTTTATTCGCGGCAATAACAGAGTATTCTTTTCATTATTGTAAACAACAGAACAACAATAATTCCGCTGATTATGTGTTCTGGTCTACGAAGCAGTGGCACTGACCAACAAAACTTGTCGTGGACCAGAACACATAATCGGCTCATAGTTTAGCTATAAATGTGAATTATTTTTAAAAAATGTGATTTACCGCCACGTTGCTATAGTCCACCCTTAAGGCTCGGTATAAGGCTAACTAGCGCCACCAATGTTAAAAAAATCATATCTTCCTTTAGAAGAAGTTTCTGAAAAAATCCTAAGATGAGCCTATGCGCCATGCTTTTCTAGATTTTTAAGTGTAGATAGGTACCCTCTTCAAAATTTATTTTAAGCTAAAAAATTTTCAAAAATTTATTAGCTTAAGACTAGAAATTGAGTTGGGTACCTACACTTAAAAATCTAGAAAAGCATGGCGCATGAGCTCATCTTAGGATTTTGTCAGAAACTTCTTCTGAAGGGACAAATGATTTTTTCAACATTGGTGGCGCTAGTTAGCCTTATACCGAGCCTTAAGGTATTAAATATTATTTGAATGTTGGTTTACACGCCGTTAGGAAATAACTGGACCTTACTCGCCAGTGGCGCCAGCTAGTGAGACATAAACGACAGCCGTACTTTGTTTCAGAGCTTTGCAAGCACATGTTAGCTGGTTTCACTCGCATTATCTAAAGTTATTTACCTATATTGTGCTAAGGTCAGGTCAGCTAGAAACTGATACAACCCCCACTTCTCATTAATAGTTCCCTCTCATAGGTAGTTCCGTTCTGGCCCTCCTCATTTAGTTTAGGGTAATGCGCGGTTTACATTATTCCAGCACTGGAATACTGGAATAATGTAAACCGCTACTGGAATGCACTTTACTCATTCCAGTACCGGTTTACATTATTTAATTTTCAGTAGCATTCCAGCGCTGGAATAATGTAAACCGGGCATAAAAGGGCTTCTTCAGTGTCTCCCGTCCTATACAGGACATGCTAAGCATACGCTTAGCATGGTCGTTTTGACACTCTCTCGAACTCGAGTGACAGTCGTGCCATGTCTATTGTGCGAGCATGGCAGGCGGGACTCGAGATGGCAATAGATTAGGGTCATGTCGAGCAAAAACTTAGTTATTGCCATTTTAATAAAAAAAATGTATTTTTGTCTCCATCGCCATGTTGGCGTAGAGTCAACTCGAGCCCGTCCGACAAGTTGACAGTTTTGCATAGAGAAGGGCCTATCTCGGGCTTACCATGCTGCCCGTACCGTCCGATTAGTTCGATTATGATTATGCTTTACTAGATTTGGTCTAGCAACACTGTTAAAAACGTAACCGTCAACTATCTGTCAAACCGAAAAACGTTAATTTTGTTTTGGCAGATTCACGCGCTAGAATCAACCGGACCAATCGTCTTGCCGTATACACGAGTGACCGTCTTTAGTGAACGCCTCCCATTGGTTGAAAAATTCAAGACGTCGTTCGCTCCAACACAGACGATATAACATATTTTTTCATTTTTTGTAATCTGTGGTCAAGATGGTGGAAATGGAGTAAACTCGGGGAGTAAATGTTGTTTGCAGGTTTTTATAAATTCACAAGTATTTTTAAACAAGAAACGTGGGTTATAGTGTTTGTTTGTGTCCTTAATTGTGTACTCGTGCGTTCAAAGACACCGTATAATTGTCATCAAGCTTTAACAAGGAAAGTTCATGTGCAGAGTGGTTCTTAAGATTAACCTTCGTTAACTGAAACCCTCTATCCATTATCTGATGAAAGACTCCTCAAACAGACTCATACTGTCTATTCGTAAGTACTTGAACTGGTTTTCCACACCTAACCTAACTTATCAACCCTTTATCAATCAAACGCCTGGGTCTGTAACGCAATAGCGATCGATGGCGTCCCAGTAGGAGCACTAAACCGGGGTTTCCTCGTTTTTCTCCTACAACCCGCGAATTAATCCTCTAGAATTAGAATCAGATTATTCTTTGCTGTACTACAGAAACATAAATGTTGGTGGGTCAAGTTGGGGGCGGGTTGAAGGTTTTGAAGATACAATTACTTTACTTACTTACTGTGCTGTAGCAATGACTTTGAATTACTTTGCAGGTATTTTATTTACCTTTATCAAAGATTGTATCGCGCGCTATCGTGGTCTAATTAATTAATTTATTTTTCCTATGCGTATGGTTCATCCCAAATCCCCATCTGCACATCAACTCGGCGTTCCTATCGCTCGCTGTAAAAATTGCTATAGGCCCGGTTTCTGAGTTGAGAATTTTGCTAAGCAAATGGGTAAGTATCGTCCTGTCTCTGCAGATTTCTCACAAAAGAGTGTGACAGAGCGATACGTAAGTATGTGCTTAGTAAAATTCTCAACTCAGAAACCGGGCCATAGTCTATCAAATATCTAAGAAACTTTTTTCATTTCAGGTCTTCGACAAATCAATCCATGGACTGTTGAGTATATTTAGAGAGCAAGCCAGTATCTCACCCCAGAAGCAAAAATCAACATGGATCAAGATACAATAATCAGACGGCTGTTGGCATTCCATGCGCCCCAAGTGGCCCCAACCATACCTAACTATTCTTATTAAAGTGAAACTTATTTGCATTTGCAATGATTTTTTGCTAGAAATTAGAACCGTGTCGTCGTTTTTCTGGAATATGGTACTTTTATAGGTATAAATAAAACCCTAATTTTTCCACACCTTTTAATGGTAGGAGGCCGTAGCTGATATTAAAGCTCCAACTATGTATTTGTAAGTTTTGTAACCTAAAATGTATTTTGTGGAGTCACTTGGTCTGCTTTTATCTGTGTCATATTATATTTTTTATTGGAATAAACAAATTTCGATAACTTCATTGTCTTTTCATGAATACTTCTAAGTAATATGAGAGCTACAACAGAAGTATCGACAAAATCATCCCTAGCATATCGATATCGATGAACTGACTGTCGACAACACTAAAGGTATCCATTTTTTGACACTTTGACAGCTCCACTATGGCCGGAGCGTTTGTAGGTTTTGAAACGCATCTGTTCTTTTTTAATTTGTGGGCAGATTTTAATTTGGAGGGAAACTTGCGTTGGTTTACGTGTTAATTATTTAGTTTTATTACCATTTTCCCAAAGAGAATACACTACATTTGCCAAGCTATAGCTTTGGAACCCGAAGCAAAATTTAAGGGGCATTACTGTGAAGACACCTTGGATAAGAAAATGTCTCAAACAACACTAACCACATTCTTCAATAGCAGAAAAAGACCTGCTACGGAGGATATCATTAGCTCCAAGAACAAGAAGCTCCATTTAGAACGATCCACTGAAACTAAATCGGGTCGTAAAATTCCTTCTCTCATTCCTGCCAAAGATGGTGAATGTTGTATCAACCCGAAGATCCCCAGCTCAACGCAAACCTTAAAGAATGAAGTGAGCTCTGCAGAGAAGAGTGAATCCGGCAAACCACGCCAGCAGTCGGAGCCGTCCACGTCTCAGAAACCATCGACAGTATTCTCCAAAAAGTCCAACGCAAATAATGTGCCTAGAACGGCAGAGCCCTCCAATAACGAAGCAGTGAGCTTGGCACGTAAGGACCTTAGTTTAGGGGACATACGAAAGAAACTAGCCAGTAGTTCAAGGCTAGCAGAGCTAAAAGCTTCAGCAGATCGTCTCAGCCGCGGCATACAACAGCTCAAACAGTCCAGTGACAAAAGAAACCTCAAGGAGTTCAAGTCTATTGATGTGGAAGTACCATCAAGGTTTGTATTGTTTTTAGTCGCTATCTAGCAGGACTAATGTCCTCGTTTGCTAAATTAACTTATACAAAATTCTGTTTGCAGTCCAAGTAAGAGGCAAGTGCAGAATGAGTTGCTGTCACCGAAGAAGAATGAGAAGCCGGTGGGGCAAGCGGAGCAGAGACTGCTCATGTCACCCAGGAAGGTTGTGGTCAGCCCCATCAAGAGCCCGAGCAAGGTATTGCACTAGTTTCATCTCATTCTGACCCGCTGGTTCACCTAAATAAAAAGATAAATGAGAATAGAGAGTTACATGTTGTAACCACGTAACAAAACTATTCCCATTCAATGCTTCTTATTAAAACTTCAAGTAGGTAAATCTGATCTATAGCTCTCTAATAATAGTAATTCTTTGACTATTAGTAGATTTTGGCTATGTAGGGGGATGAGCCATGGGGTTAATTTATAGTGCAGTTTGCCATGTGTGTATAGTAGTGCCCATATCACACAAGTTTAACCCAACAACTAAGACAGTATCCTGATGGACATAGACTTATTGAATCCGCAACCAGAGCCAAATCAAATGCATTGGTTGGGTTGGTGGGTCAAGTTGGGGGCCGGTTAGTGTATTTTATAAGACACAAGAAAGTTTTATCTTCATACAGTCTTCTTTTGAGGTTAGTTTGTCAATTAAATTTTCTTTTGCTTTCAGGTGCCAGCATACATCAGACATGCTTCACTGGCCACTGCCACCACAAGCCTGCCGCTGCCGCATCACTACAGGTTCCTGGCCGAACTCTTCCGTGGAATGGAGACGGTTGTGTCCCTCCTCTACAACAGGAATGAAAAGGTAACATTCGCTAAACTGAAGCCCTCAGTGCAAGAAATGCTTAAGAGAAACTTCACTGAGAAGCACCTGGCTCAAATAAAACATCTGGTGCCAGATTTCTACAACTTTGAGGTGCAAAAGATCAAGAATTTCAGTGCCTCATCCCACAAGGAGTCGTACGAGTTAATAGTGTCTCCCAATTTCCCCAATACTGCGACGGGCATGAATCCGACCGTCCTCTTGGAAAGACGCAGATATTTCTTTGACACTTTGCTGCAACTTGTGAAGAAGCACCACTCTCAGTTCTTGCAGTCCCTAGACCCGCCAATGGATATTGCAGACAACAAGTTGACTCGCTGGCATCCAGAATTTGAAGTTGAGAAGGTGCCTGAAGTGGAGAGCGCCAAACTGCCAGAGATGCCTAATGCTGAGAAGTACTCTTCCGCCCAAGACGTCTTGGCTAAGGCCCGTGAACTGTTCAAGTGTAACACCAAGATGGAGAGAGCACTAGAGAAGCTGGCCCAGGCTAAAGTCAGAGGACTTACAGAGGAGGAAAAAGCAGCCACTAGACTTGGGGATAAAGCTGAAAGTGCCTCAAACGCTGCTACTCAGACTCAGCCATCCATCAGTAATGTCCCCATTCTGAACCCAGCATTGCGTAACCTCCCAGCTTCACTACTGGAGAAAGTGAGGGCCAAACAGGCAGCCAAAGCCTTGGAAGCTATGACCCGGTCCACAGAACAAGACCAAAAGTATTTCATCTACTGTAGACTTCCAGACCTAGCCAGGACTTTGAGAAACATCTTTGTGACTGAGAGAAAGAATGTTCTAGCACTTAACATTGTCCTTTCTAAGCTAGACAGTAGCTTCAAGGCAAACGTGTCTTCCAGTGATCTGCAGAGAGACATAAAAATACTAACTGTGGAGGTTCCAGAATGGGTCAAGCTACATGATATCCGGAACGTGTCTTACCTCAAACTGGATCGAACTGGTGATTTGAAAGTGGTGGTCTCCAAACTAGAGACCTTGGCTGACAAATACAAAGTTGATTGATTAGGTTAATTGTTATTAACAATTTTAATTTAATTATTCCCTACTTAAATCTACATTAAGAAGACTGATGATGTTAGTTGAAGTTTGATTATTGCACTCATATTTTTATAAGTTAGTTTTTAAATGACCCCACAGATATCTTTCAGATATTTGCATGGAAATATCTTGTTGAATTGATTATGTATGGATTATCTCTTAATTTGAGTAAGTATTCTTAGGACATGATTATCAAACGGTAAGTTTCTAGACATTTTATTTTGTATAATTGTGTTACAATCAACTTTTTCCTTCTTTTACTTTGTGGTATTTTTCTACTTTTTAGTATTTCTTTTCGATTAAAATGAGAGCATTGATAAAAATATATTTTATTGTTATCATTCAATGTTCTCAGTCCATAAGTTCGTAGTTAATGACACCTCCGGTTTTGTATGGTTCGATGAACTTCAGCAAGATGTCATCTGGCACCAAATATTCGCTGACGACAGGATCTTTCTTCATATTTTCCAAATATTCCAACTGAAAATAGAAGACACTTTATTAATGTTCTGTAGCTTTACAAGGGAAAAGGGCGAAGTGGAGAAAAAAAATGGGGATTAAAGCTTCGAAGAGAGAGAGCTTTGCAAGATCCCTATCAAAGCTCTATATTTTGCGTACATTTCTGTACATGCTTAGATAGATGATAGGGCATAGTCGAAAGACATTATAATAATATGCAACATGCGAAAAAATCAACAATGGCTTTAGCTGCTGCTGACTACGTAACCAACTCTACACTGTGCACTCTAAGTCGATAGCAGAACTTTGAACTGATTGTACTAGGTGGCGAAAAAAAGGAGCGAATAAATTATCTGCTGTTTGATACATTTGGCGCAGTACTGTCGAGCTTTTGTATGGAACGGAAGATATTTTTTCGCTCAATTTTTTTAGCCACCTAGTACAAGTTGTTTGTATTGATCAGTAGACAGTCTACTAGTTCCGCTATCGACTTAAGAGTGCACTCTGTAGTTTCAGCTAACTCACCAAAGACTTGTACTTTGCCCCTTCAATCTTGAGTTTGCTCTCTTCCTTCTGCATCGCTAGGACCCTCTCAAACCAGGGCCAGATCATGTAGTCGGCGTACCCTGGCAGCTCGCCGCCGAAGAACTTTGTGCCGCGTCCCCTCAACTGCTCCTGGATGAAGGCCAGAGCCTTGTGGTACGAGGCGACGCTGTCTTCTGTGACCGATTCGGGGGCCTTCAGGATTCTGATGAAGAGGCTGTGGATCTGTTGAAGTAAACCGACAGTTTAGTTACAGAGCGTCGGTAGGGTTAGCCCTAGTCAGTCTGACTGTTAGGTACATTTCCTGAAGAGTCGGGACGGGAATAGTTGAGTCAAATATAATTTAGATATCATAAAGAACTGTGGCGCTTTGATTACGTATCTATCAGTGATGGACCAGCCACCGCTTGCAAGACGAAAAAAATACACTTTTAACTGCCTGGTGGTATGTACTTAACGCTAGTTCGCTCTTCTTAGTGGGAGTTATACAGTATGTCCACGGACTGCACCGCGCCACTTAATTCTGTGGTAAAGCATCATTAGTGGAACACGAATGTTTATTTTGAATACTGAGTTTTTTTATTTTTTTTTTATTTTTATTTTATGCTATTCGTGTTCCACTAATGATGCTTTACCACAGAATTAAGTGGCGCGGTGCAGTCCGTGGACATACTGTATTCTATGTAGTAAGAAGTAGGCAGGAGCTTTTAGACACGGCTTATAAGTAGTCTATCCCTCAATGCCGAGGATCGTGCGTGACCATCACTTGAAAGTTTGAAAGTGGCGGGTCAGCTCGTGTAGCTGTTTATAGGTAGTAGGTACCTCGTGTAGGTGTTTAAAGGTAGTATACCTATGTAAAAAAAAATACACTTACTGGTCCACTAGCTTCGACAATGATTTTGTCAAAGGCCTTCAGGACAGGGTCCTTGGAGAGCAGCGGCCTCTGCGGGTAGACATCGTCCAGGTACTCCACCGTTACCAGGCTCTCGTAGATCGAAATGCCTTCTTTGATCTCCAATGCTGGTACTTTCGCTGTGAAAATCAAATAGCATCGTTTATGAGACAAGGGCTAGTCATTAGCACTAGATTTTATGTTGCAGTGCAGATAGGTATAGTAGAGACTAAAAACTTCTTATTCCTGCACTACGAGAGCTCTCCACAATGTTTGCAGTACACCTAGGCCCTAGGCCATCCCCATCGGACAGCCCCGGATCTAGGGGTCGGGGGCAAACCGTGGCAGAGGAACACTGGGGAGAGGTGGCGCCACTATCAAGTCTCTGCCCCGGTTCGAAAAATCGTATTTATTAGATCCAGAGCTGCCATCGGATCCGTTTCAGCCCCCGGCGGCACGGCACCGCGACAAACTTTTTTATCTAGTAGTCTTGGGTTAGGTACGTACGTAGGGAAAAAGCAAGATGTCGTGCCGCCTTGATCCAGCGACATAGAAAGCCTATTGTATCCTGCGCGAGTAGGTATTAACCTGATTAGACAGATGATACAAAAAGAGCCGTAATTATGGTAACAACTGTTTGTGGACTATTGCGATGGTCACCTTGAGATGGTCATGCACTCCTTTAGAACCTTCTCACAATAGAATTGAAGTATTTTCAGACGTACCGAAAGCGCTCTTCTCAGGTAGCCATTCTGGTTTGTCCACCAAGTTGATGTTGACGATCTCATAGTCGATTCCCTTCGCGTTTAGCGCAAGCACTGTCCTTTGCGCAAAGGGACAGTAGCGCATGTTGTAGAGACGAAGCTTGCCATTGTAAGGCGGGAGGGGATCACCTGAAATTAGATACCTATCTATAAATATATTTTAGATACCTATTCTCGATAAAAGACTAGATCGACGGTGAGAAAGAGCATTGTACCGATCGACCTCGAAGTTATTGTAGAATAACAGCTAGGTACATAAGTAACCAAGTAGGTACTGTTGCTTCTGCATACCCTCCGAGTCCACACAATACCCCTCCTGGGATATTTGCGGGTACCTATAACATTGTACAGTCGGCCACAGTTTGAATTCACTGATTGAATTTACACTTTGCAATTTTTTAATTGACCAAAATGTTATTAGGATTATTTAATGAAATGACAATACTTGCTTATTATTATAATAATCATATTACATTGAGTAATATTAATTTAATTTATTTTATACTTACTTCCTGACATGCAAATTTTACTTTACCAATAAAAGAAACTAAACTAAACTAAACAGTCTCAGATACCCCTTTTTGTTCGATTGGCGCCCTTATGCCGCGCGCGATAAGAGCTGCCATGGGGTATCTGAGATTGTGGCCGACCGTACCTACATTGTTACTTATACAGTACACAGGGTGGTTCGAATCACACTATATGTAGTAATGTAATGGCAATGTTAGAATTTAGAATTCATATTTATTTAAGTTTATTTATTAAACTCTTAACTATTCTGTGATAAGGTGCAAAATGGCCTAAAGCTGCGTAGTATTTAACTACAACATAACCTCTGAGCCTGAGCAGAAGAAATCCTAATCAGAATCAGATATGATAGCTAGGTGCCAAATTCCAGAAGAAAAATAAAAATAAAAATGTTCTATACTCACCTCTCTTCAAATGTTTTGAATTGAAGTTAATGCCCTTGACCGATTTGGTGGCCATGCTGCGATACAATGGCAGTAGCGCGTTGGCTGTTCTATAAACCAGTCCGACCGCCTTTAGTGACGATAAAGTATGCATGGTGTAGCGATAATGGCCAATCTGAGAGACACTGGCTGAATACGATTACAAAATGTGACGTAACATTTAGCTTTCTGCTATTTCTGACTATTATCGAAGTGGCTTTAATATTTGATGTAAAGACGTAGCTCGTAGGTATGATTCGTAGGAAATACTAACATGTATATCTGTTGTTAGAACCTAACACAAACAAACACGCATTACGGTTACGGAGCTAGTGTGGTGTTTGTGACCTTTGATCACAACACAAATTGGTGCCTCTAACCACCCCTTAGACTGCGGGGTACCTTCTTTAATTTTAATCCATAAAACAGGTTTTTTTTAGTTTAAAAAAAAAAAAAGTAAAATCGCAATGAAATATTTCGCAGTCTTCCTGAATTTTGGAGTTGATGACAGAGATTTTTTCAGATAAGGGTATGTTCAGTTTTCAACATCAGTCAAATACGGTATGGTCACGCCCGACAAGTTTGATTAGATAACTAAGTACACACGACAGCACGTCGACCCTTACACGCTAGCACTGTACTCGCTTACGTTACGGGCGACTTTACACCAAAAGTGTACAGTCTGACGTGCTGTCGTGTGTACTAGTATAACCCGTGTCATTAAAGAAAACATTTAGGACGGAGTTAAAAACCTAGCGTTGTCTCGCTTTGACTGTATTAATTAGTGAGAGAGGGCGAGTGTTTTGAAGTTCATCCTAAATGTTTTCTATAATGACACGGGATAAAGGCTACACTAGCTGATGATAATGAATGAGCCTATGGCCCGGTTTCTGAGTTGAGAATTTTACTAAGCATGCTAAGCACATACTTACGTATCGCTCTGTCACGCTCTTTTGTGAGAAATCTGCAGAGACAAGACGATACTTACCCATTTGCTTAGCAAAATTCTCAACTCAGAAACCGGGCCTATGACTTGGTTGTGTATTATAAAGGCTTCAACTAATCGTAGCAATGTGGCTCCTTTTCTTTACTCACGATAAAAGTCAGTAAAGTAGCAATATTTGAGAAAATAAAATAACCGATTAACCGTAAATAAATGCCAATTTTATTGTACATTCAATCAATAATTATAATAACTCTGTGACATAAGTTTGTTTGTTCAAAAGATGTTTCGAGACTTTAGGTAACGTAGCTAGATAACTGACGGCGAAAATAACCACCGATAATGCTACGTATGACCGAGGTAGCAGGAGCACGCACCACACACCGATGAATAAAAAACATGATACGAGTACCTATGCATTTTCGTAATTACGTTTTTATAAAGTGAAGTTCAGAAAAGTCCTGGTAGGTAGAACCTATCAGAGCTTTTTCTGGTGGAAATGCAAACCTAGGCACATAAGAGCCATTTCTGGCGGAAATGCACGCCTTGGCCGAAAAAGTACACGATTGATATTTGTGAAGTTTTTCCAAAACGCACTACAAAACATACGATTTTATACACATCGGTGGGGCTAATTAGCTCCCTAAAGGTCGATTGCCACTTTAACAAGTACGTAAGCAAGTTAATCTGTCGGACAGTTGCCACGCTGGCCTAAGGTGTTCAAACAACGCTAACAACTTAACTCGCCTAAAGCTCCCTTCACAATGACGCGTGTCGTTGCGACATGCGGCTGCACTTCTCAGCGTAGCAAGGATTTGTATGAAACCGACCGTTTAATTTAAGTACACACGGTGACGCATCATTGACGTGTGTCATGCGGCACGCGTATTTGTAGCTAAAAGCGCGTTACTTTTCTTGTTAAAGTGTAAATCGGCCGTAACGCTCCCTAAGCGACATTACTGGGCCGCCTCCGCTTCCTTCTTCTTGCGGGGCCTGAAGCAGCAGACGGGCGCATCCAGCATGTTGTAGTTGGGGTCTCCCTTCACACGCGACTCCGTGAACTTGGCGTGGGTCTCCGCGGCTAGCGCGTAGGCCTTCACGGCTGGTACAAGCCGCATCGCCTCGATGTAGGCGAGCTGGGGGAGAAAAGATCCCTTTAGAAACAAGTGACTGAAATACTGCTGAGTAATTTATTCTGCGAGAATGGTCACGATTCCGAGCATTGAGCGAAAAACTGGGCTCTTAGCCTGTAACACAATGGTGCCAAAATGGGCTTCCGGTTGACGGTTTTAATTACGATTTATTGATGCTGTCGGTCCAGTGTCGGTCCTTTTAATGTTATTGTAGTACAGCAAAGAATATTATGAGTCTAATCCTAGAGGATTAGTTCGCTGGTTGTAGGAGAACAACGAAAAAATCCCGGTTTTGTCCTTCTACCTAGGACGCCATTGATACGCCATTGTGTTACAGACTAAGGCCCCTGGATGGATGGACTCGTGAGTAAGATTTGGCCTAAATCACGACTCACTTTGACGGTAGGATTTCACTCAAATCACGATACATTCCTTTTTTTCTTTCTTTCTTTCTCCCCCCCTCTCTCTGTCTGTCTGTCTCTCTATCTCTCTCTCTGTCTGTCTGTTTGTTTTATGGGACTACAGTAGTCACTGGGTAGAAAGCGGCGTACACCTCTGGACACCCTGAGTTGCTCACAACCATGTTGTTACTAGGGCTAGGCCCATAAGCGGTGGCTTATTTAGTGAGCGGCAAGTCACACGTCGAGTGTCGCTAGGTGGTTTTGAATGGCCAAGAAAGTAAAGAATCCTCACCAGAACATCGTATTTCCCCTTGTCGATGGCGAACTCCGGTTTGTGCAACAGAGGCAGAGCCTCGAACCGCTCCAGGAAGGGCCACAGCGTGTAGTCGACCAGCCCGGGCTGGTCTCCGTGCAGGTACTTGGTGCCGCGGGATACGAGCTCCTTCTGCAGACCCTCGAGCCCCTTGTGGTAGCTCTCGAGGTGGGACGGCTGGAGCGCCTGCGCGTTGAACGCCGCCGTGTAGTAAGCAGTCTGGGCCTAGATGCAAGAAAATATTTTAGTAATTAATTTCACTTCTAATATATAAAACAAAGTCGTGTTAGTTACACCATCATAACTCGAGAACGGGTGGACCGATTTTTATGATTTTTGATTTGTTGGATTTCTCTCCGCCCTGAATAGCAGAATAACCATTAAAACAACGGAAAAACACGCGAGAAAAAAATAAGTCTGCGCGGACGAAGTCGCGGGCAAAAGCTAGTATATTATAAATGCGAAAGTTTGTGAGTGAGTGTGTTTGTTACTCTTTCGCGCTGAAACGGCTGAACGGGTTTGGAATAGAGATAGCTTAGACATCAGAATAACACAATAGGCTACATATTATCACGTTTTTACACATAGGAGCAAAGTAAAGCACATAATTATGCTTTTTCTTTTTCAGTATAAAAAAATCCCCGTTATGCCAACCTCTTCGACTCGATGTCGTGCGACGGGCTATTATACCCAGCAGTAGGTAAAGGTTGGCTGTCTGATAATTATAACAATGTTAGAATAAAAAAACGTCAGTGATGGTCTTGAACGACATAACAAAAAAAAAAGTACTGTAATCTGTCTCCATCTTGGGTTATTTAACTGTATTTTAGTATGGTCTTGAGATGAGTTGCGACTGCAACCAGTGTCACAGTTAATATTTTCATTGTTTATCATCCTGCATGTCTCCTCAAGTCTTGAGGGATTTTTGGCATCCATCAGATGTTGGGCTAGTTGATTTGGATCATTTATTAGCCTCTCTTTGGAAGACTTCATTTGAGCTGTGATTTCTTTGACTGAGGGAATTTTCAGGACATTATGAAGATCTGGGACAAACCATGGTGCATCAATAGCTTATTGGGTTATTGGTAAAAATTTGGGTGCATCTATTGAGGGTATGAATCAATTGCATCTTAGGCGGCATTTTTCGCTCTGGCAACTCCAAAAGTTTTGGATCCCAAACTATACAATACACTTACAGGTGCAAAGTTCTCGATAATCATTTTGTCCTGAGCCCTGCGGAGGGGGTCAGTGGACTGCAGAGGCACTTCGGGGTACTTCTCGTCCAGGTAGAAGTTGATGATGTTGCTGTCGAAGATGCCCTTGCCTGGCTCATACTCCAGGGCTGGCACCGCGCCTGGGAAAGGGGAAAAAAAGGTTTTAGCAGGCAGCTAAGAAAATACACTAGTCTAAAATCATATGTGTCAACTTCAGATGGCACAGCGCAGTGCAGTGAGAGATGGCGTTGGGTAGCAAAGGCCCAGCTCCATTTGGAATGGAAAAGGAAGCCTAGTGAGTATTAGAGTTTTATCCTATGTGGTTGGGTTGCAATATTTTCGTAGTTATAAAATACTATCTGTCCCAACTCAAGTAATTTGTTTGGTATAATCCGTGCGGAATCAGAATGGCATAATACCTTTTGGAACTGAATCGAAAATGACAGTTCTCGAGTAGCGTCGGTAAAAAAATTGTTAGTTCTATCATAAGGTTATGAAATTGGAAATACACATAAATGTTTAATGTTTGTAATCTAAAAGGATTCAATGTTATTGCATTAATTGAATAAAACGTGATAAAACTCGAGCAGATACCCACGCGCACAGAAAACACAAGCAAATTTCGACGCGAGTTTGCCATAGACAACTAGAGTTTCCCGAAATGCTGACGCTACAGGACCTCGAG
The DNA here is from genome assembly GCA_949319315.1 of Zelleria hepariella. Classification (NCBI taxonomy): domain Eukaryota; kingdom Metazoa; phylum Arthropoda; class Insecta; order Lepidoptera; family Yponomeutidae; genus Zelleria; species Zelleria hepariella. The sequence goes on from OX439385.1 coordinate 16,470,607, forward strand.
CTTCTCAGTTCCAAAAGGTATTATCCCATTCTGATCCCGCACGGATTATATAGGTAGCGTCACGAGTGTTATGAGCGCTCGACGAAAGTGGTGGGGGTTATCTGCGCATACAATCGCCTTCTGTCTGCCATACAAAATGACTTCTGCTCATTCAAGGTCAGCGCTCATAACTCGTGACGCTACCTGTAACTGTCTTCCTATCTTTTATTTGTCTGTCTAGGCTCAAGAAATTCCTGCTAGATCATAACGCAATTAGCAAGAGGCAAATAAAAATAAAACCTGAATGTATTACGATGACTAGTAGTTTTTTTATCTCTTCACTACATACATACTAAGTACACTAGACAACACATAGATGCTTATACTTTTTTTGTCCAATTCGCCCATAATGTAACTGATAGAGTGCACTCGTGTAAGTGTCTACGTGCTGTCTTGTGTACATACATAGTTGATTCATCTATGTGAAAAATATGTGAGACTGAGAGAGAATGTTGTTTTATCTTATTGTTATCATACAATTTGTATAATGATTGTAAATGATAAGCGTCACTTAATTAAAAAAGCAGGCTCAATTTATAAAAAAGTACTATGTAGAATACGAATCGTACAAAATTGATGTAGAAGGAAAATTACAGAGCAGAACTGTATTTATAGGTCCATGACGCATAAATAAGGAAATGGAACCTTGAAAACAATTAGCTAAAACAACCCAAACAGGATATCTCATTTCAATTAACACATCTTCAGAATTTGCACATGATTTGCAATAGTGGCTACAGAATGATTGGAATTTGTTATATGTAGTTAGCCATTTTATTATGGCGAAGGATCTATGGTTGTGGATGGCGAGGGACCATGAGAGGTGGCGAAAGGGGAAAACACCTTATACCAAACAGTGGATTATTATGTTTTGTCAACAAAGTGGAAAACTTTTATAAATGAATGCCTTCCCCAGAGTGGGACACCATAGAATCCACATCATACCTCTAGGACTGTAAGTGAAGATCCACTCGGGCTTCTGGTCCAAGTTGACGAAGACCAGGTCATACGGCAGGCTCTTAGCGTTGAGAACCAGCACACTGCGCTCGGCGTACGGGCAGAATCTCATCGCGAACAAACGCAGCTTGCCTTCGGTGAATTCTGGCAGCGCATCGCCTGTTTAGGGAATAAAGTTTAGGTGTTGGTGCGGAATTGTACAAGCCCAATAAGAATTTAAAAAAATTAAAAATGTATTGCGAACTTTTGCTTGGGTCACGACTTGAACCCGCAACCTCTTCTGCCAATTTATAGGAACATACATCCGTTAAAACCAACTTATTTTGGCGGTTTACTAACCATCCTGTTTTGACGGAGTAGAAGGTCTACAGGGTCTAACAGATGTTCGTGAAATGTCTTTTTTTTTTTAGGATCGCATATAATGCTGGAATGTTAGAGTAATTGCGATGGTGTCTTTCCTTTCCTTACCGGTTTGCAAATGCTTCTCGTTGTATGACATTGCGGGGCGCTTCCTCAGTGAAGTCTTCTAGAAAACAGGGAAACAGCGAAATGAGAGAATAGGTTATGTTAGGTTATTCGGAATTATGTATTACAGTGCAATTATTTGAAAGTCTAGGCGTTGGTTCTACAATATTATCTGCAATATTATCTT